>JAJHZJ010000051.1:3199047-3944045 GCA_023548195.1 Bettongia penicillata ogilbyi | reverse complement strand
TTAAAAACACACTTGACACTGAAAGGAAAATTTATTAGAGCTCAGAGGAATTAACACTTTGGCCAAAGCTGACTCAATCCCTCTTCAGGAGGAGGGACTGCCTTCTACAAATGACCAGGTAGCTCCCAAGTAAGGTTACAGGAAGACTCCAATTTGTTGAGACCAATGCAAAATATTTATACTGTTCCAAATTTTGGACTATCAGCCATACCATCCATTGGCCACGTGACTTCATGTTTTCCTTTCTGATAGGCTTTCCCTCAAGCCTGCGCACAAGTTTCTGATTTCTAAACTGACCATGCCAGGTTACAACTCTGATCACTGAAAGGTGGGAATTTTAACTGTGGAAACAGAATTTCTTCCTTGTTTCCCACACCATCCAAATACCAATTTGTATATATCCTTGTCAAAAAGGAACCACTTTTCAAGCTGAGGAATGACACAGCTGGAACTGTGTTTTGGGGCTATCATTTTGGAAATGGTATGGAAGATGGGCTAGAGATACTGTAGTCAAGACACCAACCAGTTAGAACATTATAACAGTCGCGATGAGAAACAATGAGGGTCTGAACTGGGGTAGTAGCTGTGTAAAGTGGAGATAAGGGGACAAAATTCCTTAAGTTATCTCATTCATGTTGTAAGCCTATTTGGGGTTTTCTTGGCAAAGATACTGGAGTAGTTTGCCATTTCCTTCTCTAACTCATGTTACAGATGAGGAAACTGAGGCAAACAGGGTTAAGTGACTTTCCCAGGGTCACACAGCTAAAAATTTGGTCTGAGGCCAAATTTGAACCCAGGAAGATGAGTCTTCCCGACTCCAGTACTCTATCCACTGTACCACCTTGCTGCCCCTGTATCTTATCCATGCAGTGAAGACAGTATGGATTTGGAGTCAGAAGACTTGGATTTAAATCCTGGTTCTAATACTTATTAGCTGTGTGATCTCCAGCAAACCACTTTTCTCTGGTTAGTTTGCTCATCTGAGGAACAAAGAACTTTTTCCACCAGAGGTCCAAAGATATGGACGCAGCATAGAAGGATCACAATAAAAAACCATAGGAAAGATTGTTCCAAATCTCTAAAAGAGAAATGCAGATTAAAATAAGTTGATGAGATCAAAGATTTGAGTGTTTTTGAAAACTGAACATTATCAATCAGTACATAATCAATCAATCAACAGCTTGTATGAAGTATTTACTGGGTGCTAAACTCTGTACTAATTTATCAGCTACTTTGTTTTTGTCATACATTTGTTCAGTTGGGTCCCACTTTTCTGACCTCACGGACCACAGCATGTCAGACCCTCCTACTCTTGAAGTGTGTCCAAGTTCATGTTCATTGTTTCCATGATACCATCTACTCATCTCATTTTCTGTGTCCCCTTTTCCTTTTGTCTTCAATCTTTCCCAACATCAGGGTCTTTTCCAATGAATCCTGTGTTTTCATTCGTGACCAAAGTTTTTAAACTTCATCTTCAGTATTTGACCTTCTAGTGAACAGCCTGAATTAATTTCTTCAAGTATCCTAGGTCAAAGCAAAAGCAGTTCCTACCCTAAAAGAGTTAACATTCTAATCAGGGAGGCAACATATATAAATGTAGACTATCATAAGAAAATGCTTGGAGACTAGAAGAGGTAGACGCTGATTTTGGCTGGGGATTGGGATCATTTCATGGAATTCATCATTTCAGCTGATGAATTTGGAGAATGGCAAAAAGCAGTTTGATTGGAGAATAAGGTAAGTAACTGGAGTAGATATTACAGAAAACTTTGAAATTAATCTTCATATGATAATAATACCTGTAAGTTTGTATAGTGTAAAATTATTTTAATAAAAGTAAAATATTTGAGTTGCACAGTTATAATAAAACTAGAAAGGCAGATTGAACAAAATTGTCTGAGGTGGTGAAAGGGAAGATGTTTTAGACTTTTAAGCAAAGGGGAACATCTAAAGGTTTTTGGATAGGGATGGGGTTGCTAGAATGTCATTAGAACTGTATATAATAAGGAAGATTAATCAAGCATCATTATATAAACGAACTACAGCTGGGAGGGCCTAGAGGCTGGATGGCTAGCCAGGAATTTATTTTGGATCATAGATTTAAAGCTGAAAGTGACTTAGAGGCCAATGAGCCCAATGCCTTCATTTTACAGATGAGGAAACTGAGACAGAGGTTAAATAACTTGCTTGGGGTCACTACTAATTAGTGTCTGAGATGGGATTCCAAGTCCAGTCTCAAAAGTGTAGACTTAGGTGCCTAGGACCTAAATGCTGTGAAAATGGAAAAGCGACTACTTATTAAGTCGTTACGTTATTAAGGATTTAATGTGGGTTTTTAGTCCCTACATAAAAGAAGTCCCTTAAAGATATAAACATGGATTGCTACATTCTGATACCGCACGTGAGTCTGTTTAAATAGCCTTCATTAGCCTGATTTGTAGACCTTACTAAAAAACCAAACCAAACAACTTAGTTTGCATTTTTCCCAGACTATCACACTCTAGACATTGTACTTAATTCCTGAAATTTTTTTTATTTTGTATAAATGTATTTCAGTATAATCGATTTCTTTTGTAATCCCATGTAGTTAAAAACATCCTTTTTAGCAGGGGGTCCACAGGCTTTACGATATTGACAAAGGCGTCTACACCTTCAGAAAGGCTGAAAGAGACAGGAAAGTGCAACATTTTAACACCTTTTAAGGTAAGGGAGGGGTGGGCCTCTGCCTTGGCCGGCCCAGCCAATCAGGTGATTCCTCCGCTTCTCCGAGCCATATCCGGGCTGGCCCACCTTCTCTCCTTGTGCGGGTGGCCGGTGAGTCGTGGTGCAGGGGGCTCCTCGGTCCTTTCCCAGCCTGGGTTTGCTCTCGCTTCCAGACGCCCGCGGGGGGCCAGAGGAGCCTTTGGGAAGGGGTGAGGAGTCGTGAGCGTGGGAGGGGGCTTGGGTCTGGGGGGAAGCTGAGGCAGGGGGGCCTCCGTGCACGGCCGCGGGCCTGGGGGTGCCTGACGCTGCCGGAGGCGGCATGCTGACCTTGCCCGCCTGGCACCCCTTCTGTGCCCACCCGTGCCCGTGAGGTGGGCGAGGAGGAGGGCGTTCTTTGAGTTGGATCGGATCGTTACTGGGCTTTGGTCGGTTTGGGGGGCGCGGAGCTGGTTTGGGGACATTTGGGCTGGACGCTGCCCCCAGTACCTTGACTGGCACCGAACCGGGAGGACCTTGAATTTCATCTTGTCCCAGCCTCATTTTCTCTTTTAATCCGCGAGGTTAGGAAGACGTAGTGTGGTTTTTATAAAACCACATTTTATAAAAACATCCCTTAAATTCTTAATAAATGACTCACAAAATACCTGGTAATGTGTGAGAAGTGTGATGGTTTTGGGGGTTCCCATTAGCTATTTTAGTTTTCTGGCCTTGGATTTTTTTTATCTTTTTCCTTAAAACACCATTTCTCGTGGTTATTTTTCATAGTATTTGGATTTTGGGGGGAGTGGAGGTTGCATGCTGTGGTGACAGAAAATAAACCTCTTTCAGATATCCTGGTCTACCCATTGGTTTTTCTACCAGCCTCAGACTGCCCTGACCACCCTTGGTGCAGATCTGTTTGCCAGCAGCTACTCTCTTTTAAGTATGTGTTCCTGTGTCTTGTGGTTAGCCCTTAAGAGGAGGGTGAGGGAGGAAGAGAATCCTGGGCTTTGTGCCTTTAAGAAGAAACCACGTGGCCCCTGAATTCTCAGGCAGGTCTGCTGCCTTCCCACAGCTTTAT
Organism: Bettongia penicillata ogilbyi; assembly: GCA_023548195.1. NCBI lineage: Eukaryota > Metazoa > Chordata > Mammalia > Diprotodontia > Potoroidae > Bettongia > Bettongia penicillata. The sequence goes on along the minus strand of JAJHZJ010000051.1, from coordinate 3,940,282 downwards.
GTAAAGGTTGTGGCAGTGGGTGTTTTATTTATTTATTTTTTATTTTTATCCTGTTCTGTTTTCTTTGTTTATTTTTTAAAGCATTTATTTGGGAATGTAACCGAAGCGTTGGAAGCTAAGAAGTGCAGAAATAGACCATTTTTAAGAGGCCTTTTAAAATGGGCACTTTAGCAGTGCAGGGTTTGGTGATTGGTATTCATTCCCTTAGCAAACATCCCTTCTCAGGTGGAGACTGGCATAAATCTTACAGAAATTGGTTTCTTTTTTAAACTCGCCATCTTATTTAACTGCAGCCCTCTACACATCTTTCCCTGGGCTGTATCTTGTATCCCTAGAATGGGAAACACAGGTGGGGAACGCTTCCCCTGTTTCACCCTCTTTCTTAAAAAGTTTTCCCTAATCAGAATCCCTCAGATGCACTTGATTTTAATTTTGGCTTTGGTAGGGAAACAGTTTCTGGGAAAGTTTTCTGCCGTGATGAGCTGCATGTTCAGTCCGTGTTTCACATGACCGCTCTGATTATACACATGCCCTGAGCAGAGACCATGTTAAGATTTTGGCGGGGGACTAGGGAGGGGAAGAGCACCACTGACCCTGTTACTCATTTTTTCTTAAATTACTAAAAAAAAACTCCTCCTAAAGATTAATCTTTCTGATTGCTTCCCATCACCAAGCATAAATTTGAAAGCTACAGCTCTTTGTGTATCTGCAAGAGAGGAGAGTTTTCCAGTTAGAATGGACCAGTAGAGTTCAAAACCTGGGATTGTTCTTGACATACTGCAATTTAACTTCACGTGACCCGTTCTGGATAGCCATCAATAATTTTTTTTTTTTTAAATTTTAGGTTGGAGATGAATTTGGCTTTTGGAGGAAAGGACGGAGGAGGAGACATGGCTCTGTGGGCAAAGCTGGGAGGCTGAAGTCCAGCACCAGAAAATCAAACCTTCTTTGCCTCAGGCCCAGCATGGACCAGGTTAACCAAGATGGAGCATTTCAGCTTGGGAAGGTAGCATGGCTGCAAGTCTGATTTAGGTAAATGCTAGGGTTTGACTAAGTAGATGTTTGCTTATATTGGTAACTTGTGAAAATGTCAGTCTACGTAATAGAATGATAAGCTCTTGGTAGCAAGGATCATTCTTAATACTTTTGTCCTAGTGCTGGGTCTCAGGAGATCTTTGTTGAATTGTGTTTTAACTGTCCGCCTCCTACCTTCCAAGGTTGTGAGGATCTAGTGGGGCTTAGCATAGAATCTGGCACATGCTCTATAAATGTTAGCTATTAATATTTCACATTACTGATGCAGTTGAGCTTTTAGCCACTAAAAAATTCTCAGCTTCTTCACAGAATAAGTGCTAACCATCTCTCTCCCCTAGTGTATTTGCAAAATGATTATTTTTTTTTACCCAGATATAACACTTCACCTTTATTCCGATTGAATTTCATATTATTTGATTCAGCCCATTGTTCTAACCTGGTGGGATCTTTTTGTATCCTGATTCTCTCCCACAGTGTTAGATCTCCTAGAATGAACAAGTTTGAATGAACATGCTATAGTAAATAGTTCAGCTCCTACTGGAGATCCGTTCATGTTGACGTGAACCATTTACTATACCCACTGAGTATAGTCTACCTGACCATTTAAGTCTGTCTTGTATTAATGTCTAGGCTATACCTTTCCATCTTCTGCACAAGAAGAATGAGAGATAACATCTCCAAAAACTTGGCTAAAATCTAGGTAAACTATATCGCCTTTTCTTTGTCCAATAACCACATCCAAAGAGGAAAATGAATTTAGGAAAGCTTGGTCAGTTCTTAATGAAAACATGCCGGCTATCTGTAATCACCACTTTCCTTTCTATATGGTTATCAGCCGTCTGTTTTTGAATCAATCAGTCATGCAAGCACTGTCTTAAGCTGGGGATAGATTAAAAATGAGGCAAAAGACATTTATTGCCTTCAAGTTGCTTACAGTCTAATGGATGATCCATTCTAGAATTTCCCAGAAATTGGACGTGTCAATTCATTACCTTACACTTTGCAGACTTTATATTTTCTTTAGTTTTGAAAATCATAATTATATGCCTTTCTCCAATCTTATGGAACCTTTCACGATCTTTTGGCTATCTGATGGAGGCTCAGCAATGATGTCTGACAGCAGTGCTTTCCTTTATACTCAAAACTATCTTTTTTATTTTACTTACTTTTTACCCATTTACATGGGTATTCTCCAGTTAGATATGTGTTCTTTGACCCTGCTGGAGCTACACACCAATAATTCCTGCTTCTAGGGAGGCTGAGTTCAAGAGTTCTGAGCTGCAGTGAAGTGTCCATACGAGGTCCAGCACTAGTATGATGAACCCTTGAGAATGGCGGCCACACCAGGCTGACTAATGTGGGCTGAATTGGTACAGGTCAGAAATGGAGTGGGTCAGAAATCTCTCATCCCCAGTGGGATCAGGACTACTCTGTACTTGCAGCTTGGCTGGAATAGGGAGACAAACCTATATCTTTACACACACACACTTTTTTAGGGTACCCATTTGAGGGATAGTTTTTCCTTAATTTAATTTTAATATTTAATAGAATTTAGGTTGGACCACCAGGTTTTTTTTTTATATCTCACAGAAGGTAGTGGTGGTGGATTTAATAAAATTTTTGTTTGATATATGAAGATGACAAAATTGAAAGATAATTCCCATATAAATTTGATACGTCATCTGAAGGGAAGGAAGTCTGCTGTCCAGTCTGTATTTCACATGCTTTCGCTCAATGACACCCATGAGCTGGGAAGATCCCTGTGTTGTAGGAAAAGAAATGCATGTTGCCATCTTGTGGCATAATTAAGAGCTGCATTGTTTTATCTCATTTTGTCTATATAAAAAGGGAAAGTTTTCAATTTATAAAAAGACATATGGTAGGCATTTATTAAATGTTCATTGATTGATGAAGCATGTTGGGTGTGGCTGGTGACAGCACTTGGGTAAGCAAGGCTGAAAAAAACCTGAAATCTTTGGCTATTGGGTAACTTTTAATACTGTATTTTATTGAATGAAACTGGTTCATGCTTGTTGGGTCTTAAGGGTGTGTACATTAGTGTTTCACAGAAAGTACACTGTCTTTGCTCAGGCATACTAAACTTACACTTCTGGAATTTTTAGGTAACCTTATATTTCTAAGCAACATCAACCTTTAACATTTAATAATTATTCAAGGCCAGTCAATCATTATTGAATAATGACTCAAGTTTAAAACACTTATCAAAAAAAGTGGTTGAAATTTCTTTGAAACAGTTTTTATGATTTAAACCAAGGGCGTGATGCAGTGCTGTTAAATAATGTAAATACATATATATATATAATATGTCTCATTTGCATATATGTGGTCTCATTTTCTAGACTCCAGAGAGCTGACCACAATTGATGTGCATGACCGCAAGGTAGAAGCTGCACTTAGTATCAGAGGTGAGTTAAAAGTAAAAGCTTCTGACTTTCATCGGTCGTCATTGTCGTGCAGCTCAGTGGGAAGGGAGGGGAGCACTCGGTATAACTGTCTATGTTGTAAGCAGCTTGGGGGAAACGCTCTGTTCCATATTCTCCGTCCTCCAGCCCAGAGCTTTACACACTTTGTTGTATTGAATGAGTAGATGATATGTATCTGGATGATTGAGAAACTTTTTTTTTCACCTCTGAAACTACAGGACTTATTTTGAACTGGTTTCCCAGTTCACCAGGACACCCCTAGAAAAGCCATCATAGTCACTGGTCACACACATAACGTGTCTGCCATGATGAAATGCATTTTCAGTCCGTGTTTCAGCTGATTACCCTGATTGCATGCATACTCTGAGCAGACTAGAGCCAGAGGTGAACATTTTAGAAGAGGTGGTTGGTTTTGTTTCTGGACTCTGGGGGCAGATTAGTGAGCTATACCAGTTTCTGACTTCAGCGTTTATAATACCTTACTGTAGATGTGATAGGTAACAACTTCCCTTCTAAAAGGGGATTTATGTCCCTTTTAAAAATGAGTGACATTTATAGATGTTTATTTTTGGGTTTGCAATACTCTTGATAATTAGAAGGAATAAATGAAAAAGCATTAAGTATTTACTATGTGTCAGGCATCCAGTTGGGGAGACATAACCTTGACAAACATCAATAATCGTGAACTTGTTCATATTCACGTGGTTACGAGAAACCAAATCTTAGAAAAATGTGTATTAATTTAATGTGTTAAATGTTTCATTGACACTTTCATCCTTCTCATTTCCATATAAAAAAAAGAATACTGCTTCCTTGTAACAAGTATGGTGAGGCAAAACAAATCCATATATTGCCAGTGTCTGAAAGTGTAAGTCTTAATCTGCAAGTTTATTGTATTACCTCTCTGCCAAGAAGTGGAAGCTGGTTTGGCCAGCTAGGTGGTGCAGTGGATAGCGCACCAGTGCAGGAGTCAGGAGGACCTGAGTTCAGATCTCACCTCAGACAATGGACACTCACTAGCTGGGTGGATGTGGGCAAATCACTTAATCCCAATTGCCTCATCCTGGCTCTTCTGGTCATTGGATTCAGATGGCTCTGGAGGAGCAGTGATGCTGGTGACTTGCACAACACTTCCTTGCTCAAATAAAAAAAGTCAAGTGCAAGTCATGTCATTATTTCTCTGATGGCATGGTCTTCTCCTGGGAAGGAAGGATGAACACACGCAAGAAAGCTGGTTTTGTCATCAGTTTTCAGTAGTCTACAGTCACCATTTTATCAGTATTGTTTTTTGGTAGATTGAGGAAGGTGGGCTTGGCTAGTTTATCTCATTTCTATTTTTGGCGGGGGGATCAAGGTGGGATGATATGTAAAGGTGGTCTTACATTCATTAAAGGAAAATGAAGAATCTTAGTATTAACATTTGGATAGCAATTTTTTATAGCTTTTGGCCTTTTCTTTTGCAGAGAAGATACTGAAGTTGTAGCCAAGTTTGCTTTGTCCATCTGGAGTGGTTAGTGGAAAAAGTCATGATTGAAAGTCCTATTGACACCATCTTAGTTTCTCTTTATGGTAAGATTTTTTTGTTCACATTTAAAGAAAAATGATTAATTAGGTGTTTTATCCTTGTAAACTTAAAATGGATAGAACCATGAAGTTGGGTGGCACTGGATCTTAGATGCTGGTGGCACTCGATCTCAGATGCCCCCTCGCATGCAACAGAGCCAAATGCTTGATGTTGTATACTAAAGCCAGTTTGTCTGGTTTGGGAGAATTATTTTATCCAGAAAACTTTGTTGGCAGTCATTAGTAAAGGACTTAATAGTAATGAAATTCAGTAGCCCATACAAAAACTAATTTTTAGTTTTGAAATGGACTGTCCCTGAAAAGTTTAGGGTTTACAAGTGTATATAACAAAATTTCAAGTGTGAATGGACAACCGTTGACCAGTTGGGTTATTGTCTGCTGGAATTAGTTAGCACTAGGTAAGTATAAATCACTTCATTATCAACCAGAAAAAAATAAGTATGGATACTGGTACCCTATGTTGTAGACTCATAATACTAAAATTATGTTGATACCTGTAAGGAGATTGATAGCTTTATGTGATTCTCAGGGATGTACTTTGCAATCCATTATAATGAAAGCTTTGGGACTGCTACCTGAAGGCATGCCTCTGGATATGTGACTCATATCCTGCAATATAATCTTCTTTCTGGTTTACCTTTGGAAGTCTGGCCATCAGGACAAATGCATTATGATGGAATACATGAAATAATACAAGCAATAAAGTTACATTTGGCCTTTGAGGGCATAGTTCAGAAGGGGATGTTAATGTTAAGACAGTGGCAGAAGTTGGAACTCTTTAATGCGGTCTCATACTGGACTGGCACTGAATCCACACATTGTCATACAGTCAGTGCTAACCTGTCAATTTTATGCTTTAGCCATGATGCATTTTCTGATGACTTTCAACATTTGAGTCATTTGAGAGAACTACTGAACTTGAACTATTGAAAAATGATTTTTTTAGGGAGTTGGGGCTCATTTTTGATGGCCCCCAAAAGCAGCTGATGTTTATATTAAATGTGTAACCTGTGATCATTGTGTCCAGAGGAAAATTTTGTCAATTTGAGTGGCATACTTAGAAAATGTTAACATTGGCAAACTATGGGAACTTTGCATGTTTTCTTCATTTTTTGAAGGACAGCTAAAAACACAAACTGTATACTAAGGGTGAGTTCCCATGGAAAGGGACAAATAAGAAATTAAAGGGGCAATTCACCAAAAAGATTCATGGCATGTACCTAAAGTTTATTATAAAAGTATCTTTACATTTTTAAAATTATAATAGTTTGTTTGGGAAACAGAGAGTTGGAAGATAAAAATGAGTCAGAACAAGACGGTCTAAAGAAAATAGATATGGACTGAATATAGAAGATTAAAAGGGGCTGGGAACAAAAGAACAGATAGGTGCCTTAAACTATTACAGTTTTTCTTTGGTTGACTTATTTCTTTAAAATCCTTGATAGAATAATCCTAACTTGGCAACAATCACCCTTTTCCCCTTGTTTTTTTCCAATTTAAGTTTATTTTCTCTCCCTTCTGCGTTCTCTCCATCATTGGACAACAACAAAAACCCTAGTAACGTATACATTGTTAATCAAAACAAATTTCCACATTGGCTGTATCCAAAAAAATGTCTGTTCTCCCCTGAGTCCATCCCTCCTGTCCAGTGGGTAGCATGTAACGGTCCTCAGAAATCATGGTTGGTCGTTGGGTTGGTCATATTTCTTAGATTTTCAAAGTTGGCTTTACAATGCTATTATTGTAGAAAGTGTCCTCATTTCACTCTCTATCAGTTCACACAAGTCTTCTCATATTTCTATGAAACCATTCCTTTCATTACCCCTTAAAGCACAATTCCATTATAATCATGCTCTATAATTATGTAGCCACTCCCCAGTGGATAAGTATTTCTTATTTTCCAGCTCTTTGCCCTCACAAAAAGTGTGGCTATGAATATTTCTGCATATGAGTCCCTTTCCTTTCTGCCTGATTTCCTTAAAGTACAGATCCGCAGTAGTACAACACATCCCTTAATAATTTCTATAGCACATCAATACTCATAACATTCATATACTCTTATAATTTGTTCAGCCGTTTTCTAGTTGATGGGTACCCCCTTAGTTTCCAGTTCTTTGACTGTACAAAAATTATTTTCAAATAAGTTACATTTAAGGTCTCCTTTCCTTAATCTTTTTAAGTGGCATAGACAGGCCTAGAAGTAGTATTTGTTAGGACAAAAGGTACAGTTTAGTAATTTTGGGAAATAATTTCAAATCATTTTCTGGATCAGGTGGATAGTTTACGACTATCAACAATGCATTAAATAGTGTGTTACTCAAATGGTATGAATTAGAATCTCAGTTGCTTTACTTTGCTTTTCTCTAATAACGATGGAGCACTTTTTCCCCACATGAATCTTGATAGTTTGTCAGTTTGTCCTTTGACCATTTTATAAATTTTGACAACATATCTTTATTTTTAAAGCTCATCGTATTCTTAAGAAGGTAGTTTTGTTGAGATCCTGATGGCTGTTCCTCTCATTGCTTTGAGACTTGGCAATGGGATTTTAGGCCATCACAGATCAATTCTGGTCTTTCTTCACTCAGGGCACCATTGGATGGATGGGCCATCTGTTAGTGCTTTCTGAATTTTGCGGGGCCAGACATTTATAGGGCTAACCTGGTCTGATAACACGGTATACTCCTTACTATAAATGAGGCTGTATAAAAGGTAACTGAGGTTCAAATCCTGAGGGGAGGGCAAGGAACTGGATTAAATTGAACTTAGAAGTTAAAACTTAATTATGGTATAGCTTTGTATTATATTCATATAAACTGAGCTATGCATTTATGTGAACTTAATTATTTGAAAGGACTGTTTTTTGATTTTGAAAATTTTTTTTCCAGAATGAAGATAATTTCACCTACAGCTCTAAAAATAAAGACTGACCATTCTCCCCGGAACCAGTAAATAGCAAAAATGGATGAATCATCTTGCATATTGGAAACCTGATAAAATTCATTAACATTTGCCTTTGACAATTAACTCTGTGAATTAACTAGTTTTAAAATAAATAGTATTTGAATAAATTTTGGATACTTTTAAATGGCAAAACTGTCTGCAGCATATATTTTTATACCTAGAACTTAATGAGTTCATTACAACTGTATGTCTAATGAGAGTAGATAGAACTGAGTTCCCTGTGTCTATGTGTTACACCCATGTATATGTAACAAAAGTTTAGGAATTGCTTTCTATCCACGTGAGAGACTTAGTTATTATTGTGTGAAAGATTTACTTAATGTTCAGTAGGAAACTTCCATCCTAACATATACTAGCAGCCTTCCTATACATTTTATGTAAGATTGAGTAGCATATAAGATTTTCAAAAAGCTATTTATTTGTCCTGTTTTGGTCCCTATTGAACAAGAACAAGTCTGGATATTCTCAAAAGTAACCTTGAAGATTAGGCTATAGTTGTCAATACATTTAATATTCAACAGATTTTTTTAGTGACCAAATTGCCTTTGTCAGGGTAATTTTAGGAGTTGGAAAATTTTAAAGGAAGAATATTTCAAATTGATAAAGAGTGACAACAAAGGAGAATGAAACTTTGAGGCTTGTGAGCTATAATCTCATTTATACTTACAGGTGAATATTACAAGAGTCTTGGTTGGTATCACCTGTCTCTTCCAATGTCTCCCAATGGCCATTTTTGCTTATTGTATGCTTATTTATAAAATAAAGTTTAAAAAAGCCCTTAGTGGTTCCAATTGATCTGCACCGATATGTTGTGCTGCCATATTTGAGAAAGTATGCACATGGATGACATTGCATGCCTACTGAAAGTGATGTAATTCTAACAGGTACACCCCCTCCCTTTGCTGCAGCCAAAGTGGTCTGGTCTTCTCAGCTATATGGAAGATGGGAGGATAATAGAGACAGATCAATTCCAAAGCTACTGCAATAGTGTAGGGCCTGAACCAGGGCAGTTCCCAGGAGAAGGGGATGTATACAAGCTTCATTGTGAAGATAGAATTGACAAAGTTAGCACCCGATTGGATAAAGGTGGTGAGGGAGAGTGATAAGTTTGTTTTGAACATGGGGTAATCATGGGGGCCTCAACAGAAAAGTCTAGAGGAGATGGATTTCTTGGAAAGGCTGGTGAGGATGAATTCTGTTTGGACACGTTGAATTTGAAATGTCAGTTGACCATCCAGGTAGTGATCATCAGCAGGTGATTGGTGATAGAGGAGTGGTGTCCAGGATATGTGGGCTAAATATGTAGATTTAGAGGTCATCTGAAGAAACAAATGAACTGATATATGAAATTACAAAGGTAGCTAATATAGAGAAAGAAAAGGACTCAGATCTGAGCCTTGGGAGAAGGAGGTGCATGGGATCAGGGGCACAAATAGAGGATATAAGTCTTGACAACTACCTCTTCAAAGACATAGGTAGACAGAGTAAGCTGTTGAGGACTTTTGAGTACCTTTTGACAGATACTTTAGTAAATAGGATTGGCAGTTACTGCTGAGAGAAGGGATGTAGTGTCTAAAGGACAATCAAGGAGAAGGTAGATTTGGAACACCTGCTGAGGGATGTATGATAAACCAGGGGACAAGAAAATGATTTCCCTCAAGTGGTAGTTCACTTCCAGAGGCTATTAAAGAGGATGGCAAGGAGTCTGGAAATCAAGTCATACAGTGTTTGTAGGATCTCTTTAATCTCTTAACAATTGTCCTGAATCAGCAGTCTCTACCTGCATGATCCACTGATTCTTTACTTTTCTTTGAAATTGCCTTGTTTTGTTGAGGGCACCACCATTCTTACGACATCCAGATTTACACATTTATAATCAGCCCTAATTAATTATCTCATTCTCAGAACCCATGCAGCCACCATCTTAGTTCGGGTCCTTATCTTTCCTTGCTTCCAATATTTGCAGTGTTAACTAACTAGTCTTCCTATCTTTTTCTCTCCAAAGCTGCCAAAATATCTTCTTAAAGTAGAAGTCTGACTACCCTCTAAGAAATTTAAGTTTCCCTTGTGGGAATTCCCTTATGGGAATACCTAGGTGGTGAAGTGGATAGCATGCCAGGCCTGGAATCAGACAGACTCAACTTCATGAGTTCAAATCTGGCCTCAGATATTTATTAGCTGTGTGACTCTGGGCGATCATTTGCCTCAGTTTTACCATCTGTAAAATGAGCTGAAGAAGGAAATGGAAAACCACTCCTGTATCTTTAGTAGGACCTGACTGAATAGCAATTCAGCACTTTAGCACTAGCACCTCAGCACTTTAAAGTCCTCTACAATATAGTTTCAGTTTATTGTTTCAGGTTTATTTCATATACAATAAAGAACAAGCATTTTAATCTTACAGCTAAATTGGCCTACTTCTTAATTTGGCAATCCATCTCCTATACCTATGTCCTTGCATTGGTACCTGTACCTCAAATGCACACCCTTTTCACTTCCATTTTTAAAAATCAGCTTCATTAAAATCAGTTAAAGTATTTTTTAAAAAGATGCCTCTTCTGATCATTTTAGTTCTAAGTGCTTGCTCTCTTCCTCATTAAATTATCTTATATTTACTTGTCTTTGTAAATTCGCTGCCTCAGATAGAATATAAACTTCTTCAGGGCAGTTAGTGTCTTTGTGTCTTCAAGGGTCTGATGTAGTCCCTTGCACATAGTAGATACTTAATGATTTAGTTAAACTGAAATTAGGGAACGATAGTTGCCAGAGCTCTAAGAAAATTGTAAATGTAACATGTTCATTTCAAGATCTTTCATATAAATACCCTGTAGGCTTTACTCTCAAATATTTATCCCAAGGCCTCTTAAACTTGGAACAAACTTAACGATCAGCCTCTGGTTGCATTCACTGTGCATGAGACATCTGCTCTATTTCTAAAGCCTTAATTATCACCACCTGGTTGTGCAAATCCACTCAAATGTTTTGGAAATCTTCATCTTAATTTTTAAAACCCATTATGTATGTTGTTCAGCCAGTTTATATATTTGATTATGGGAGGCTCCTGTTTTTGAATTTCCCACCAATTTTAGATTTCACAAATGATACTACTGATTAAATTTTTTTTTAAATTATCCATTAACTTATAACAAATTATCATGAGAGCACAAACACAACTCAGTGGCAATGACAGTTCACCTCCAGATTCTGTTTTCCTTCAATTCCCAGCTAGAATTATAATCAGGCATTTCTGCTTCCCCCTTAATGGTAGTGCCTTCAATTTTTGATTACCTCTGATTTATTCTGCATATTTCCTTTTGTACTGCGTTGTTTGCATGTTTTCTGTCCCTAAGACTCAGCTTATTGAGAGCAGAGGCTATTTTTAGCTATCTTAGCATAGTGCCTGGTATGTAGATGTTGTTCAGTCCTATGGGACTCTTTGTGACCCCAGTTTAAGTTTTTCTTGGCAAAGATGCTGTAATGGTTTGCCATTTCATTTTCTCCAGCTCACTTTACAGGCAAACAGGGTTAAGTGACTTGGCCAGGGTCACACAGCTAGCTAAGTTTCTGAGGTCAGATTTGAACCAGGCACAGCACTCTATCCACTATTGCCCCTAGTAAGCAGCTGTGCTCAATTAAAAAAAAAAAAGACAATTGTGCCACGTAATTAGGAGAATTTTGCTAGTTTAGTTACTGGAATTTTACTTGGTCTAAGTTTCGGTTTTGGCTGAGCCAGTGCCTGGCTATGTGATTATCACAGGTCACCTCCACATCCTTCCTCAACTATAAAATCAGAGAATTAGCCTAGCTAATAGACTCTAAGATCCCTTTCCTGTTCCAAAATTCTGTGCTGGGATCACCTGCTCTATCAACAAGTTGCTACACTTGGCAGTGAGCCATATAAATAGTATATATAAACTTGTCACTGGCATCAGTCATGGACACAAATAGGTACTACGCAATCTGTTAGAAAAATTTAGTAGGCGGTATAAAACAAAAATTCAAGACTATCAGTCCCTGACGAGGCCAATGCCACAGATACAGGTGAGATCTGGGCTAAATCTTGAGAGCTGGATTAATATTTGGGCAAAACACGAGAGAAGATTACAGAAAAGTAATAAGCGTAGAAACATGGCCATTCTGGCTGTAACAGAATGAGTTCTGCCTGTTACAAATACATCAGTTTCACTGGATACAGGATAGATATCCTCTGGGTACATCTTGACGGAAGTGAGCTCACAGCACGCGGGGGGCGGGGGGGATATGGCGCATGCGCAGTGCAGAACGCTCGGTCTGGGCTTGTGGAGGACGGGGCGCATACGCAGTGCAGAACGCTCGGTCTGGGCTCGTGGAGGACGCGGCGCATGTGTAGCTTGACGGGAGGGGGAGGGGGAGAAGAGGAGGAGACACTCGTTGCGACAGAGGGCACGGTCTAGGCTGAGGTGTTTTCCCGCGCTTTCTCTTCCCAGCGGGCTTAAGTAAAGTTTTAATTTTTTTCTTTTTCGTGGTTTGAAGTTGCTTTAAAGTGTTGGAGCCCAAGTTCAAAATTTTCCCACCCTCAACCAAATCCCGCCCCCTCCCTGGGCCTCAGCATCCCGCGCGTTCGGGAAATTGCTCCTTCTCCAGGTGTAAAGTCTTGGAGAAGTTCTCCCCTCCCCTCCCCCTCTCTCCTTCTCCCTCCCTCGTCCGCCTCCCTCCTCGTCTTCCTCACTCTCTTCTCTCCTCCCCCTCCCCCTCCCCCTTCCCCTCCCCTTCCTTTCTCTCTCCTCCCCCTCCGTCTCTTTCCTTCCCTCCCCCCCTCTCCTCCCCCCTTCTCTCCTCCCCTCCCCCCTCTCTCCTCCCCCTTCCCCTCCCCTTCCTGTCTCCTCCCCTCCCCCTCTCTCCTCCCCTCCCCCCCTTCTCCTCCCCCTCTTTCCTCTCTCCCCCTCCCCCTCCCAGGGTCCTCCGAACTTTTTACCTCAGTTCCCCCCCATCCCCCCCACCTTCTGCGCCCTATCCGGGCCTGGCTCCATTCAGGCCTTTCATAAAAGCCGGACGGGATTCTAGCTCTAGAGCTGGAAGGAACCTGTGAGGCCTTCCAACCCAACCCCACCCCCTATTTTTGCCGAGGCGGAGGCTGAGGTCCGTCCCAGGAAGGCCCCCTCCCCCCACCCGCTCCCCAGCGTTGCCCGGGGGATGTGACCGAGTCCAGCCCCTCCGGGCCTTCCGAGCCGCCCGCTCAGCGACCTCGTCCAGGCCGGGTCCTGGCAGCTCCCGGGGCCTACGCGTGGGAGGACACGCTTGGGTCTGCGGCTAAAACCGAGCGTGATTTTGGGGCACAGTGTATCAATTTATAAAAAAACCCAACCCGTCCTTGGGCGGGTGATGGGGGTGGGGGCTGGTCCTATGGGATTGCCATGTGGAAGTAAGAGAGCCGGGCCGTAAGAGCCGTGGCCAAGTGGGATAAAATAGCGGCCTCCCCCCCCCCCCCCCGGGCAGGAGCCGCGGCTCTGCTTCGTGCGGTGCCCGGCCGCCGCTTGTGTGCGTCTGTGGGGGAAGGGTGCCAGCTGCGTGCCAGGCACTGGGCATAGGAGTTCCTTGGATCCCGCGGCAACCCTGTGATGTCGGGGCTGTTACCGTCCTCATTTTGCAGCTGGGGAAACTGAGGCAGAGGATAAGTGACCACCAGGCCCAGCTGTGTCAGTCACTCGGAAAATAAATCAAAAGAGCAAGTGTTGTATTTGACGTCAGAGTACCTGGGCCGGAATCCCAGTTCTGCCAGTTGTTACTGAACCTGGGTCTCGGTTATGGGGATAAATGAAGATGAGATGGTCCCTAAGGTTCCTTCAAGCTCTAAATCTGTTTTTCTGTGATACACTCACGGAGGAGCGGAAGTAGAAGGGAGCTCAGATCTGCTCTATTTTATAGGTGAAGACAGGCCAGGGCTGTGAGAGACAGTAAAAGACTCATGGGTGACTGGTGGCAGATCCCAGTCTCCTGCACTTCAGTTTAACGTGCTTCCCCACGTAAGACTTTGCTGAGGGTGGCACTGTCTGTGGACTGCCCAAAAGGTGCCACCTGGGCTTGTTAGTCTCTCCACTCTAACATTTTCCCGACTCTAACCGCCTATCTCCTTTGATTCCTCCTTAGAACTCCTTCAGCATTTTGGAGCCTGAGACAGAATCGTTATAACTACTGAAATATGTCTATATGTGAAGACATGTTGCTCTGTAATTATCGAAAGTGTCGAATCCGGCTCTCTGGCTATGCGTGGGTAACTGCTTGCTCGCACATCTTCTGTGACCAGCATGGCAGTGGGGAGTTCAGTCGCTCTCCAGCTGTCTGCCCTGCCTGCAATAGTACCCTTTCTGGTAAGCTAGACATTGTGCGAACCGAGCTCAGTCCCACCGAGGAATACAAAGCCATGGTGCTGGCAGGGTTGAGACCAGAAGTTGTTCTGGACATTAGCTCCCGAGCGCTGGCCTTCTGGACCTATCAGGTAAATTGTGGCTGTTACTGCACCTTTATAGCTGTCTGTGGACACTTTCCTCTTTGCTAATGTATGTGTGTTTCTTCCTTTTTGTTAAGTCGTAGGCTTTTTGAGGACTCTAATTTTTTATTTTGAGATGCTACTATATATGTATTTGGATTAAGACTATCCAGAAGTTGCTTTTATGATGATGGGTGCACATTTCGTAACAATATGAAATAACATCACTCTCTTATACTGGTATAATGTAATTGAAAAGGAGTAATGTATTATTTGTTCTCTTAGGGTGAATGAAATCTGGCAAATCTGTAATGATAAATATGAGATGTAAAGGAGTCTGGGATTACTTTGTGATTTAAAAAATTAGAATGATGGTGGAACAAAGATTCTTCAGGGACAAAAGAAGATCAGTAAGAAAAAATGGCCTGATTACATTATTTAGCAATTATAATAAAACTCCCTGGATCTGTAATTCTATATTGTTGAACTTTGAAGCGAAAGCAGATTAAGTTAACCTTGATCAAAGAATTGTGACCAGAAACCACAATAAATCCTGTGAGTTCAGTAACACTGTAACTACATTTTTACAAAAGGGATGCTAAGGCACAGAAAAAGACAGTAACATGTTAGACCATGTATTACTACTTAGGTCAAGCAGTTCTTACCTTAGATGCAGAAGTTTTTCACTCTAGGGCACAGTCTTAACTGTAAAGGTGGTCTATCTGATTGTGTGTATGTAGCACTGGACATTGGAAATTGATAATAACAGTTTATTGTATATGTAAGTATTAGGCAGCATAAATAAATGGAATATTGACAAGAGCAGGGCAGCTAGGTTGCCCAGTGGATAGAGTTACTGGGCCTAGAGTAGGGAAGACTCATCTGGCCTTAGATACTGTGTGACCCTGGGAAAGTCATTTAGCCCTGTTTAGCTCATTTTCCTCATCTGTCAAATGAGCTGGAGAAGGAAGGCGAACCACTCCATTATCTTTTGCCAAGAAAGTCACATGTGGGGCCACAAAGAATCAGACACGACAATGTCATCAACAGCAACAAAAAGCAGAGAATGCCTTTGAGTCGGGTGAAATATCTAAGTTATCCAAAGACAAACCTGGTATCTATGAACTTGCCACAGAAAAGGAAAGCTTAATTTCTGCCAAAACTGTAGAGTGAGTGGTCTCTAAGCCCAGCTCTTCTACACCAAATCAAAGCAGAAACAAAGCTGCTCCCACATACAGTAAAGGAATAACACCAGTTAAAACAGAGGAAAGGAAAGTAACCCTTATAGAGAGAACGTAGGGGGGAAATTAACGACAAAAAGAAATAAGCAAAAAATGAGTAAATGCTATGTAGTAAAAGAAGGCAAGGAGAAAGTTCAAGAAGGATAGCGCAACAACATCACCTCCAGAAGGGATAATGGACAGAGCAGTTTAGAATGACAAGATAGAAAGGAAGAACTGGTATCTGTATAAGACAGGAAATAGGATCGCTAACCAAAGAATTGGGGACAAGGAACATAGTAAATGAAAAAGTAGAAAAGACAGTGGAAAATACCAATAAGTCAGTGGACTTTTTGATTCAATCCAGTAAACATTTATTCAATGCCTACTATGTTCTGGGTCCTGTGCCCAGCACCAGGGAATGTAAAAAGAAGCAAAAAATTGTCCCTGCTGTCAAAAGCCTAGAATCTAACAGGAGAGATAACATGCAAGCAGATACATACAAAGCTAGCTATACGCAGGATAAACAGGAAATTATTAACAGAAGGAAAGCATGGAATAAAGAGAAATTAGGGCGGGCTTCCTGTAAAAGGTGTGGTTTTAGTTGAGATTGAAAGGAAGCCTGGGAAGTCTGTAGTTAGAGCAGAGGAGGAAGAGTGTTTCTGGCAAAGAGGACAGAGAGAATGCTTGGAGCTAAGAGATGGAGTAGTTTATTTGTGGGAGTCAGGAGGCCAGTACCACTGGATAGATTACATGTTGTGGAGTAAGGTGTAAGAAGACTGGAAAGGTAGGAGAGGGCCAGGTTGTGAAGGGCTTTTAAAGCCCAGCAGAGCATTTTGTATTTGCTCGTGGAGGAAATAGGAAGGCATTGGAGTTTATCAAGTAGGGGGATGACATCGTCACACTTGCATTTTAGGGCAATCATTTTCTTGGCTGAATGGAGTATGGACTGGAGTGGAGAGAGACTTGAGGCTGGCAAACCCAAACAAAAAAATGTGGAGGTAGAACAAACATGAACACAAAAATCAAAGAATGCAAGGATGGGAGAAAAGATTTCTTTAAAAAAAGGGTGGGGTGGCATCCAGGTGGCACAGTCCATAGAGCATGGGACTGAATTCAAATTTGGCCTCAGATGCTTACTAAATATGTGACCTTGGACAGGTCACCCTCCTTTCCCCTTTCCCTCCCCCCAAAAAACACACAGAAATGGAGATGAAAGCTTGGTGAGACAATCTTGGAATTATTGGTTTCCCAGAATAATATAGTTTGAATACTATAAGGAATGAATGTGTAATTTCATTTGTTAAAGGGAAATCTTAGTTGAGGAAACTTGTTTTATCAATGAAGATTGGCACCTTTTTATGGTGTTGCCATGAACAATGAGAAGTTACTGTATGTGTCCTTATTGGGGCCTAGAACAAGATCCTTTTGGCTTAGATGCAGGGGTAGGGAACCTATGGCCTTGAGGTCACATGTGGCCCTCTAGGTCCTCAAGTGAGACCTGTTGACTGAATCCAAACTTCAAGGAACAGAGGCTTGCTCTCCATGGACTACAACATACTGCTCTCACTTTAATATCATGTTCCAATAAATTATTACTATTTACTGAAAATTATGGAAACAGAGGACCAAGTGTAAATCCATAGGGTTCTTTTCTGTTGACATCCTTTGGAAATCAAAATTCACTTCACCTAGGAAAGTGGTTATCAAATTGTGGAGCTTTATATTTAAGGAGATAGTCTTAAAAGTAGGTACGAGGAAGCAGGTTACACACACACACACACACACACACACACACACACACAGAGTTATGTAACTATCCAGTAAGGACAAGGAATGAAGGAAAAGGATAGCATGAAATACGCTTAAAAGGAAGAGAATTTGACTTTCAGTGGCTCTCCTGTAAAGCTGAGTATACTTTGTCATGGGAAAATATGATTCTTGAATTGGATTTAAAAACTTTAAACATCTGATGATGAGAAATATAGAAATGAGAATGGTCTTTGCTATAGTAGCTCTGGATATTTTCTTGATTGCCCTTTTTTAGTTATGAGAGTCATGTTTTTTTCCAACCATTTAGTATCTTCCTCTTTGTCAGATATCTTGAGAATCAATACTTCAACATCCTGAAAACTCTGTTGCTTTTAGCTCAGACTTCATTTGTATATACTTGAGTCCATTTCCTTTTCTGATCTTGGTTTTCTTTAGGGCCATTTCTGTTTCTTCATAAAGTACTTTGAGGATTGAAATGTTGGAGTCCAAAATGCTAAGGTCCAACTGTCATTTATGGAGAAAATAATTTGTTGTGGAAATCTTAACATCTTTTTGATTTATTTGTGTTCATCCTTCTAATTTGATCCTTTATTGTTTTAGGACATAATTTGACTTAATGGTTCTTATTCTAGGTGTCTATAAACTAATTTTTCCCACCATTGCTTCTTATTGTTTTATAAGATAGTATTGCTTATAATTTTTCCCTCTCCTCCTCCTTGAGGTTTTTCTTCCTACAAGATTTCACAAACAAGTTTGTACTCTAAACTAGGTGTTATCCTTTAGGAAATCAAGTTCTTTGTCTTTAAAATGAAGGTGTTAGTCTAGTTGTCCTCTGAGGCCTCTTTCAGTGATCTATGAATCCATGAGCCAATGAATTGCTTTAAGAAATTATGTTAGTCTCTTTCGATATGTTTCTTTATATATTTCCCACTTTTCAGCTTCAACAGCTTTTTAAAATATAACATGAAAGAATTGCCTCAATTGCATGCCATGTTGGCTTGTTTTCATTCTTCTAATTTGTCATTGATTTTGATGTTTGTTTTAATATATCAGCGGTCTGATTATATACTTAGGCAGCTGATTTGGAAATTACTGCCACATATGTTAACTAGTCATTTCCTGTTAGAATATAGTCACTTTCATTGTTTGTGGTGATTTTTTTAGGTATTTTATCATGTCCAGAAGTTAATAATTTTATTCTTGAAGAAAATATTCAGCATTATATAGGCACAAGGCACAACATCTGTCTTTGAGCCTTTGTGTTTATTTTTGAACCATGTTTTAAACCATATTTTTCTCCATCTTCTCCATGCCCCACTTTTGCATTAAGGTTACTGTGTATTAAAGAACATGTTCGTTTAGTTTGAAAGGTGTTACTAAGTCCTTTGGTGCATAAACTGCTGTTACCTTCCTGATGACCTTTTTGCTAATGCTCATCAGGGATACTGCAAGACAAAATGACCAAGTATCCTGTGAAATGTTTCTTCTTGCCTTTGGATACGTAAACTCTCTCAGCTCCTTCACTTACCACTCCAAGGAGAACTTGTTGAATTTATCTTTCCATTTAGCTACAACTTACTTTTGTCTTCGGATTTCATTTATAGTAAAAATGCCATTGTTGATGTGATTCACTTTTAGTATTCAGCTCATTCATTTTTTTTTCTGCACAGAGATCTCATGCTTAGGGTGCTAATAGAGAAGATAATATTTTAGACAGTAAAAAAATCTGTTATACTTAGCAATGTTGACCATCTTTTCTGCCATCATCACTGCAGAAGGGTGAGTGGCCACATAGGATTTTGGGCTATTTTGTTTTTTCTTATTTCATGTGTTATCATGGCCAAAGAATTCATAAGTATAGTTTGGTTCACAAAAAAGCAGGTATAATCTTTTGCCAAAATCATATTCATATGTCTAATACCCTTTAAACTAATAAATTCTAAATGAATAAATGAATTAAATGTAAAAAGTCACAATTAAATAGTGAGAGGAGAATGGAAGGTTATACCTCTCATAACTGTGGCTTGGGGATGACTTTGTAGCCAGCTGAAACAGAAAATTATACAAAAGACTAAATAAACTATTTTTCAATAAAAATAAAAAGCTTTTATACAAATAAGTGAGTTCACTAGTGATAAGAAAAGATAAGGACTGGGAAAATATCTTTATATAAATATCTTTGATAAAAGTCTGACATCTAGCATTGGCACATATAAGATTAAATATCATTTCCCAATTAATAAGTGATTAATGAAGAAGGAACAAAGAAGGGAAACAAACTAAAAATAGCCTTATTTAAAATGCTCAGGATTGTTATTAATGATAGAAGCACAAGTGGAAATAGTTCTGCAGTATTACTCCATAAATTAGATTGGAAAAGATAGCAAAACTTACTGTTACTGGAGCTACAAAAATAATTGCACTATTTCATTGCTGGTGGAACTGTGAATTAACCTGTTTCCAAAAAGATTATGAAATCATGCAAGAAAAGTCAGAAAATTGTCCATGCCCTTTAACTCCACAGTCCTATTATTGAGTTTATGCCCCTAGGAGGTTAGTGACAAAGAGTTACCTGTATGAAGTATTCCTAATAATTCAACTTTCTCTACTAAAATATTAGTAATTAATTGTATATCTAGTTAGGAATTGAAAACTGTCTGAACAAATTGAGGCATTTGAACTTAACAGATTAATACTGTACCATAAGAGATGATGAATATAAAGAGTTTATAGAAGTAGAAAAGATTGGTATGAAGTGATACAGAATGAAAAAAGCAGAACCAAAAGAGCAATACACACAATTCCTGTAAGTAAATAAAGGTAACTTGGAATGGCAGCATAACTCCATTGGAGAACATTGGAGAATATTGGTACTAACTCATTGATGCTATCAGTTGCTATCATCTTTTTAGGTTATTTTATTTAACTTTTTTCAGGGATTGCACATTGAAGGGGATTCAACTGGAGCATCTAGAATTATTCCAGGGGTTTGTATGGTGTATTGAAACACAAGTTGTCATTGAAGAAAGTTTCAAAGAAAAATAGGATCATCTGCTTTTTCAAAAAGCAACAACTAGGGAAGAATATGACATTGGCCAAGGTTAAACTTATTGAGAGAATAACTATGCCTTAACTTAGTTCTTGACGTTAAAATTATTACCTTGATATCTTTCTTTCCTTTGTGCATTCATTTATTTCTATCATTTGTGCAAACTTTTACCACATACTAAAGATGGTAAAATTTTCATTCTTTAATAACTTTTCCCTTTCTCATTCTGAATAGGTGCATCAAGAGCGTCTTTACCAAGAATATAATTTTAGCAAGGCTGAAGGTCATCTGAAACAGATGGAGAAGGTATATACTCAGCAGATCCAAAGTAAGGATGTGGAGCTGACTTCTATGAAAGGGGAAGTCACCTCTATGAAGAAAGTATTGGAGGAGTACAAGAAAAAGTTCAGTGACATATCTGAGAAACTCATGGAGCGCAATCGTCAGTATCAGAAACTTCAGGGTCTCTATGACAGCCTTAGGTTACGAAACATTGCCTTTGCCAACCATGAAGGAGTTGTGGAGCCTTCCATGATCTCCCAGCCAGCTGCTTTTGGCTTCCCAACAGGTAAGATCAGGGTGCATCATGAGCAGTACTTATCCTTTAAACCAGCAGTTATAGAAGATGGACAAGTAGGTCATTTTACCTTCTTCATTATAAAATAGCAAATGGAATTGACACTCTAATTGTACTTCCCTCTTTCTAGGAATTTTGCCAATAGAAGTAGAAGTAGAACTCAGGTCTCTTCTTGTATTCTACCTATAGTGTACTGTTTGATAAGTGGTACTGTCTGATAGACCTTTGCTATAATATACATATACACATATATAGATCTACCTACATATATATGTGTATATACATATGGACAGAGAGAGAGACTAGCTTAATTTAAGAGTTCATTTCTGTAGCTGATCACATTTCTTTTGAGTAGTAAGGTAGTGTTTGGTTCACGAATGTTAAGAAACGTTTCATATTTAACTTAAGAATAGCCTTCTCTGAGGTAGGCAGTACAATTTATTGAACAATTCCAGCTAGCTGTGTGGAAGCAATTGCATTACATACTTAAGTATAGAAAAGTACTATCTATATTGAGAATATCTCTCTGGCTTCACTCTCCCAGATTAAATTTGGCTACCTTTCCCCCTTTAGGGTTCTAAGAGTTCAATGACCTCTTCTCTAATACTCAATTCAAGCTCCCATTCTGGGGGTGTTCCCCATACTGTTGTGTACCCTGTACTGTTAGCCACCAGTGACTAGGGCCCCATTTCCATTTAACCAATTAATGTCAAATATCTTTTACAAAGGGCTATTTACTTTAAAGAAATGGCAAAAACAGAAGTATAAACAATTTCCCTCAATACCTTGAGGGCCATACTTTCCCCTTGGTCCTACCAAGTTCATATCCAGGTGTGACATCACTGATTGATGAGAGTTCATCTCAGCTACTGCTGGAGTGGGTTCCAAAGATCACTCCTTCCTCCTCAGGACATCAGTGTTGGGATAGCTAAAAAACTCAGTATGGACTTTGGCTCTTAGATCTTGGGTAGCTGGGTCTCCTGATCTTTCAGAATTCACAAGGTTATAGCCTCCAACAAGTGATCAAGCACTGAGGCAAAGAATTAAGGCTCATATTCATGGCACCATATGTCAGTCTCAGGTGGGGAAGGCCCAAAGCCTTTTACCTCTTGGTGGTGTTATCTTTCACTGGAGCACTGACAGTTGGAAGAAGCCAGCTGAAGAGATGTTAGATCAAGAGAAGAAGAACTTGTCCAATGTCATTTGAATGTCTGCCCAGTTCTGGGTCCATAGCTGCAGCCAACCAAGAGGCTCCTCTGTACTATGTGGTTAAAGGAACCAGTTACAGAATGCGTTCTTATTTTTCAAAATTTCTTCCAAGGCATTTCCGTTACACATCATCACAACTCTAATGGAAGAAAGGTCTTCAGCCTTTTCCTTATAGAAAATTCCTCTATACATATTTTTAAGTACCGGTCTTAGTGACCGGTCTCTCCTGTCCATGTACAATTAGCCTAAATATTTTATAGTACTTCAGTAGATCTGAATTCTTATGAGTGTGGTTATTTCCTCCAGTGGTACGGATCTCATTTCACACCTTCTCATCCTTGTCTGTGCCCTCTTTTAGATCTTCCACATGGGATTTACCTAATGTCTTTAAGGATTTCCATCCAGGTGTCCTAAGATCACTTAAGAACCCTTTTAGTATATGGAACATGGATTGTCATTTCATTTTTTGGGGGAAGCTGTTACATCTATGATTTTTTTCCCTAATTTTTATCTTCTCTTTCAGATGGTTTGAGAATCCTTGCTTTAATTGCATCAAAATTGTATTACTTCCAGCATGGCCCACCTCTGGGCATATTTGGGTTTGGTTTATCTGATCTCCATTTCCCCATTTTTGTTTTCTTTAATGTCATTTCTAATGCCTTATAAAATACATTGGCAATTGTGGTGTTAAAGAGTACAGACAGTTCTTGCTTTACCAGAATATTCTCAGACCTCTGTGTAAAGCAATTTTTACATAATGCTAAAGAGGCAAATTTAAGGTTAGAGTTTGAGTCAGAGGGTTAGGATTAGGGTTAAAGTTGGAGTCAGAGTCAGTGTTGGATTTATGGTTAGGGTTAGGATTTGCCCATACCTACCCACTTCATTTAGCTTATATAACAAAGGTATATACAAAATAATACTTTTATACAAGTCATAAAATGTACTCAAATGCAGATATATTAAATGCTATGCCATGATAATAACCAGAATTATGAAAGGAAGGTAAAGTTAATGGTAAAGTATGCATAGTACTGTCTAGTAAAGTTAACATAGGTGTGTCATATATTATCCCTTCCCCACCCACTGCACATGGCCTTTATTACTGGTGGTTGGTTAAAATTTCATTTAGAATTCTTTATGTTATGTCACATTTATGTAATATGAATTTATATAAAGCAAGAACTGTCTGTACAAATATGATGGCTTTACTAACATTGATTGAGAAAAGAGGTTTTTTTGTAGAAATCTTGACAGATCTTTTCCATTTTGCACCTGTTTGTTATTTCTCCTAGTTTCATTATTAAATCACTTTTAGGATAATATGGTTTAATCAGTTCTCATGCTGAGTTTTCTGTCACTTCTTCTCATTGGTTTATGAGGTCCGAGTGTATCTGATCTTCTACCATCCTCCTTCATATGAATTTATAGTTTAAGGTGGATTTATCTTTTGCTACTCTCTGTTTAGCAAGGAGGTCAAGTTTTTATTAGTTGAATTGGATTCTAGTTCCATTTGGCCATTCCTCAGAGGCAATTTCTTTACATTGGTTAAACTTCCATAAGGTATGGTGGTAGTCAGTTTGGTGTAATATTTCCTGTTTTTCAGTGTCAGTAGCTTTGAAAAGTTGTATAGACTGAAATGATTCTAGTTGCATGCCAGCTTTTCTTCCCATTTTTATTTCTGCTTTTAGTTTTGGTTTTTATTCTAATAAGGCAATGGTCTAATTGTAGATGGCTAGCTAGTACAGAAATGATTCTCATGTTGGCAGCAAGTTGTTATCTTTTCTTTTTGGATATAGTAAATGTCATTGTGTTTTGGTGAAGTTATTAGATACTTACCATGTCTAGCCCCTCCCAACTCTATGCCGGAATAAAGTATGATGTCTAGGCATGATGTTTCTGTGCAGTTTACAAACTTAGGCTCTTCTGTTTCTAAAGCTCGAGCCATATTTTCCACTATATTTTTCTCCATCTTTCTCCTGCTTATCTTTGCATTGAAGTCACTGAATATTAACATGATTTCATTTGCAAGACTTACCAGATTCTTTGTAGAATTTCTTTATCTCTTCACTCTCTACAGTAGTTGTTAGGGTACAAGCTACAGTTATCTTCATGTAGTCTTTTTTGCTTATGTTTGTCATGAGCACTGCAAGAGAAAATGACTACGTGAAATGTTACATGAAAATGTATGAAATATCTCTCATTACTTTTTTATATGTATGATAAAGTCAATTCTACTGATTTCCTTTTTTCCTCTCCAAAAATGTGTCATCCTTCCATTTAATTTCAATTTCCTTTTGTCTTTTGTTTTTACTTGCAATGAGAATGTCAATATTGCTATGACAATAGAACGTATACTCATTGGACACTGGATAAATATTTGGCATTTGGAGTACAAAAGTTAATATTTAATTTGTATAGGCTGAAACTTATAAGCTAAAACTATTGCAGACCTTTTTACCCTTCCTCAGACTTCCCACAACAGCCCTTCTTTCTGTGCTCTCAGCAGAGCACCTCACCTCATACTTCACCAAAAATTTGAATCCATTGCTGAAAGCTTCCTCTTTTTTCTTCCTTCTTTTCTCTCATCACTTTGATGCCTTATAATACTATATCTTTCACCACTGTATCACTTAAAGAAGTGATTTCATTTTTTCTGAAAGGAGTATATTGTAGAATATAATGTTATATCAGATATTTAAAACAAAACAAAAACTTGTATAGTATGTCTTGTGAGCAGTATATTTCAACTCAGACTCCTTAGTCATCTGCAGAGAATTGTACATTGAAGGTTGATGCTCAGAATATTACTAAGCCCCATAAAAAACTGAATCATCTAAGAAAAATGTGTTATTTGATTTAAAAAATGTTAAACACCTACTATAATCAAGGCACTATATTGGGGAAAAAAGATGAGAGTTGTAAAGGTTTCTTTCAACTCTGTAATTCTGTGAATAATTACAAGCACATTCTAGTTCTACCTCAAACCCATGTCTTTAATTTTCCAGACTACTTTTGGTATGGAATCAGAATAAATTCAGAAATTTGAATAAATAAACATAAATGTGTGTCAGGCACATTGGAGATGATTATAGATACTTTTTCTTATCACTCTGAAGATTATATTTTCCTTCTCAGAGGACTAAATTTCAAGTTTCAGACAACAATATTTACAGAATGCCTATTCTCTATATATTCTTATAAATCTGCAAGAAAATAAGTACCTAAATTTTGTCCGGTTTTTTCTTTTTCTCCAGGGAATACTTCCAAGTTTCCTGTGGATATGACACCAGTTCAAAACTGGAGCAGTGGGGATGGAGACTTCCAGTTCAGACCATTTTTTGTGGGCTCTCCCACAGCAGCTGAACCTAGCAATAACTTTTTCAGTTTTGCTTCTCCCCGTCATGAAGCAGCGTCGCAGCCAGGTGGTAGCAGAGCCTTTAAAGTGAAAAGATTGTAGCCCGTCTTGGAACCAGAGGGCAAAGTGAGAAAGGGGAATTTATGATAATTGTGTTGCCTACTGTGCCGTTTTTCATAGTTGAAGTCACTAAGAATCTAGTTTGCCTTCTTACACTTTCTGGAGGTTTCTAACAGTGAATGGATGCTGGCTGTGGTGTAGCTGTTCTTATGCCAAGTGCTGTTGCTCATTCCTGAGGTTATCAGTTTCCTTGTGCTCTTAGTTCTACTTAGTTTGCTGCTTACTGTGAGAAACTTAGGAGGGAGTTGGCTTTGGATTCTGTTCTTTTGCCTGTCTATGTTATTTTGAATAATGAATTCACTGTTTTATTAAACTCAGTTTGATTTTGAACTGTTGCATATTTGTGATCAGTAGTGTTCAGACAAATGTGGAGATGTATTGGCCTTTAGAACGACATTTAGCTTATTGTAACTATCTGGCTTGTATAGTCACATGTTGCTATATCTATAAAGTCTTAAATTTTGGATTATTTATGTGTTTAGATATGTGATCATTGTGGCTTCTTTAAGTATGTATATGTAATATAGTCAACCAAGTAGGTTCTAGTTTATGTGTGTGTATTTTATTTTACATGTGCATCTTTATCATATTTATGTATACCTTTAACTTGGAAAATACATATGAATCTCTGAATAGATTCTTTTGGTATATTTTGGCATTTACATGTCTCTTGTGTTACTGTATCAGCATGTATTTGAAGTATATTCATTCATGAATTCATAAGTAAACATCTTATTGCATTGGCATTTGTCAAGTCTGTATTCCAATTTAAAACTAGTCAGATTGATAAGGATTATTATTTCTTTAAATTGGTTCTTAGGTATCCATTTAAATATGAAACATGCACCCTATTTTTACCTTATTATTTATTGTCTCAGTTTTGCTTTATTTGGGACATATATATGCATACATACATATATAGTGTGTGTGCATATATGTATATATATATATACACACACATACTGTAGAAAGTTTTCCTAACTCTCTAACACAAATTTATATAAACCATATAGTATAATAGCACCTCCTTTATAGGGCTGTTGTGAACATTAACATATACACAGACATATATATATATCTATATCTATATCTCATCCATCCATCCATCCAGTGCTTTGCACTATAGAAATGCAAGCTGTAACCAACACACAGTTCATTTTAGAGGTGACATTAAAATATCTTTTGAAGAATGGTTTCCTGTATGCTCTTGTCAGAGACTGAACATTTTTGACTCTTTCCATAAATAAGTAAAAATTAATCAGGTATTTGTTTAAAGGACAGACTCTGACTTTGGAGCTTCAGGAAGGTCTATAACATAGGTGAACAAACACTGGCTAAGGAATTACGAGGTTCTCATTTAGCTTTGTGACTTTGAGATGCTCCATGCCTCAGTTTCCTTATCTGTAAAATAAGTAGATTAAACTAACTGGCCTCTAATTTCACAATTCATTTTTCGTAGATTAGGAAGAGGAATGGTGAAATTTTTCTTGGTATTTTATTAATACAAATAAGAGAACAGCTGACACTGACACAGTGTTGTAAGGTCTGCAAAGCCTTTGCAAAGCCTCAACCCGACAACCACCGTGCCTTTACGAATCAGTCGGTCAGCATTTCGGTGCCTACGTCCAGGCGCTGCTGCGTGCTGCCCAAATGCCAGATCTGTAAAAATAATCACAGTGAAATGTCGATGTACATAAATCAATCTGGCATGTTTTCATTTGATGCTGGGGGGGCGCCGAAGTGAACATCTCATTTTATATATTTGAGCACCAAGAGGCTTTTGTAAGAGAACCTTCAGTTTTGTTGCAACTTAGAGAAGTCAAAATGGTTACCCGGGGTGGGGGTGGTGGTAATGTGGAAGTCCGCCCCAGGACCCGAGGTCCTCGGAAGTTCGGAGTGCGACCGTGGGCAAGCCTGGCACCAGAGGTCCTCCGGACCCCGTGCGGCAGGGGGCCCGCAGTTAGGATGAGGCCTGAGAACACGTGGCCGTAGGTTTGGGCCTGCGCCGTACACTGAGACGGGCACGTGAAAACGCAGCCGGCCGCCGCCCCGGGGGCACGTGCGCAGGGAGCCTCCCCGCCTCTAGGTGTCGCTGTGGCTCCGCGCCAGTTCCTGTTTCTCTGGTTGTAGCGCTGGGGGAGGCGAGGGCTGGAGCCGGAGGAGCGATGGCCGAAGAGGAGGAGGAAGCCAAGCAGCCCGTGCAGCCCTTGCAGGTAGCGGCCGGTGGGCGTCCTGGGTGGGGCCGCGGTGCCAGCTGTGCCGCTGGGGGGTGCGGGGCGCAGGACTCTAAAACCCTTTCCCGAGTGGGGGGGCCATTACGGGGGGTGCGGCAGCGTCCCGGCCCGGGCTGGGGGGGCTGCGGGGGCTGGGGGCGAAGTTTCCCGGCGGGGAGGGCAGGGGTGGGGGGCGGAGCGGGTCCTGCAGGCAGGATGCCCCCGGCGCCCCCTGCTGTGCCCTGGGCATTCGTTCCCCCCCCCTCCCCCGCTGGCAGGGGCACGGCGGGGCTGACTCCCTTCCGTGTTCAGGTAGGCCCCCTTTCCTCGTCCCCCGCGCTCCCACCCCTCTCAGCCGTGCCGCTGGCCCCCGCAGGGGCAGTGCGCGGCTCTCACGGCCCTGGCCTTATTTTGGGGTGAGCGGGGGGCTCTGCCAGCGGCCTCCCGAGGCAGGTGGCCGGGAGCCGGCGCCCTGCTAGTTTAGGTTGGCTTTCATGCGCTGTATCCGCGGTGATCTCCGTAATCCCTAGGCTCAGAAGCGGCTGCCGTATGTAAGCCCTGACAGGCGTGTCAGCTTAGGATACAATGTAGCGCGTTCCTGCCCTTCCGAAGAAACATTGGGAAATGAGCAGCCGGAGCAGGTGGGAGCAGCGCCAGGTGTGGCCCGGTCTGCTTTGGCTTCTTTCCGAGGACCTTGGCTCCACTTTGTTTCTTATTTCAGTCGTTTTACAGTAGGGTGGGCAACGTGGTGTAGTGGAAAGGGTGTTGGATTAGGAGTCCCAGGGTTTGGGTCCAATCCACCGTCTGCCGCTTGGTACCGGTAAGGCCTTGGGTCATTGAGACTTTCTGGGCCTGGTACAGGGAAGGTACTTTATAAGTACTTACTGAATTAAGGAAGTTTTGAAAGGTCAGGGAAGGCCTAGTTTTCTCTCCTTGGATCAGATTATCTCCACGGTTCTGATCCAAAGATCCCTGTGAATTAGGGCTGCTCAGAAGAGGAGGAGATAGGTTGGAGATTGGGGATGACTAGTAGCACTCAAAGAATGCCCCTAATATTAGGTCTCATTTGTACTGGATATTCCAAAGTATTCTTGCAGAGGTTAGACAAAAAAAGAGCACATATAAAGCACAGAAATAGGACAAAGGAATAAGTTGAAATTACCTATCACAGGTTAGAAAGCTGGGGAAAAAATTGTTTTTGTTTTTATAGACTTCTTGGGAGTCGAAGGTTGCTTAACCCTTCTCAGCTGAATTCAGAAAAATGTCCTAGTGTGTATATAGCAGAAATTATGTTTTTTGTGTGTGCGTCAGTTCCAGGCCTGACCAAGAGTAGTGGAATAGACAAGTTTGTGATTGAGGTCCAGATACTCAAGACAAGAACATGCCAACAGATTATTGATATGGAGGAGAGAAATCTTATTCTGACATTTCCACATTTTCTATGGAGACCGAAGCAGAGGACTCCTGAGATGTGAGCCTGGAATCCTAGGTGCTTTGTTATGATCTGTGGCTCTTCGGTATCCCCGCTGTTGTCCTGACCTTCTAGGGTATCAGGGAGTTGATGTTTCTGGGTTCAGGACTGCTTTGTGTGACCAGGCAATCTCAGATTCCTTTCTGCTTTTTGTTCTTTCAACTGATGGCTCTATCCCTGTACTTTTTTAGGAACTGGTAGATCAGCTGTATTCATTTCGGGATCACTACTTTGAGACACATCCAGTTGAGTATGCTGGTCAGAAGCATCAGGATGTGCGAGAAGAAATGGAGAAGACTCTACAAAAGATGGAGGAAGCAGGAGGTATGACCCTCAAGATTCAAGATAGAACACCAGAATTCCTTTGCGTGGGAAGTGAAACAACTCTTTCCTCCTTTTGTATATCCTGTAAAGGGGCCATGACTAGTTGGTCAAACAAAACAAGTCTTTTTTAATTTTTTTAAATTTTTAAAATTATTTTATTTGTTTTCGGTGTTCTACAGTCACTTCTATATAGCTTAGATTTTCCCCTCCCCTCTTCCCCCTTACCTCTCCTCTCCCTCACTGAGATGGCATACAGTTTTATATAGATTCTACACATATATTTCTGTTAAATACATTTTCACCTTAGTCATGTTGCATAGAAGAATTAAAATGAATGGGAGAAATCATAAAACAAATCAGAACATAATACAAAAGAAAATGATCTGCTTCATTCTGCGATCAAATTTCATAGAAAACAAGTCTTTCTGATAGGTGTAGACCATAGCTAATGCGTATAGTTGAAAAACCTCCATAACAAATCTCCTAAACCTTGAGCTCCTTTCACCCTCAGTTCAAACCACTGTGATGTAAAGGGGTTCACCTCTTGCCCAGAGTATTTCAGTAATCTCCTTGCCTTCACCTTTCCAACCTGAACATAGCTGCCAGTATCTTTTCCTATAGCAACAGATTGTTCATGCTGAAACCTTCAGTGGTTCCCTGTGCTCTTTAGAATAAAGTCTAAACTTAAGCCTTTCATGACATTTTAAAACTTCATTAATTCAATAAGTATTTATTAAGTGCCTTCCCTGTACGAGGCATTCTTTGAGGTTCTGGGAATACGAAGACAACTCACAGACCTCACCATTTAATTGGGAGGAAACAGTATAAGAGGAAGATATTAACAGTTGGCAGGATTAGGGATAGGCTTCTTGTAGAGGTTGCATGTAAATTGAGCTTGGAAGGATCTATAATCAGCACATCCCTTTCCTCTCCTCTCTTGACTCTGCAGTCTGGCTTCTGACCTTGTCGTTCAGCCAAAACTACTCTTTTTAAAGTTGCCAATGATGTCTTCATTGCCAAATCTAATGGTTTTTTCTCTGTTAACAGCCTTCTTTACCTCTCTACAGCCTTTGACACTACTGATCACCCTTTTCTCCTGGTTGACGCTGTGTTCTCTCTAGATTTTTGGAACTCTAATTCTCCAGCTTTTCCTCTGCATCTGACGGACAGCTCTTTCTCAGTCGTCTTTGCTAGGCTTCAGCATGCTCATGGCAGCCAACTAGGAATGTACACCAAAGGCTCTGGTCTGCCTCCTCCTTTCTTTTCCTTTTAAACTGTTGATCTCAATAGCTCCCATAGATTCAATTATCATCTTTGTACCGATGATTCCTAGACCTACTTATCTAGCCCTAACCTTTCTCATGACCTCTAGTCTCACATCTCCAACTGCCTATTAGATATTTCCAAATGGAAGAGGGGGAAGAGTCCTCTCCTCTTCTAATGTTTCTGTTACTGTTGAAGGTCCTATCATCCTCTTGGTTGTCCGGGCTCAAAGCCTACAGCTCATCACTCTCTTTCATCTCCCATGTTCAATCCCATGCCAGATCTTTAGTTTCATAACATTTCTCTTACATGCCAACTACTCTCTCTCTTCTGACACTACCACTACCTTGGTCCAGACCCTTGGCATCAATGCGATATTCACAGTGCCTATGGTGGCCATGAATGTCCCACTGCACTTCTGAATTGCGAAATATCACAGAACTCTCCACATCGAAGACGGAACCAAAACATTTATTCAGACACCAGAAAGCCAAATCCATCACAGCCACAAAAATCTATGTACGGTAACAATGCAGAGAACAGCGCCATCCCCAAGCCTTTCCCCTGCCAGGCTTCCCACAAACCAGCTCGCTTAAACAAATCACAAGCAGCCTTCTTTAAACAAGTGCTCTTCTCACACTCACAGCCAGCTGTGGGCTTGCCTGCATCCTTCAGTTCTGAGTGCTCTCTCACTAACTTCTCTCAGCTCTGCCTCTTCCTGTTCTACCGTTCAGCAAACTCCTCGAACCACAGGCTCCATGTGACCCAGGCAGGTCACCTGTGCCCATTAATGGATGGGAGAGATTTTCCATTTAAATTACCGTTGCAACCATCTTCACATCACCCTTGGCCCCTTGTGATAGTCTCTTGGTTAGTCTCCTTGCCCCAAGTTTCTCCCCAGTTTAGTCCATCCTCCACTCAGCTGCCAACTTGGTCTTCCTAAAGTGAAGGGTTGACTCTGCCATCCTACTCAATGAACTTCAGTGGCTCCCTAGTCCTCCAGGATCATATGAAAAAAATAATCTCTTATTTGTTCTTCAGAAGCCCTTTACATCCGGGCCTCCTCTTTTCTAGTCTCCTTACATCTTAATTTTCTCCACCTCTCCCCATGCCCCTTCCTTTACCCCCCACGTACTCTTGATACCAGCTTCCTTGCTGTTCCTCAAACACGATGTTCCATTTTTGGACTCTGGGAATCTTCACTGTCTGTACCCTGTTTGTGCAGTTTTCTTCCTCTTCATCTCCTGACCTTCCTGCTTCCTTCAAGTTTCAACTAAAATTCAGCCTTCTTCAAGAAGCCTTTCCCAACCCCCTTAAATCTAGTGTCTTCCCTCTGTTGGTTGTCTCCAACATATTCTGTTTGTATGTAGCTTTGCTCTGTCTTCCCCCAATAGGCTGTTACATCCTTGAGAGCAGCACCTGTTATTTATGTATTTTTTGTATACCTAGTGCTTAGCATAGTGCATAGCATATTGTAGATGCTTCATAAATGCTTATTGCCTGACTGAGAGAAACTGAGTATTCTGTGAGGTGGAGGTGAAGAGGGACATAGTGGACAGTTTGCAAAGGCAGAGGAGGAATGATCGGTTATGGATAGGAAACCACAGTATGTAAGCCATTTTAGCCAGACTATACAGTGTGAAAGGGAGTCAGGTGCAGTAATCCTGGGAAAACCATATTTTGAAGAACTTTACATGTTAAACAGAGTATCTTAGATTAGAGATAAGGGAAGCTGAAGAGCTTCTGGAGGGACGTGAGTAAACCTTTGCTTTAGGAGCGTCCGTTTGTTGGCTGGAAGATGAATCCGAGAGGGCACAGACTAGAAACTAGAGAGCCTTGTCCCCTACTAGCCCCCACTGTTTGAGCCAAACTCTTCTCCTCATTGTCTGCCAGCCGTGCCTCGCAGAGCTCTGCTTTGTGCTGCTGTGTACCATCTTCTTTGTCTAGGATTCTCTCCTCCATTTTTTAGGTCTTATTCTTCCTGTAAGAACTAACTTCTTCTTTGAAGTCTTCATTTTTTACTTAAAAAAATTTGTTTGTAGAAGCATAAGCTTTCACTATTACTATCCTCTCCCCTCCATTTGAACAGTAATTTAAAAACAAAATAAGAAAAAAACCCCTCATAATAAATATGTGTAGTCGACCATTAGTCATGTCCAAAAGCGTATGTCTCATTTTGCACTTTTTGTCCATCACCTTTTGGGCAAGAGGTGGGTATTTCATCTTCAGTCTTATGGACTCATGGTCTGTTACTGTGTTAATCAGGATTCTGAAGTCTTTCATAGTTGTATTTTCACACTATTGTCCTTGTTCCGCTCACTTCACTCAGTGTTAGTTCACAGAGATCTGCCCGGTTTCCTCTTAAACTGCACGTTTTGTCATTTCTTACTGCACAACACTCTCCTGTTCGTCAGTTCATGTGCCATAATTTATTTACTCATTACCCATTAGGAGGCACACCCCTAGTTTCCAGATTTTTACTGTTATGCAAAGTCACTAAAAATACTTTAGATCCTTTTTTGCTTTCTTTGGTCTCTTTGGGGAGGTAGGCCTGATAGTGGTACAGCTGGGCCAAAAGGTGTACGTACTTTAGTTACTTTTTGGACACGGTTCCAAGTTGCTTTCCAGAGTGGTTAGACCAATCCACAGTTCCAATAGCATACTATGATGTCTGTTTTCCTGTAACCCCTCCCAAATTTATCACTTTCTTCTTGGCATATTTGCTGTTTTGATGGGTATGAGGTAGACCTTCAGAGTTACTTCAATTTTCATGTTTCTCTAATGATTAGGAATGTATTTTTCATATGGTTGCTGGTAGCTTGGATTTTTTTTTTTAATTTTCAGTTTCAAGTTCTTTCTCTTCACCCTCTCCCTCACCCATTGAAAAGGCAAGAAATATGATACCTATTCATCTCATGAAATCGAGCAGAACACATTTCCATTACTTATGGGGTACATTAGCTATGTTCTCCTCCACCCCCCTCCCCCCCAAAACCCAAAAGGACAAGGAAGATAAAGAAAGGGATAAAAGTATGCTTCACTCTACACTGTGAGTCTGGTGGTGGACATGAGCCCTTTGGAATTCTGGTAGATCCTTGTATTGATCAGAATTACCAACTCTTTCACAGTACGTTGTACTAGCTGTGCTCACTTCACTTTGCGTTGGTTCATATGTCTTCCCAGATTCCTCTGAAATTATCCCCTTCATCATTTCTTACAGCTCAGCGGTATTCCATCACATGTATGTACCATAACTCATTCAGTCATTCCCCAGTTCATTGGCTTCCCCACAAGTTTCCAGTTTTTGCCACCTCAAACAGGGCTATTACAGACATTTTTGTGTATGGGTCCTTTTTCTTTGATCTCCTTGGCATGTAGACCTAGTAGCTGTATGGCTGAGTCCAAGGCTATGCACAATTTTATAGCTTCTTGGGCATGGTTCCAGATTATTTTCTAGAATGGTCAGACTAATTCTCAGCTCCAGCCAACAGTGACAGCTTGGATTCTTGAAGTCTTCTCTCAACTTTCTGTTTCTCTCCAGTGAACTTCTGTAGCCTTAGTTATTTGTACCATCCATTTGATACTCTACATATATTATTATACAGGTGCACATTTTTATTCTGATCTTTGTCTTTTTTATGTACATTGCCCAGGTAAACTATAAGCCTCTTGAGGACAAGGACCATACCTTAACCTGTAATGATTTATTTATTTATTTATTTTCATTGTTTTACAATTACTACCATATAACTTAGATTTTTTTCCCCCTCGCTCCCTCTCCCTCCTCCCTCCCTGTTTCCCCCAAATAGCATACAATTTTATATAGGTTCTACACATACATTCCTATTAAATACATTTTCACCATAATCATGTTGTATAGAAGAATTAAAATGAATGGGAGAAATCATATAACAAACCAAAACATAATACAAAAGAAAGTGTTCTGATACATTCTGCGATTGAATTCCACAGTTCTTTCTCTGGATGTGGAAGGCATTTTGCCTTAAAAGACCATTTGGGAATTTTTTAAGTCCTTGCATTGCAATGAAATTCTAAGTCTACCAGAAAAATTCCTTGCGCTGTGGTTGTTGCTGTGTACAAAGTTCTCCTGGTTCTGCTCCTTACACTCAGCATCAGATCATATAGGTCTTTACGGGCCTCTCTGAAACCTTCCTGTTCATCATTTCTTACAGCACCGTAATATTCCATTACATTCATACACCATAATTTATTCAGCCATTCCCCAGTTGATGGGCATCCCCTTGATTTCCAGTTTTTGGCCGCCACAAAGAGAGCTGCTATAAATATTTTTGTACATGTGGGACCGTTTCCCATTTGTATGATCTCTTGGGGATACAGCCCTAGAAGTGATACAGCTGGGTCAAAGGGTGTGCACATTTTTGTAGCTCTTTGGACATAGTTCCAAATTGCTCTCCAGATTGGTTAGATCAGCTCACATCTCCACCAACCATGAATTAGTGTCCCACCTTTCCCACATCTTCTCCAACATTTATCATCTTCCTGTTTTGTCAGGTTAGCCAGTCTGATAGGTGTGATGTGGCATCTCAGAGTTGTTTTGATTTATGACCCCAGTACTTTGTGTAGTGTTTTGTACTTAGTAGAAATCCAGTCCATTTGTTGCTAGTTTCCCCCAAGTCTTCCCACTGGTGTAGAGCTGTTACCTGGGGGAAAGATCCCATTTAAGATTATCTGAGATTTCAGTTTCTTTTACTTTTTTCTCCTTTTAGGCTTTTCCCAGGAAAAGGCCTGGGTTCTTATGCTGACAGGGAAGGCTCTGAATGTGACGCCAGACTATAGTCCTCAGGCTGAGGAGCTTTTGTCAAAGGCTGTGAAGCTGGAGCCTGAGCTGGTGGAAGCCTGGAACCAGCTGGGTGAGGTGTACTGGAAGAAAGGGGATGTTGCAGCTGCACACACCTGCTTCTCTGGAGCCCTCTCCCATGTGAGCTTCCTGCTGTATTTACAGGAATCACATATGGAAAGGATGAAATTCCTCTGCTGTCTGGGAATTCCTCCCAGTGCATGAAAGCCAGGTTGAAACTAAACCAGATTAGAAGACTAGGAACAAACCTGGAAGAGGGGATGAGGGACAAGTGCCTAAGAAAGGGAGAAGGTAATGGATTTGGGTGAGGGACAGTCAGGACTGAAAACAGAGCTAGATGTAAAACTGGCATTGGGGGATGGGACGAGGAGTGATGAACATAAGACTGAGAGTAGAAATGAGAGAAGATGGGCTCTGAAGGAGATGGGGTCAGAGGTCAAAAGGGGGCTGACTGCGTCTCTCTTTCATTTGTAGTACAAGAACAAAGTCTCTCTGCAGAATTTGTCAATGGTACTTCGTCAGCTGCGGGCTGAGACTGGCGAGGAACACTCCCGCCATGTCATGGACAGTGTCCGACAGGCCAAATTAGCTGTGCAGATGGATGTTCGTGATGGACGTTCGTGGTGTGAGTTCTTTCCTAGAGAATTCCATATCTTTTGTTTTGGAACTGGTATATTTTTCTTTTGATAAATCTGGGGACCTTTCTGTTGAGTTATTGTGAGGATGGAACTATTTTATTTAAGTACAGACAAGGATTGAGTCAACACTGTTCCTACAGTCTATTCCTTGGGTCTGGTCCAGGGCTTTCTACACTTTGTTGAGTCATGGAACCTTTGGTCATCTGGGGAAGCCTGTGGACCTCTTCTCAGGACAATATTTTTAAATATATAAAACAAAATACCAATTGTATTGAGATACAGTTGTCAAAGTATTTTATAAAACCAAGTTCGTAGACGCTAGGATAAGAACTCCTGCTCTAAACTTTCTAAAATGAAACAGTCACCCTAGACGTGGGACCTGTGGGAAGAAATGGAGGGGTCTAGTGCTGATTATGGATAATAACTTGGGTTTGTGCGACTTATTTAACTGCTTTTGCATTTCTTATTCAGATATCCTAGGGAATGCATACCTCTCCCTCTTCTTCAACGCAGGCCAGAACCCTAAGATTTCCCAGCAAGCTCTTAGTGCTTATGCCCAAGCAGTGAGTATTAATGGTCACCTGGGACAGATGGGGGGGTAGCAACAGGTTGCTAATACAAATTATTGCGGTCTTTCAGTAAATAGCATGAGAGACATTTACTGTCACTTTACAGGTTTGGGTTTACAGTGTTAGCATCCAGAGTTGTTTTATTTCTTTATATGCACATACCTGTGGTGCGGGGAACTATCACCAGCTGAATAGCACGAGACGGTTGTCCAGACTTCCCGTAACCTTGTTCACTGAATCAAATAATATGGCATGCACTGACATCAGTTTTTGCTATAGTAATTGCTTAAGTCTTAATAATCAGTAACACTAAAAATAGCAATGTATATATGTGTCTGATTAAATTTAAAGCTAATGATGCATATATT
Source organism: Bettongia penicillata ogilbyi (assembly GCA_023548195.1). Classification (NCBI taxonomy): domain Eukaryota; kingdom Metazoa; phylum Chordata; class Mammalia; order Diprotodontia; family Potoroidae; genus Bettongia; species Bettongia penicillata. The sequence continues at coordinate 3,902,800 of JAJHZJ010000051.1, read as the reverse complement.
TTGTAATTTAGTAATCTAGTCCTGGAGTTCTTCTAGGTTTAAGTGGAAAAAAACTTAAATATGCCCTGAATCCTTTCTTTGTGTTGAAGGCCTGTTAGGACATAGTTCCCAGTTTCAGAATTACTTTTCTCCTAAAAGAAGAAACCTTGCAAACAGAGAGCTTCCTTCTATCCTCCAACTTCTGCTCACAACTTCTTAGAAAGTGTTTCTGCCTTTCTCACTCCCCATTTAACTCTTCAGAGCCTTTTTGCCACTCTGCCTTTTCTTCATCTTTTTCCTTGCACAGGGAGAGATTACTTTTCAGCATCGTATTTTTTGCTTCTGTTAGCAAAAGGAGGTTATGGCTACTCGTTGTGAGCTCCGCAGTTGTATTCTTCCAGTCAGTGCCTCTGTCCTGTTGAAAACTCTTCAAAGATTAGGTGATGCCTTTCCTAGGGGTAATAGAAGTTTCCAGCAGATTTCATAATAATCTATACTTTATCAGAGGATCCTTTTCTCTTTTTCTCTCTTTCAGAACTTGGATTTTAAAACATTTTAAAAATAGTAACACACATACGTACACATGCGTATAGGCATATATGCATGCATGTGTATATACATATATACCCCCATACCCACATATATATTATGTGTATAAGATTTCCTTACTATGTGATTGGCCTGTGTGGTATTCTGCTAGGAGTTCACAGCCTTGTATTTCCATTTTGTCTGTTAACAACCAGTTTCAGATATCGACCTTAGAGATTGAGTATGAGTTTTAATAAGGTTAGGAAAGAAACATCTTTCTGGATGTGTCCAGTGTTACTTCAGACAGAGGAGATGAGTTAGGATGATGTATTTTTTCCATCTTAACTACAAATACTGTGGAGTTCATTGGTTGCCAGTTAATTGTTGGCATTTCTCTCTGTCATCGTTCCTTGTCCTAGTACTGTACAAAGCCTTGTTTGTGCCTTTGATGTCTTATATTTTCCTTTTAAAGGTAAAACTGAGTTGTGTCCTTTCGCTCTTTCTGCCTCTTGCTTTGAGAACTCTAATCAGATCGGTGCTCCCCTTGTCTCTGGAAAGGGCTTGTCACTGCACTGTTTTACTGTTACGCTTACCATCTGTGTGACTTCTTAGACCCAAAAAGCTCTTTTTATTAGACTTTAAGCTCTTGGAGAGTAAGGATTATCTCTTTGCATTCGTGTCCCCAGGGCTTAGTACATGGAATATAGCTTCAATAAATGCTTTTTCACTCATTCACTCTAAATGTTTTCACATTTATTCATTTCCTTCTTACAGCATTCTGTTGATTAATTATAACAATATTTTAAAAACATAGATGAAACAGTAACATGGATAAATAAATTACAAGTTTTAATTCCTTTTATCTGGTTCATTATGAGGCTTCAGTATCTGGATATTCATCCCCTCTTTTTGGTAGAGCTGATAACCACTGTATCTATAGCAGCAGCAGCTGTACAACAGAGGGGACTCCATCATGGAAGGAAATCTTGAGAACTTCAGTGAGGCCCCAAGCCATGTTTAGAGTCACCATTATGATGTCTGAAACAGAACTCATTAATGAATGATGGTTTGTTTTTTTTATATCTCACTGTAGGAAAAAGTGGACAGGACCGCCTCCAGCAATCCAGATCTCCACCTGAATAGAGCCACGGTAAGGCCGGTGGTAGGACAATTTATAACTCATAACAAGTGATAATGTATTAAGCCTTGATTTATGGATATTGCTGAGGAGGATTAGAGCAAAGCTTGTTATATTCATCTAGAGGAAATGTAAAGTTCTGTTTTGTTTTTTGAGTGAGTGTCAGCCCTACCTTATATAATAATGGATAGGGATGCTAGAGGGAAAGGGGAGGGATGAAGACATGGGAGTTACTGAGGGGAAGTGATACATTTGGAAAAGGGAAGAAGTTTGGAAAGATCTGATTTTTTTAGATATTTAATTAATAGCATATAAGTAAGGTACCAAAACACATCTGTGTAAAGAACTTTGCAAACTTGAGAGTGCTACACAAAAGTTAGTTAATATTGTTGTGTGGTGCAAATATAGAGGGGAAGGATCTGATCCATTCTTTATATGCAGCTCTATAAATATGAGGAAAATTATGAGGAAGCCCTGGAAGGCTTCTCTCGAGCTGCAGCCCTGGACCCAGCCTGGCCAGAGCCTCTGCAGCGAGAGCAACAGCTCCTGGAATTCCTGGATAGATTGACCAGCCTCCTTGAGAGCAAGGTATGGCAGCCTCTTTTCCATGGTAGGGTTATTGGGATTGGATTTGGGCAGTGTGGATGGCAGCCTAGATAAAAGTGGGCCTGGGGTGGGGCAGTGGGGCTTGGGGGCAGGGCTAGACTTTTGATACCCGTTTTCTTTATCTTCATTATCTGTAGGGTAAGGTGAAGGCTAAGAAGCTACAGAGCATGCTGGGAAGTCTTCGCCCAGCCCAGTTAGGCCCTTGTGGGGATGGGCGCTATCAGGCAGCCTCTGGACAGAAGATGGCCCTGGAGCTAAAGCCACTGCATACATTGCAGCCTGGAATAAACAGTGGCTCTGTGGTGTTGGGCAAGGTTTTGTTCAGCCTTACCACGGAGGAGAAGGTGCCCTTGTGAGTGTCTTTACTAATCCGGTGTTCTGCTTGGATTTTCTCTGGCAGCTGAGGTCCTACTTGTTAACCTCCGCAGTCTGAGTGGCTTCTGGGTAGAGTTGAAAGTCATCTTCTTCTCTTTGCTGACTGTCCCAAGAGTGGTCATTGCATGGATAAAATATGTCTTTCCCTTGACCTCAGAGGGGTGCACTATAAATTTGTGATGATCTTCCCTGAGTTTTTGCTTTATCCTATTTGGTAGGTAGGTCTTATTACCCTGGACCTGGAGTAAGGGATAGTTCAGCAGGTAGCTGTAAGGTGAGGTTTAAGTAAAAGGAGGAATACAGCTTTGTGGGGGAGGTTATCCCAGGTGTATTGGATTAAAAAGAAAAGGAGAGCTGTTGAGAAAAGGGCCAATTAAATAAAACAGGGTAATTATGAGAAGTAAATATGGGAGACACTGTGACAGTAGCGGGTAGAGGGCTAGCTTTCTGGTTAAGAAGAACTGGATTCAACTTATGACATTTTAATTGTGTGACCTTGCGACACTCCTAAGACTACAGATTTCAGATGAGGCACCTATCTGCGTTGGTGAAGGGATTTTTTTTCCATTTCAGGAGTTCTTACATTGTTCAGAACAGGATGTCCCTCCTTTTACTGTCCTATTCCTCCCCGCCCATTCCAAAGCATAGGGGATAAAGGAAGGCAGGCTTGTGGGGTGTTTTGTCAGTTCAAATTTTATGGGGAGAACTGCAAGGAGTTGGAAAGATTGGAGGAAGATGTGACCATGATTAAAGTGACAAACAAAACATGGTTTCAGCCACAGCAGTTTGGTTGATGTTTCATCGTCATTAACATTTGTTGAGTGGCCCTTGGATACATGGGTGGGCTGAAGTACTTTGGGAAAGATATAGAATGGTCATTCATGCCTCCTGGCCCTGCCTTCTTGGGGCTTATAATCAGAAAATGATAGACTTGGAGCTGGTTTTAAAAATTTATTTATTTCTCTAGTTTTTGTTTGTAAAACCCTTGTTTTTGGTCCTGTGCCAACGCTCTTCCCTCTGTAATTCTTGGCAGCACATTTGGCCTGGTGGATTCTGAGGGGCCCTGTTTTGCAGTGACAGTGTATAATATGGTACAGAGTTGGGGTGTGCTCATTGGTGACTCTGTGGCTATCCCTGAGCCCCATCTCCGGCACCATCAAATTCAGCATAAAGGGAAGGTGGGTAATGGGTCCCAGATCCTCTCTCTTGACTTCTTTGCTTGAACCAAATCTGAAAACAGGGAGCTCATCCCTTACAGGACCTCGGGTGTCTTATTCCAGACCTGCAATGGGACAGTGGCTCTTGGATAGAAATCCCTCAACTTGTTTTATACTAAGTGAATCTCTGAGTCAACTTTGGGTGAATCTGGGTGATTCTGAGGTACAGTGAGCTAGTATGCTTTACTATAATTAGAACAATTACCATAAAATTTTTTTCTACTTGGTTCCTTTAAAAACATGTCAGCCTTTCAGTGCTCATGCTGGTCATTTTCCTCCTACTCCAAACATTCTTCTTTTAACTTGAGAGCATTGGAGAAATGCAAAATTGTCCCAGAAATCCCTCTTGATTTGCCCCAAACCCTTTTTCTCTCTGGTAAGCTACCAATTATTCCCTATGCTCAGTTCCAATTGGAGCCCTGCCTGGGATAATCTAAGATGGAGTAGAGGTGCATGAATATTGAGTGGGAGGAGAAGGAGGGAATGAGAGGATCCATTCTGGAATTTCCTACTACCCAAGAGTCCTGATTTTCTCTGTCTCTTGTTTCTTCCAGAACTACTCCTTTTCCTGTATTCGTGTGGAGACACCCCTTTTGTTGGTGGTAAATGGGAAGCCACAAGGCTCCAGCAGCCAGGCTGCTTCCACTGTGGCGTATCGACCTCAGAGTGAATGACTCTTAGACTCACATCCGAAGGAAGAAGTGGGGACATGGAGAAAAGTTCCAGGGAATGAAGAGGCTGGATTACTCTTTCCCAGTGACTCAGAGGGGTGGGCATGGGTTTGGGTTGGATTTTTCTTTCTTTTGCCTTATTATGTAACCTAGCTTCCCATCCTCCAGTCCTTTTGATGCCCTATCTCAGCCCCTTTCAGTACCTGCCCCCTTGCATGGGTACCATCTGTTACTTTCACTGATCCCTATGTTTTGGGCTGAGATCAATGGATGGGTGTGAGTGCGGGGGCTAGGCTCTGGGGGCTGGGTCCCCAAGGTTTCTATTACTGAATCCTCCCTGAGTCACATGTGTATATATATTAGTTCAGTATTTATTTCCAGGGGAGGGGATGAAAATTTTTTATAGTTTGTTTTTTGACAATGACAATTTTTTATTTTAAGTCAAGGCCTTGCCCTTTGAAGCTGGGGACATCCATTAAATTCATTTGGAAAAGCAAAAGCAGAGCCTCCTCTAGTTTGTTTAGTTTTCTTGTCCTTTCTCCTGGTCCCACATTCATTGACACACTTTTTAGACTATATGAGTAGGGGGACAAGTTGGGGAAGTATTAAGGCTTGTCTGGCAGCTTATTTGGGTTCTAAATACTTCCAGATCCCAGTATTTCCAAACATACCTTCCTAAGCAAACACAGGACTTTTCAGTTATCTTAACCAAACCTTTCACTGTTACCTCTTGCTGCTTTTCAGGCCACTAGTTTTTGAGAACCTTTGTGTTTCCCTGTCACCACCATACTCAGAATTCCCCTGTAGACAGAATAAAATGTAGAACAAACATTTAACACCAAAGAGATACAAGGGAAACAAAAATGCTTTTGATTTCTTTCGGGCCCCTGCCGGGTTTTCTTTAGTCTGTGTGTTGATTGGTAGGTTTGCTCGTGTCCTACTTAGTGTTCTCACACCTCCTCTGTTTCCATTTTCTTTGCTGATCTAGGGATTTTTCCAGATTTGGAAACTCTGGGTGAGGTTTTTGGGACACCTTAATGGGAACAGAGAAGGTTAGGAGGAGGATGGGGAACAGACTATTGAATTCTGTGAAGAAATCAATAAATAATAAGTCCTCGCTGGGTAACAATCTAGTTTTGTGTCCACTGGCTCACCTTTCATAGATTGTGGAAAATGCTGTAGTAAGAATGGACATTTTGATGTTCTTTAAGCTCGCTGGAATCTTTGGGTTCTAAATACCTTGATTCTGTCTTGCTGTTTTCAACTCTCATGTTCTCAACTCCAGATAATACGTAGTGTCCCCTCTTCAGAGAAATATCCAGGAAAGGCAATCTGATGCCTTTTTTAGGGTACCTGTTAACAGTGTCCTACTTTTTATAAAGTTCCAGTTCTCTAATCTATATCTTGTCATATTTTGTCTGTTTTCACATTTTCATATAGAATCAATGAGGTGTAAAATATGTTTATGCATAAAGGGACCTAACTACCTTGTAGGGCAAATGTATTTTATGAAATTTTCAATTTCCATATAGTCTTTAGGTGAAGAAAAGTGATCATTGAGGTGTATTTTTTTGAAAGGGTTAGATTTCCAGGTAGGATGGCACAGATTGATTGGTGGTTCTGTACAAACAAAGCAGCCACACAACCCATTTCCAGGTTGCTATTTTCACAGTTAAATGGGATGGAAAGTGAGAACCTCGGTGGTAGTTGGCACTCTGGCATTGGGATCAGGCTTGTGGAGCAATTTCAACCTCTAGACTGTCCAGAGAGATGTTACAGGGCCCCAGGTGATATCTATAGGCCTGTGAGATACTCATAAGTATTTATCAAACTCCTACTATGTGCCAAGCCCTGTACTTGGTGCTGGATATACAAAGACAAAAATGAAATGGCTTATGCCCTCAAAAAGCTTACATTCCACTGAAGGAGACAATATGTTGATACATAAAATACAAAATAAATGCAAGGTGAGTTTGTGTAAGCAAAGGCACTTACTACTAGCTGGAGTATCAGGGACTTCTCTATGGAGAAAATGGTGCTTGAGTTGAGTCTTGAAGGCAAGTGGGAATTCTAAGAGGATGAAGAGATGCATCCTAGACATGGGGGCAGCGCTGTATGTGAGGACCGGCAAGATGGCCAGTTTGGGGGACTCCAGAATTTGGGGGTCATATATTAACATTGGAAATAGGGTTGGGGCAGACTTTAAAAGTCCACCAGAGAAGCCTACATTTGATTCTAAGGGCAGTAGTAAACCACTGCAGTTAGTTGACTAAAGTATACAGTCAGTCCTTTGCCCTGTACGTCACCGATTGTGCTTTGCTGAAGCCACAGCCTTGGATTATTCTCATCATTTTTCTCCTGTCTTTTCTCCTACATGCTTGCTGCTGAGGCAAGGAATCACACAATTCCCTTCTGTTCCCTAAATTAACTCACTATTCCAGTCATTTCAGCGGCTCTTGCAAACCTCTTCATCCTCAAACCTCCAGTAGATCTTTCTTCCCTCTCCTTCAGCAAAGAACCTTGTCTCATATTTTACTAAAGAGTTTGAGACTGTTCCCCAAGAGCGCTGTCTTCTCCCCTCGTTCCTCAGATGCCGTCTGCCACCATCTCTGCCACCATTTCTGCCACCATCTCTGCCATCATCTCTGCCATCATCTCTGCCACCATCTCTGCCATCATCTCTGCCACCATCTCTGCCATCATCTCTGCCACCATCTCTGCCACCATCTCTGCCATCATCTCTGCCACCATCTCTGCCACCATCCCTGCCATCATCTCTGCCACCATCTCTGCCATCCTCTTCTTCACCCTTATCTCACACGAAGGGGAGGATCTTCCTGTCAAGGCAAACCCCGTTTTTTTGCACAAATAATCCTATTCCATCCCATCTTCTCCAGCAGATTGCTCACTATCATCCTAACTCACCTTCAGTCTTTCACTGACCAGTGGCTGTTTCTTTATGTCCACAAACAAACCCGTGTCTTCCCCATCGCATGGATCTCACTTGATTCACGTCTCTGTTCCGTGTCTCCCGCCCTTCTTGGCTGAACTTGACAAGGCCATCTACAGTAGGCGTTTCTGCTTTTACTCTTCATATCTGGCTTCTGACCTCATATTTGAGCTGAAAATAGTCTCTTCAAGTTACCAGTGATCTTATCTCTTAGCCTCTGCAGCCTTTGGCACCAATGATCACCCTTTTCTCCCAGATACTCTTTTCCCCTAGGTGTTCAAGACGCCATTCTTTCCTGGGTCTCCCTATCTGACAACTGCTCAGTTTTCTTTGTTGGATCTCCATTTAGGTCATGACCATTAGACATGCATGTCCCATCGGGTTCTGTTCTGGGCCTTAGTCTCCTTATATACGATTTAATTTTCTGAACCCCTGTGGGTTCAGTTATCATCTCTATGTTGATGATTCTTAAGTCTCTTTACCGAGTCTTAACTTCTCTTGCCTCTAGAGTCAACTGCCTGTTAGATATCTCAAACTGGATGTCCTATAGACATCTTAACTCTTTGCTCCCAGACTTCCCCGTTTCTGTTAAGGGCACCGCCATTCTAGTTTTTCAGCCTTGCAACCTAGATGTTGTCCCTAACTCCACTCTACCACCCTTAGTCTGTGGCCAAAACCTATTCATTTCACCTTTACGATATTTCATATATAAGCCTCTCTCCGTTGTTGCCCCCACCCTGATGCAGGCAATGTCATGTTGGCCCAGTTTCGTGGTCTGATGGTTGGTCTCTCCCTCCTGTATTCTTAGCTGCCAAAGTAATTTTTTTCTAAAGTGCGGGTCTTGTTATGTTACTGTCCTGCTTAATTATTTCCAGTGGCTCCCTATTATCTCCAGGATCAAATATTGAATCATCTGGTGTTCAAAGTCCTTTACAACCTAGCTCCATTCCCCTTCCCCCCACCTTTCTAGTCTCTCTACCTTAAAACCCTCATCAGTCTGCTCCAGTAGCACTGCCCCTCCTTGTGCTGTTCCTTGAATAAGACACAGGCCCTCAGCTGCAGTCATTTTCACTGGCTGTCCCTTGTTCATGGAATATTCTTTGTACAGGAAACTTTTCCTAATCCCTCTTAATTCTAGTGTTGGTTATTTATCCTCTATATGTCTCATTTATATGTAGTTTGCATGTTGTCTCCCTATTAAACTGAGCTCCTTTAGGGCAGGAACTCTTTTTGCCTTGTTTTATATATCCTTAGCACTTACCACAGTGCCTGACATATAGCAGGGGCTAAAGAATGCTTACTGACTGCTTTAGAAAAATCATTTTGCAGCTGTACATAGGGTAGATTAGAGAAGGGAGTGAAGAAGTTGGGAGATGGATTAATACCTTCCTCAATAGCCCAGTTTAGAAAGACAAGTTGGGCCTGAACTAGGGTGATGTCTGTTTGACTAGAGAGAAGGGGGCAAATGTGAGAGAGGTGCTGGTATTAAGAAGCTGCATCCTTGGAGTAAGAGAGAATGAGGATGCCTTTGCCCTTGACAAAAATGGGGATGTTTGGAAGCTTTTACAGGTTGGAAGAGGTGGCCTAGGAAGGAAGAATTCGGGAGGGACATTGGCTGGGAATCAAGAATAAGTGGATAAAGCCAAGAGGAGGAACTCAATCACTTACTGAGTCTACTTTGTGCAAGGCACCAGGTCAATTCTCTTTTGAAAGGAGGGAAACCCTAGCGTGAGATCTGAAATTTGGTAAATGAGGGCAGAGAGCATGGGAAGACAAGGGAGATGTCCAGGTACTGTTGTGTTGGAGTTGTAGGTGTGGGGGAACTTGACCGCTAAGCCCAAGTCTTGCCTCCTTCCTTAGAAGTGCTTTCTCAGGTGTCTGGAAGAATGGACAAAGTCTTTCAACCTTTGACTAGCTACTGCATTATTTTAACTACTTTCCTTTCTTGATGAACCCATGGTTTGTGTAACTGACCTCTCCATGATGCTTTTTTTTTAAATTTCTAGAAATATATAAATGTATTTACCAAGAGTCTGCTTATCTTTCCTTCTGCCTCTAGACAGGACTACATATCCCTTAGAATAATGTCTTTCTTAAAGAACTCCAGGTAAGGAGGTACCACCACCTCAGTCAGCTGTCTTCCAAGTGCTGAGTGAGGGACTCCTCTGTGCCCAGCTTGGTGATGGTGAATCTGCCTTGCTGTCTCATACCTCACCCCCAATTCTTTCTGCCATACTATCTTTATCCACCATATTGCACTTGCTACTTAGTTTTGTATTGTCCTATCACCTTCAGATATTTAAGCAAAGGTTCCTTTTTTTTTAACTTTCTGAAATGAACTCTCTTGTTTTTAGAACCACCCCATCCAAGAGTGAGTGAAGTTCTCTGTTCCCTTTTCTCTAGTTGTTAGTAGATTTGCATGATTCTATTTAGAGAGAGTTAGGAAAATATCCTTGTCTCATGATGTTCATACACTATTTGATCATAGAAAAGATCCCCATAAAGATCTGTGTGTGTGTGTGTGTGTGCATGCGTGTGTGTGTGTGTGTGTGTGTGTGTGTGTATGGTGTGTTTTGTGTTGTGTGTGGAAGTAGGAGGAGAGGACGGAATGAAGAGGATGGGGGTGTGGAAAGAAAACTGTACTGGGGATTTACTATTCTTAGCTACCCATATGGAGAAGTCACAGTATGATATGATTTGATTGTTAACTACCTTAAATTAGTAGTAGAATTGTTAGGTTAGAGCCCATGTCCTTCCTGCTGGGAGGCCTGATCCTTTTCATAGGATTCTCTTGGGGGGTTTCTTTGTACCTGCTTTTTTCTTCCCCATGCACCAGGCCCAGCCCTCTGTTGACCAAGGGCTACTTGCTGCATTTTAATTGTCAGATTTGCATTCACCTGGGATAAGAGCAGGAAGCTTGGCAGAGTGTGGGCCACTTCTGTCCTTTCCCCCTCTCTTCTCCCCTTCACTTTTCCTCTCTGTTTGGGGAACTAGGGCTGGAACTTGACTGATGCAATAGTCAAGAGTCTTGTCCCCTGGCACTGTAGGCTTTATTCACTTTTAATTGGCACTTGATGGCAGCGTCTCTCACTCTCTTGTCTCAGCTTCCTGTTTTAATTGGCTCTCTGGAGTTTCTAACTTCTTCAGATCAGCCAGGACTGAGCTACCTAGCTGTAGGAGTCTTGGGACCATGACTTTTTTTTTTTTTTTAACACCATCATTGTTTCTTTTAAGTTAATTTACTAATAATTTCAAACAACTCGATCTTTGAAACCTTGGGATATAGAAATCCTATGGGTGTTATTGCCTGAGTAAAAGCTGCCTAGAGAGTGCCAACATCCTCTGGCCTGTGCCAACTGACTTATTTTGCCTGATCATTGCTTCTGCCTCCAACAAGGTGAGGGGAGAGCAGGAGTATAGATGGACCGCTGCTCTTTGGATGAAGTGTTAAATATTTCCCTGGGGAGGGGTGAAAGTGGGACATGCCTGGCTGAGCTAGCCAAACAAGGAACCAAGGTCATTTGAGGGGGATGATCTTCATACTATTTGTTCCTCTTTGGAACAATTAACCTAACTTGTTTCTCTTTAGGGCTTGTATATTTGAATTACATTTTAGGGATTTTTGCTATACATTCAAATATTCTGTGAAAAACAAACATACCAGTCTATGTACACAGACACATTTTTATACAACTTGTGCTTTAGAGAATTCTCCTTTTAGGAGACTAACACATGCCACCAATGCTTTACAGACAACACTTGGAGAATAAATTTTGTAGACTCTTGCTCTGAAGACCTTCTCAACAACATTCTAGGTCAAGGTAATAATAGTTCACATTTATAGACTTGCAAAGTACTTTCCTACCAACACCCCTGTGAGAGACAGGTCTGTATAGGTACTATTCTCTATGTTACAGGTGGGAAGACTGAGACAGAGTGACACAACTAGTAGATATTAGGTCTGGGGCTCAAATTCAGGTCTTTTTAGTCCAAAACCAACATTATTTTCATGACACAATGTTCTCTTTTCAGAGCTAGTGCTTAAGAGTAGTGTTCTAGAATGGCAAAGGAACTTTAAGTAGAGAAGATGCTTTGATCTTAGTGCATCCAAGAATTCATTGCCCCAATGTTAACTTCAGTATACCATAAGCCATCATACTTGTGTTTTAGCATCCCTATTTAAACATACAATTGACTTATTCTAAACATGATTCTATGGGTTACAATTATTTCTGTTTGTGGGCAAGGGAACCCCTTTCATCATCACCTTTTTAAAGGCCCAATTCTCACATAATTCATTTGTTATAAAGATAAAGTATAAGTGCCCTAGCAAAGTGACCTCCTTCCTCTTCTTGTCTGATATCCTTAAACAAGTCCCTTACTGTCCATGTAGGGGGAGGAGGGAGGAACTGTGAAGTTACTGCTTGCCTTCACTGTCTAGCCTTTGCCTTCTCTCAGGTTGACAAATGTCCTCCACTAACTTTTTTCCATTCTCATAGTGAAAAGTAAGGGTTAGGTAACATCTCCATTTCTTCAGATTTTTCTGTTTGTGTAGATCTTTTCTCTATACAAAAGGAAAGCAATCCACTTTCTTTGATAAACTGAAGTCTACCAAGGGAGACATCATAATCTGATTTTGTTGAAAAATTCTCAAGATACCTGCAGTATAATTTGGAAGTCTGTCTAATGGGCTTTTCTCTTTGTCTATAGCTTCACATTAGCAATGGCTCCCATCTTAGTCTCTTGTTCAGCTATTGAAATAATTCCTCAGAGGTTTTTAGCTTCCTCCCCCCTTTTTTCAGAGCTGTACTTTCCTGAATTTCTCCCTTCGTAGTCTCATCCTCTTTCCTTTCTAGTGCCTTCCTGTAGTCTTAGCCCTCAAGAGTAATCTCAGTTCTTGTTCATGATGATGTGAATATAGAGGAGTTCAGACTTAAAAGCTTTATCAGATGATTGTAGCACCTGGGGTAGGGACCTGGGACATGAGGGCATAGTCCCAGAGGATAGCTAGCAATCTTTTGGACAAAGGGGAAATGGATATTTTAAGTGTAGAATGTTCTCCCTGCCTTGGCAGCGTCCTGAAACAGTAGGGGAGAAAACTCTTTACTTTCAGGAATGGGGTTGCTGAAGCTTTTGCAGCAGCAGTGCAACCTTCTTATGGTGCCATACTTTGTTTTTTCCAGTAGCTAAACATTACAGAGGCAAGACGTAGCAACTGTTAGGGCTAGGGGTCCTTAGATTTTCTTCCTATTTTACAGAAGCTTGATAAACTTCCCATTTCTCATGCAGAAGTCATCACCTTCAGTACCTTTTATGTCCTCTAACAGCCCAGGGAGCTGAATTATCATTCCCATTTTGGAAAGAAACACTAGGGTACAACTTTAATTTTAATAATCTCTTTAGTTTCCAGGTTCTAGTTCTGACATCTAGTCTTCCCTTTTTATGAGTCATAGAACTTTCAAACCAGAAGAGATCTCTCCTAGAAAACAGATATTCTATGCCATAGCTTGTCTGGTCTTATTCTGAAGTTATTTTTAAAGTGTCTAGTATGTGCAAAGTGTTGGGGATATATAAAGACAAAATAAAGAACTGTTCTTGCCTTCAAGGAACTTATATTCCACTGGAGATGAGAGGATTACAAAATGTACAGCTTGTGTGTTTGTATGTACACATATGTCTACATAATTATATGTGTATATATACACACATGTAAATCTGAGGACATATATACACACATATGCATAGGCACATTTATACATTTGAGGAGGGAGTAAACAGTAACAATGAAGAGGGTAATGATAGCATTTATATATTGCTTAAATGTTCTTAACATTGAAGCATAGATGCTATTATTTATGCCCATTTTATGAAAAATGCAAAAGCAATGGCTCCAAGGTTAAATGACTTGTCCAGGGTCACATGGCTAATAAGGATCTAAGGCAGGATTTGAACTTAACTCTTGATTCTAAATCCAGCACTCTCTCCACTAGAACACCCAACTACCTGCGGGGCTCAGGAAAAACTCTGCATAGGAAAGGACACGTCAGCTGAATCTTACAGGAATCAAAGGACTCAAAGAAGTGATGTTCCCCATACTTGGAGTGCCCAGCAGCGGGGGGCTGATATAGAGGCATGGAGGGGAACCCCTGGCTTTCTTCATTCCCTAGAATTCAGATGTAGATTTCCATGTTGCAGTGGGAAAAGGGCTGGTTTTGGAGTCAGTCCATCATCTCTCCCTGGGTTTAGATTCTGCTCTTGCAACTTCTGTCTGTATGACCTTGTGCAAGTCATTGATCTTTGGGACTCAGATTCCTCATTTGTGTGATGAAAAAGTGGAACTAGATGACTCTCATTGTCCCTTTCAGCTTCCAGTCTATGATCTCCCCTGCCTACCTGCATCTTTACATTCCCTTCTCCCCTGATGCTGCATAGAGTTGAGCCCTAACTAGGGCTGGTAACTGCAGAGATTATACATATCATGGCTTTTATTCTAAGGTTTAATCAAAAGGGCACACGTGACAAAAGCTATAGGAAACAGCAGTAGTGCATGTTGTTTTCTGTCAATGATCCAACATTTAAAATCCCTGATTTTCTTTAATACTCAGATCATGAGTCAGAGGGAGGCCTTTCTTGGTTCTCCTGCAGCTTCTAGTGCCTTACTGTAATAGAGTTACCCTGTATTTGTTTTGTATGTATTCAGTATATATCCACATATGTATGTTCATATTGTCTCCCTTGTTAAAATGTAGGCTCCTTAAGGGCTTTACATCCCCATCACAGAGTGTAACTCATATTAGTGTTTAATAAATACTTGTCGATGGATTAATGACGATTTTCTTCCCACCTCAGTTGGGTAGCAATGACCCAAATTTAAATTCCAGCACTTCAAAGAAAAAACTCTCCATAAGATCCTTGTCTGTTACCTCATCCCTTAAATTAGGGATATTTGGGTGCTATTTATGATGGCAGAGGACACAAAAGGAAGCAGCTGATAGGGACTTTTTATTTATTGGCATTTCCATTCTCCCCATCGTAGGAGAGGGACTGATCAATCTGAGGGACTGATGTCTTACGTCCAGGCTTGCAATAGACTCCATGGGGATGAGACATCACTAAACCAACATCCTATTTATGGCAGATAAAAGTCCATCCAGTTGTCTAATTTGAAGGTGCCTTGAGAGAAAGTATATGTATAGGAAACTTAAAGAGTTTAGGCCTTTGAATTTCACTAAAAGGAATGTTAAGTCTGAAGGCCTTTGGCAGCTTCCCTCACAATCTCAGGATAAAGAGGAGGGTACCCATAGTTACTTAGCAATAAAACCTAAGACAAAAGAAGCCATTTTATGTTCTTTTAAACTGACTTTCAAAATATATTTTAAAACTTCAGTTCTACTATAACTTGGATCTGTAACTCAAACCCTTTAGTGTAAAGCAGTTTCTATGTAATTAATGTAAGCCAAGAAAGGGGCCAGCTATATTTAAAAGGCACGGCAAGTATCAGGACTGAGGAGGTGCCATCTTTTGAAGAAAAAAGAAAAAAAATTATTCTCTTTTTATGGGAAAATGACAATCAGAGAGATTCATGATGCTGTTTTGAAGACATTGCATAGCTATAGCCTTCTTTCTTTTCTAACTTCTTCCAAGCCTCTTGAAGAAACAAAGAGCTCTGAAGGGCCAGGGAGCTGAAAACTTCAAGAATTTAAAAAAAAGAGGCCAAGATGGCAGATAGCTGTTATTGCCTAAAAGCTGCAGAGACTTTTAATTCCAAGAGTCAGGAAATGGTGTTAGTCATAGACAGAATGTGACACCAACTTAGATAAGTAAAATAAAGATTAAAGCTTTGTCTCTTTAAATTCATAAAAGCTTACCTTGGAGACCTATCATCTGAGGAAAGAGAAGATTGAGTAGCCATACTTCTTTAAATATGTAAATATACTTTTATTCATATTATAGAAAGACCTATTTCTATATTTTTTGTAAACCTTTGATAAAATATCATTCATATTAAAACATTTACAAAGAGAACTAGAAGGATCTTTCTGTTTGAATTAAACATATATGTGTGTTTATGTGTGTGTGTATATGTATATACACACATATATACATATTATAACCACCCAATAAACATCAGGAGTCATTCTTGCTAAGAATTGGCATTCAACAGGGATGGCTACCATGTAACTCTTATTTTATAACATACATTTAAAAATCATCAATAATAGTAAAGCATGTAAAAAATTAGAATTGTGATAAAGAAGTAAAACCTTTATTTTCATATGACATGCTTATTATATGCTTTGAAAACTAAAATACAGTTAGCAAGAAATTAGTGGGATATAATATATGACTAGTTAAATACAAGAGTACACAAAATATGCACTTTTATATAGTATCACTAAAAATACAAACACTTGATAATACTCTGCAATGAAAAATGCATCAAATATATCTAACTGAAGCATTAAAAAAGAATAATTGACAGATTTTAAAGAAGAACTCTTGCTTTGAATTCTATGACACTGCTATTTTGGTTTTCCTATTTGACTGTTCCTTTTTTTCTCCTTTGGGGGATCATCATCATCCCTCTCCCAACCATCAAGACAATTCTGAGCTGCTTTCTGTATGCCATTTCCTTTGGTGAACTCATTAGCCCTAGGAGATTTCGTTATTAGCTCTTTGGAAATGATTCCCAAATCTATATATCCAGTTCTAGTTACTCTTCTTACTAACTGTCTGCTGGGTATTTTCACCTGGATTTACTGTAGGCATCTCAAACTTAACAAGTTGAGAAAATCAGTGATTCTGTATAATTTTTTTTTATTGACCCTATTTACAGTTAGTTAATTTTGATCTATAACTGTTTAATTCATGGTTCTTACTCTCTGAACTTAGGTCAAGAGAATCAGATTTCTAAATTTAACTCATTATAGGCCAGCTGAATTTCTGACCTAAGTTGGTAGTGATACCTCCTTTCTTTGGAAATAATTATGACTACCTCTCCATTGCCTGGAACAACTTTGCCTTTCTCCCCTCTCCCTTTCCAAACCCTGACAAAACGAAAGTTCTTCCTTGTAATAGATAAGTATGGCAAATACGCAAATTCATATATTAGTTATGTATGAAAATGTAAGCCTCATTCAGCACCTGCAGTCTATTGCCTCTCTACCAAGAAATGGGAAGCATGTTTTACCATTAGGCTTTTGGCCTTGTGACTGGTTATCATATTGAGCAATCAATTTTTAAAATTTATTTAGTATTTTATTTTCCCCAGTTACATGTAAACAATAGTTTGAACATTTTTTTGTAAAACTTTGAGTTCCAAATTCTCTCCTTTCCTCTCTCCTCTGCACCCCCTCCCCCAATGAGAAGACAAGCAGACATATATGGGTTATATATGTGTAGTCATGCAAAACATATCCATTGTGGTCGTGATATGAAATAAAACATAGACAAAAAAACGCTCAACAAAATAAAGGGGAAAATCCCCCAAAGGTTTCTTCAATCCGTATTCTTTCTCTGGGCATGGATAGCTCAATCAATATTTATTAAGCACCTATTTTGTTTCAGGCACTGTGCTGAATGCTGAGGATGCAAAAAAGAGACAAAAGACAGTTCCTGCCCTCAAGGAACCTACAATCTAATAGAGAGACAATGCACAAGCAAATATATACTACACAAGCAAGCGATATATAGGATACATGAGAAATAATGAACAGGGGAATGGCATTAGTATTAAGAAAGTTGGGGAAGGCTTCCAGTAAAAGATGGAATTTTGGTTGGAACTTGAAGTCGCTAGATAGAGTGGAGTAGGAGAAGTGCTTCAGGCATGCGAGATAACAAGAGAAAATGCCTGGAGCTGAGAGATGGAGTGTCTTGTTCACAGAAAAACCAGGAGGCTGAATTGAAGAGTATGTGATATGGAATAAAGTGTAAGAAGTCTGGAAAGATAGGAAGGGGCTAGGTGATGAAAGCCAAAAAGAGCATTTTGTATTTCCTCCTGGAGGCAATAGGAAGCCGCTGGAGTTTATTGATTAGGGGGTGATATGATCAGGTCTTCCTTTAGGAATGCTACATCACTGTAGTGGTTGAATGGAGGATGGGTTGGAGTGGGGATAGACTTGAGGCAGGTTGACTTTTTTATTGCAATACGCCATGCTTGAGGTGATGAGGACCTCCACCCGGGTGGTAGTAGAATCAGAGGAGAAGAGGTAATTAATCAAGGTTCCTAGCGCTTTCAAAGTTGTTTTCCTTTGCATTATTGTAATCATTGGGTAAATCGTTCTTCCAGTTCTGCTTACTTCATTCTGCGTTGGTTCATACAAAGACTAATTATGCCTAAAACACCAAACTCTTCTAAATAAAAACTTTCATGGACTCTTCATTGTCTATAGTATAAAATGCCAACTTAGACATCATCCAAGAACTCTCTAAACTCTGGATTTAACTAACCTTTCCACCTTTTTCTCATTATGACACAGATGCTTTCCTCTAGATGGACTTAATCTACTTCTCAGCTCCCAGACTAGGCATGCTCATTCTATTTCCCTCACTTGAAAACCCCACCTCATTTCTTCTCCACCTATTCAAATCCTCTTCATCTTTCAATGCTGAATTTGTTTTATCTATTCCAAAAATCCATCCTGATTGCTGTATTCCATGATGATCTCTCTTTCCTCTAGACTATATTTCATTATTTATATCATTCATGTGGAATAGACAATCTTACATCTACCCAACTAAGACTGTAAGTTCATTGAGGGCAAGGACTCTGTTTTCTGTTTCTTTCTATCCTCTGTACTTCCTAGCACATAATGAGTTCAATTTCCTTCTCAATCTTCTGCAACGTGTCCTCTTCAAGACCCCCACCACACCCTTACTTTACTGAAACTACATCTTCATCTAATGGCCTTTTTACCATCTTTACTTTGCTTAGTGCCTTTGATGCATTTGATGCTGTTTTTTGAAATTTTTCCCTTCTCTGGCTTCTATGGTATTAAATTTTCTTGGTTTTTCTACTCCTACAATTGTTTGCTTTCACTTTCTGGCCCCTCTTTCTCCAGAATATTAACTGATCATTTCCTGAGGCTTAGTTAATCTGTTGTCCTCCTCTTTACATTTTCTCTTTGAATAAATTTTGTCCCGTGGCCTCTCTGCCACCTACAAGCTGAACTTTTCACCATGCTCTTTCCACCCCTGCCTTCAGCTGCCTGTAGGACACCTTCACTTGGGTGTCCCAATGTCATTTGAGCCTCAACATTTCTTAAGATCCTTGCAAGTAGAAATTTTCATTATTTCTATTTGTGTCCCTAGCACCTAACACAGTGTATGGTACAGAGAAGGCACTTAATATATACTTATCGACTGATTTCTTGCCTTTCCCCCCAAAAAACTAATTCCTTATAACAATTTCATCATTTTCAATCTTGGCACTATTCACTCAGTCTGGGATTTGTAAACACGGAGACGTCTTTGATTCTTTTCTTTATCCTTCTCTCTAATGTTATCAGCTTATTTCCATTTTTTCCTTTGAAGGTTCTCTGCTCTCAGGGTAGCAAGGTGGCACAGCGGACAGAGTGCTGGGCCTGGAGTCAGGAAAAACGGAATTTAAATCTGGCCTCAGACACTTACTAGCTTTATGACTCTGGGCAAGTCATTTAACACTGCTTACTTCAGTTTCCTGAATGAGCTGGAAAAAGAAATGGCAAGCTACTCCAGTATCTTTGCCTAGAAAACCCCACGTAGGGTCGAAAAGAGTTGGAAATAACTGCTCTGAGTCACTTTATCTCCATTTTACTGCCCCATCCTCAAGTTTAGATTACTGCGGTCCCTTGGCTTCATTTCTTCTCTGCCTTCAATTCAAACAGCCCATTGCTAATAGGACATTTATTTCATGATGTCACAACTATGCTCTAGGCCTTTCAGTTTCACCTTATTGCCCATAGGATAAAATCTAATTTCAACTTGATTTAACAGTGACTACTCTCGCCCCACTAACCAAAGGCCTGCTGTGTTATATTTCACCTCTTCCCCAGGGTTCTGCACTATTCATAAATGGGTTTGGGGTATGTAGTCTCTACTATTGACTCAAGTCCTTATTAGCAGTGTTTCCTCATTTTCAATTTAACCACTTAACAGTTTAGTTTTGACAAAGGAATATTTACTTCAGAGGTATAGCAAGAGTAAGCATATAGACACATCTCCTTTCAATACTTGAAGGATGTAATCCTCCCTTATACTACCTCATTCTCTGTAAAGGGGAGGAGGACCAGGTTCATAGCAAAGCTCAATTCCTATATTGCTTAATTCCATCAAATTCCAAGTCCAAAGCCTGCCTTAGGCTTAAATCCTGGGCTCCCTGGCTTCTCAGGGCATCCCTGCTGCTGCAGCAGCAAAATCTGGCCTGGAATCTTGCCTTCAAGGTCACCATAGTTTAAGTCCATTTTGGGGATTCCATTGCATATGCTTAGAACTGAAAAGGTCAAATAAACTGGAACAAAACTGTTTCTCAGGGCCACAGAGCCTAAAGGATCCATTCTGATTTTGGGCAGCTCTAATTTTTAGGAAATGTTTTCTTTCACCAAGCCTGAATTGAACACTTTCTACTTCCACTCGTTATTCCTAGTTTTGCCTTCCAGAGTCAAGCAAAACAAGTCTAATCCCCTTTTCTTATGTTGCCCCTTCAAATGATTGAAGATCCATGTTGTGTCCCTCCTAAATCTCTTCTTTTAGCTGTACATTCCCAGGTCTTTTAACAGGTCCTCCCATGGCATGAACTCAAAGTACTTTACCATTTTGGCTGTTTTCCATCTTCTCAATGAACTTCCTGTAATTTGACAGCCTGAACTGAACACAATATTCCAGCTGTGGCCTGACCAAAGCAGAGTATGTCAGGATGATCTTCTCCTTACTCCTGGGTACTTTATCTCTTTTACTATATTCCCAAAACACATTTGCTTTCTAAGCCACTTTCACACAATATTGTCTCATATTTATCTTGTGGTCCACTAAACTCCTAGGTCTTTTTTCAGAAAAACTATTATCTACCCATGATTCCCTCATCTTCTATTTACAAAGTTAATTTTTTTGAACCCAGGTATCAAATTTCCTCTCTATTGGTCTGAATCAATCCTTAACTTCATCTTATCATGCTATTCTCTCTACCTTTTTGTCTTCCCTATACCTGGTCAAATCCTATCCATTGTTCAGGGTTTAGTTCAAGTCTCACCTTCTCCTTGAGGTTTTTAATAATGATTCCAACCTTCATTAATATCTCATTTTCTTGAATTTCTATAGAATTTATTGTCTATATTATTCATGTTAGCCATATAGTGTTATTTAACTAGTGCTTATGTTTTATTTACACTGCTAGAGGATAAATTTCTGGAAGGTATGTGGCATATTTTACATGGAAGAAGCATTGTTAATTGGAATATTTGATGAATCCCCCAATTAACTGGATGGGATTATAGGGGTAAATCTTTGCTCTAAGGGTACCACCCAGAAAGATAGACACGTTTTCTGGCTCCTTCCTAGAGAGGACACAGAGAGCTCTGATTTGTTCCCAGTGACTATAGGTGCTTTTAAAGGGATGATTGGTAACTAAGAACCAGGGGAGACGTTCTCCTCTCAGAAGATCTACCTTTTCCCAGTGGTTTGGAAAAGTGAGTTATAAAACAGTTCACTCTTGTCCTTCATGCTGCCTGTCCTACATATTTCTAGACTTGAGTGTAGTAAATTGGGTGGGAGAGGAGATTTCATCTCCAGGTGATTTATGAGAGAAATACATAATGAAACTGAGGAGGAAATTCCTGGACCTCTGGATCTTGGCCATCTTTTGTCTTTCTTTTTCTATTCTGAGTACAGATTGGAGGCATGAGTACCACACAATGAATTTTTCATTTAAATTAGATAGTTCCCAAGAAAGGAAGAGTACCTGAGTTTGAGTAGAGGGACACCAGCCTCCTCAAGAGTGTGCTTCTTAGAGGAGGAAGAAAATCTCCACAGAGTATGATCACAGCTGAAGAACTCGAGTCATTATTGTTGAAAAGCCCCAGACAGATATAAAATTGTCTGTTTGGCTTTTAATGCCTTTATAACCTGGTCCCTTTCAACCTTTCTGACTTCTTACTCCACATACCCTACCATGACTCTTCATTTCATGTGACATTGGCCTCCTTGCCATTTCTCACTAGAAATTCCGTTCCCCAACACTGGACATTTTCACTTGCTGTCCCTCATGACTAGATCTCTCTCCCTCCTCATCTCATCAAATCTCATCTAAAATCCCATCTTTGTCTCATCAGTTTTTGTGGGAGAAATAAAGGCTTTCTTCTGTCTACATTATATACTGAGTGTCTGTCCAGGAAACCTAGATATCAACTGTTCCTAAGTTTTATTTAGAAGATTTTCCCAAGAGTAAAAATTCTGTGGTTGAAGAAGGAACCAAAGAGAAAAAAAATCCCATTTGGGATCAGCCTCCATTATTTTATATCCTTCATGGCACCAAGACCAGGACTTTGTGTAGGAAATACTCAAATGAAGGTTATGAATGTTGAGAGAATGAATGAAATTATGTCACATTCACTATATTTTTCTTGGTGCTTGACATTTCATTAACCAGAAAATTAAATTAAAGAGAACATTCCCTTTCCAACAGCACTTGGGTTAGTTGAAATTTTTATCATGTTACCTAAATGCAATGGAAATATTACGATCACTAGAGGGTAGCAGAGCATAAGGGAAAGGGATAGCTATCACTTGAATGTTGCGATCGTGTGAGTCCTAGACTGCTGAAGGCAGAGGAGGGATGCAGATAGGGATACTTGCCTTTATAACCTTGCATTGTTCTCATTTTATAAACGGAATTTCCATCTCAAGAGGGTGATCCCATAATACCCAGCAGTGACTCCAGGCTTTGTCATAAATGTAAATTAGCAAGTTTTATTTTGGAGCACACAAGTTCCTTCTAGAGTTCCACCCTCATAATCTTCAGTAGTAATGTCAGTTACTCCCTTCTGTCCATGAGTTTTGGCAAAAGCTCGTTAATGTTGTACGAGGGTTTGTGAGGATGGTAATGTTAGTGGAACTTAATTGTGTAATAGGGATTTACATACAAAAATGTGCTGGTAAATGTGTAATAAGAGATTTCTTGGGGAAAAATGTTTGCAGGATACACTTTAAAATTTAATGTGAATTGCCAACATTTTCTCCTTCACTTTCTTAAATCCATGCAACCAATAAAATTATATACCAAGTACTGACTTGTAACTTTTGCCAATTTCCAAGGTGTAAATGCTTACACTGAAAATTTAACCATCTTTTGAACCAGTACAAGCCCACTCCAGTTTACTCCTGGACTCATATCTATGTTCCATCTGAGATTCAGACTTCTTGCCTTGAATCAAACCCAATTCTTGAAGCCTCTGAGGTGGGGTGGATGTGTAGGTGAAGCACAGACAATATAAAAAGAGCCTGAGAATTATCCTCAAAGAGGATAATGGATAGGATATAATGAAGCCACACCAACCAAGTGGGTGGGGTCAGGTGCTATGAGGGCATTGAAGGTCAGAGTCAAAGGAGCTGAGGAAGTTATCAGGACAGAGAGAGGTCTTTTGTTGATACTGTAGAGTCATTTAGTCAGGAGTCATTCCTTGAGACAAGCACTGATACCAGAGAGAACTGAGATATAATTAATTTGAGTACAATATCTGGGCAGGAAGAAAAGTCAACCAGAGCAATTTCTTTTTGCCTTGAGGGTTCTTCCAAGACATGTTCCCATGCCATAAACAAGAGCTGAGCTGCCTTGAAATCATGAGTTCTCTCAACAGACTGTGACTCTCCTGAAAGAAGTGAATTTGAGCATTTGAGAATTGTGTTTTTTTTCACAGACCCCCTTTGGCTCATTCCTGAGGAAGAAGTGGCCACTGGGACTAAACCACTGAACTGTGTCTTTTCTATAAGTCTTGGGTTCAGAGTTTCACTATAAGCTAGCTACATCTGTCCTGGAACTGGTAACAGCTTGGGGTAGAGCTGCATAATAGTAGAGCTGTTTAAATATATCATGATTTTAATTCCTTTTTATAGATGCTTTTCTTATGAGTAAAAATTGCGTATTATAGCATATGTATTTACTTGTCTGAGTGGCTGGTTCCATTATGATTGAGGGTGACCAAGACTCAATGAAAGCTGGCAGTTACATGGATGAGATGGGGTTTACCCAGTGACTGAGGGTTCAATAAGGAGTTTTATTATATAAATCTGCACTGACTACATTGCTTAGCCCTAGACCAAGCATAGGAATGTAGCAACACTATTACAAAGGACAAGCTTGCCAAATATGTAAATGATCCTAGGTATGAATGGACAATTTTCAAAGGAGGAAATTCAGTAATCATATAAAATGCTCTAAATCACTACGAACTGGAGTAATTTATATTAAATGAACTTCAAGCTTCTACCTCATATCTATCAGACTGGCACAAAAGAGAAAAATTTCACAGCTGGAGGGGCTGTGAAAAAACAGTATGTAAGTGCATTGTTGGTGGAGCTGTGAATTGATCCGGCCCTTCTGCAAAGCAATTTAGAACTGTTCAGAAAGTTACCAAACTGTGTACACCCTTTGATCCAGCCATAGGAATACTAGATTTATATCCCCAAAGAAATCAAAGAAATTTTTGTAATATATGCACATAAATATGGCAGCTCTTTTAACGAGTCAAAAATTAAAAACTAAAAGTTATCTTACCAGGAAATGGTTAAGCAAATTGTTGTATGTGAAAGTAATGGAATATTATTGGGCCATAAGAAATGCTGAAATGGACAATTTCAGACAAAACTGAGTAGAGTTGTATGAACTGTTGCACAGTGAAGTGAGCAGAACTTGAACAACTTTTATGATACTATTATAAGAAAAAACAACCTTCAAAAGCTTCAGAACTCTGATTAACAAAATAATAAATCAGGATTCTAAAAAGAAGAAAAAACATTCCACTCACTTTCTGACCAAAAGGTGATGAACTTAAAAATTGGAAAGACACACAGAGATATAAATTTTTGGGCATGGTTAATGTGGAAATTTGTTTTGCTGGATGACACAGATATGTACTGAAGGATTTTACTTAATCGGTAGAGTAATTGGAGGGACACAATAATACAAAATAGTTAAAAAGAAAATTTTTTAAAGGGGAAGAAAGAATGGGTTTGGAGGCAGAGGTTCCCAGTTCAATGCAAACCATAGAGAACTTGGACTTCACCTGAGTTCTTTCTGTTGGGTGTACTGCGTAAGTGCCAGTATGAACCTGGGACTTCATGGTGCCTGTTTTTTTTTTTTTTTTGTGTGTGTGTGTATGTGTGAAAGGATTAGGTTGGGGTGACAAAAAATGTATTAAAGGAAGGGACAGAATTAATTTTTTTCTACCTTGTCACGACTGAACAATGTGTTCCTTTACCTTTCTGTTACGATGATCAATTTGTAAAATGAAGGGTTTAGACTAAATTCTTTAGGTCCCTCTGGCTTACCACCTACAATTGTATGATCCTTTCATCATTTGGACTCTTAGGAAATTTCTTCTTTACTATTAGCCCTACTTCTCCACTTTCAACGCTGCCCATACTACAGGGCCACCCATGCTCAATCATTCCCCTCTATTTTTTCTTTGATATTCCTTTTGTATACTAGGTTTGTATGTTCATTGAAAAATATTATTTCCCATTACTCTCTAATATGAATCTTTTGTTACAGAAAGGTGATGTCATCAGTGTCCCAATAACAAGTCAGGCTTGTTCATGTGTTCTTCCTGCCATTGTTGCTTTCCCAAGCACTTAGTCTACCCAGATCCTTTCCAGCTCATCTTGTCTTTCTTTTGACTTCTTCAATTACCCTAGACTAAATTTAAATATTTATAGTAGCTTTTTTCATGGTAGTAAAAAATTAGAAACCAGAGGAGTATCCTGTTAGGGAATAATTAAACAAATAGTGATACATTAATAAAATGGAATACTATTGGCCCATTAAAATGATGAAATGAACAACTTTAGAGGAAACTGGAAAGACTTTTAATGAATTCTTATAGGAATAATTTTATAATCTTATAATAATTATAGTGTTTATGATTATAGTCTTATAATTTATCCTATGTTAGATCTTAAGTCTATACTGTCACATATTATTCTCTAATTTCTTTATTTGTTTAGTGGGAGGAACCATATGTTATTAACAAAGCTGTAATCAGAGCAGAGCAGCCAGAACTTGAGGTGCCAACATGAGGGGAGCTTGCTTCTTTCCAGCTGTGGTCCAGAGACTACTATTCCTGTGCTTTTTGCTTTGTGATCTGCTTGGTCCCAGTTTGGTGGAGAGTTGAAGGGAAAGAAGGCAATCTTTTTGGAGACCAGAGAAAGTAGTCTTAGAGAAAGAAAGAGAGTGGGCTAGAGAGTAGTAGCAGAGGATGGGGGGCCAGGGTCACCCCATCACCTGGTATTACTATACCTGTGGCCAGACTGTTCTTCATGTGTGTTCAGCCCTTTGTGCTGTTGCTTCTTCCTTCAGATTGTGTCACTACAGTCCCTTCCTACAAATTGTTTTTGCCCCAGGTGGAAAAATTCCTAGTCACAGATTACATTCCTCTTATATTTCTCATAGGACTTAAGGTACCATGGTGGATATATGATTAATAAATGATAAATAATAAAAACCTTAGCTCCATCACTAAGGAATTCTGTGAACTTAGGTACATCATTTCATCTTTCTGGGCCTTAGTTTCCTCATCTTTAAAGTGAGTGGCTTGGGTGATATAATTGTGATGATTTGTTTCAGATGTTACATTCTGTAACATCTACTGAATGATTGATTCATTTGAGCAGTGAAGTATTGGTGATTCCAGGAAAATGTGCAATTTTATTGGTGGTTGATATTTTACATTCCCATACACGTTTTGAGAAAATACATGGTATGTATAACTGCAATAAAGATTTATAACAATCGATCCACAAACATTTATTAAGTAATACATTAGTTCTCTCCTGCATGTCTACTGATGTCATTCATATTTGAAGGGTAGTTGTGACATTGGATGTTGAAATTCAGTAAGTTGGGGTTCAATTACATCAATGTAGGAAAGAATTTAAAGGTGAGAATTATCTCAGAGAAAACTGCTCATCTTTACCTCCTTAAAGTGAAAATTGGAGCACTATTAGAAAAAGTGATCATTCTCCTAATTGACTTCATTAGAAAGTTAAGGCACAGAACCTCTTAATCAATTAAAGGCTACTTATGAACTCTGATTGCTTCTCTTGCTGCAGAAGAGTGTTTTTAGAGCACCTTTCATGTCCTTGTTGCGCAGACTATAGATTAAGGGGTTTAAGAATGGAGTCATTACTGAGTACACCAAAGTGACAATTTTTTGCATCAAAGTTGGGATGCCATATGTTGGGCTCACATACATCACCATGACTGTCCCATAAAACAGAGACACTACCATCAGATGAGATCCACATGTTGAGAAGGCCTTATGTCGACCAGCTGCCGAAGGCACCTGAAACACAGCTCTAAGCACCAAGGTATAAGATGTGAGAATGTACACAATGGAGAGAAAGAGGACAAGGGAGCTCTGGGCATAGAAGATCAGCTCAGTGATAGGGGCTGGGACACAGGAGAGGGCCATCAGTGGATCCATATCACACAAAAAGTGATCTATGATGTTGGAACCACAGTAGGGCAGTTGGGAGATTAAGAAAATGAGAACTGGGTAGCCAAGGAAGCCAACCAACCAACAGAGAGACACTAGGGTGGCACAACGCCTCCCAGTCATAATGGTTGGGTAGTGCAGTGGGCAGCAGATGGCTAAATATCTATCATAAGCCATCACTGCTAAGAAAAGACATTCCGTTGTACCAAGGGAGAAGAAGAAATAAAACTGTAGGAAGCATCCAGAGAAGGAGATTGCTTTGGTCTTGGAAAGAATGTTGGCCAACATATTGGGAACAGTGGAAGAAACATACCAAATCTCAAGAAAGGAAAAGTTGCCTAGGAGAATGTACATGGGAGTACGGATTCGCTGGTCCCATAACACTGCACAGATGATAGCTCCATTACCAAGAAGGGTCAGTACGTAGATGACCAAAAACAGTGAGAAGAGGACAAGCTGTGTCTCCCAGGACCCAGGGAAGCCTAGGAGAACAAACTCAGTCACAGTAGTTGTTCTTGATCTGTTCATGGGTGTCAGAACTGTGAAGAAGATGAACATAATCATGATACAGGATACTTTTGTATGGATGTGAAACAGAAAAGACCCCAGCATACACAGGAAGGCCTGCTGTACAGCTTCTGAAATCTGCTTTTTAAAGGGGAAAGCAACTTTGTGGGGGGGGGGTCAAATATCATCTTTAATTACCTTCACTAATAGAGAAAATACAGACAGAGAAATAAAGACCAATAGACAGGGCTTCCAACTGCCTGACCATGAGTTGCTTAATCTCCCTGATTCTCAGTTTCTTCATCGTTAAAAAGAAAGGAGCTATATTAGATAACTTCTAAGGTTACCACTGAATGACTGCTAACTCTAGATCTGTGATTCTTGGCTCCATGCAGGGAAAAGACACAAATCATTCTGAGGGTAGTTTGGGGGCAAACCTTGTCTTGTTCTAAATGAGCTCTGGGGTCTTGAGATTCAATGTGACTTGATTCCTAATGTCTGGTTCTTTAAATTTTCTAGAGCATTAGAATGGACCATTGTGATTTCGTTTATCCTTTGAAGTTAAAGGGACCCTTGAAGCTTAATTGAACCAATGATAGCTGCATTTTCACTTTTTCCTTGAGCTGTCAGTGAATGGATGGAAATCACTCACTTTCATCATCTTTGCATAGCAAAGACAAAGCCATTTGTAGATGTAGAATTCATTTCTCTCAAATTTTTCTGACATCTGGTTGAAACTATACAGATCTGTTCTATAGCTTTTGTTTCATCCCTGAACAGCCTTCACTTGTTTCTTTACATAATACCCATCCATATAATTATCCACAATCTGATTTTTCTTTTGAGATATTTCCCACAAGTATTTTGACCAGGAAGGAAAGTAACAGTATTTAAAGACTCCACATATTTTTCAGAATTCATCATTTTGTGGGGTATCCTTTGAAAAGGGACAAGTACAGTTAGAAACCAATTTTCTTTCCATGAATTTCAATTGTCATCTTAGAAAGGATAAAGGATCTATTTTAGTAAGATGTACAGTAGGTATGTTATGATTTAAAGGGGTGCAGAATACATCTTCCAGCCCCCAGACAGTCACACTATATATAATTTCACTACAATTGCTTTATTCCTAAGGCCTTATACTCTTTTTTCAACTTAGATTCTTTTTTAAAAACACAAATATTTTGGAAGGTGGGTTTCACTTTGAGCCATTATCAATGAGTACTTTCATTATGAGGAAGCACTTTGGTTGAGATTTGTTCACTCATTCATCAGATTCCCAAATGTTGGTAAACATTTGAGAAAACCTTTAGGAGAAGGGAGAGAACTAGGATGGAATTAGGGAAAGTGTGAACTTTGCTGTCTTCACAATTTTTTTCTACCCTAATTTAATATCTGTTGTCCTTTGAATGTGGATATAGGAACTTAACCACACTACAAGGTACATTTTGAGTTCTTTTGCCAGTAATGATGAGGAGTTGATGGTGAATCAACTCCTCACTCATTCACTATACTCTGTAACCAAATGGATGTTTTTGGAGAACAGTTGGTGGGATAAGGGATCACTTTATAGCCACAGATAGAATT
Source organism: Bettongia penicillata ogilbyi (assembly GCA_023548195.1). Taxonomy (NCBI): domain Eukaryota; kingdom Metazoa; phylum Chordata; class Mammalia; order Diprotodontia; family Potoroidae; genus Bettongia; species Bettongia penicillata. Next base: position 3,873,560 of record JAJHZJ010000051.1, on the reverse strand, counting down.
AAATTAACTTGCTCTTATGCCAGTAAGACCTTGGCTTCATGATGATAACAATTTGCAACCTAGGGAAAATAGGTGGGCAGCTATTATAAGCCCAGTTTATAGATGAATAAACTGAGGTTCATGGCTAGTAAGTGTCAGGGCTAAACTTGAGCATAGGGCTTCTGATGAATATAGTATGCAAATTTCACTCCATCCATCACAATCTGTCAAATGAACTGAAGTAGCCAGTCACCCAGAAGCAGCACAGTGTTGACTCTTCCTTGAAAGCTTCCTTTTAAACCCTATTCTATTTCACTTGCTAAATTGCACCTCATATTTTGAAAAATACCTGCATATTTACTTATGTTCTAGAAAAACTAAACCCAAAAATGAAAACAGGGCATTTGGAAGTATGGCTTCAAGTGTCATTGTTCTACTACTTACCAGTATTGATTTTTATGTTATTTAGAAAAGTCTGTAGAGAGGAGCTTTGAGGTTCACATTTTCCCCATAGGAACTGCACACTAAGGTTAATTTCAATTTGAAATTATAATTCATTTAATGCCTTCTTGTGAGCATTGAAGGCCAACCCAGGTTTCATCTGCAGGTGTATATACTTTCAAAATTCATCATTTTATACTGTATGCTATGGAGAGAGACAAATATAGCTAGATACCAATTTTCTTTCCATGAATTTCTATGCCATCAAAACTTAAATTTTGTCAAAAGGCACAATTTCTTTGAAAACGTAGATGACTGAAAATTTAAACTATAAGGACTAAATTTATTCCCTGAAAATAAAGTCACATTAGGAGTTTAAATGTTTAATTGATCTGAGGGGACACTTTATAGTCTCCTGAAAAAGATTAATCATTTAAAAAAAGTGATAAACTTCATAAAATACAGAACTCAGAGCCTATAAACTGAGGCTAAAGGTGGAATGTGTTAAGTTGAGTTTGTCAAATACATGGATCTTGCTTTTTGTCATGGAGATCAACAAACTAAAACTTTATTAATCAAGGAAGAAAAAAAGAACTTGAAATGGGAATGCTGACATCTAGAAAGGAAGATGTGGTTCTCCCATGAGTTCCATATTGGTGGTCAGTGTGATGAGGACTCTTAAAGAGAAAATGAATTTTTAAATATCTCAAGTCTAAGCAATATCTGGCCTCCAAAGCAAAAATGAGTTTATAGATTACCAAGTAGGAGTCAGTGACACAGAGAGAAGATACTTCTTGTGATGATTCTAGGAACCAAGACTAAGAATCTGGTCTCATGGACTTTGGCCTACAATCACATTAAGACTGAGCCATGAAATGCTTTTTATTGGGAAGAACATCAGTATCCATGGAGACTAAGACAATGATGAATGAATGGTACTTACAATTTCATATCACAAAGTATGATCCTCCTTCTTCTCCACTGAACTCTCTGCAACATTTATCATCTCTCTTGTCCTCTTCGAATGGAGGTAAAAATGAGCAATGAACTAGACAAAAGATGCTCAGCTGTGGAGAAGAGGAGCCAGGTATAATATTCTGCAGGAATTGCCAGAAGTGCTGACACTTCCTGGGAATATGCTTGAATGTTTAAGAATGTAGCATTTTCCCTCCCCTCCCCCTTTGTCCCCACCTCAGTCATAAGAACAGCATTTCTGAAGCTTTCGGGTTCGATGAATGACTTCTGTGAGGCAACAAGACCAACTCCTCCTCCTGTTCCTGCTTGTGATTACAAGGAAATGAATTATATCTCACCCTCAAATCCCCTAAGTGTGATTGTTTATTCTATCATTCAGTATTCTTTTCCAGTTATACCGTGAACTGGATGCATACAAGTGCCAAAAATGAATTGATTTGTCACAAGAGGGTACAATATTCACAAACTCATAGAATGTTAGGGATAGAGTATCATTCAGAGACCATTCAATATAGCTTCTTATTTTTAAAGATAAGGAAAATATGAAGTAAGAAAATGACTTGGGGGAAAAAAAATCATACAGAAAGTTACGGCAAAGCCAGGATTAGAATGAGATCTTCTTTCTTCTGGACTCCTAGTGCTTCAAAACCATCACAGTGCCTGTTCTCTTCAGATGATTCATAGTGACTCTATTTGAGCAGGTGCATGGAAGTCATCATAGTGTTGAGGTTTAGCACCTCTTTCTTATATCTATTGTTGATGGCACAGATTCAGCCTATGGGGAGAATGAATATGCATTGAAATCTCTGTTGCAGGCACTGCTGGACAGCATTATACATAACTTATTTTATTCCCTCTGCTTCCTAGGAGTTTCTTTAGTGTGTAGAAATGTATGAAGCACCCAAGCTCTGTTTAAATCCAATAATTACTGTGAAATCTCAGGCTTCTCTTTGGTGGATTCTGTATTTTTGCCATTTTCCCCTCCAGGGGCCATCTTTTCTCTTTCCCATGGGTCTTCCCATAGTCTATGTAGATTGGCCCCTAGGGTTTGGCTTGAATGAAGAAGAAAGGGAAGAGAAGTCAGAAGAATACCAGGTATATTTCAGGAGCCTTTCCCTTTGTGACAAGATAGCATTGTTCTTAGAAGTCACTCCTCATATATCTGTATCTCTTTTATATATCTCTATCTCTATCATCTCATCATCACCATCACTATCTACATCTACATGTATCTTTATCTCTGTATTTCTATCTAATCTATTTCTAATAATTATAAAAGCACCTAGCACTCCCATAACACCTAGTATACATTAGACATTTTGCTAAACATTTTATAAATATTATTTCATCTTTTATCCTTTAACAATGACTTTAGGGGAGGAGCCACGATGGTGGAGTAGAAAGATTCACATATGCTAACTCCAAACCCACACCCCATAAAATAAGAAAGAACTGTAAAAAAGAACTGCCAACAAATTCTGGAGCAGTGGAAGCTGCACAACAACTGAGTGGAGGAGATTTCTGTTTCGGAGGGCCCTGAAAAACTGACATCAAATGTCCATTGCACACCAGACCCAGAGCAGAGCCCAGCCCTGCACTAGCTGTGTGCCCCCAAGAGGAGCATATTCAAGCAGGTTTCAAGGATGGAATCTCCAGCGGCTACGCTGGTTCATCCACCCACAGATGCCAAAGGTTAGTGAGAGAGCCTGTTTGGCTTGCCAAGAGGGGAGCAGGATGTCCCCATAACTCAGGCCCCCTCAGGAGGCATCAGCAGATGCAGCAGTAGACAGGGGCTCCCAAAGGAGACAGGAGCTCACATCTATTATTGAAGGTCTCCACATAAACCCCCTTAGGGAACTGAGCCCTGTGAGGTGGCCCTGCCCCCACCTGAGCAGCTGAACTTAATCTCACACTGAATAGCAGCCTTGCCCACGCTGAAAGCCCTGAGGTTGGGAAGCAGCATTTGAATCTCAGACCCCAAGCACTAGCTGGGCTGATCTGGAGACGAGGTGGGTGTGGAAAGGAATCTCAGAAGTCAAGTAACTGGCTGGGAAAATGCCCAGAAAAGGGAAAAAAAAATAAGACCATAGAAGGTTACTTTCTTGGTGAACAGATATTTACTCCTGTCCTTTCTGATGAGGAAGAACAATGCTTACCATCAGGGAAAGACATAGAAGTCAAGACCTCTGTATCCCAAACATTTGAAATAAATATTCAATGGGCTCAGGTCATAGAAGAGCTCAAAAAGGATTTTGAAAATCAAGTTAGACAAGTGGAGGAAAAACTGGGAAGAGAAATGAGAGAGATGCAAGAAAAGCATGAAAAGCAGGTCAACACCTTGCTAAAGAGGACCAAAAAAATGCTGAAGAAAATAACACCTTGAAAAATAGGCTCACTCCATTGGGAAAAGAGGTTCAAAAAGCCAGTGAGGAGAAGAATGCTTTCAAAAGCAGAATTAGCCAAATGGAAAAGGAGGTTCAAAAGCTCACTGAAGAAAATAGTTCTTTCAAAATTAGAATGAAACAGATGGAGTCTAATGACTTTCTGAGAAACCAAGAAATTACAAAACAAAACCAAAAGAATGAAAAAATGGAAGAGAATGTGAAATATCTCATTGAAAAAAAACTGACCTGGAAAATAGATCCAGGAGAGACAACTTAAAAATTATGGGACTACCTGAAAGCCATGATCCAAAAAAGAGCCTAGACATCATCTTTCATGAAATTATCAAGGAAAACTGCCCTGACATTCTAGAACCAGAGGGCAAAATAAGTATTCAAGGAATCCACAGATCACTGCCTGAAAGAGATCCAAAAAGAGAAACTCCTAGGAACATTGTGGCCAAATTCCAGAATTTCCAGGTCAAGGAGAAAATCTTACAAGCAGCTAGAAAGAAACAATTCCAGTATTGTGGAAATACAATCAGGATAACACAAGATCTAGCAGCTTCTACATTAAGGGATCAAAGGGTGTGGAATATGATATTCCAGAAGTCAAAGGAACGAGGACTAAAACCAAGAATCACCTACCCAGCAAGACTGAGTATAATACTTCAGGGGAAAAATATGGTCTTTCAATGAAATCGAGGACTTTCAAGCATTCTTGATGTAAAGAGCAGAGCTGAAAGGAAAATTTGACTTTCAAACACAAGAATGAAAAGAAGCATGAAAAGGTAAACAGCAAAGAGAAGTCATAAGGGACTTACTAAAGTTGAACTGTTTACATTCCTTCATGGAAAAACAATATTTGTAACTCTTAAAACTTTTCAGTATCTGGGTAGTTGGTGGGATTACACACACACACACACACACACACACACACACACACACAGAGAACAGAGTGAATTGAATTGGATGGGATCATATCTTAAAAAAATGAAGTTAAAAAAATAAGTTAAGTGAGAGAAATGTATTGGGAGGAGAGAGGGAGAAATGGAATGGGGCAAATTATCCATCATAGAAGAGGTAGGCAGGAGAATTTTTAGTGGAGGCAAAAAGAGAGGAGCTGAGAGAAAAACAAGAAGTTTGCTCTCATCACATCTGACTAAAGGAAGGAAAAAAACACACACTCATTTTGGTATGAAAATCTATCTTACAATACAAGAAAGTGGGGGAGAAGGGGATAAGCAGGGTAGGCGGGATGATGGAAGAGAGGCCAATGGGAGGAAGGAGGAATTTGAAATCAACACTCTTGGGGAAGGACAAGATCAAAAGAGAGAATAGAAGCAATGGGGGGCAGAATAGGATGGAGGAAATATAGTTAGTTTTACACAACACGACTATTATGGAAGTCATTGGCAAAACTACACAGATATGGCCTGTATTGAATTGCCTGCCTTCCCAAAGGAAATGGATGGGGAGGGAAGGATGCAGAGAAATTGGAACTCAAAGTTTTAGGAACAACTGTTGAGTATTGTTCTTGCTACTAGGAAATTATAAATACAGGTAATGAGGGAGAGAAAGTTATCTGGCCCTACAGGGCAAAAGGGAAGATGGGGACAAGGGAAGGGAGGAATGATAGAAGAGAGGGCAGATTGGTGATGGGGGAAATTAGAATGCTCGGTGTATTGGGGTGGGGGGAGGGGACAAATGGGGAGAAAATTTGGAACCCAAAATTTTGTGAAAATGAATGTAAAAAGTTGAATAAATAAATTTATTTAAAAAAACAATTACTAGAAAGTAGGTGCTATTATTACCCCAATTTCACATACCTGAAGAGATTGAGGCAAACAGAGGTTAAGTGATTGCTGAAGGTCACAGATCTGAGAAGTGTCTGAGGCTGGATTTAGACCCTGGTCTTTGCTTCAGCACCAGCTCTCTATCCACTGTGCTACCTAGCCTGTCATTTGTATCATCTATACCCACACTTATGAATACCTACATCTATATTAGCTATATCATTAATACATACATCTAGATGTTGGCTATATCTACATTTAGCCCCATCTCCACTTCTCTCCCTTCCCTTTTCCTCTCCTCTCTCCCTTCCTCCTTATTTCTCTCTCTGTTTCCCACCTTCTCTTCTCCCCTCTATCTGGATGTAAGATTTCATCACTTCAGGAGATTCCCGGGTGAGGAATCTGAAGGGAGGAAAATTCTTCTGCCAATCATTATTTTTATTTTTGTTCAGTCATTTTCCATCATGTTTGACTCTTCCGTTCTCCTTTCGGATTTTCTTGGTAGAGCCTTTTCAGATATGAACAATGGAGGCACCCTTGACCTCTTGGGAAATAACCTCCTGTTGCCATATAATTTAGACGCTTTCTGTATGATCAGTGGATTCTCTGTCTTGTAGATCTTTGCTGGGATAAAATCAGTGCCAGGTTCATTGCCACACAGAAGAAGCCTAGTGACATTCAATTCCTCTTGGAAGTTTGATCAGAGAGAGATAGACTTCAATCTGTGCTATATGATTAATGGCTTCAACATTGGTTCATGACTGTCTGTTGAGAACATGTCAACTCATCTCTCCAGTATCATGTCCTTATTAATGAACAGTGTGGCTCCATCAGCCACATCAGCTGAGTAGTTGAAATGTACCAGAGGACTTTCCCCCATAAATATTCTTCAGAATATTGTAGAAGTACTTTGAATTGTTGCTGCTGATGTAAAACTGAGTCTCATCTGCCTTCTTACTGAGCCAAGAATTCTACATCTCTCTTAGCTTCACTTGCACTTTACTTTTGATGGACTTAAATGCTGCCTTCTGAGAAGAGAAAAGAATTTACCTACTGGTAAATTCTATGGAGTTCTCATTTTTCACTTAGAAGCTGCTGAATTTCCCCATTATTTTTATCAAACCAATCCTGATGTTTGTGAGTGTTCTGGCCCAGTTGAGCAAATGTGGTGCTGTAACCCAGTCTCTGAAAGCTGTTCACTCCTTTTCTGCTCCACTGTTGCTAACTGTGTGCTACTCACCTTTCTCTCCAGTTCAGCAATAAGCTCTTCATGCATGGAGAAGCACTAGTATCTATGGATGCTGAATCTTCTGATGGTTGTGTTACCTTGGGGCTGCTGCTTTTGTTGAATACAAATATTTATCTTGGAGAGGATAAGTATATGAGTGATCCAGCACTCTGTGCCACCACATTGCCTTCATCACTCTCACATCCTGCTGGTCTCTTCTTTTTTTTTTTAATGATGTAGTCTATTAAATGCCAGTGATTACTAAATCTGTATTTAGACATATTTTGTGTGGTTTAGTAAGCAGAAGTTTTGGTGATGGAGAAGATCATGAGACACACAAATCTTCAGGAGTAAGTGACCATTGCCGTTGCTGTTTCTATTTTCTCAGGGACTTCGTGCCATGTCTTATAGTCTGTGCCTACTCTGTCATTAAAGTCAGCCAGAATTATAAGGTTGTTCTCTTTTATCATGTTGATGATGAAAGTCCCCAGGTCTTCATATATTTTTTCTTTGACTTATAAGGGTTTGTCATGGAGGGATCATAAACACTGATGATGGTGGTACACTTTCCTGCAAGTAAAAGGTGAATTATCACAAACCTATCATTCACTTTTTTTGGGGAGGGAGGCATGTAAGCTTGCTGACTATATTAGACCTGATATTGAATTCTATACCAGCTGCATGGAGCTCCTCATCACAGTGGCCACTCCAGAAAAATATGTATCCAATTTTGACTTTAGTAAGGTGACTTTCATTTGTCAGCCTTGTTTCACTCAGGTTTGCTATTTAGATGCAGTACCTGTTGAGTTTTCTCAAAAGAAGAACAGTTCATCTTCCAGGTCCACTGGATTTCATTTTGTCCATGAGCATGTGCACCCCAACCCATGAGTAAGCATGATGTGGAAGAAGATCCAGCAAAGGAGTATGAGGAGTAGGCAGAGAGGAGGAATACAATAGAGTAGTTATCACTGAAACCATGAGAGAAGAGCCTGATCAACAATTTCAGAACTAAAACGAGTTCAAGAAGGATGAAAATTTAGAAAAGGTCATTAGAGTTGGAAGTGGAAGCATTGACTATAGATGGCCTTCTCAAGGAATTCAATCAGAAAAGAAAAAAATAAAATATGGAATAGGTAGGTCAAATGAGGTTTTTTTGAGGATAGGAAGGACAGGGGCATGGATGAACCAGCAGATTGACAGGGAAAGATGGAAGATAAATGAGGGGCTAAGGATGATAGACAATCTGCTGAGGAAGACAGGATGAAATGCAGTCACTTGTATGTATGGAGGGGTTGGTCTTGTCAAGGTGAAGAACTGCATCTTTACATGAGATGGGTGATAAATGAGATAGATAGTGGCAGAAGGCATCTGGGTGATGTGAACTGAGGAGGAAGGGAGAAGAGAGAGCTCTTCAGGAATGACCTTAAGAGTTTCCAATGAGATATTTCACATTCTCTTCCATTTTTTCATTCTTTTGGTTTTGTTTTATGATTTCTTGGTTTCTCAGAAAGTCATTAGACTCCATCTGTTCCATTCTAATCTTGAGAGAACTATTTTCTTCAGTGAGCTTTTGAACCTCTTTTTCCATTTGGCTAATTTTGCTTTTGAAAGCATTCTTCTCCTCATTGGCTTTTTGAACCTCTTTTCCCAATTGAGTGAGCCTATTTTTCAAGGTGTTATTTTCTTCAGCATTTTTCTGGGTCTCCTTTAGCAAGGCATTGACCCATTTTTCATGCTTTTCTTGCATCTCTCTCATTTGTCTTCCCAGTTTTTCCTGGGTTTTCCAAATCCTTTTTGAGCTCTTCCATGGCCTGAGCCCACCGGACATCCACCTTGGATGTCTGGAATAGAGAGGCCCCGACCACCACGTCTTTCCCTGATGGCAAGCATTGTACTTCCTCATCAGAAATGAAAGGAGGAAGAAACATCTCTTCCCCAATAAAGTAGCTCTCTATGGTCTTATTTTGCTTCCTTTTTCTGGGCATTTTCCCAGCTAGTTACTTGACTTCTGAGACTCCTCTTCACCCCCGCCTAGATCTGCCCAGCTAGTGCTTGGGGTCTGAGATTCAAATGCTGCTTCCCAGTCTCAGGGCTCTCTGAGGTGGGAGTGGTTGCTATTCAATGTGAGCTTAAGTTCTGGTGCTGGGGTGGGGGCAGGGCCGCCTCCCAGGCTCAGTTCCCTCAGGGAATTTATGCAGAGATCTTCAGTAATGGAGCTCCTGCCTGCTCAGGGAGTCCTGGGCCTCTGCCGCTGCCTCTGCCACTGCCTCCGCTGCTGCCTCCCGAGGGGGCCGAGTCACAGAGACACCCTGCTCCCCTCTCGGCCAGCCCAGAAGTCTCTCTCACTGACCTGTAGCGCCTGTGGGCAGAGGGACCTTCCCGGCCGCTGGAGGTTCCATCCCTGAAGCCTGCTCGGATCTGCTCCTCTGGGGCTGCGAGGCCAGGGCAATGCAGGGCTGGGCTCCATGTCCACAGCGCGATGGACCCCTGGGGATGGCTCTGTAGGGCTCTCTGGAATGGAAATCTCCTCCAGTGTGTTTCTGCGTGGGTTCCACTGCTCCAGAATTTGTGGGGAGTTCTTTTTACAGCAAATTTATGGGCTGTGGATTCGAAACTAGCATAGTGAGTCTTTCTACTCCTCCATCTTGGTTCCTCTGACCTCAAGATTTTCAGTGAGAGAGTCATTGTTTTTTTCCCTTCATTTTAGTTTTGTCCAACTCTTCATGACCCCATTTGGGGTTTTCTTAGCAAAGATACTGGAGTGGTTTGTCATTACCTTTTCCAGCTCATTTTACAGATGAAGAAGCTAAGGCAAACAGAGTTAAACAACTTGCCCAGGGTCACACAGCTAATAAGTGTCTGAGGTTAGATTTGAACTCACTGAGTTTTCCTGATTTCAGGCTTGGTACTTTATCCACTGCACCAACAAAAGGAGAGAGTTCTTCAGGAATGGCTTCAATGTTTTTAGTGAAAAAAGAGAAAACGTTTTCAGCTGAGGGAGTCAGACAAAAGTAAGCTATGAAAGGCTTGAGGAGAAATTAAAAGATTTGGAAAAGCCTTTGTTGTAAGTGGTATGATGAGTATATTAGGGGTATAATACCCAATTTTTCAAGCCAGGTTTAGTTGATATGAGACTGGGGATTCTGCTTCTGTCTTCCCTATGAGATTGCAATATCTTCATATGATGGGACGCCATGTCTTTCAGATTGTCTTGGGACTCTAGAGGGTCTCCATGTCCCTAGATGATTCAAGAAGTTGGTCAGGAAGATCTCTCCATTAGATAATAGCTGTTCTGACTTGATCAGTGTTAGCCAGTTACTTTGGATTAGTTTAGTCAGTTATTTTATGTTGATGAATGAACAACAACAAATTAACCCAATGCTTGCTGTGTGTCAGGACCGTGCTAAATTCTGGCAATAAAAACATAGAAAAGCATGTCTACCCTCAAGAAACTTTTATCCTAATAAGGGAAGTGAAAATATATAGGGAAATAATGTCCAGCGGATGGGTGGAAGTGTAGGAAAATTGATTGGCACATCCTTTTTAGGAATGCCAGTGATTTTTTGACTAGTGTTTACAGAATTAGAGGTGGAAGGCAGGGAGAGCATGTGTGCGTAAACTGACTGCTTTAGGGACAGAGAGTCAAGAGCACAAACTAATTTCCATTATGTTTGATAACCAATATAACATTAGATCTAGGAAAAATGAACATATTGTTCCATGATTAACATTTGAATGTAATTTAAAATAATGATATTTAGTTATTTCATTCACAAATTTGGTGTAAAAGACGAGTCCTATTATAAAAAAATCACAGAATATCCACAAGGCACCCAGTACAATGAGAATTTCCAAATTTAGGAAGCTTCAATGATTTTAATATGATATGGATTTTTTTGTCAGTGATGGAAAGAAAAATATCCTAAGTGAAGTAGATTTTAAATTAAGCTTTCAAAGAGATTTAATTATATTCTCTAAAATATAGAGAACAGATAGCATAACCAAATTAAAAAAAAACTAATTATTTTAGAACTAATCACACAAATCACTTAAAAAGATGCAGCAACATCACTGGTAGGTCTATTTCTCAAAAAGATCAAAAAATGGGAAAAGGGTCTTTTCATACAAAAATATTTATAGGAACTTTTTGTGGTGGCTAAAAATTGGAAATCAAAGTGTTTCCCATCAACTGGGGAATGGCTAAAGAGTGGTATATAATTGTTATAGAATATTATTGTGCTCTAAGAAATGATGTCTAGGATGATTTCAGGAAAATCTGGAAAGATGAACTGATGAAAAATAAAGTGAGCAGAACCAGGAGAATATTGTACACAGTAACAACAATAACATCGGAGGAACTGTGAAGCACTATTCTCAGCAATACAGTGATCCAAGACAATCCCAAAGTACTAATGATGAAGCATACTAAGAGCTTCTAGAGAAGGAACTGATATTTTCTGAGTACAGACTAAAGCATGCTGTCCTTCCTTCCTTCCTTCCTTCCTTCCTTCCTTCCTTCCTTCCTTCCTTCCTTCCTTCCTTCCTTCCTTCCTTCCTTCCTGTTTGCAGGATACACTTTAAATTTTAATCTGAATTGTCAACATTTTCTCCTTCACTTTCTTAAATCTAGACAATCAAAATAATAACCAAAGTACTGATTTGTAACTTTTGCCAACTTCCAAGGTGTAAATGCTTACATTGAAAATTTAACCATCTTTTGAACTAGTATAAGCCCACTCCAGTATACTCCTGGACTCATATTTATATTCCATCTGAGATTCAGACTTCTTGTCTTGAATCAAACCCAATTCTTGAAGCCTCTGAGGTGGGGTGGATGTGTAGGTGAAGCACAGACACTATGAAAAGAGCCTGAGAATTATCCTCAAAGAGGATAATGGATAGGATATAATGAAGCTACACCAGCCAAGTGGGTGGGGGTCAGGTGCTATGAGGTAATTGAAGGTCAGAGTCAAAGGAGCTGAGAAAGTTATCAGGACAGAGAGAGGTCTTTTGTTGATACAGTAGAGTCATTTAGTCAGGAGTCATTCCTTGAGACAAGCACTGATACCAGAGAGGTCTGAGATATAATCAATTTGAGTATAATATCTAGGCAGGAAGAAAAGTCAACCAGAGCAATTTCTTTTGCCTTGATGGTTCTTCCAAGACATGTTCCCATGCCATAAACAAGAGCTGAGCTGCCTTGAAATCATGAGTTCTCTCAACAGACTATGACTCTCCTGAAAGAAGTGAATTTGAGCATTTGAGAATTGTGTTTTTTTTCACAGACCCCCTTTGGCTCATTTCTGAGGAAGAAGTGGCCGCTGGGACTAAACCACTGAACTGTGTCTTTTCTATAAGTCTTGGGTTCAGAGCTTCACTATAAGCTAGCTACATCTGTCCTGGAACTGGTAACAGCTTGGGGTAGAGCTGCATGATTGGGTTTAAATATATCATGATTTTAATTCCTTTTTATAGATGCTTTTCTTATGAGTAAAAATTGCGTATTATAGCATATGTATTTATTTGTCTGAGTGGCTGATTCCATTATGATTGAGGGAGACCAAGACTCAATGAAAGCTGGCAGTTACATGGATGAGATGGGGTTTACCCAGTGACTGAGGGTTCAATAAGGAGTTTTATTATATAAATCTGCACTGACTACATTGCTTAGCCCTAGACCAAGGATAGGAATGTAGCAACACTATTACAAAGGACAAGCTTGCCAAGTATGTAAATGATCCTAGGTATGAATGGACAATTTTCAAAGGAGGAAATTCAGTAATCATATAAAATGCTCTAAATCACTACGAACTGGAGTAATTTATATTAAATGAACTTCAAGCTTCTACCTCATATCTATCAGACTGGCACAAAAGAGAAAAATTTCACAGCTGGAGGGGCTGTGAAAAAACAGTATGTAAGTGCATTGTTGGTGGAGCTGTGAATTGATCCGGCCCTTCTGCAAAGCAATTTAGAACTGTTCAGAAAGTTACCAAACTGTGTACACCCTTTGACCCAGCCATAGCAATACTAGATTTATATCCCCAAAGAAATCAAAGAAATTTTTTGTAATATATGCACATAAATATGGCAGCTCTTTTAACAAGTCAAAAATTAAAAACTAAAAGTTATCTTACCAGGAAATGGTTAAGCAAATTGTTGTACATGAAAGTAATGGAATATTATTGGGCCATAAGAAATGATGAAATGGATAATTTCAGACAAAACTGGGTAGAGTTGTATGAACTGTTGCACAGTGAAGTGAGCAGAACTTGAACAATTTTTATGATACTATTATAAGAAAAAACAACTTTCAAAAGCTTCAGAACTCTGATTAACAAAATAATAAATCAGGATTCTAAAAAGAAGAAAAAACATTCCACTCACTTTCTGACCAAAAGGTGATGAACTTAAAAATTGGAAAGACACACAGAAATAAATTTTTGGGCATGGTTAATGTGGAAATTTATTTTGCTGGAAGACACAGATATGTACTGAAGTATTTTACTTAATCAGTAGAGTAATTGGAAGGACACAATAATGCAAAATAGTTAAAAATACAATTTTTTAAAGGGGAAAAAAAGAATGGGTTTGGAGGCAGAGGTTCCCAGTTCAATGCAAACCATAGAGAACTTGGACTTCGCCTGAGTTCTTTCTGTTGGGTGTTCTGCATAAGTGCAGTATGATCTTGGAACTTCATGGTGCCTGTTTTTTTTGTTTTTTGGTGTGTGTGTGTGTGTGTGTGTGTGTGTGTGTGTGTGTGTGCTGTGAAAAGGATTAGGTTGGGGTGACAAAAACTGGAAGGGGCAGAATTAATTTTTTTCTACCTTGTCACAAGTGAACAATATGCTCCTTTACCTTTCTGTTACGATGATCAATTTGTAAAATTTAGGGCTTAGACTAAATTCTTTAGGTCCCTCTGGCTTACCACCTACGATTGTATGATCATTTCATCATTGGACTCTTAGGAAATTCCTTCTTTACTATTAACCCTACTTCTCCACTTTCAGCCCTGCCCATGCTACAAGGTCCTGACACCACCCATGCTCAATCATTCCCTTCTCTTTTTGTTCTGATATTCTTTTTGTATACTTGGTCTGTATATTCATTGAATTTTGCCCCTCTTTCCATAACTTGAGAAACATAGAAAGTCAATGGAATTGGGTCCTTGGGGAACATAATTGTCTTCTAGGGAGGAATGCTAACTTCTCATGTGAATTTTAAAGGAAAGAGATACTTTCTTAGCCCCAGAGAAAATTTATGATATACTCCAATAGATATTTAAACAGATTAATTATTTGTCATCAGTATTTTAAGAAGTTTTCCTGGGTGGGAAAACAAAGTCATGGGGAACAATTTATCTAAACTCACATTGAGTGTGAATGCAGAAACAGTAGTAATCCACTACCCTGTCTTAGTCTTTATATTATCCTCATTTGCCTCTCTGTTGCATTTTGACACTACATCTTTCTCAATATACCTTTTTTCTTTGACTTTTGTGACATTGCTTTCTCCTGGTTCTACTGTGATTTCCCTGACTACTCCTTCTTCGTCTCTTAATTTAGTAAGGTATTTTGGTTTTTTTCCAATGAGTTGTCTCTTTTCATTCTCTCAGTGATTTTATCCACTTCCCTGGCTTAAGCTATCCCCTCTATGGAGATGATTTCCAAACCTAAACACTAAAGCCTCATCTCCCCCCACAAAAATCCAGTCCTGTATTTCCGATTGGCCTTCTCCGTCTGAGAAATCTGATAATGCCTCATATATGGGCACAAATGGTATAAATATTTTTTTCTCTCAATTATTTCTTGTTCATATGGTTTCCTTATTTCTGTTAATGAAACCATTATTAACCAGGCTTGGGACCTTAGCATATTTTTCACTCTTCCTTTTCCCACATCCCTTACTTTCCAACTGGTTGTTAAGTCCTGCTGATTCCATTTCCCTAATATTTCTTGCATCTGTCCATTCTACAGCTGTCACTCTCATGCATGCTATGCCTTCATTATTTTTATCCTTGTATTGTAGTCACTTCTTTAATAGTTTTCATTCATCTGGTGTCTTTCTCTTCTAATTTATCCTTCACATCTTCCAAAAGCTGACAGTTGGAAGATCATCCTCCTCAAATGACCTTGTTTCCTAGTTTTAGCCAGGCATGTTCCACCTTCCCTCTTCATCAGGGAACTATTTAGCACCTCATCCAAAGACCAGTGGTCCATCTGGTGCAAGCAATGATCAGGCAAAATAAGTCAACTGGCACAGACCAGAGGAGGTTGGCACTCTTTAGGAAGCTTTTTTCTGGAAATAATACCCAAAAGAATTCCTTTATCCCCAAGTCTTCCTTAGCCTAGAATTCAAGGCTTCCCACAATTGGGACACAACTGATTTTTCATCCTTGTTTCATATATTATCATTATATTTCATATTATTCTTCTAGAGTCTCATAAGTTCATGCCTGGAGTACTCCAGCAGCTCCTTGCTTACTCCCTGATGTTAATCTTTTAACTTTTAAATCCACTCTAGTTTTGCTTTTTACTGCCTTACTACCTTTCTACTTGACTTTGGGTAAATCACTTAACATCTTTAAGTCTCAGCCCCCCATATATAAAATGAGAGAATTGGATTAAATAACTCTAAGGTTTCTTCTGATTCTAAAGCTCTGATCCTATAATCCATCCTGTATATTAAAACCGGACTGCTGTTCCTGAAAACCAACTTTCATGATGTCACTTTTCTGTTCAAGAACCTAATGGCTTCCTGTTGTCTACCTCATTGCATCAAAGTGCTTCAGTTTGACTTTCAAGAGCCTCCATGATCTGACCCCACCTTACTTAATTTCATCTTATTTCCCATTACTCCCTAATATGAATATTTTGTTACAGAAAGGGTGATGTCCTCAGCATCCCAATAACAAGTCAGGCTTGTTCTTATGTTCTTCCTGCCATTGTTGCTTTCCCAAACACTTGGTCGGCCCAGATTCTTTCCATTTCAAGTTTCAGCTCATCTCATTTTCTTTTGACCTCTTCAATTTCCCTAGTCTAAATTTAAATATTTACAATAGCTTTTTATATGGTAGGAAAAAGTTGGAAACCAGAGGAGTATCCTGTTAGGGAATAATTAAACAAATTGTGATATATGAATGAAATGGAATACTATTGGCCTATAAAAACGATGAAATGACCAATTTTAGAGGAAACTGGAAAGACTTTTAATGAATTCTTATAGGAATAATTTTATAATCTTATAATAATTATAGTGTTTATAATTATAGTCTTCTAATTTACCCTATACTAGTTAGATCTTAAGTCTATACTGTCACATATTATTCTCTAATTTCTTTATTTGTTTAGTGGGAGGAACCATATGTTATTAACAAAGCTGTAATCAGAGCAGAGCAGCCAGAACTTGAGGTGCCAACATGAGGGGAGCTTGCTTCTTTCCAGCTGTGGTCCAGAGACTACTATTCCTGTGCTTTTTGCTTTGTGATCTGCTTGGTCCCAGTTTGGTGGAGAGTTGAAGGGAAAGAAGGCAATCTTTTTGGAGACCAGAGAAAGTAGTCTTAGAGAAAGAAAGAGAGTGGGCTAGAGAGTAGTAGCAGAGGATGGGGGGCCAGGGTCACCCCATCACCTGGTATTACTATACCTGTGGCCAGACTGTTCTTCATGTGTGTTCAGCCCTTTGTGCTGTTGCTTCTTCCTTCAGATTGTGTCACTACAGTCCCTTCCTACAAATTGTTTTTGCCCCAGGTGGAAAAATTCCTAGTCACAGATTACATTCCTCTTATATTTCTCATAGGACTTAAGGTACCATGGTGGATATATGGTTAATAAATGATAAATAATAAAAACCTTAGCTCCATCACTAACGAATTCTGTGAACTTAGGTACATCATTTCATCTTTCTGGGCCTTAGTTTCCTCATCTTTAAAGTGAGTGGCTTGGGTGATATAATTGTGATGATTTGTTTCAGATGTTACATTCTGTAACATCTACTGAATGATTGATTCATCTGAGCAGTGAAGTATTGGTGATTCCAGGAAAATGTGCAATTTTATTGGTGGTTGATATTTTACATTCCCATACACGTTTTGAGAAAATACATGGTATGTATAACTGCAATAAAGATTTATAACAATCGATCCACAAACATTTATTAAGTAATACATTAGTTCTCCCCTGCATGTCTACTGATGTCATTCATATTTGAAGGGTAGTTGTGACATTGGATGTTGAAATTCAGTAAGTTGGGGTTCAATTACATCAATGTAGGAAAGAATTTAAAGGTGAGAATTATCTCAGAGAAAACTGCTCATCTTTACCTCCTTAAAGTGAAAATTGGAGCAATGTTAGAAAAAGTGATCATTCTTCCAATTGACTTCATTAGAAAATTAAGGCACAGAACCTCTTAATCAATTAAAGGCTACTTATGAACTCTGATTGCTTCTCTTGCTGCAGAAGAGTGTTTTTAGAGCACCTTTCATGTCCTTGTTGCGCAGACTATAGATTAAGGGGTTTAAGAATGGAGTCATTACTGAGTACACCAAAGTGACAATTTTTTGCATCAAAGTTGGGATGCCATATATTGGGCTCACATACATCACCATGACTGTCCCATAAAACAGAGACACTACCATCAGATGAGATCCACATGTTGAGAAGGCCTTATGTCGACCAGCTGCCGAAGGCACCTGAAACACAGCTCTAAGCACCAAGGTATAAGATGTGAGAATGTACACAATGGAGAGAAAAAGGACAAGGGAACTCTCTGCATGGAAGATCAGCTCAGTGATAGGGGCTGGGACACAGGAGAGGGCCATCAGTGGATCCATATCACACAAAAAGTGATCTATGATGTTGGAACCACAGTAGGGCAGTTGGGAGATTAAGAAAATGAGAACTGGGTAGCCAAGGAAGCCAACCAACCAACAGAGAGACACTAGGGTGGCAGAACGCCTTCCAGTCATAATGGTTGGGTAGTGCAGTGGGCAGCAGATGGCTAAATATCTATCATAAGCCATTACTGCTAAGAAAAGACATTCAGTTGTACCAAGGGAGAAGAAGAAATAAAACTGTAGGAAGCATCCAGAGAAGGAGATTGCTTTGGTCTTGGAAAGAAAGTTGGCCAACATATTGGGAACAGTGGAAGAAACATACCAAATCTCAAGAAAGGAAAAGTTGCCTAGGAGAATGTACATGGGAGTACGGATTCGCTGGTCCCATAACACTGCACAGATGATAGCTCCATTACCAAGAAGAGTCAGTATGTAGATGACCAAAAACAGTGAGAAGAGGACAAGCTGTATCTCCCAGGACCCAGGGAAGCCTAGGAGAACAAACTCAGTCACAGTAGTTGTTCTTGATCTGTTCATGGGTGTCAGAACTGTGAAGAAGATGAACATAATCATGATACAGAATACTTTTGTATGGATGTGAAACAGAAAAGACCCCAGCATACACAGGAAGGCCTGCTGTACAGCTTCTTAAATCTGCTTTTTAAAGAGGAAAGCAACTTTGTGGGGGGGGGTCAAAAATTATCTTTAATTACCTTCACTAATAGAGAAAATACAGACAGAGAAATAAAGACCAACAGACAGGGCTTCCAACTGCCTGACCATGAGTTGCTTAATCTCCCTGAGTCTCAGTTTCTTCATCGTTAAAAAGGAAGGAGCTGTATTAGATAACTTCTAAGGTTACCACTGAATGACTGCTAACTCTAGATCTGTGATTCTTGGCTCCATGCAGGGGCAAGACACAAATCATTCTGAGGGTAGTTTGGGGGCAAACCTTGTCTTGTTCTAAATGAGCTCTGGGGTCTTGAGATTCAATGTGACTTGATTCCTAATGTCTGGTTCTTTAAATTTTCTAGAGCATTAGAATGGACCATTGTGATTTCGTTTATCCTTTGAAGTTAAAGGGACCCTTGAAGCTTAATTGAACCAATGATAGCTGCAGTTTCACTTTTTCCTTGAGCTGTCAGTGAATGGATGGAAATCACTCACTTTCATCATCTTTGCATATCAAAGACAAAGCCATTTGTAGATGTAGAATTCATTTCTCTCAAATTGTCCTTTTTCTGACATCTGTTTGAAACTATACAGATCTGTTCTATAGCTTTTGTTTCATCCCTGAACAGCCTTCACTTGTTTCTTTACATAATACCCATCCATATAATTATCCACAATCTGATTTTTCTTTTGAGATATTTCCCACAAGTGTTTTGACCAGGAAGGAAAGTAACAGTATTTAAAGATTCCACATATTTTTCAGAATTCATCATTTTGTGGGGTATCCTTTGAAAAGGGACAAGTACAGTTAGAAACCAATTTTCTTTCCATGAATTTCAATTGTCATCTTAGAAAGGATAAAGGATCTATTTTAGTAAGATGTACAGCAGGTATGTTATGATTTAAAGGGGTGCAGAATACATCTTCCAGCCACCAGACAGTCACACTATATATAATTTCACTACAATTGCTTTATTCCTAAGGCCTTATACTCTTTTTTCAACTTAGAGTCTTTTTTAAAAACACAAATATTTTGGAAGGTGGGTTTCACTTTGAGCCATTATCAATGAGTACCTTCATTATGAGAAAGCACTTTGGTTGAGATTTGTTCACTCATTCATCAGATTCCCAAATGTTGGTAAACATTTGAGAAAACCTTTAGGAGAAGGGAGAGAACTAGGATGGAATTAGGGAAAATGTGAACTTTGCTGTCTTCACAATTTTTTTCTACCCTAATTTAATATCTGTTGTCCTTTGTATGTGCATATAGGAACTTAACCACACTACAAGGTACATTTTGAGTTCTTTTGCCAGTAATGGTGAGGAGTTGATGGTGAATCAACTCCTCACTCATTCACTATACTCTGTAACCAAATGAATGTTTTTGGAGAACAGTTGGTGGGATAAGGGATCAATTTATAGCCACAGATAGAATTAAATTAACTTGCTCTTATGCCAATAAGACCTTGGCTTCATGATGATAACAATTTGCAACCTAGGGAAAAAAGGTGGGCAGCTATTATAAGCCCAGTTTATAGATGAATAAACTGAGGTTCATGGCTAGTAAGTATCAGGGCTAAACTTGAGCATAGGGCTTCTGACGAATATAGTATGCAAATTTCACTCCATCCATCACAATCTGTCAAATGAACTGAAGTAGCCAATCACCCACAAGCAACACAGTGTTGACTCTTCCTTGAAAGCTTCCTTTTAAACCTTACTCTATTTCATTTGCTGAATTGCACCTCATATTTTGAAAAATACCTGCATATTTACTTGTGTTCTAGAAAAGCTAAACCCCAAAATGAAAACAGGGCATTTGGAAGTATGGCTTCAAGTGTCATTGTTCTGTTACTTACCAGGACTGACTTTTATGTTATTTAGAAAAGTCTGCAGAAAGGAGCTTTCTTCAGGTTCAGATTTTCCCTATAGGAACTGCACACCAGAGGTAATTTCAATTTGAAATTATAATTCATTTAATGCCTTCTTCTGAGCATTGAAGGCAAACCAAAGTTTCATCTACAGGTACATATACTTTCAGAATTCATCATTTTATGCTATGTGCTGTGGAGAGAGGCAAATATAGCTAGAAACCAATTTTATTTCCATGAATTTCTATGCCATCAAAACTTAAATTTTGTCAAAAGGCACAATTTCTTTGAAAACGTAGATGACTGAAAATTTAAACTACAAGGACTAAATTTATTCCCTGAAAATAAAGTCATATTAGGAGTTTAAATGTTTAATTGATCTGAGGGGACACTTTATAGTCTCCTGAAAAAGATTAATTATTTAAAAAAAGTGATAAACTTCATAAAATACAGAACTCAGAGCCTATAAACTGAGGCTAAAGGTGGAATGTGTTAAGTTGAGTTTGTCAAATACATGGATCTTGCTTTTTGTCATGGAGATCAACAAACTAAAACTTTATTAATCAAGGAAGAAAAAAAGAACTTGAAATGGGAACACTGACATCTAGAAAGGAAGATGTGGTTCTCCCATGAGCTCCATGTTGGTGGTCAGTGTGATGAGGACTCTTAAAGAGAAAATGAATTTTTAAATATCTCAAGTCTAAGCAATATCTGGCTTCCTAAGCAAAAATGAGTTTATAGATTACCAAGTAGGAGTCAGTGACACAGAGAGAAGATTCTTCTTGTGATGATTCTAGGAACCAAGACCAAGAATCTGGTCTCATGGACTTTGGCATACAATCACATTAAGACTGAGCCATGAAATGCTTTTTATTGGGAAGAACATCAGTATCCATGGAGACTAAGACAATGATGAATGAATGGTACTTACAATTTCATATCACAAAGTATGATCCTCCTTCTTCTCCACTGAACTCTGTGCAACATTTATCATCTCTCTTGTCCTCTTCGAATGGAGGTAAAAATGAGCAATAAACTAGACAAAAGATGCTCAGCTGTGGAGAAGAGGAGCCAGGTATAATATTCTGCAGGAATTGCCAGAAGTGCTGACACTTCCTGGGAATATGTTTAAATGTTTAAGAATGTAGCATTTTCCCTCCCCTCCCCCTTTGCTCCCACCTCAGTCATAAGAACAGCATTTCTGAAGCTTTCAGGTTTGATGAATGACTTCTGTGAGGCAACAAGACCAACTCCTCCACCTGTTCCTGCTTGTGATTACAAGGAAATGAATTATATCTCACCCTCAAATCCCCTAAGTGTGATTGTTTGTTTATTCTATCATTCAGTATTCTTTTCCAGTTATACCATGAACTGGATGCATACAAGTGCCAAAAATGAATTGATTTGTCACAAGAGGGTACAATATTCACAAACTCATAGAATGTTAGGGATAGAGTATCATTCAGAGACCATTCAATATAGCTTCTTATTTTTAAAGATAAGGAAAATATGAAGTAAGAAAACAACTTGGGGGAAAAATCATACAGAAAGTTAAAGCAAAGCCAGTATTAGAGCGAGATCTTCTTTCCTCTGGACTCCTAGTGCTTCAAAACCATCACAGTGCCTGTTCTCTTCAGATGACTCATAGTGACTCTATTTGAGCAGGTGCATGGAAGTCATCATAGTGTTGAGGTTTAGCACCTCTTTCTTATATCTATTGTTGATGGCACAGATTCAGCCTATGGAGAGAATGAATATGCATTGAAATCTCTGTTGCAGGCTCTGTTGGAGAGCATTATACATAACTTATTTTATTCCGTCTGCTTCCTAGGAATTTCTTTAGTCTCTAGAAATGTATGAAGCACCCAAGCTCTGTTTAAATCCAGTAATTACTGTGAAATCTCAGGCTTCTCCTTGGTGGATTCTGTATTTTTGCCATTTTCCCCTCCAGGGGCCATTTTTTCTCCTGCCCATGGGTCTTCCCATAGTCTATGTAGATTGGCCCCTAGGGTTTGGCTTGAATGAAGAAGAAAGGGAAGAGAAGTCAGAAGAATACCAGGTATATTTCAGGAGCCTTTCCCTTTGTGACAAGATAGCATTGTTCTTAGAAGTCACTCCTCATATATCTGTATCTCTTTTATATATCTCTATCTCTATCATCTCATCATCGCCATCACTATCTACATCTACATGTATCTTTATCTCTGTATTTCTATCTAATCTATTTCTAATAATCATAAAAGTACCTAGCACTTACATAACACCTGCTATACATCAGACATTGTCTTAAATATTTTATAAATATTATTTCATCTTTTATCCTTTAACAATGACTAGAAAGTAGGTGCTATTATTACCCCCATTTCATATACCTGAGGAGATTGAGGCAAACAGAGGTTAAGTGATTGCTGAGGGTCACAGATCTGAGAAGTGTCAGAGGCTGGATTTAGACCCCGGTCTTTGCTTCAGCGCCAGCTCTCTATTCACTGTGCTACCTAGCCTGTCATCTGTATCATCTATACCTACACTTGTGAATACCTACATCTATATTAGCTACATCGTTAATACATACATCTAGATGTTGACTATATCTACACTTAGCTCCATCTCCACTTCTCTCCCTTCCCTTTTCCTCTCCTCTCTCCCTTCCTCCTTATCTCTCTCTCTGTTTCCCACCTTCTCTTCTCCCCTCTATCTCGATGTAAGATTTCATCACTTCAGGAGATTCCCAGGTGAGGAATCTGAAGGGAGGAAAATCCTTCTACCAATCATTATTTTTACTTTTCTTTTGTCATTTTCCAGTCATGTTGGACTCTTCCGGACCCCTTTTGGATTTTCTTGGTAGAGCCTTTACAGATATGAACAATGGAAGCACCCTTGACTTCTTGGGAAATAACCTACTGTTGCTATATAACTTAGACAGTTTCTGAATGATCAGTGGATTCCCTGTCTTGTAGATCTTTGCTGGGGTAAAATCAGTGCCACGTTCATTACCACACAAAAGGAGTCTAGTGACATTCAATTACTCTTGCAAGTTTGATCAGAGACAGATAGACTTCAATCCGTGGTATATGATTAATGGTTTCAACATTGGTTCATGACTGTCTGTTGAGAACATGTCAACTCATCTCTCCAGTATCATGTCCTTATTAATGAACAGTGTGGCTCCATCAGCCATATCAGCTGAGTAGTTGAAATGCACCAGAGGACTTTTCCCCATAAATAGTCTTCAGAATATTGTAGAAGTACTTTGGATTGTTGCTGCTGATGTAAAACTGAGTCTCATCTGCCTTCTTACTGAGCCAAGAATTCTACATCTCTCTTAGCTTCACTTGCACTTTACTTTTTGTGACCTTAAATGCTGCCTTCTTAGAAGGGAAAAGAATTTACCTACTACTAAATTCTGTGGAGTTCTCATTTTTCATTTAGCAGCTGCTGAATTTCCCCATTATCTTTATCAAACCAATCCTGATGTTTGTGAGTGTTCTGGCCCAGTTGAGCAAATGCGGTGCTGTAACCCAGTCTCTGAAAGCTGCTCACTCCTTTTCTGCTCCACTGTTGCTAACTGTGTGCTACTCACCTTTCTCTCCAGTTCAGCAATAAGCTCTTCATGCATGGAGAAGCACTAATATCTACTGATTCTGAATCTCCTGATGGTTGTGTTACCTTGGGGCTGCTGCTTTTGTTGAATACAAATATTTATTTTGGAGAGGATAAGTATATGATTGATCCAACACTCTGTGCCACCACATTGCGTTCATCACTCTCACATCCTGCTGGTCTCTTCTTTTTTTTCAATGATGTAGTCTATTAAACGCCAGTGCTTACTGAAAGCATGAATCCATGACATATTTTGTGTGGTTTAGTAAGCAGAAGACAGTATTGGTGATGAAGAAGATCATGAGACACACAAATCTTCAGGAGTGACCATTGCTGTTGCTATTTCTATTTTCTCAGGGACTTCGTGCCATGTCTGATTAGTCTGTGCCTACTCTGTCATTAAAGTCAGCAGAATTAAAGCTTGCTGTCTTTTAGCGTGCTGATGATGAAGGTCCCCAGGTCTTCATATATTTTTTCTTTGACTTATAAGAGTTTGTCATGGAGGGAACATAAACACTGATGATGGTGGTGCACTTTCCTGTAAGTAAAAGTTGAATTATCATGAACCTGTCATTCACTTTTTTTGGGGAGGGAGGCATGTAAGTTTGCCGACTATATTAGACCTGATATTGAATTCTATACCAGCTGCATGGAGCTCCTCATCACAATGGCCACTCCAGAAAAATATGTATCCAATTTTGACTTTAGTAAGGTGACTTTCATTTGTCAGCCTTGTTTCACTCAGGTTTGCTATTTAGGTGCAGTACCTGTTGAGTTTTCTCAAAAGAAGAACAGTTCATCTTCCAGGTCTACTGGATTTCGTTTTGTCCATGAGCATGTGCACCCCAACCCATGAGTAAGCATGATGTGGAAGAAGATCCAGCAAAGGAGTATGAGGAGCAGGCAGACAGGAGGAATACAATAGAGTAGTTATCACTGAAACCATGAGAGAAGAGCCTGATCAACAATTTCAGAACTAAAATGAGTTCAAGAAGGATGAAAATTTAGAAAAGGTCATTCGATTTGGAAGTTGAAGCATTGACTATAGATGGCCTTCTCAAGGAATTCAACCACAAAAGGAAAAAGAGATATGGAATAGGTAGGTCAAGTGAGGATTTTTAGAGGATAGAAAGGACAGGGGCATATATGAAGCAGGAGATAGACAAGGAAAGATGGAAGATAAATGAGGGGCTAAGGATGATAGACAATCTGCTGAGGAAGACAGGATGAAATGCAGTCACTTGTATATATGGAGGGGTTGGTCTTGTCAAGGTGAAGAACTGCCTCTTCACATGAGATGGGTGATAAATGAGATAGATAGTGGCAGAAGGCATCTGGGTGATGTGAACTGAGGAGGAAGGGAGAAGAGAGAGCTCTTCAGGAATGACCTCAAGATTTTCAGTGACAGAGTCATTGTTGTTTTCCCTTCATTTTCAGTTTTGTCCAACTCTTCATGACCCCATTTGCAATTTTCTTAGCAAAGATATTTGGAGTGGTTTGTCATTTCCTTCTCCAGCTCATTTTACAGATGAAGAAGCTAAGGCAAACAGAGTTAAATAACTTGCCCAGGGTCACACAGCTAGTAAGTGTCTGAGGTTAGATTTGAACTCCCAAAGATGAGTTTTCCTGATTTCAGGCTTGGCACTTTATCCACTGCACCACCAAAAGGAGAGAGTTCTTCAGGAATGGCTTCAATGTTTCTAGTGAAAAAAGTGAAAACGTTTTCAGCTGAGGGAGTCAGACAAAGGTTAGCTATGAAAGGCTTGAGGAGAAATTAAAAGATTTGGAAAAGCCTTTGTTGCAAGTGGTATGATGAGTATATTAGGGGTATAATACCCAATTTTTCAAGCCAGGTTTAGTTGATATGAGACTGGGGATTCTGCTGCATTCTTTTCTATGAGATTGCAATATCTTCATATGATGGGACGCCATGTCTTTCAGATTGTCTTGGGACTCTAGAGGGTCTCCATGTCCCTGGATGATTCAAGAAGTTGGTCAGGAAGTTCTCTCCATTAGATAATAGCTGTTCTGACTTGATCAGTGTTAGCCAGTTACTTTGGATTAGTTTAGTCAGTTATTTTATGCTGAATGAATGAACAACATCAAATTAACCCAATGCTTGCTGTGTGTCAGGACCGTGCTAAATTCTGGCAATAAAAACGTAAAAAAGCACTTCACTTTGCATCAGTTCATCTTTCCAGGCTTTTCTATAATAATCCTGCATGTCATTTCTTAGAGCACATTAATGTTCTATCATAGTTATAAACCACTCTTTAGCCATTCCCCATTTGATGGGCAATCCTTTGGTTTTCAATTTGTAGCCACCACAAAAAGAATTGCTATAAATATTTTTATGTAAAAAGATCCTTTTCCCTTTTTTCTGATTTTTCTGAGAAATAGATCCAGCATCTTTCTTAAGTAGTTTGTGTGATTAGTTCTAAAATAATTAGCTTTTTGAAATTTGGATATGCTATCTATTCTGTATATTTTAGAGAATATAATTAAATCTCTTTGAAAACTTAATTGAAAATCTACTTCATTTAGAATATTTTTCTTTCCATCATGGCCATAAATCTATATCATATTAAAATCATTGAAGCTTCCTTCCTTCCTTCCTTCCTTCCTTCCTTCCTTCCTGCCTTCCTTCCTTCCTTCCTTCCTTCCTTCCTTCCTTCCTCCTTCCTGCCTTCCTTCCTTCCACATTTTTTTTCATCCTTTCTTTCACCCTCTTTTCTTTCATTCTTATTTTTTTATTTGAGTCTTCTCATACAAAATGACTAATATGGAAAATTTTTACATGACTACACATGTATAAATTAAATGTGATTGCTTACTCTGTCAGTGAGGAGGGAAGGGAGTTAAGGAGTGAATAGAATTTATACCTTAAAACTTAAGAAAACCTAAATGTTAAAAAATTGTTTTGACACGTAACTGAGGAAAATCTATACCTAGAGGCAGTAATCATAAATAAACCAAACAAACAAGAAGTCCTAAATAAAAAAAAATTAATAGTGGATCAAAAATCTCCATAAAAGCAGAAAAAGAATCTAGTTGCTGATCTTGGTATATTAAAGAAACAAATGCACTAAAGACTTTTTTGGGATAAGGCAAAGAAACTGGACTGATTATTTTAATTTAAATACTTATTTATCTCCCAATTAGACTATCTAAACTCCTTGAAAGCAAGAACAATGCCTTATCTAAATTTTGTATCCCCTCCAGTGCCTTGCACATTGCTCTGTGTCCAAGTAAGGGGATAGTTATTGAACCTGTAATTTCATTGGCTTAGGGAACTCCAGGATAAGGAAACCCCTTCTAACTAATGCAGATTCCATAGAGGGGATTTTCTTCTCTGCAATTTATACTCTGAGGGACTAGCCTAGGTGATTGAAATACCAACTACTTTGCCCAGTGTCACACAACCAGTACATGTTAGAGGCAGGACTTGGATTCAAAGTTGGCTTTCTGTCCACTATGTCACATTGTTTCTGCCTAGTAAATGGGGGTGGGAGTTGAATGGGGGAAGAAGATGAGCACATATTAATCACCTACTATGTGCCAGGCACTATGCTAAGCACTTTATGAATATTATTTCATTTGATTTTTGGTAAACCTATGAGGTCGGTGCTGTGTTGTTCAGTTTCTCAATCATGTCCAACTCTTTGTGACACTGTGGACTATAGTGTCCACAGGATTTTCTTGGCAAAGATACTCTAGTGGTTTCTCATTTCCTTCTGCAGTGGATTAAGGGAAATAGAGGTTAAATGATTTGTCCAGGATCACAGAGGCAGTAAATGTCTGAGGCCAGATTTGAACTCAGGTCTTCCTGACTCCAGGGCTAGTGTTCTACCCATTAAACTATTTATTTACTTCCTGGTGCAACTATTATTTCCATTTTATATGGAAGTAACTGAGGCAGACAGAGGTTAAGTGACTTGACTAGAGTCACATAGCTAGTTAAATGTCTGAGGCCAGATTTGTATTCAGGTCTTCCTGACTCTGGTCTAGGACTCTATTTTCTGTGTGAATGAAAGAAAAAAAAAGGAAGAAAGAAAGAAGGAAAGAAAGAAAGAAAAGAGGAAAGGAAGAGATAAATAAAGAAAAGGCAAACAAACAGGGAAGAATATGAGAACTAGTATGGTCTCAAGAATTGAAGATCTGAGTTCATTGTCACTATTTGTTATCAAAAGATAAGGAAGAGAAAAGTGGTTTCTAAGAATCTCAGACCTAAATCCTATTATTCATGTTTCTACTAACCCTAACCCTAATTTGTATTTCACAATCTAAAAAAGTGTCCGGGAGACCTCGTCCAACCTCAGGGCTGGCAACTGTGAAGTCAGAAATAGAAACCAGAAGCCCAGACTCACAGATCTTGACTGGGAATCAGAATCCAGAAGCTTGGCAGCATCTCTCTCTCTGTCTCTCTCTCTCTCTCTCTCTCTCTCTGTCTCTCTGTCTCTCTGTCTCTCTCTCTGTCTCTCTGTCTCTCTCTCTGTCTCTCTGTCTCTCTGTCTCTCTCTCTCCTTCTGGATAATGTACCACATCTAGTTGAAATGATTAACAATTTTAGGAAATAATTATCTTTTGAGTAAAGCAAAGGATGAAGTGAAACCTGTCATTTTTTTTTGTAAACCTTAAAAAGCTATTTAAATGTGAACTTTTGCTGTGAAGGTACAAGTAAGCTGTGGATTGGCTACAGTGGGGAGCGGGGGAAGAGAGGTGACCCTTGGAAATCTACCTGCTAGATATCAGTTTTGAAGGATGAAGGGCATGCCTACAACATACTCTAGGCAATGGTACCTCTCTGGCACCTCTCATTCATTATTTAGCAAGTGCTGAATCTGCATGGGTGGGCTGAATGGCATCTGAATATCCTCAGAGAACTAATACATAGTCAGTAGATAAGAACCCCAAGAGTGCTTTAGTTCTTGCTAAAGGGGCACAGAATAAATAGCTTTATAGAAGAACAGTCCCCTCTGAAGAGCTGAGTAGCAGCAGGTGCACAGAAGCAGTGATTATACTGGTTGGCATGAGCTTGTTACGCCCCCCTTCCCTTTTCCTGCCTTCATACTGTGGTGAAATTCCTTGACTGAGCCTGGAGACGAGGTCAGGTAGGAAATGTCAGTCACCAGATTCTCCCTTTTCACAGTTCGTGATAGGAAAATATTACGGAAAAATATTACGTGTAGGCTATTTCTTATACTTTGCTTTAAGGTCTTCTGCGCCCAGTTTTCTAGAACTGTGTTACTTTGCATGGGATCAAATTTATGTATCATATCAATGAACACTATTAATTCCTAGGTTTCTCTTTGGTAGGTTTAGTGGCTATACTGTATTTCCACTGGGGTTGTACTCTTTCTTTCATTTCTTTATTTTTTCATATTTTTATTATTTATTTTAAAGTCTTTTCTTTTTAAATTTTGAGTTCCAAATTCTCTCTCCCTCCCTCTTCCTCTCCCATTGAGAAGACAAGGAGTAGGATATCAATTATACATGTGGAATCATGCAAAAGCATTTTTCCATATTTTATTTCCATATCATTCCATACACATTCCCATATTATATTTCCATATTACAAAGAAAGCAAGAGAAACAAAGTGAGAAAATTATACTTTAATTTTCACTTGGAGTTCATTACCTCTCTCTCTGGAGGTCAACAGCATTTTTTCATTATGATGCCTTTGAAGCTGTCTTGGATCATTGCATTGATGAGAGCAGCCAAGTCTTTTCCAGTTGATTATTACAACATTGCTGTTACTGTACACAATGATCTCCTTGTTCTAACTTCACTTAATGGTAGATCATATAGATCTTATCATGTTTGTCTGAAATTATGCCCATCATCCTTTCTGTCTCTCTCTTTTTCCCTTCCTTCCTTCCTTCCTCTCTCTCTTTCCTTCTCTCTTTCTCTCTTTCTGTCTTTTAACAGTGACATCATGAGATGCAGCATGTCATAATGGACAGCAAATTACTTTTTAAAAATATTTAAATATTGTTTTTTCTTAATTGCATGTAAGCAAAATTTTTAAATATTTGCTTTTTTTGAAGTTTGAGTTCTGTATTCTCTCTCTCTGTCTCTCTCTCATTTTATCTTTGGGAAAGTGGCAAATTTGATGTAGATTATAGGTGTGTAATCATGTAAAACTTTTCCATAGTAACTATGTTACAAAATGAAATGCAGACAAATAAACCTCAAGAATAATCAGTAAAGTAAAAAAGACAATAAAAAGATAGCCCCCTTTCAGATTCCATCAGTTCTTTCTCTGGAGATGAATACCATTTTTCATCTTAAGTTTTGTAGAAATGTCTTGGATCACTGTGTTATTCCTGAGAATAACTAAGTCATTTATGGTTGATCATTGTACCATCTTGCTGTTACTTTGCTTAATGTTCTCCTGGTTCTGCTCATTTCACTTGACATCAGTTCATGTAAGCCTTGTCAGGTTTTCCTGAAAGCATCCTGCTCATTTCCTATAGAACAATAGTATTGCATTCCTAATCGCATACCACAACTTGTTCAACCATTCCCCAATTGATGGGCCTTGCCTCAGTTTCCAATTCTTTGCCACCACAAAAAGAGCTTCTATAAATATTTTTGTCTATATAGGCCCTTTTCTGTTCTAAAATCTCTTTTGGGACTTTATGGAATTGTGAGATGAAGAAAGTCACACAGGATGAAAAGGCATGGGTGGGTTGCAAACTTCAGTGGTAGAGGAATTTTGAGACCTCTAAACCTTCAAAGTATTGAAGCAGAGCCAAAGAGCAATATGATAGTCATCTTACCTTTCAAAAAATTCTCATGAACTCTGGCTAATTTTCAATCCTCCTAGGACTTTCTTCAGGGCATTTTTCATATCCTTGTTGCGTAGACTGTAGATGAGGGGATTTAAAAGGGGAGTTGCTACTGAGTACACCAGTGTGACAATCTTCTGCATTCCAGCTGCATTCCCAGATGTTGGGCTTACATACATCACCATGAGGGTGCCATAGAACAGAGACACGACCACCAGGTGGGATCCACATGTGGAGAAGGCTTTCCTCCGGCCAGCACCAGAGGGAACACGCAACACAGCTCTGAGGACCAGGGTGTAGGATCCAAGGATGGAGAGAAAAGGTCCAAAGATAATCATGGAGTTGAAAGTGTAGCAGATGAGTTTAATAACGGGAGCAGGGACACAGATGAGTGCAAATAATGGGCCTGGGTCACAGACAAAGTGATCAATGATGTTAGGGCCACAGAAGGGCAGCTGAGACATAAGAATAATGGGAACTGGGTAACAAATGAATCCACTACCCCAACAGGCAAATATCAGGGTGGCACAAAACCGTCCTGTCATGATGGTGGGATAGTGTAGTGGACGGCAGATGGCTAAGTACCGATCATATGCCATGACTGATAGGAAGAAGCACTCAGCAGTCCCCAAGGAGAAAAAGAAATAGAACTGGATAAAGCAGCCAGAGAAGGAGATGGTCTTTGTCTCAGATAGAAAGTTGGCCAACATTTTGGGCACAGTAGAAGAAACATACCATATTTCAAGGAAAGCAAAATTCCCCAAGAGGATGTACATGGGTGTGTGGAGCTGCTTGTCCCACTTCACTGCACAGACAATGGCTCCATTGCCCAAGAGTGTCAGGATGTATACCACTAAGATCAAGGAGAAGAGGAGACTCTGCATTTCCCTGTGAGCAGAAAACCCCAGGAGGACAAACTCAGTCACAGTGTGTGTGATTGACCTGTTAGGCTCCAAAACTGTAGAAAAGACAAGACAAAAATGACACAAACTCTCATTTCATAGCAAGCCTCCTAAGAAGAAAGTTTAAATTTGAATGCAAAGCACACTGGTTCATTCTGAAACTAGATGCCTGCCCTTAGCTCTTATGGAACCCATCCTATTGGATTAAATAGCATCAGAATTAAAGAGGTTACTGCTTGATCTGAAAATGAACAGATATCCCAGATTTACTCCTGAATAGGTCCTGTTGTGCTTGGATTCTGGAGGAACACATATAGAACACACTTCTGGCAGTCTTTACACAAGTGTAGGTGCACCAGCAGAAGACATTTAGTTTGCACATGGAAAGACATACACACAGGAACCCAAGACCACTAGAGAGTACTGAATTTTAAATTTATAGGTAAAAGGGACCTTTGAAGCCATCTAATGCAATGATCTCACTTTTCAGCTAGGGAACCTGAGGCAGGGGGTGGGGTTGGGGATTTAAGTGGCTTGTCCAAAGATAGATGAGTAGTAATTAGCATAGTCAGTATTCAAACTCAGGTCTTTTGACCCTAAATCCAGCCCTCCTTCCATGGTCATGTTGCCTCAAGAGTCTTTACTTTCTCTTTATTTTGCATCTTAGGCAGAGTTGTGCAAAGTCATGAGAATCACTCTGTCTTTCTGATGTTTCAAAGTCCAGCGGCAGGATAAAACTCAAGATGAACGGCCATGGCCCATGATGCAGTGAATGACGTTGCTGTCCTTGTGGTCTGATCAAACTCTAAGTGCTCCACAGTGCCTGTTTCAGCCTCCTTCACGGATGTTGGAATAAATTATTCGCATCCCATCCATTCTGCTAGAGACAGTCTTCACATGCTTGGCATAGATATCCCATTAACTCACTGACAGGTTTAAAGTCTGCCAGTTACCCTCAATCTGGTTTAGCCCATCTGTGGATATGGTTTCCTGGGGTGTGACCTTTGCATGCTAGCTTCTTGGAGCTCCAGGTGAAAGTTGGGTGAAGGTAAATACCCTGAAATTATCACCAGAAATGCTAATCCTCCCTGAACACCCCTTGAACGCCAACCCCTTTTTTACTTGTAAAAGGAAACAAGAGAAAGAAGATTTTTTTTGATAAGTCCAAATAAATTGGTCATATTTGTTTATGCTGGAAACATGAACACTCCAGTGTCTACATGAATATACCCAATATTCATTTATCAAGCATTTGTTAAGCTCTTACAGTGTACACAGCACTCTAGCAATGAGGAAATCTACAGAATAGGAAAGACTTGGTCCCTGCCTCCATGACAGTTACAAAAATAGAAATGTCCATATCTGTAAGGGTGAATGGTACACTATAAAAATATCTGAAAAGGTTTTCATTAAATAATGCAAATAAAGAAATCTCAACCAATGGAACCAAGTACGTACTACCAACAAACATGTAAAATGACATGTGTGACAGTAATGAATATATCACAGAATCACAAATTTGGGAGTTTGAGGAGACCTCAGTATCCCTCTGGTACCATCCATACCATGGTTGCCATTGCTTTTCTTTGTTCTCGAAGATGACCATGACATTGGCATTAAAAGACTCTCCACTATAACCCACCTAGGAAGTGATCAGTCAGACTGTGAAGTCCTCCACGGAGAGAAGTTTCAGTCTTAGAGGGAATGGCTGCTAAGTTATTTTAGATATTTCACATGTTGAAATTAATTTATTCCATTGTAGTTATGAAAGCAAGTTTAGTTGTTTCTGCTATTTAATATTATTTGCAACAAAGCCATAAAGCAGATAGCCTAATCTTACACTAAACATTGGCAAAATAACAGGTTGTTTTGGATAACGGGCTCACTTACCAAAATTCATCCTTTTGTTCTCCATTAAGTCTGTAGAGAGGAAGGTTTGTACAATTCTGTACTTGTTCCAATCTGAAGCAAACACAGAATAATAATATTTTGAAAACAAGTACATTTTTGAAATAATATTAAATATTAAACTTTTTTTCAATGAAAAGACTACATGGCTCAGTTGATGTGGTTTTTACAGCAGTGGAAATTTTTCCAATAGATTTAATTCAATTCTGTTTAACACGTGGAGGCGATACTATGTTTCAACAGGCAGTGGAGTGTTAGTGTGCTGTATTTGTGTGTGTGTGTGTGTGTATATGTGTGTGTGTGTATGTGTGTGTGTGTGCGTGCGTGTGCGTGTGTGTGGTGACTGATGAAGACAGTTACTGGGATAATAGATAATTTCCAGGTGGAGAAAGAA
Source organism: Bettongia penicillata ogilbyi (assembly GCA_023548195.1). Lineage (NCBI taxonomy): Eukaryota > Metazoa > Chordata > Mammalia > Diprotodontia > Potoroidae > Bettongia > Bettongia penicillata. The sequence continues at coordinate 3,839,790 of JAJHZJ010000051.1, read as the reverse complement.
ACCTTTTCTAGAAATGTTTTAGCATAATATTATGCTCAAAACATATTGGAACACCCTGCCTCCTCTTCTAGTGAAGGTCAAAAATTCCCTCCTACCACCAAAAGAATCCCATGTGTTGCAAACATTGTTATTACTTGCCACAATCACAGGATTGTTGCCCATGGAACCAAAAAGGGAAACAGCCTTCTTCCCCAGAGACTTGATCTTGTCAGTCTGAGCATACTGTCTTCTGACCTGAGTAGTATGATAGAAGCACAAAAAATTGATTCTGGAAAGGACCTTAGAAATCTGAACTATGTGAAACACTGACAATCTCAACCCTGTAACATAAGCCTATGTGACTTTTATTATCCAGCAAATTTTATTATATCTGGCCCACTTATGGTGAAAGAACAAATAAGCAGAGGGGATTAAAAAGAATGAGTCTAGGAAATTCATCTTCTGGGTTCCAGTAGTTGACCCCACAACATTTGATAGGAACAATTCGTTCTGAGCTTTCCCATCTCCTTAGTTGAGCCCTTAGAGATGTGCACTTTTTCCAGAGCCTTGAGATGAAGGCTTGTTTTACTCCTTGGTTGAGTAGATCTCTATTGTGGATAAGATTAGTGGAAAATTCCTCTGCCTTCTCCAGATGAGCCTGCTTGCCACTGCAAAAGCTGAAATAAGAGCAATAAGGAAGTGAGATGGTAAGAATGCTCTTGAAGAGGCACTGATAAAAGTTATCCTCTGTCAGTTATTATTTGATGAAGTTTCTATAAGAGAATTAGGAGTGCTCCTGAACCCACTCATGAATCACCTGTTGAATCCATGGAGGTGAATTTTTGAGATCCAATGCATAACATTCAGGTATTGTCACCTAGTTGGCAGGAGTGCCTCTCTTCCTCAGCACTCATATATACTAAGAGCAAATTTGCTGTCCCAGGTCCTGCTAGGGTACCTTCATTCCTAGACAGAGGAAAACCCTGGATTCTTTTAGTTCTTCCTAGAAGGAAATCGAGTGGACAGCTCCAACAAAGAATAGATATCCTCATTATACAACAGAAGCACATACATAAAAGCAGTCATTGTTCTGGCTATAATGCAGACCATTCTCTTGTAGTTATATTGTCATTAATAATTATCAGGTAGCATTTATATGATGCTTTAAGGCTTTCAAAGCACATTGCTGTTACCTCCTTTTATCCTCACAATAATGATGATAGGTAAGTGCTATTATTTTTTCTCCCCTGTTATAGATGGGGTAAATGGAAAGAGAAAGAGAGGTTAAATGATTTGGCTCCTGGTCATAGTGTTAATCAAGGAGACAAGATTTGATTTTAACTCAAAGACTTTCTTACCCCAAATCCAAAACTCTATCTGCTACATTACTAACTCTCTGGCTCACCTGGATGAAACAATTATAGGATCATAGATTTAGAATTGAAAGGGATCTCAGATGCCATCTAATCCAACTCCCTTATTTTACTGATGAGGAACTGAGACCCAGGGAGGTTAGGTGAGTTGTCCCAAGGCTGAACAAGTGGGAAGAGGCAGAGCCAGGATGTGGGCAAGGAGTTACAAGAAACTTCTCCTCAAGCATCCTAATCTTGAAATAGTTTGGTGGCAGGAGGGGAAAATGGGGACATAGAACTTCAAAGAATAATTTATATTTCATTTGTCTTTTTCCATACCTGACACTACTGGGAACTTGTTCTCTTGTAGTGATTTGAACTGTGTGTATCTGATCCAATTTATACCCTATCAGGTGTTGTCATTAATTCCCAGGTTCCCAAGATCTACACTTCCACCTTTTCTGTTAGTGCCCCACCCCTACATTTCACAATATTTTGGCTAGGTTTCCCTTTGGGGTCTGACTAATGAGACACCAGAGTCAAAGTAAATATCTGGGAAATCTCAGGAACTCTTTCCTCTGTGTGAAGATAATTTTTCACTGAGGAGATTCCTCTCCCTGCAGGGAAAGAAGTATGTGACCTTCATTTGTGGCATACACCTGCCTTCTTTTCCTTCCTAATAACAGGCTGACCTTCCATAACTGCTAACATTCAGTTGACATTTTTGATTTGATTTCCCCCCCAAATATAATAGATATCAGCCATATAGTTCCTTTCATTCCAGCTGAACTTTGGTGAATAATTGTCCATCCCAATCAGTAGTGGCATAATTGTTAGAGTCCTTGATCTGGATTCAAGAAGATGTATTTGTGAATCCTGCTACTGACATTTAGCTTTATATATGACTAAGCAAATCCCTCGAGTGAATCAGTAAGCATGTCTTTAGCATTTACCTTGTGTTGAGTATAATGGGGAAACTAAGGAGTGGGAGTCTATTCTCGGAGGATGTATGGACAGTGTGACCTGCCTTATTCCAAATGACCTGGTAGGGTTTGGTGATGTTACCTATGGAAGTGCAGGATTATGTAATGGAAAGGCCCTGTTCCCCAATTCAGAGAAGTCTCCTAGGTCATTTTCTGTGTTCCTTTTGATTGGCTGTTGAAACAGCAGAAGGAAGGCATACAAAAGTCCCTTAATGTATCAGTGAGGCCCCTCTTTTCTTTTCTCTAATTCAGTGAGGAGGACAAAGTGCTATTTGGTCTCATATTGGGGGACTTGGAACCAGCATGAAATTCTCAGACTTCTAAAAGAGTTACTATCAGGGTCATCAGCCTAAAAGTTCCCACCCAAAAGCTGTCGTGAGTGCAGGATATACAAAAAGGGAAAAAACATAACCAAGCTTCTATTGTAATGGGGTGACATTATCTATGAATATATCTTATAGATATATTTATGTAAGAAAATTTATATAGTTTCCCAAAAGTTTTCCTGTAGCTTTAAGCCTTAATAGCTTAAATAGTAACATATATTTTAATCATATTTACTATTTCACCTACTTAATAGTTCAAATTGTACTATATATTCAAAACTTTTTAATACTATATAGCATTACTCTATAGTAATATATGTTACTATATAGTATAGTATATCCTATATAGCATTCATTCTATGTAGTATATCATATATATGAAATATATAGTAGTATGTATTCTACATATTTATATATATATATGCATATTTGCATGTGTGTTTATGTATATACACACATACATGCATCAGGGAAGGTACAGTTTGGATCATGGACACCTGGCTAGTGAAGTTCCATTAACCACTCTCGATGCACTGGCAGGCCACTGAAGGGATTTGCAACACAGCTCTTCGTCACAGGATGTAGGAGCCAAGGATGGATCATATAATGAGGAAGGTAAGAAAAGAGCTTGAAGACATAGAACAGAATCAGTGGCAAGACCTGGGGCGCAGGAGAGGTCTAGCAGTGGGCCTACGTCACAAATAATGTGATCAATGATATTGGGACCACAAAATGACAATTAAGGGAGTTGGACAGTGGATACTGGATAGCCTCAGAAGCCAACTACTCAGCACACAGACATCTAAGTGTCACAGTGCCTCAAACTTATAGTGGTTGAGGATGTAGTCGGTGGTAAATTTCAAGATAAGGATCGTAAGTCATGATGAGCAGGAAAGAGACTTCAGTTCCACAAAGGGAGAAGAAATAAAGTGGGGTAATCAGCTAGTGGAAGAGCTAGTTTTGGTATTTCAGAGGAAGTTTGCCAACCTGCTGGGAACAGTGGAGGTGATTTCCCATATCTTCAGGAACACAAAGCTCCCCAGAAGGATGTACGTTGGGATGTGAAACCTCTTGTCTCACATCACTGCATAGATGATGGTTCCATTTCCCATCGTGATCAGTATAGAGATGATCAAGAACAGTAAAAAGTAAGATTTGTGCCTCTCACCAACCAGGGAAACCCAAGAAGACAAATTCAGTCACAGTGTGTGCTCCTTCCTGATGTGTGTGTTGGTCCCTGAGCTATGGAAAAGAAACAAAGACCATTTTATCAGTTGCCCTGCATCTTTGGTTTTTCTAAGACAAGGATTTTTTTTAAAAAAATTTATTTTCAATTCATGAAATAAAATAATCTTTTTCACAACAGAGAAGAACAAATAAAAAGTTGATGGGTATGAAACTGCAAATCCACCATGCAAAAATGCTACTCTTTCCAAATATGCAACAGAGTTATCATGTAAATTTCCTTTCTCTTCATTTTTTTCTTTCCTCCTTACTGGTGTGCTAGAGATGAATACCATCAGACACAAATATTTAAATATATGAAAAATCTTTCTATGTATGCTTCCATTCTTCAGTTCTTTAAAAAATGGAACTATGACATAGTTTTTTTTTTAAATTTCCAAGGATTTTAATGATGCCATCGTAGGATTTGTACACTGAACGTCTTGTTCATATAGAAACCAATGTGTAATTATTCTTAACACACACAACCCCTCAATTTTTTCTGTCCTAGTAAGTTGAGGTCTTAAATTTCTGGTGCCATCCATCAGACTTTTAGTTGACATTACCTCTTGCTTTCCAGGATACCATAGGTCTCATTCCCTATAATGAAAAGAACACTGAGTTTCCTTTGGTTTCCTTGACATTTTCCAATAACAGCATATCAACCTGTCAGGTTAAATGCATCTTCAGTATTGTGAGCACCACCTGAAAATAGGTCAAGAATTGACCAACTATGGCTAGCTACTGAATTTTTCCATATGACTATAGTTTATAAACAAGAAGAGATGATAGGACACTCTCCTGATCTCAAGGCCATCTTATATAGGTTTCTTTTTTTAAATGAACTATTCATTTTATTTCAAACTCATGAAATAAAACAAGCATTTCTATAAAAGAGCAGAATAGAAAAAAGTTGCTTGTATATGAAAATGCAAATCTAATATGGCAAACTTACTATTCCTTTTAAATATATAGTAAAGTTATCATGTAGCTTTCTTTCTTTTTTATTCCCTTGCCCCCTCATCTGAGTGCTACCATTAAACACAAATATGTGTATACATGTGAAGTTGTTCTATACATATTTCTATTCATCAGTTCTTTATCTGGATGCAGATAGTGTCTTCCTTTACAGGTTTTAGTAAATTTGGGTATTTATAATAGCCAAAGTTGTTCTTAAAACAATATTTCTGTTTCTGTACACTACGTTTCCTTGGTTCTGTTCATTTCAGTCTTTGTTAATTTCATGCAATTCATGCTTTTCAAAAATCATTAAGCTCATCATTTCTTATGGCACAGTAGTATAGGTGTCTGCTTACCTGCAGCCCAGGTCGGTTACCTTTCCATCTTTTATTTACTACTATTCTCTTATATGTAACTTATTCTACAGTTGAATTGATTACCACCTTTCCTAAAATATGATGTATACTTCTCTGTCTTGGTGTCTGCTGCTTCCTTCCCTTCGTACAGTCATTTTATACAACCCCATTTAGTCATATTTAAACAGCAATATAAAATGTAGCTTTCCAACTGGGTACTCAGACTTAGGCATATTCTTTCCACATACACATATAATACATGATTTCTTCTAGGAAAGCTAAGTGGGTTGCCTAGATTATCTTTATGGAAATTTATAGTTTAATTTGGCAGGAAGAGACATGGAATTCTAGCAGGAGCAACAAGTCATTATGTAGAAGTAAATGGATGATTAGAAGATCATCCTTACTTGCAATCATAAAATAGAACAGAAAATCATAATGGAGGATATGTCACTGAAATATAAAGGAGAAAGCATAATGGAATACTGCATAGCTTATTATGAGATGCTGCATATAAACACAACCCCTTGGTAGTAAATTCAATACAATAATTTTTTGTATGTCAAATTTCATTATCATGAAGCATACCTTATGATTGCATGCAGGAAGAATAGTAGATTATAAAGTTACATTTCACTCATGGACTTTGGGAATGAATAGGAATATCAGCGGTTTCTGCCTGAAGCTCAGTTTTGGGAATTGTATTGAGAAGGCCAATTTCTAATAGGAGTAGAACCCTACTCTAGTAGAAGAAAAGAGAGAGGAGGGAATAAGTATTTCTCTAACATCTTCTCTATGCCAGACTGTATTACACATTTTACAAATGTTACCTTGTTTGATCACACAGCCTATTATTATGCGGATTAATACGTATTGTAAATTATTGTCCCTTAAAACATAAAAATTATATTCCTCATAGTATGCCAGCATAAGAAAGAGATTCACTGTAGGTGTGACTCAATTCAATTTTTCTGAGGAAGAACTGGAAGATGTATTGGTATGGAAAGAGAAGATACCTTATCTGCTATGGTCTCCCCATCCTTTAAATAGTCATGAAGAAAACTAAGAAGAGAAAATATGAATTTAGACCTCTCCTTTCAAACTATGTACAGTCTCATCTAGAATATTAGTTAGGGAGTCTTTGCTTTGTAAGTCTTTCCTCTGTTCTCTGTTCTACACTTACTTGTTACCCAACATCTTACAAATCTCTATAACAACAATACATTAACCCTGGAACTTGCTTGCTATTATTGATGTTACTGTTTAGTTCTGGCAGAATATACAATAGATTGCATATGAGCAGAGTATTCTGGATTATTTGTAGTCGTTAGTATATAGAGGAAAACAGAACAGTGAGGAGGATCTTTATCTTTGATGTTTTCTTTACTCAGAGGTTGATTTATCTAGGTTGAAGTGAAGAAAATACTGAGGAAAATCTAAGTCACCTTCTTGGATCACTTTCTTTACTAGTTGAATAGATAAAGCTATGAGGTTCATGGTGTATAAGTTTTCTATTTAATTATTCAATGAATGGGAGTTACCTCACTCAAAGTGAGACCTGGGGAAGATCTTAGCCTGAAAAGGTCAAGGTCTCCCACTATATCCTGGGCCATCTCCATTCTTCCTGATCTGTATCTGGCCACTGAACCCAGATGTCTCTGCAGGATAAAATGAGGCTGGTGACTTTGCACAGCCTTATCTTACTCAAATCCAACTCATTTGCAAGTCACGTTATCATCATCATCCAGATGTCATGGCCCTCTTCCAGAAGGAAGAATAACCACATCCACAATCTGTGATTGTCATCCAGCTAGCTAGATGTCTGAAGCTGGATCTGAATTCAGATCTTCCTGACTCTAGGTCTAGCACTCTATCCTCTGTGACATCTAGCTGCCCCCACTGAATGAAAGAAAGGAAGAACAAAAGGAAGAAAAAGAGAAAGAAAGGAAATCAGGGAAGCAAAGAAGAACATGTGAACTTTGATGGTGCCAAGAACTGAAGATGTGTGCTCATTTTTCCTGCTGGCTGTCAATGTAAAGAATCCTGAAAAGCCAAGTGGGCTCTAAGCATCTCAGAACTAAATGGGATTATTAATCTTTTTAAGCAAGTTTGAACTTTGCAGCCTAGAAGAGTGAAGGAGACCGAGCTCAATCTTGGGGCTGTCAGTTATGAAGCCAGGAATAAAAACTAGAAACCTAGACTCACAGACTTTGACTGGGAATCACAATCCAGAAATTTGATAATGTGTGTCTTTTTCTTTCTTCTGGATAATGTACCACATCTAGTTGAAATGATTAAAATTTTTAGGAAATAATTATTCCTTGGGTAACAAAAAAGGACAAGAGGAAATCTGTCACATCTCTTTGTAAACCTTAAAAAGCTATTTAAATGTAAGCTATCGCTGTTGAGTGTACAAATAAATAGTGGACTGTCTATAAGGTGAGTGGCTGGAGCTTGGAAAGTAGTTGATCCTTGGAAATCCACCTGCTAGATATCAGTTTTGAAGGCTGAGGGGCATGCCAAATAACATTCTGTGGAAAATTTGGCACCTTCCTGGCACCTGTCCTTCATTATTTAGCAGGTACTGAATCTGATTGGAGTACTGAATGGCACCTGAGTATCCTCAGAGAGCTAATACATAGGCCTATTCCCTCCCAGGGAGCGTGTCAGTTCCCCAGTAGATAAAAACTCCAACAGTGCTTTAGTTCTCTCTAAAGGAGCACAGAATAAATAGCTTTACAGAAGAACAGGCCCCTTTAAAGTGCAGAATAACAGCAGGCGCACAGAAGCAGTAATACTGGTTGGAACAACCTTCTTGCTACTCCCCCTCCCTTCCCTGCTTTCATACTATGATAAGATTCCTTGACTGAGCCTGGAGACAAGGTCAGGTTGAAAATATCAACCACTGGATTCTCCCCTTTCATAGTTCTTGATAGGAAACTAATGTGGAAAAACATTACATGTAGGTTATTTCTTATATTTTGTTTTAAGGGCTTCTGGGTCCCTATTCCCCAGGTGTGTGTTACTTTGCATGGGATACAATTTATGTGTTCTATCAATGAATACTGTTAATTCCTAGGTTTCTCTTTAGTAGGTTTATTGGCTATATTGCTTTTTCTGCTACAATTGTATTCTTTCTTTTTAAATTTTTTTTCAAATTTATTATTCATTCAACAGTCTTTTCATTTTAAATTTTGAGTTTCAAATTCTCTTTCTTTCTTCCACTTCCTCCCTGAGAAGCAAGCAATATCACATCAATTATACATATGAAATCACGCAAACACATTTTTCCATATTAGCCATACTACAAGGAAAGCAAGAGAAATAAAGTGAAAAAATTATACTTTAATTTTCCCTCAGAGTTCATTAGTTCTCTCTCTGGAGGTCGATAGCATTTTTTTTCATTATGATGTCTTTGACGGTGTCTTGGATCATTGCATTGATCACAGCAGCCAAGTCTTTCACCGTTGATCATCATTACAATATTGCTGTTACTGTACACAATGATCGCCTTCTTCTTACTTCACTTTCCACAGTTCACATAGTTCTTACCGTGCTTTTCTGAAATTACTCTTCTTACTTTTATTCTGTGTTTCTTTTTTTCATAGTGACATCATGAGTTTCAACATGGCATAGAGGATAGTAAATTTGTTTTTTAACGTTTAGATTTTACTTTTTTCTCAATTACATGTAAACTAAATCTTTTAGCATTTGTTTTTTTTAAAGTTTGACTTTTGTATACTCTTTCTTTCTCCTTCTGGGGAAAGCAGCAAATCTGATGTAGTTTACAGCTGTGCAATCATGAACAAGCATTCCATAGTAGCTGTGTTACAAAATAAAATGCAGAACAAATCCCCAAGAGTAATAAAGTAAAAAAAAAACTATGCTTTAAACTTCTTTCAGCTTCCATCAGTTATTTCTCTGGAGATAAATGCAATTTTTCATCCTAAGTTCTTTGAAATTGTCTTGTAGCATTGTATTGCTGAGAATAGCTAAGTCATTTACAGTTGATCATCATACAATCTTGGTATTAACTTTGCTCAGTGTTCTCCTGGTTCTGCTCATTTCACTTCGCATCAGTTCGTGTAAACCTTTCCAAGTTTTTCTGAATCACTAAGCTCATCATTTCTTATAGCACAATATTATTTCATTCAAATCATAAACGACAACTTGTTCAGTCATTCCCCAGTGGATGGCCATCCCCTCAACTTCTAATTCTTTATCACCACAAAAGATTTGCATAAATATTTTCTGTCTATATAGATCCTTTTCCCTTCTTAAAAATCTCTGTTGGTACTTTATGGAAGTGTGAGATAGAAAAAAGTCACACAGGATGAAAAGGCATGGGTGGGTTACAATCTGCAGTGGGAGAGGAGTTATGAGATCTCAGATCCTTCTCAATACTGAAGCACTGTCAAAGAGTAATATAATAGTCATCTTATCTTTCAAATAGCTCTCATGAATTATTTGATTTTTAATCCTCCTAGGACTTTCCCAAGGGCATTTTTCATATCCTTGTTGCGCAGACTATAGATGAGGGGATTTAAGAGGGGAGTTACTACTGAGTATGCGAGTGTGACAATCTTCTGCATTTCAGCTGGATTCCCAGATGTTGGGCATACAAACATCACCATGAGGGTGCCATAGAACAGAGACACGACCACCAGATGGGATCCACATGTGGAGAAGGGTTTCCTCCGGCCAGCACCAGTGGGAATACGCAACACAGCTCTGAGGACTAGGGTGTAGGATCCAAGGATGGGGAGTAAGGATCCAAAGATAATCATGGAGTTGAGTGTGTAGCACATGAGTTTAATAACGGGAGCAGGGACACAGATGAGTGCAAGTAATGGACCTTGGTCACAGACAAAGTGATCAATGATGTTAGGGCCACAGAAGGGCAGCTGAGATATAAGAACAATGGGAACTGGGTAATAAAGGAATCCACCCACCCAACAGGTGGATATCAGGGTGGCACAAAAGCATCCTGTCATGATGGTGGGATAGTGTAGTGGATGGCAGATGGCTAGGTACCGATCATATGCCATGACTGATAGGAAGAGACACTCAGCAACCCCCAGGGAGAAAAAGAAATAAAATTGGAAAAAGCAGCCAGAGAAGGAGATGGTCTTGGTCTTAGAGAGAAAGTTGGCCAACATATTGGGAACAGTAGAAGAAACATAGCATATTTCCAGGAAAGCAAAGTTCCCCAAGAGGATGTACATGGGTGTGTGGAGCTGCTTGTCGCATTTCACTGCACAGACAATGGCTCCATTGCCCAACAAAGTCAGGATGTATGCCACTAAGATCAAGGAGAAGAGGAGATTCTGAATTTCCGTGTGAGCAGAAAACCCCAGGAGGACAAACTCAGTCACAGTGTGTGTGATTGATCTGTTAGGCTCCAAAACTGTAGAAAAGACAAGACAAAAATGAGAGAAACTATTTTGTTTCATAGCAAACATTCTAAGAAGAGAGGAAAGTTTAAATTTGAAAGGGAAAGCACACTAGTCCATTCTGAAACTAGTTGCTTCATCCTTAAGTCCTATGAGTCATATCCTAGTGGAGGAAATAGCAGGAGATTTCTTCTTAATTTGAAGATTAACAGGTATCACAGATGCACTCCTGAATATGGTCAGTTATGCTTGTATTCTGGAGGAACACATATGATACTCAGACTCCTGGCAATCTTTACACAAGTGTAGGTGCACCAGCAGAAGAGATTTAGTGTGCACATGGAAGGCCATATGCACAGGAACCTAATATCACTAGTGTCTACAGAATCATAGATTTACAGCTACAAGGGACCTTTAAAGTCATCTCATGCAGTGATTTCCTTTTTTTCAGATAGAGAATCTGAGACCCGCTGGGCTGGGTGGTGGTGGGGTTATGTGACTTGTGCAAGGATAGAGGGGCAGTATTTAGCACGGCCATTATTCCAACCCAGGTCTTCTGACCTGAAATTCAGCCCTCCTTCTATGGTCATGCTGACTCAAGAATGCTCACTATCTCTTAATTTTGCATGGAAATATCCTAGTCTCACATTTGGCTAGGGGCTAGACTCAGTAACATAGGTCCTTTCACTACTGTTTCTGCTGCTTAAATGTTCTGGCTGATTGAAGCTTCACTGCAGAAGGAAATCCTTGTCCCCTCATTTGGTGAAACCATTCTACCTGCTTGCCTACCATCTTGGAGGACTTGTTACTGTACCTAGTGTTCTGTGCTAGCATTAGTTACAAACAAGGACTATTTCATTCAGTCTGACTCCCATTTCTCTAAATCTTAATAAGATTTGTTTTTTAATGTCAATATCCCTCCTAAATGGGTAAAAATGTGTCCAATTCCTTCTTAGTTTGAACAAAGACAGATCTTATAGTCGAAATCACAGTGATTTATATTTTCCCTGATATTTGTAGCCACTGTTACCTATATTAACGTGCACTGCTACTTTTTCTCTTGCATGATCTTTGAACATGAAGGAAGAACATAAATGTTATCACCTTCAGATGAACCTGTACATGATAGGTTGTTAAAATTAGAGATTACCATACTGTATCTCGTTTGAGTCATCAGAACTAATCACGTATCTTTATATATCTTGACAATTCACTCCTATTATATTGTTTGTCCTTCATTTTGGAAAAGGACTGATGACATCATGGGGGCTGATGTTACCACTTGAGTGTGAATTGGATTTAAGTGAGGCAGTTGTGCAAAGTCGTGAGCCTCACTTTTTCATTCACAGCTTTAGAAGTTCAGTGGCAGGACAAATATGAGGAAGAACAGCCATGCCCCATGATGCAGTGGATGACCTTGGTTTCTGTTGTCTTACCAAACTCTAAGTGCTGCACTGTGCCTGTTTCAGCCTCCTTCGTGGTAGTTGGAATAAATTGTTGTCTTCCCATCCATTTTGCTAGAGACACTCTTCATGTGCTCGGCATAGATATCCCCTGAACTCACTCACAGGTTTAAAGTCTGTTAGTTACCCTCAACCTGGTTTAATCTCATCTATGGGTATGTTTTCTTGGGTTGTGGCCTCTATGTATGCTAGTTCCTTAGAATTTCCAGGTGAAAATTGTATGAAGGTGGACACCCTGGAGTTAGCACCAGAAGTGCTAATCTTCCCTAAATGCTCCCTACACCCCCATTCCTTTCTCACTTGAAGAATAAAACAAGAGAAAGAAGTCATTTTTTTTGACAGTCTCATATAAGCAGGTCACATCTTTCTATGCTGGAAACTTGACCACTCGAGGGTCTACATCAAACATTTATTAAGCACTTACAGTGTGCCAAGCACTCTAGCATTGAGGAAGATCTATAGATTAGCACTGACTTGGTCTCTGTCTCCATAACCATTACAAAAATAGAAGCAACCAGATCTGTAAGTATAAAATATTTGAAAAGATTTTCATTAAATAATGCAAAAAAGAAATCAGAACCCTTGGAAACACGTACGTGCTAACAGCAATCATGTGAAATGATAGGTGTACAGTAACGAATGCATCCCAGAATCACAAACTGGAGAGTTGGAAGACACCTTGATATCCCTCTGGTACCATCCATGCTGGTGGTCTTTGGTTGTTCTTTGTTCTCAAAGAGGACCATGGCACTGGTGTTAAAAAATCCCCACTGTAACCTAACTAGAAAGTGATCAGCCAGACTGTCCTTGAAGTTCTCCATGGAAGGGGAAAGACAGGTGTTTTGAATTATAGAGGGAATGGATGATAAGGTATTTCAGATATTTTATATGTTAAAATCAATTCATTCCAATGTAGTCATGAAAGCAAGTTTAGCTATTTTTGATATTTGACATTGTTTACAATAAAGTAATAGAGCATATTGACTAATCTTCTACTAAACCTAGGTAAAATAGCAGATTGCATTTGGATAATAGGTTCACTTACCGAAATTCATCCTTTTGTCCTCCATTAAGTTTCAACAGAAGAAAGGTTGTACTATTCTGTACTTCTTTGAATCTGGAGCAAACCCAGAAGAATAAAAATTTTAAGATAAGAGTATATTTTTGAAATAGTGTTAAATATGAAACTTTTTCAATGAAAAGAATATATGGTTAAGTTGATAAGGTTTTCTAAATTTTCCAATGGATTGAATTCAAATGTGTGTAACATATAGAGGAGATACTATGTTTAAACAGGCAGTGGAGTGTTACTGAAATGTGTGTGTGTGTGTGTGTGTGTGTATGCATGCATGCACCTGTGGTGGCTTATGAAGACAATTACTGGGTAAATAGATCATTTCAAGGTGGAGAAACAAACCTTTTCCAGAAATGTTTTACATTAACAGTATGCTCAAAATGTATTGGGGTACCCTGCCTATTGTCCTAGGGAAGGGTCAAAAATTCCCCCCACCCTGTAAGAAGAGTCCTATGTTGTAAATACTGTTATTATTTGACACAATCACGGGATTGTCATGCATGGGACTAGGAAGAAAAATAGCCTTCTTCCCCAGCTTGTAAGTCTGAACATCTTGTCTATTGATATGGTTTGTATGATAGAATCAGAAAAAATCAGGTCTGGAAATAACCTTATAAATATGAACTGAAGAAATACCAACAATCTCAAACCTCCAACTTAATCCTATGTAAATTTTATTAGCCAGCCAATTTTATTTTATCTGACCCACTTATGGTGAAGGTACAAATAAGCAGAGGACAGTAGAAACAATGAGTCTAGGAATTTCATCTTCTGGATTCTACTAGTTGGCCCCACACTGATTCATAGGAACTATTGAAAGGCTGCAAACTTTCCCATCTCCTCAATGGGAATAGTTTGTTAAGTACATAGAGAGATATGCACATTTTTTAGACCCTTGAGAGGAAGGCTTATTTTACCTCTTTGTTCAGTGGATTTCTACTGTGGGTAAGATTAGTGGCAAATTCCTCTGACCTCTCCACATGAACTTGCTTGCCATTGGAAGAGTTGAAATAAGAGTAATAAGGAAGTGAGATGGCCAGAATGGTCTTGAAGAGGCACTGATGATCTTTACCATCTGTAAATTATTATTTGATGAAATTTGTATAAGAGAAACAGGAGTGTTCCTGCACCCACCCCAAAAACCAATTGTTGAATCCATGCACGCAGATTTTTGAGATCCAGTGCATAATATTCATACATTGTCATCTATCTGTCAGGAGTGTCTCTCTTCCTCAGCACTCATACACACTAAGGAAATTAGCTGTCCCAGGTCCTCCTAGGGCATCTTCATTCCTAGATAGAGGAGAACCCCTGGATTCCTTTGGTTCTCCCTAGAAGAAAATAGAGTGAACATCTCCAACAAAGAATAGACATCCTCCTTGTATAACAGAAGTACATTCATAAAAGCGCTCATTGTGCCAGCTATAATGCAGTCCATTCTCATAGCTATATTTTTATTAATAATTGTTAATAGCATTTATATGGTGCTTTCAAAGCACATTTCCAAGGTACCTCCTTTTAGTCTCACAACAACCGTGGTTGGTGGGAGTTGCTGTTTATTCGCCAGGTTTATAGATGAGGGTAAATGTGAAGAGAAAGAGAAGTTAAGTGACTTGCCTCCAGGTCATACTGCCAGTCAAGGGTCCAAGACTAGATTTGAACTCAAGGACTTTCTTATTCCAAGTCCAAATCCTATCTGCTGCATTACCAACTTGCTGGCTTACCTGGATGAAAGGCTTATAATATCATAGATTTAGAGTTTAAAGAGACCTCATATGCCATCTAATCCAACTCCCTTATTTTACCGATGAGGAACTGAGTCCTAGGGAAGTGAGGTGACTTGTACAGGTGGGAAGAAACAGAGCCAGGATTCGGTCAGGGAGGGATTCAATTGCCAGGAGTTCTTCCTCAAGCATCCTAACTTTGAAATATTTTGTCAAGGAGGGGAAAATGGGGACATAGAACTTCAAAAATTTGTATTGCATTTGACTTTTTTCCATACCTGACAATTCTGGGAATCCATTCTCATGTAGTGATTTGAACTGTGTTTATTGGATCCAATTTATATTTGCTATCAGCAATTATCATTAATTCCCAGCTTTTCTGTCAGTGCCCAACCCCTACATTTCACTGTATTTTGGCTAGTTTTACCTCTGGGATCTGATTAATGAGACACCAGAGTCAAAGTAAAATATCTGAGAAGTATCAGGAACTCTTTCCTCTGTGTGAAGATAATTTTTCACTGAGGAAACTCCTCTCCCTGCAGGGAAATAAGTATGTGACCTTCATTTGTGGCATACACTTGCCTTCTTTTCCTTCCTCATAATAGGCTGACCTTCCATAATTGCTATCATTTAGCTGACATCTTTGATTTGATTTTCCCCCCCAAAATATAATGGATACCAGCCATATAGTTTATTTCATTTCATTTGAATTTTGGTGAATAATTGATATTCCTTCCCAATCAGTAGTGGCATAGTTGTAAGAGTCCTTGACCTGGATTTAGGAACATGTATTTTTGAATTCTGCTACTGACATTTAGTTTTATATATAACTATGGGATGGTCCCTAAAAGCAATCAGTAGGTACTTCCTAAACATTTACCATGTGCTGAATATAATGGGGGAACTGAGCCATGGGAGTTTATTCTCAGAGCATGCATGGAAAGTGTGATCTGCCTGATTCCAAAAGATGTGGTAGGTGAAGATTGGTGAAGTTACCTGGAGTTGCAAGGTAATGTGAATTTGAAATGCCCTGTAGCCCAATTCAGGGAAGGCTCCCTGGCCATATTCTGTGTTCCTTTTGATTGGTTACTGAAACAGCAGAAGGGATACACGCAAAAGTCCCTTGGGGTGTCATTGAGGCCCCCTTTTTTCCTTTTCTCTTGCCCAGTGAGGAGGCCAAAGTGTTATTTGGCCTAATACTGGGGGACCTGGAACCAGCATGAAACTCTCAGATTGCTGAAAGAAGTAGAACCAGTGCTACCAGCCTTTCAGATCCCACCCAGAAGCTTCCCTAAATGCTAGATACTGAAAAAGGCAAAAAAACACCCAAAACAAAAACTAGGCTTTTATTGTAATTGGGTGACATTATCTATCTATCATCTGTCTATCTATCTCTGTCTACCTACCTATCATTATATGAAAAAATATATATATTACTTATGTATGCATGCAAGGTTTCTCCAAAACCTTACTGCAGGTTTAAGCTTTAATAGCTTAAATAGTAACACATGTTTTAATTATATATCATGGTTAAGCTAATTAATAGTTTAAATAGTAATATATATTCTAAACTTTCTAATGCTATGTAGCATTCAATATACATTATATGATATAGCATTCTATATAGTGTATCATATATGTGAAATACTTATAGGAATACATAGTATATATTTTTGCATATATGCATATATGTATGTATGTGTATATACACATATATATTAAATAGCGTACAATTTGAGTCATGGAATCCTGGGCCGATCAAGTTCCATAGCCCTAAATGTGATGACAGGCCACTAAAGGGATTTACAGCACAGCTCTTAGTCACAGAATGGAGGAGCCAAGAAAGGAGCTTGGGACGTAGAAAAGAATCAGTGGCAGGATCAGGGATGCAGGAGAGGGCCAGCAGGGGTCCATGTCACAAATAATGTGATCAATGATATTGGACCACAAAATGACAACTAAGAGAGTTGGACAGTGGAAACTGGATAGGCTAGGAAGCCAGCTACTCAGAAGACAGATATCAAACTGTAATTGTGACTCAAACTCATAGTGCTTGAGGATGTAGGGGTCATTGCAAGGTAAGGATCATAAGCCAGGAGGCACAAGAAATAGACTTCAGTTCCACAAAGGGAGAAGAAATAGCAGTGGGGTAATCATCTAGTGGAAGAGCTAGTTTTGGTATTTCAGAGGAAGTTTGCCAACATGCTGGCAACAGTGGAGTTGATTTCCCATATCTTCAGGAACACAAAGTTCCTCAGTAGGATGTACGTTGGGGTGTGAAACCTCTTGTCCCACTTCACTGCACAGATGATCACCCCATTTCCCATTATGATCAGTGTATAGATGATCAAGAATAGTGAAAAGTAAGATTTGCATCTTTCACCAACCAGGGAAACCCAAGAGGATAAATTCAGTCACAGTGTGTGCTCCTTCCTGACATGTGTGTTGGTCCGTGAGCTTGGAAAAGAAGTAAAGACAATTATATCAGTTGTCCTGCATCTTTGGTATTACTAAGATGAAGATTTTTTAAAAAATCATTTTATTTTTAATTCATGAAATGAAGCAATCATTTCTACAACACAGAAGAATGCATAAAACGTTAATTAACTATGAAACTTCAAATCTACCATGCATAACAAGCTATTCTTTCCAAGTATACAACAGTTATCATGTAAATTTCCTTGCCCTCCATTTTTTCTTCCCTCCTTACCCTGCCCTACAGATTACTACCATTGCAAAAAAAATGGACATATCAGAAAAATCATTCTGTGAATACTTGCTATTCATTAATTCTTTAAAAAATGGACCTATGACTTAGTTATTTAAAATTTCCAAGGATTTTAATGATGCCTTTGTAGGATCAATATAGTAAACATCTTGTTCATGTAGAAACCAATGTGTAATCCCTCAATATTTTTCTGTACCAGTGAGTTGTGGTTTTAAATTTCTGGTACCATTTGTCAGACTTTAAGCTGACATTACTTCTTGCTAACCAGTATGCCAAAGGCCTCATACCCTACAAGGAAAAACGGTTTCCTCTGGTCTCTTTAACATTTTCCAATAACAGGATATCAGCCAGTCAGGTTAAACACCTGAGGATTGCTGTTTAACAGGAATTTGCAGTTGGTGTAGTGGGGTCCAGTAACATATGGTTTAAAAGTCTACAAAGCTTATCATGGTATAATTACGGTACTTTGTCTGCAGTGAAATATTGCCTTTCTAGGTTTCATTATGCTTAAAATTCTTATTGGTCTGGGCCTTGATACTAAATAGGTCAAGTTCCATGGACCAAGGAAATGGCTAGTCCAAGTTGTTTTGCGTAGTCATTTGGGAACTTTTTCTATAGTCTTTCCCTTCAGAGTATGGGCCCTGGGCACTGCTGCTGAACTGCTGAACTGATGCTGAAGGATTGATACCCTTGGGATCTATCTGCCTTGTGGCCATGGTTTGGAAAAGCCTATTATGCTGTTTCCCTAAACTCCAGGGCGATACTCTTCCTTCTCAAGTCCTCAAAGTTATTCTCCTGGACTAAACTTTTTAGTAATTTCTGTGTCACTGAATCTCAGCAGGAATTGATCCATTAAAGGATAATGGTAGACTAATCAACACCTTACTCTTGAATAACGAATAAGGGAGATCAACATGAGCCCAGTTCCTGATGTTCTGATAGTTGAAAAAGTGTGTGATGATTGCAGAATTTTTTTTCCTCCAAAGGCTCTTTTGAGGCAAATGTCCTGTATGACATAATTTCAGAGCTGGAAGGGAATACAAAACTCAAGAACCTTTGTCACCATGTATGTGTCAAATGGTAATCTAGATTTGACTTGAAGATCTGCAGCAATGATAATCTCCTCTTCCTTCCTCCTGAGGCGATCCATTCCACTTACAGACAACTCTAACAGAAAATTACTAACGAATGTCAAACCCTCATTTTTCTCTTAGTGACATACATTCATACTTTTTGCTCTGCCCTCTACATGTAAGCAGAATAAGTCTTATCCTTTTTATCCATGATAGTGTTTCAAAGATTTTTCTTTTTCTGGTTAAACATCCTTGATTTCTTTAACCAATTCTCAGCAGAATCTTTAGCCATAGACATTATCTTGAGGTCCTTCACCATCATGATCAGTATCCCTTCCCTGAGCGTTTTACAGATTATCCAGTGTTCTTTCTAAAATGTGGCACCAAGAAGGAAACATGCTACTTCAGAAATGATCCACTTAGGGTAGCTTGTCACTTTCAGACTATCCTTCTTGCCCCCTGTGTCCCTCTTCATGTAGTCTCATAAGACAAGTGTTGGTTTTGTCTATTTCGTTATTTGGCATGCACCAAACACTCAGAGGCAGGTAGGTGGTGGCGCAGTGGATAGAACGCTGGGCTTAGAATCAGGAAGACTCATCTTTCTGCATTCGGATCTGGCCTCAGATATTGAGTAGTTGTGTAATGCAGCATAAATCGATTAGCCCATTTTGCCTGAGTTCCTCATATGCAAAATGGACTGAAGAAACAAATGGCCAACGTCTCTAACTCAGAAAAGCTCAAGTAGGGCATGAGTGGATAATGGCAATCAGATCATCTGTGAATAGAATATTTATGTAGCACCTTCTTTTTTCCTTATAACTGTTATCTTCTCCTTTCCATTTCCACCACCACCACAACTCAGACCTTCTTTACGTCATACTTGGATTACTTTAATTTCTTCTTAATTTGTCTTTCTGCCTCTGGACTCTCTCAGCAACAATCAGTCCTGTGGAGGTTGTGTGACCCTACTGCCCAAAGATCTTTAATGCCCAAATATCTCTTACTTTAACTGAATGAAATCCAAATGACTTGATGATCTCCAAGGACATTTCCAGTTCTTACATTCTATGCTTCTGAATTCCTTATCCTCCTTGATATTCAAAGCCTGATCTACTTTTCTGTATGATACATTAACTGGAACACCTAAATGGAAAGGAAAGTCCTCAGGATGTAATTTTGAGGTTTTAACTAAGCCTGAAGCAGAGCTATTGAAAGATTACTACCTAAAATGTTAACCATGTCCAGATCAGCACATTGTGACCACAAGGTCATAGATACAGGAAACAATTATAGAAATCCACAGAATAAACCTCCCTGGACTCCTTCCCTTAAAGGAAGGCAATCATGCTTGCTGGATATGCCAGAAGAGAAAAATCTTTTGGAACCCAAAGCACCAGGAATGTTTTGCTTCTTCCCAAGTCAAGTCTGAGGTCCTCCTTCTGTCTTGTACTTGTTTGCTATGCATTTTCAATACTGTGCAGACCCACTTAAAATATATTAGCAAGTGGTCAAATATAGCTAGATACTTTTTTTTCGAACTAATAATAGCTGGTAGCCTAGCAGAGGTGCTCGGACACCCTCTGGTCTTGAGGCTATTCTAGACAGATTTCTTTCTTTTTTAAATTTTTTATTTTATTTCAAACTTATGAAAAAAAAGAAGCACTACTATAACCTAGTGGAATTGAAAAAAAATGCTTGTATATGAAAATGCAAATCTATTATGTAAACCTTGCTATTTTTTAAGTATCTAATAACTCTATCAAGTAGCTTTCTATTTTTTATTCCCTTGCCCCCTCACCTGATTGTTTCCATTAAATATAAATATGTGTGTGTGTGTATATATATATATATATATATATATATATATATATATATATATATATATGAAGAGATCCTATACACATTTCTATTTATCAGTTCTTTATCTGAATGCAGATAATGTCTTCCCACATAGGTCTTTTGTAGTGAATTTTGGTATTTATAATCATCAAAATGAGTGTCATTCAAAGTTGCTTTTTTAAAATTAATGCCTGAACCTAAACACAGAATAGAGAAAAGAAACAAAAACATATCATCAAATTAAATATTGGAACTTATATACAAGTAAAAAAAGAGAAGAAGCATGTCATGTGCATAGCAGAACATGAGACTATTCAAAATGTATAACTATAAATTTTCAATTCAAGGAAGCCTGTATGATAAATAATGCACTCTGTATGGAAAACTGTCCATGTTTTCTGTGATTTCTTGTAATTTTTTTTTGTTCTCTACTGTACACTTTTTTATTTTGCTCTTCTCCTGCCTTTCTCTGTCCCCCAAGGCTACAAATTAGTTTGGGTATATCTCTTTCTTTCTCTCTCTGTCTCTCTATATAGACATATTCATATATGCATACATATATAGGCATATACTTTCACATATAAATTCTACTCCTGATCTGTTTTCATGGTTTTTGAATATCTCTTCTTTCCTATCCCTCTTGCCTCCTCTACTTTACTTCAATGTGCTACCTTGCCTTCCTATTAATTATCTACCCCCACCAAGGATTCTCTGTATCCTCCCATTCCCATAAATTTAAATTTCCTTCGATGTCCCACTTTTCCCTTTTCCCTCACCCCATTCTAAAGATCCTTTCCTTTTTCTCTTCACTGTCCCTGTGTCCCTATCATTTAATTTCTTCTGAATTTGGAGGACTTTTATACTCTTCTAAATATATATGTATTGCTCCCTCTTTACCCCATTCCTGATAAAAGTAGGCTACCAGGACTACCAGCCCTCCTCTTCATCTAATCCCTCTGTATTGATTCTTCCTCCTGGACCTCATTTGTATAAAATAATTACTCTTTTTAGCTTTTCCTAAATGGTTTTACTTTTTGAATTTATATCATACAAAGGTTTCCCTCAATCTTTCTTATAAGCTACCCAATTATTAATGAGAATCTCAGACATATGTTTTACTTTTCACATATATAAAAAAGTAAACTGTCTGTCCTTATTGAATCCCTTATAATCAACCTTTGGTATGTACCTTACATTTCTCTTGGCTCTTGTATGTCAAATCTATTAGCTTCAGGTTTGTTTTTTTTTAAATAAAATCTTGAAAGTTTGACAGTTGATGAAATGTCCATGTTTTTCTATTCATATTTATGTTTAATTTTGCTTGGTATATTTTCAGCTGGAGCCCCAGTTCTTTTGAACATATCTATCTATCTATCCATCCGTTCATCCATCTATCTATCCTCTTTCTATCTATCTGTCTGTCTATCTGTCTATCTATCTATATGTGTTTTCCAAGCCCTATGGTCTTTTAATGTCTCTGCTGCTAGGTCTTGCATGATTCTAATTGTGGCAACATCATATATTAATTGTTTTATTTTTGTTACTTTTAATATAAAACCCTTGAGCTGGGGGGTTTCAGAATTTGACTATGGTATTCTTATGGATTTTCCTCATAAGATCTCTTCTAAGTGATGATCAATGGATTTTTTCTATTTTTACTTTCCCCCTTTGTTGTAATACTTCAGAAAATTTTCTTTAATTATTTCTAGTATTATTGCATCAAGAACCTTTTTTTATTCTGACTTCAGTTAGATTATTTTTATATTTTTTCTTCTTGATCTATTGTTCAGATCTGTTGTTTTTCTTATAAGATTTTTAAGTTTCTCTTCTATTTTTTCATTATTCATATTTTATTAAGTTATTTCTTGATTTCTGATAATATTGCTTACTTTACCTTGCCAAATTCTAATTTTCAAGGTGTCATTTTCTTCTTTAAGATTCTGTATCTTCATTTTCTTTCCTACTCCTGCCATCTTTCCAGAATCCTCCACCAAAGTTGTTCTTAGAACAATATTGCTGTTGCTGTATATAATGTTTTCTTGGTTCTATTCATTTTGCTTTTTGTTATTTTGAACAATTCTATCCTTGTTTTTCTAAAAATCATTAAGTTCATCATTTCTAATAGCACAGGAGTGTAGGTGATTGCTTACATGTAGCTCAAATGGGTTACCTTTCCATCTTTCTAGCAGCAGTTGTATCTACTCCTCTTCTCTTACTTGTAACTTATTCTACAGCTGGATTGATTACCACCTTTCCTAAAGTATGATGTATACTTCTCCATCTTGGTGTCTTGAGTACTGCTGCTCTCTTTTTTTCATATAGTCATTTTATATAGCCTTAGTAATTCATATATTCATCATTTTAT
Organism: Bettongia penicillata ogilbyi; assembly: GCA_023548195.1. Taxonomy (NCBI): domain Eukaryota; kingdom Metazoa; phylum Chordata; class Mammalia; order Diprotodontia; family Potoroidae; genus Bettongia; species Bettongia penicillata. Next base: position 3,816,950 of record JAJHZJ010000051.1, on the reverse strand, counting down.
AAGCAATAAAAATGTAACTTTCCAAGTGGATACTCAGCGTTAGGCATGTTTTCTCCACGTCCTCATATAATATATGATTTCTCATAGGAAAAGTAAATGGGCTGCCTAGATTCTCTTTCTGGAAATATATCGGATTTAGGAGTAGTTTAATTTAGCAGGAAGGGACATGAAATTCTAGCAGAAGTAAATGGATGAAGTAGAAGATTATCATTACTTGGAACCATAAAATAGATCAAAAGAGATCTACAATCTACAAAAGAGATCCACAATAGAGGATATGTTATTGGTACATAAAGGTGAAGGCATAATGCAATATTGCATACCTTATTATAAGTGATTTTTATAAGCACAAGCCCTTGTTGGTAAATTCAACATAGTAAATTTCTGTACATCAGGTTTCTCTGTCATGGGGTATACATTATGACTCCATGCAGGAAGAATAGTAGATTGTAAAGTTAAAGTTCACTCATGGACTTTGGAAATGAATAGAAATATCAGCAGTTTCTTGTGGAAGCTCAGTGTTGGGAAGAGTTATATTGAGAATGCCAATTTCTAATAGGAGAAAACCTTATTTTGATAGGAGAAAGGAGGAGGAAGTAAGCACTTATTTAACACTTATCCTATGCCAGGCTCTGTATTAAGCATTTTATAAATGTTACCTTATTTGATCACACAGCCTATTATTCTGTGGCTTAATATGTACTGTGAATTACTGTCCCCTAAAACATAAAAGTTATATTCTTCAAAGCATGTCAGTATGAATAAAAGGGATTCACTCTAGGTGTGACTCAATTCAACTTTTCTGAGAAAGGATTATATGATACATAGGTATGGAAAGAAAAGATAGTTTATCCATTATGGTCTCCTCATCAAATAGTCACGGAGAAAACTAAGAAGAGAAACCATGAATTTAGCCTTCTCCCTTCGAATTAGGAATAGTCTCTTCTAGAATTTGCATTCAGGAGTCATTGCTCTGCAAGACTTTCCTCTGAACTCTGTTCTACACCTACTTGTTACCCAACATGTTACAAAGCTCTATAACAACAATTAATTAACCCTGGAACTTAGCTCTCTCAGAGCACAGAATAGATTGCACAAGAGCAGAGTATTCTGGATTATTTGTTGTACTTAGTGCATAAAGGAAAGGAGAACCATGAGGATGGTCATCTTTGATGCTGTCTTTACTTGGAGATTGATATATCTAGATTGTATGGAAGAGGAAGTTCAGAAAAACCTGAGTCACCTTCCTGGATCACTTTCTTTACTAGTCGAGTAGATAAAGTTATGAGATGCATGGTATATGAGATTTCTATTTAGCAGGCAATAGCTAGAAACTCTTGGAGTCTGATCCCTGATGAAGGGGCTTTGAAAGTGATGAGGAGATGGCAAAGGCAGTTGATTCCTATGGGACAGAATTTGTTTTTCAAATAAGTGGTTTCCCTGACATCTCAAGTGTCTTTGTAGGAATCCTTGGCTGCTGCCTTAAATGCCCCTTCTACCCTAGTACCTTCTCCCTCTTTCATAGCAGACTGGCTCTTAGGTCTAGCTAGGTCTAGTGAAGTAAATTCATGTTTGGGGACATTTCTAGATGGATATCAGGACAACATCCATTAGTTTAAAAAGGGAGAGAGCAGTCTACTGAGCAATCATCTTCTCTTGGGAATGAGGAAACTTTTCATGATTCATAGATCTTTCTACCCCTAATGAATATTTGCCTCATATGAATCTTTCTTTTAATGAGTTTTATCTGTAACAGACTCCTCTTATTTGGCTTATCAATTGCCAATTTACATGATTCAATTCCAGCTACAAACATTTTCTTTATTTTTTATTCTATTTTTGTACTTTCCTTCATTTTTGCTATACCATGATGAGTATATAATTTATTAAACATCTTTTCACATATATTGCTCTAAACCTAGTTCATGTCACGATTATTTCTCTAATTCTATAGCTAGTATCTTCTAAAACACACCCAACATTTCTATTCTCATTCAACCAATCACTTTCATTTTTTTGTCTTATTGTTTTTATTCATTCATTCATTCATTCGTTCATTTATTTATTTGTTTATTTAACTTTTTACAATCATTTTCACAAAATTTTGGGTTCCAAATTTTCTCCCCTTTTAACCCCTCCCCCCACCCCAATACTCCAAGCAATCTAATTTTCCCTATCTCCAATCTGCCCTCTCTTCTGTCATCCCTCCCTTCTCTTGTCTCCATCTTCTTTTTTCTCCTGTACGGCCAGATGACTTTCTATTCCTCATTAACTGTATGTCTTCTTTCCTAGTAGCAACAACAATACCATACAGTTGTTCCTAAAACTTTGAGTTCCAAATTCTCCCCATCCCTCCCTCCCCACCCATTCCCTTTGGGAAGGCAGGCAATTCAATATAGGCCATATCTGTGTAGTTTTGCCAATGACCTCCCTGATAGTCGTGTTGTGTAAGACTAACTGAATTACCCTCCATCCTACCCTGCCCCTCATTGTTTCTCTTCTGTCTTTTGATCCTGTCCCTCCCCAAGTGTTGATTTCAAATTGCTCCCTCCTCCCTTTGCCCTCCCTTCCATCATCCCTCCCCCTTGCTTATCTCCTTCTCCCCCACTTTCCTATACTGTAGGATAGGTTTTCATACCAAAATGAGTGTGCATTTTATTACTTCCTTTAGTCAAATGTGATGAGGGTAAACTAATTGGTTTTTTTTTTCTCAGCTCTCCTCTTTTTCCCTCCACTAAGAAGTCTCCTACTTGCCTATTAAATGACATATAATTACCCCATTCCATTTCACCCTCTTTCCTCCCAGTACATTTCTCTCTCACCATTTACCTTAATTTCTTTTAAGATATGGTCCCATCCTATTCAATTCACTCTGTGCTCTCTGTCTCTGTATGTGTGTGCATATGTGTATGTGTGTGTGCATGCATGTACATTTGTGTGTGTGGTCCCACCAACTACCCAGATACTGAAAAGTTTTAAGAGTTACAAATATTGTCTTTCCATGTAGGAATGTACACAGTTCACTTCTGGTAAGTCCCTTAAGACTTCTCTTTGCTGTTTACTTTTTCATGCTTCTTCTCATTCTTGTGTTTGAAAATCAAATTTTCTTTTCAGCTCTGGTCTTTTCATCAAGAATGATTGAAAGTCCTCTATTTCATTGAAAGACCATATTTTCCCTTGAAGTATTATACTCAGTTTAGCTGGGTAGGTGATTCTTGGTTTGAGTCCTAGTTCCTTTGACTTCTGGAATATCCTATTCCACTCCCTTCGATCCCTTAATGTAGAAGCTGCTAGATCTTGAGTTATCCTGATTGTATTTCCACAGTACTGGAATTGTTTCTTTCTAGCTGCTTGTAAGATTTTCTCCTTGAGCTGGGAGTTCTGGAATTTGGCCACAATGTTCCTAGGAGTTTCTCTTTTTGGATCTCTTTCAGGTGGTGATTGATGGATTCTTTCAATACTTATTTTGCCCTCTGGTTCTAGACTGTCAGGGCAGTTTTCCTTGATAATTTCATGGAAGATGATATCTAGGCTCTTTTTTTGATCATGGCTTTGAGGTAGTCCCATAATTTTTAAATTGTCTCTCCTGGATCTATTTTCCAGGTCAGTTGTTTTTCCTATGAGATATTCTCTTCCATTTTTTCATTCTTTTGGTTTTGTTTTGTGATTTCTTGGTTTCTTGTAAAGTCATTAGACTCCATCTGTTCCATTCTAATTTTGAGAGAACTATTCTCTGCAGTGAGCTTTTGAACCTCTTTTTCCATTTGGCTAATTCTGCTTTTGAAAGCATTCTTCTCCTCATTGGCTTTTTGAACCTTTTTTGCCAATTGAGTGAGCCTATTCTTCAAGGTGTTATTTTCTTCAGCATTTTTTTGGGTCTCCTTAACCAAGGTATTGACCCGTTTTTCATACTTTCCTTGCATCTCTCTCATTTCTCTTCCCAGTTTTTCCTCCACCTGTCTAATTTGCTTTTCAAAATCCTTTTTGAGGTCTTCCAAGGCCTGAGCCCACCCGACATCCCCCTGGGGTATCTGGGGTGCTGAGGCCCCACTCTCCACGTCTTTCCCTGATGGCAAGAACATTTCCTCGTCCTCTTCAGATCTGAATGTTGGGATCATTTGCATTTGTTGGAAAAAACTCTCTATAGTCTTATTTTTCTTCCCTTTTCTAGGCATTTTCCCAGCCAGTTACTTGACTTCTGAGATTCCTGTCCACCCCCGCCTAGATCCGCCCAGCTAGTGCTTGGGCTCTGAGATTCAAATGGGCTTTTCGCACCGCTAATCAATGTGACCTTTAGTTCTGGTGCTGGGGTGGGGGCAGGGCCGTCTCCCAGGCTCGGCTCCCTCAGGTTGTTTATGAAGAGACCTTCCGTAATGAGGATCCTGCCTGCTGCTGGGGGGTGTTCTGGGCCGGCCGCAGCTGCTGCTGCCTCCGCTGCCGCCCACGCCTCTGCCTCTGCTGCTTCCTGCCCCCATCTCTGCCGCCACCGCTTCCTCCCGAGGGGGCCTGAGTCACGGAGACACTCCGCTCCCCCTCTCGTCCAGCCCAGCCTTCTCTCTCACTGACCTGTAGCTTCTGTGGGCGGAGGGACTTTCCCGGCTGCCGGAGCTTCCGTCCCTGAAGCCTGCTCAGGTCAGCTTCTCTGGGGCCACGGCCAGGGCAGCGCTGGGGTGGTGTCCACTTTCCGGGGCGCGACAGACCCTGGGGACGGGTCTCCAGGGCTCCCTGGAATGGAAATCTCTTCCACTCTGTTTCTGTACCCCTTTCAGTGGTCCAGAAGTTATGGGGGTCTCTTTTTACATTAATTCAATGGGCTGTGGTTTTGGAGCTCGTAAACGTGCGTCCTTCTACTCTGCCATCTTGGCCTGTCTTATTGTTTTTTAAACTCATTCCTGCAAATCTTCTTAGGAACAGACAGCACAATGAAAGAGAGGATGAATGGTTATGTAGTGATCTGTGCTCTGAGAGAGTTGCCTAGGGCACTGAAATATTAATTCCTTTACCCAGTGTCACACAGCCAGGACATGGCAAAGGCAGGACTTTAGCCCTGCTCTTACTGGCTTCAAGGTTGGCTTTCTGCCCACTATGCCACATTGCCTCTGCAGAGAAAGAAATGCTAAATAGATGGGTATGGTGGTGGAATGGGGGAAGAGAATGAACATGTACTAATCAATTACCATGTGCCAGACACTATGCCAAGCCCTTTATTTATATTATCTCACTTGGTTTTAATAAATCTATCAGCTACGTGCCATCATTGTTACTGTTTAGTCATGTCCAGCTCTTCATCACACTGGAGACCATGGTGTCCCTAGGTTTTTCTTGGTAAAAATACTGTAGTGGTTTCCCACTTCCTTCTGCAGTAGATTAAGGTAAATAGAGTTTAAGTGATTTGCCCGAGATCACAAGGCAGCCAGTATCTGAGGTCAAATTTGAGCTCAGGACTTCCTGACTCTAGGTCCAGAGTTCTACGCACTAAATTACCTCGCTGCTTTCGGATGCTACTATTATTATCCTTTTATACTGAGGGAATTGAGAAAGACAGAAGTCAAGTGACCTTTTTATGTTGGAGAACACTGGCTAGATTTCTTTCTTAAAGACCATGCCTTAAACCCAAATCACTTAGGCTCCCATTGCTTGGACAATAGGTCCCTGCCAAAGTGCCACTTATGGTTACTTTTTGGTCCCTTCTGTTTCAGAATGAATATAAACAGCAATTGTTTCTCTTTTGGCCAGCAACTCTGAGGTTCTTCTGACAGTTTGATTTTTTAAAATGTGATTCTCTTTTTAAAGAGGGGTATTCACTGAATGAGAGTTATTTCACTCCAAGTGAGACCTTGGAAAGTCCTTAGCTTAAACAGGCCAAGGTCTCCCACTGTATCCTGGGCCGTCTCCAGTCATCCTGATCTATATTTGGTCACTGAACCCAGATATCTCTGGAGGAGAAAGTGAGGCTGGTGATTTTGCATAGTCCTCTCTCACTCACATCCAGTTCATTTGCAAGTCATATAATCATCTTCCAGATGTTATGACCCTGTTTGAGAAGGAAGGCAAACCACACTTACAATCTTTGAGGGTCATGCAGCTAAGTAGATTTCTGAAGGTGGATTTGAATTTAGGTCTTCCTGACTCTAGGTCCAGAACTCTATCCTCTGTGGCATCTAGATACCCTCACTGAATGAAAGAAAGGAAGAACAAAAGGAAGAAAGAAAAAGCAAGCAAGGAAGCACAGAAGAACATGTGAAGGTTTACGGTCCCAAGAATTGAAGATCTGTGTTCACTGTCACTACTAGATGTCAATGTAATGCAGAATTGTGAAAAGCAAAGTGGTCTCTAAGCATCTCAGACCTAAATGCTTTTATTCATCGCTCTAAGCAAGAATTGTAGTTTGTACTTTGTAACCTAGACAATGAGAACAAGCTAAATCTTAGGGCTGCTGATTACGAAGCCACTGATAGAAACCAGAAGCCCAGAATCACAGACCTTTACTGGGAATCAGAATTCAGAAGCGTGGCATCATCATCTCTCTCTTTTTCTTTCTTTGGGATAATGCACCCCGTCTAATTGATATGATTAACAGTTTTAGGAAATAGTTATTCTTTGGGTAAGTGCAAAGGGGAGGCAAGTTTGACAGGGGGAAGAGAGGTGACCCTTGGAGATCCATCTGCTAGATATGAGTTTTTTTATTTTAATTAATTATTTTTATTTATTTTCAGTATTGTATAATAATCATCATATAACTTAGATTATTATTTTCCCATCCCTTTCCCCTCCCTCTCCAAGATGGCATACAATTTTGTATAGGTTCTACACATACATTCCTATTAAATACATTTTCACTATAGTTATCCTGTGTTGAAGAATTAAAATGAGTGGGAGAAATCATCTAACTAACCAAACTGCAATACACACTCTCTCTCTCTCTCTCTCCCTCCCTCTCTCTCCCTCTCTCTCACTCTCTCTCTCTCTCTCTCTCTCTCTCTCACACACACACACACACACACACACACACACACACACACAAATGATCGGCTACATTCTGCGATTGAATTCCATAGTTCTTTCTCTGGATGTAGAAGGCATTTTGCCTTAGAAGACCAATGGGAATTTTTTTTAAGTCCTTGCATTGCAATGAAGTTCCAAGTCTAACAGAAAAAAACTCTCTCACACTGTGGTCATTGCTGTGCTCAAAGTTCTCCTGGTTCTACTCCTTTCACTCAGCATCAGATCCTATAGGTCTTGTAAGGCCTCTCTGAAGTCTTCCTGTACATCATTTCTTATAGTGCAATAGTATTCCATTGCATCCATATACCATAATTTACTCAGCCATTCCCCAATTGATGGGCATCCCCTTGATTTCCAGTTTTTGGCCACCACAAAGTGGGCTGCTATAAATATTTTTGTACATGTGGGGCCCTTTACCATTTTTATGATGTCTTGGAGATACAGTCCTAGAAACACTATAGCTGGGTCAAAGGGTATCCATATTTTTGTAACCTTTTGGGCATAGTTCCAAATTGCTCTCCAGAATGGTTGGATGAGCTCACAGCTACACCAGCAGTGTATTAGTTCATCATCTTCATCAACATTTATTATTTTCCTCTTCTGTCATGTTTGACAATCTGATAAGTGTGATGTGGTACCTCAGAATTGTTTTGATTTGCATCTCTCTAAACAAAAATGATGTAGAGCATTTTTCATATGACTATAGATATCTTTAATTTTTTCCTCTGAAAATTGCCTGTTCATATCTTTTGACCATTTATCAATTGGGGAATGACTTATATTTTTGTACATTTGACTCAGTTCTCTATATATTCTCAAATGAGGCCTTTATCACTGACATTAGCTGTAAAAATTCTTTCCCAGTTTTCTACATCCCTCCGAATTTTGGTTGCATTGGGTTTGGTTGTACAAAAACTTTTCAGTTTAATGTAATCAAAATTATCCATCTTGCACCTCATAATGCTTTCTATCTCTTCTTTAGTCAAAAATTCTTGCCTTCTCCATAAATCTGATAAATACATTATTTCTTGTTCTACCAATTTGTCCATAGTATCAATCTTTATACCTAGATCATGTACCCATTTGGATTTCATTCTTGAGTATGGTGTCAGGCATTGGTTTATGACTAGTTTCCACCACACTTTTATCTAGTTTTGTCAGCAATTTTTATCAAACAGTGAGTTCTTATCTCAGAAGCTGTGGTCCTTGGGTTTATTAAACAGTATTTTGTTATATTAATCGTCTACTGTGTCTTGAGTACTTAGCATATTCTACTTGTCCACCTTTCTTTTTCTTAACCAGTACCAAGTGGTTTTGATAATTGCTGCTTTATAATACAATTTGAGATCTGGTAGTGCTAGGCCACCTTCCCTAGCATTTCTTTTCATTAGTCCCCTTGATATTCTGGAACTTTTGTTCTTCCAGATGAATTTTGATACTACTTTTTCCAGCTCTAGAAAATAATTATCTGATAGTTTAATGGGTATGGCACTAATTAAGCAAATTAATTTAGGTAGAATTGTCATTTTTATTATATTGGCTCAGCCTACCCAGAAGCAACTGATGTTTTTCCACTTACTTAGATCTGACTTTATTTGTGTATTTATTTGTAGTTGTGTTCATATAGTCCCTGGGTTTGTTTTGGCAGGTAAACTCCCAAATATTTTATAGTATCTACCCTAGCTTTAAATGAGATTTCTCTTTCAATCTCTTGTTGGGCTTTGTTACTAATATATACAAATGCAGGTTTATGTGGGTTTATTTTGTAACCTACATGTTTGCCAAAGTTGTTTTTTATTTCAAGTAGTTTTTTTACTTGAATCTCTGGGATTTTCTAAGTATATCATCATATCATCTGCAAAGAGTGATAACTTAGTTTCTTCTTTGCCTGTTCCAATTCCTTCAATTTCTTTATCTTGTCTAATTGCTATAGCTAACATTTCTAGTACCATATTGAGTAATAGTGGTGATAATGAACATCCTTGTTTCACCCCTTATCTTATTGAAAATGCATGTAGCTTATCACCATTGCGTATAATGCTTGCAGAAGGTTTTAGGTAGATACTGCTTATTATTTTATGGAGAGTTCCTTTTATTCCTATGCTCTCCAATGTTTTTAATCGAAATGGATGTTGCATTTTGTCAAAAGCTTTTTCTGAATCCATTGAGATAATCATGTGGTTTCTGTTAGTTTTGTTATTGATATGGTTGATAATGCTAATAGTTTTCCTAATATTGAACCAGCCCTGCATTCCTGGTATGAATCCCACCTGATCATAATGTATTATTCTCGTGATAAGTTGCTGTGTTCCTTTTGCTAAAACCTATTTAAAATTTTCGCATCTATATTCATTAGAGAAATTGGTCTATGATTTTCTTTCTCTGTTTTGTTTCTTCCTGGTTTAGGTATCAAAACCATATTTGTATCATAAAAAGAATTTGGGAGCACTCCTTCTTCCCCAATTTTCAAAAATAGTCTATATAGTATTGGAATTAACTGTTCTTTAAATGTTTGATAGAATTCACTTGTAAATCCATCTGGCCCTAGAGATTTTTTCCTAGGGAGTTCATTAATGGCTTGCTCAATTAGTTTTTCTGAGATGGGGTTGTTTAAGTATTTAACTTCTTCTGTTTAGATATGAGTTTTGAAGGAAGAAGAGCCTCACAGCATTCTGTAGGAAACCTTGGCTCCTCTCTGGCCCTTGTCATTCATTATTTTTCAGGTACTGGATCTGATTGAAGTGCTGAATGGCACCTGAGTATCCTCAGAGTGCAAGTGCATAGGGCTGAGCCCTCACACGGAGTGTGTCACTTTTCCAGTAGATAAGAACCCCAACAGTGCTTTAGTTCTCTCTAAAGGGGCACAGAATAAAGAGCTTTACAGAAGAACAGGCCCACTGGAAAAGCTGGCTAACAGCAGGTGCACTGAAACAATGATTATACTAGTTGGCATGAGCTTCTTTCTTCTCCCTACCTTTCCTTGCCGTCAGATTTCTTTGCTGAGCCAAGGTCAGGTAGGAAATGTCAGCTACCAGATTCTCCCCTTTCATAGTTCCTGATAGGAAAATACTGTGGAAAAACATTACATGTGGGTTATTTCTTATATTTTGTTTTAAGGGCTTCTGGGTCCCTGTTCCCTAGGAATATGTTACTTTGCATGTGATTCAATTTATATGTCCTACCAATGAACACTGTTAATTCCTAGGTTTCTCTTCACTAGGTTTAGTGGTTATATTGCATTTCCACTGAAGTCGAATTATTTATTTTTTATCTTTTCAAATTTATCATTTATTTGAAACAGTCTTTTCTTTTGAAATTTTGGCTTCTAAATTCTCTCTCTCACACTAACTTCCTCCCACACTGAAAAGGTAAGGAATATCATATCAATTATATATATCAAATCATGCAAAATATCTTTCCATATTAGCCACATTACAAAGAAAGCAAGAGAAAAAAAGTGAGACAATTACACTTCAATTTTCCCTCAGAGTTCATTATTTCTCTCTCTGGAGATAGACAGCATTTTTTCATTTTCATTATGATACCTTTGAAACTGTCTTAGATGATTGGATTGATCAGAGTAGCCATGAATTTCACAGTTGATCATCATCATAACATTTTGGTTATTATACACAATAATCTCCTTGTTCTCACTTCACTTATGGCTGTTCATATATACAATATTTTTCTGAAATTATGCCCTTCATTCTTTCTTTTCTTCTTTGTTTCAACAGGGATCCTATGAGATACAGCATGGCATACAGTATAGCCAATTACTTTTTTTTTTTTTAACATTTAACTTTTATTTTACTTTTCTCAATGACATATAAAGAACATTTTTAGCATTTGTTTTTGTTTTAAAGTTTGAATTTCATGTTCTCTCTCTCTTCCGTTCTCTCTCATTCTTGGGAAAGCAGTAAATTTGCTCTGGATTATAGATGTGCAATCATGGGAAACATTTCCTTAGTAGTTATGTTAGAAAATAAAATACAGACCAAAAAAAACACAAGAATAATAAAGTAAAAAAAAAATATTCTTTAACCTCATTTCAACTTCCGTCAGTTCTTTCTCTGGAGATGAATAGCATTCTCATCTTAAGTTCTTTGGAATTGTCATGTGTTATTGTATTGTGGAGAAAGCTAAGTCATTTACATTTCTTCACTTTACAAACTTGCTGTTAACTTTGCTCGGTGTTCAACTGATTATACACATTTCTGTTTGCATCCATTCTTGTAAGCCTTTCCAGATTTTTCTGAAGCATTATGGTCATCATTTCTTATAACACAAGAGTATTCCATTCTAATCACATGCCACAATGGATGAACATCACCTCAACTTCCAATTCTTTATCACCACAAAAAGATCTGCTCTGCTATAAATGTTTTTGTCCATATATGTCCATTTCATTTTTAAAAATTGCTATTGGAACTTTATGAAAGGGTGAGATAAAAATGTCACAGAGAAAGAAGAATCATGGGTGGGTTGAAATTTGCAGTGGAAGAGAAATTGTGAGATCTCAGATCCTTCTCAATACTGAAGCAGAGTCAAAGACTAATACAGCAATCATCTTACCTTTCAAATAATTCTCATGAACTCTAGCTAATTTTCAATCCTCCTAGGACTTTTCTCCGGGCATTTTTCATGTCCTTGTTGCATAGACTGTAGATTAGGGGATTTAAGAGAGGAGTTGCTACCGAGTACTCCAGTGTGAAAATCTTCTTCATTTCAGCTGGATTCCCAGAGTTTGGGCATACAAATATCGCCATGAGGCTGCCATAGAATAGCGAGACGACCACCAGATGGGATCCACATGTGGAGAAGGCTTTCCTCTGACCAGCACTAGAGGGAATATGCAACACATCTCTGAGGACCAGGGTGTAGGATCCCATAATGGGGAATAATGATCCCAAGATAAGTATGGAGTTTAAAGTGTAGCAGATGGATTCAGTAATGGGAGCAGGGACACAGACAAGTTCAAATAATGGAGCTTGGTCACAGATAAAATGGTCAATGGTGTTAGGACCACAGAAGGACAGCTGAGATATAAAAACAACGGGTATTGGGTAATAAAGGAATCCACCCACCCAACAGGCAGATATCAGGATGGCACAAAACCCTCCTGTCATGATGGTGGGGTAGTGTAGTGGACAGCAGATGGCTAGGTACCGATCATATGCCATGACTGATAGGAAGAAACACTCAGTAGTCCCCAAGGAGTAATAGAAATACAACTGCAGGAAACAGTCAGAGAAGGAGATGGTCTTGGTCTCAGATAGAAAGTTGGCCAATAAGTTGGGAACAGTGGAAGAAACATAGCATATTTCAAGGAAAGCAAAATTCCCCAAGAGGATGTACATGGGTGTGTGGAGCTGTTTGTCCCATCTCACTGCACAAACAATGGCTCCATTCCCCCACAAGGTCAGGATGTATACCACCAAGAACAAGGAGAAGAGAAGATTCTGCCTTTTTCTGTGACCAGAAAACCCTAGGAGGACAAACTCTGTCACAGTGTGTGTGATTGAGTTGTTAGGCTCCAAAACTGTAGAAAAGACAAGAAAATAATGACACAAACTCTCTTGTTTCCAGGAAAGCATTGTAAGATGAAAGTTTAAATTTGATTGAAAGCACTCTGGTCCATTGTGCAGATATATGTCCTGTCCTAACTTCTATGGGACATACCCTAGTAAAGGGAATAGAATCAGCATTAAATATGTTTTTGCTTAATCTGAAGGTAAAAAGGTATGACAGATTTACTCCTGAATATGCACAGTTATGCTTGTATTCTGGGGGATCACATTTAATACTCATATTCTGGGCATTCTTTATAGAAATATAGCTGCACCAGCAGAAGACATTTAGCGTGCACATAGAAGGACATACACAGAGGAACCTAAGCTCATGTAGAAGCGACCTTTGAAGTCATTTAATGCAGAGATCTCAGTTTTCAACCAGGGAACCTGACCACAGCAGGCTGTGTGGTGGGGGTATTATGTGACATGTCCAAAGATAGACAGATAGCCATTAGCATAGCCATTATTCAAACCCAGGTCTTCTGACCCAAAATTCAATCCTCCTTCCTTGATCACAGTGCCTCAAGAATCTTTACTATCTCTTTATTTTGCATGGAAATAATCTAGACTCACATATGGGTAGGGGCTAGTCTCCATAACATTAGGCCTTTCATTACTGTTTCTGCTGCTTAAATATTCTGGCTGATTGAAGCTTCATTGTAGAAGGAAATACTTGTGCCCTTATCTACCTCTTTGCTTATCATCTTGGAGGACTTGCTACCATGCCTAACCTTTTGTGCTAGCATTAGTTTGGAAAAAGGACTATTTCATTCTGTCTGACCCCTCTTTCTTTAAATCTTCATAAGATTTATTTTTTAATGTCAATATCCCATATAAATGGGTAAAAATATATCCAGTTTTTTCTTAATTTGAAGGAAGTCAGATCTTAAAGCTGAAATCACAATGACTTTTGTTTTCTGTGATATTTACAGTTAGTGTTCCTCTTCCTCTAGCACAATCTTTGAATGTGAAGGAAGAACATAAATGTTATCAACTTCCTACGAATCTGTGCGTCATTGGTGGTTAAAATTAGATAACCACAGTGTAACTCTTGTTTGAGCCATCAGAACTAATCATGTATCCTTTAACTCATCTTGACAAGACTAATTCACTGCTATCATATTGTTTGTCCTTCATTTTGGAAGAGGACCGATGACATCATGGGGATTCCTGTTATGACCTGAGTGTGAATTTTATTTGAGAGGCAGAGTTGTGCAAAGTCATGAGCCTCACTTTCTCTTTCAGAGTTTTAGAAGACCAGTGGCAGGAGAAAAGTGAAGATGAACAGCCATGACCTATGATGTAGTGCATGCCCTTGATTTCTATATTCTGACTAAACTCTAAGTGTTCTACAGTGCCTCCTTCAGCCTCCTTCATGGTGGTTGGAATAAATTGTTCTCATCTCATCCATTCTGCTAGAGACAGTGTTCACATGCTTGGCATAGATATCCCCTTAACTCAGTGACAGATTTAAAGTGCCAGTTACCCTCAACTTGGTTTAGTCCCATCTGTGGGTATGGTTTCTTGGGGTGTCGCCTTTGTGCATGCTAGTTCCTTGGGGCACGAAGTGAGAGTTGAATGAAAGTGGACACCTTGGAATAAGCACCAGAAGTGTTAATGCTCCCTAAATGCTCCCTATGCCCCCACTCTTTTTATTACTTGAATAATAAAACAGGAGGAATAAGTTTTTTTTTTTGTCAATAAGTAGGTCACAACTTTCTATGCTGGAAACTTGAACACTCGAGTGTCTACATCAATGTACCCAACATTCATTTTTCAAACATATATTAAGCACTTACAGTGTGCAAAACACTCTAGCATTGAGGACAATCTCTAGATCAACAATGATTTGGTCCCTGTCTCCATGAAGTTTACAAAAATAGAAACAACCTGATCTGTAAGTGTGAGGAGTTCAGTAAAAAAAAATCTGAAAAGATTTTCATTAAAAAATGCAAAGAAGGAAATCAGAACCCTTGGAGCCAAATGTGTGCCAACAACAATCATGTCAAATAACAGGAGTACAGTAATGGATGCATCCCAGAATCACAAATTTGAGAGTTGGAAGAGACCTCAGCGTCCCTCTGGTACATCCATACTGTGGTAATTACTGTTTGTCCTTCGTTCTCAAAGAGGACCATGACACTGGCGTTAAAAAATCTCCACTATAACCTCACTAGTAAGTGATCAGCCAGACTTGAAGATCTTCATGGAATGGGAAAGAAAGATGTTTTGAATCTTAGAGGAAATGGATGGTAAGGTATTTCAGAGATTTTAAATGTTCAAATTAATTCATTCCAATGTAGTCATGAAAGCAAATTTAGCTGTTTTTTTATATTTTAATATTGTTTACAACAAAGCAATAAAGCATATTGACTAAACTTATGCTAAGCCTAGGTAAAATAACAGGTTGCTCTCGAATAACAGGCTTACTTACCAAAATTCATTCTTTTGCCTTCCATTATGTTTCAAGGGAAGAAAGGTTGTACTATTCCGTACTTGTTTGACTCTGGAGCAAATACAGAAGAATAAAATATTCAAGACAAGAGTATATTTTTGAAATCATGTTAAATATTAACTTTTTCAATGGAAAGAGTACATGACTCAGTTGATAAGGTTTTCTAATTTTTCTAATGGACTGAATTCAAATCAGTGTAACATATAGAGGAGATACTCTGTTTAAACAGGCAATGGAGTGTTATTGATATGTGTACGTGTGTCCTGTGTGTGTGTGTGTGTTTGTGTGTGTGGTGGCTGATGATGACAATTACTGGGCAAATAGATCATTTCTAGGTGGAGAAACAAACCTTTTGTAAAACAGTTTTAGCATAACAACATGCTCAAAATATATTTCGGCACCCTACCTACTGTCCCAGGGAAGTGTCCAAAATTCTCCCCACCCTGTAACGAGTTCTATATGTTGTAAACATATTGTTATTACTTTTCACAATCACAGGATTGTTACCCAGGGAACCAAGAAGATAAACAGCCTTCTTCTCCAGAAACTGAAGCTTGTAATTCTGAGCTTCTTGTGTCCTGATACGGTTAGTATGATAGAATCACAAAAAAGTAGGTCTGGAAATAACCTTAGAAATATGAACTAAGTGAAAAACTGACAGTCTCAAACCTATAAATTAACTCTAGGTGAATTTATTAGCCAATTTTATTTTATCTAGCCCACTCACAGTGAAAGAACAAATAAGCAGAAGGGAGAAGAAATAAGGAGCCTAGGAATGTCATCTTCTGAATTCTAGTAGCTGGTCCCAAGCTATTTCATAGGAGCAATTGAAAGATTCCAACATTTCCCATCTCCTCAATGGGAATAGTTAAGTACTTGGAGAGGTATGCACTTTTTTTAGACCCTTGGGAGGAAGGCTTATTTTACCTCTTGGTTCAGTGCGTCTCTATTGTGGGTAAGATGAGTGGAAAATTCCTCTGGCCTCTCCAGATGAGCCTGTTAGCCATTGGAAAAGGTGAGATAAGAGCAATAAGGAAGTGAGATATCAAGAATGCTCTTGAAGAGGTACTGGCTAATGTTACCATCTATAAATTATTATTTGATGAAATTTGTATAAGAGAAACAGGAGTGTTCCTGCACCCACCCCAAAAACCAACTGTTGAATCCATGCAGGCAGATTTTTGAGATCCAATGCGTAACATTCATACATTGTCACCTAGCTGCCACAAGTGTCTGTCTTACTCAACACTTCTACACACTAAGAGTGGATTCGCTGTCCTAAGTTATCCTAGACTATCTCCACTTCTAGACAGAGAACCCCTAGTTTCTTTTGGTTCTTCCTAGAAGAGAATAGAATGAGCAACTTTAGCAAAGTATAGACATCCTCATTGTACAAACAGAAGCACATACATTAAAGCAGTTATTGTGCTGGCTATAATGCTGTATGGTCATCAATAACTATCAGCTAGCTCTTACATGGTGCTTTAAGGCTTTCAGAGCACATTACCAAGTTCTATCCTTTTATCCTCACAACAACCATGGTAGGAAGGTGTTGTCATGTATTCTCCAGGCTTATACATGAGGGCAAACTGGAAGAGATAGAGAAGTTAAATGACTTGCTTCCATGTCATACTGATAGTCAAGGGTCCAAGACTAGATTTGAACTCAAGGACCTTCTTACCCCAAGTCCAAACCTGTATCTGCTGCATTACCAACTTGGTGGCTCATGCAGGTGAAAGGATTGTAGTACAGAGATTTAAGTTTAAAGGCACCTCAGATGCCATCTAATCCAACTACCTTATTTTCCTGGTGATAAATTGAGGCCCATGGAAGTGAGGTGACTTGTCCTGAGGTTGTACAGGTGAAGAAACAGACAGGATTTGGGCAAAGAGGGAATCAGTTGTAAGGAGCTTCTCTTCAACATCCTAATATTGAAAAATTTGGTGGAAAGAGGGGAAAATGGAGGCATAGAATGTCAAAAATAATTTGTATTTCATTTGGCTTTTTATCATAACCTGACAATTCTGGTAACCAATTCTCATTGAGTGATTTGTGCTGTGTGTATCTGATCCAATTTATATTTCTTATCAGCAATTAACATTAATTCCCAGGTTCCCAAGATCCACAGTTCTCCATTTTCTGTTAGTGCCCAGCCCCTACATTTCATAATATTTTGGCTAGGTTTCCCTTGGGGGTCTTGTTAATGAGACACTAGGGTCAAAGCAAAATATCTTAGAAATCTCAGGAACTCTTTCTTCTGTGTGAAGATCATTTTTCACTGAGGAAATTTCTCCTCTCTGTAGGGAAATGAATATCTAGTCTTCATTTGTGACATATGCCTGCCTTCTCTTCCTTCCAACAATAGGCTGACCTTACATAACTAGTATCATTCAGTTGACATTTTTGATTTGATTTCCCCCCAAAATATATGCATAACAGGCATATATTTTATGTCATTCCATTTGAACTTTGGTGAATAATCATCCTTCCCCATTAGTAGTGGCATAATTTTTAGAGTACTTCACTTGGATTCAGGAAGATACATTTTTGAATGTTTCTACTGACATTCAGTCTTATATATGAGCATGAGAAAGTCCCTAATATCAATCATGTGCTGAATATAATTGGGAAATTGGACAGTGAGAGTCTATTCTCAGAGGATGTATGGATAGTGTGATCTGCCTGATTCCAAATAATGTGGTAGGTGAAGTTACCTGTGGAATTGCAAGGTAATATGTATTTGAAATGCCCTGTCACCTAATTCAGAGGAGATTCTCAGGCCATTTTCTGTGTTCTTTTTGATTGGCTACTGAAACAACAGAAGGAATGCTTACAAAACTTCCTTGAGTTGTCATTGAGGCCCTCTTTTTCCTTTTCTCTTATCCAATGAGGAGGACAAGGTATTATTTGACCTAATAATGGGGGACCTGAAACCATCATGAAGCCCTCAGATTGCTGAAGGTTGTTGGACCAGCACCACTAGCCTCTCAGATCTCCCTGAGAAGCTGCCCGAAATGCTGGGTATACAAAAAGGCAAAAAAAATAATCAAGCTTCTATTCTAATTGGATGATTTTAACTCTCTATCTATTAAATAAATATATCTTGTAGATATATTTTTTATGTATGTATATTTATGTATAATGTTTCTGAAAAGCCTTTCTGCATAGGTCTTTCTACCCCTGATGAACTATTTCCTCACACAAATCTTCCTTCTAATGAACTTTATCTGTAAAAGAGTGCTCTTATTTGGCTTATCAACTGTAAATTTACACTATTCAATTCAAACATTTTATTTATTTTCTTTATTTCATATTCTATTTTTGTGATTGTCTTCATTTTTGCTATATCATGATGAGTATATAATTTATTGAACACCTTTTCTCACATGTTGATATAAACCTAGGTTTATGTCATGGTCATTTCTCTAATTACGTAGCTAGTATATAGTATGTAGCTAGTATGTCCTAAAACACACCCAACATTTCTACTCTCATTCAAGTCATTTATGTCATATTTTGTTTATTGTTTTTTAAACTCATTAGGACCAGGCTGTACATTGAAAGAGAGGATGAATGATTGGCTAGCAACCTATGCTCTGAGAGAGTTGCCTAGGACGCTGAAATATTAATTCCTTTTCACAGTGTCACACAGCCAGGACAAGTCAAAGGTGGGACTTGAACCCTGGTTGCAAAGTTGGCTTTCTGTCCACTTTGCCCCATTGCCCCTGCAGAGAAATGAATGCTAAGTAAATGGGTGTGGTGTTGGAATGGGGGAAGAGAAGGACCATGTTGCAATCACCTACTATGTGCCAGACACTATTAAATATTATCTCACTTAATTTCCATCAACTCATGAGGCAGGCACTCTCATTGTATTATTAAGTTCTTTACTCATGTCCAGCTCGTAGTGACACTATGAACCATAGTGTCTTTAGCTTTTTTGAGGCAAAAAAGAGCTGTAGTGGTTTTTTTTTTTATTTCTTTCTACAGTACATTAAGTCAATAGAGGTTAAATGACCTGCCTGGGATCACCCAGACAGTAAATACCTGAGACCAGATTTGGACTCCAGTCTTCCTGACTCCATTTCTAGCATTCTCTCCACTAAGCCACCTTGCTGCCCTTTGCTATTACTATAAGTATCCCCATTTTATAGTGAAGGCAACAAAGGTCAAGTGACCTAGTTTTGTTCTGGAGTATTGGCTAGATTTCTTTCTTAAAGACCATGCCTTATACCCAATTCACTTAGGCTTCCATTGTATGGACAACAGGTTCCTCCCAAAGTGTACCTTAATGGTCACTTTTTGGACCCTTCTGTATCAGAATGAATGTAAATTGCAATTGTTTCTCTTTGGGCCAGCAACCCTGAGGGTCATCTGCTCCCAGTTTGATTTTTTTTTTTGATTAAAGAGTCACCCTTTATTCTCCAAGAAGAGGACTAACAGGATTATTTACTCAATGGGAGTCACCTCACTCAAAGTGAGACCTGGCAAAGTCCTTAGCTTAAAAGAGCCAAGGTCTCTTACGATTATCTTGGGCCATCTCCAGTCATCCTGACCTATATCTGGCCACTGTGGTCTCTGGAGGAGAAAGTGAGGCTGATGACTTTCCATAGCCCTCTTTCACTGAAATCCAATTTATTTGCAAGTCATGTCATCTTCTTTGAGATGTCATGCTCCTCTTTGAGAAGGATGGACAAACCACACTTACAACTTGTGAGGGCCATCCAGCTAGTTAGATGTCTAAAGTTGGATTAGACTTCAGGTCTTCTTGACTCTAGGTCCAGCAGTCTATCCTCTGTGACATCTCACTGCCCCCATTAAATGAAAGAAAGGTAGAACAAAAGGATGAAAGAAAAAGCAAGCAAGGAAGCAGGAGGGAATATGTGAACTTTTATGGTCCCAAGAATTGAAAATCTGGGCTCGATGTAATAAAGAATCATGAAAAGTGAAGTGGCTTCTAAGTACCTCAGACCTAAATACGATTAATCATCTTTTGAAGCAAGAATTTTAGTTTGTACTTTATAACCTAGAAAAGAATGAGAGAGATCTAGCTCAATCTTAGAATTAAGAATTCTGATTATGAAGCCAGAAATAGAAACCAGAATCTCAGATTCACAGACATCAACTGGGAATCAGAATACAGAACACTGGCGTCATCATCTCTCTTTTTTCTTTGAGATAATGTACCACAGCTAACTGATATGACTAACGATTTTAGGAAATAATTATCCTTTGAGTAAGTACAAAGTGGGACTAGGATTTGACAGGTGGAAGAGAGGTGACCCTTGGAAATCCACCTGCTAGATATGAGTTTTGAAGGATGAAGAGCCTCACAGCATTCTGAAGGAAATGTTGGCCCTGTTTTTGCCCCCTGTCATTCATTTTTAAGCATTTATTGAATCTGATTGGGATGCTGAATGGCACCCTAATGTCCTCAGAGAGCTAGTACATAGGTCTGAGTCCTCCCAGGGAGTGTGTCAGTTCTCCAGTACATAAGAACCTCAACAGTGCTTTAGTTCTCTTTAAAGGGGCACAAAATAAAGAGTTTTGCAGAAGAACAGGCCCGTATGTAGAGCTGGCTGAGAGCAGGTGCACAGAAGCAGTAATTATACTGGTTGGTCTGGGCTTCTTGCTCCCTGTCCTCCTGCCCCCTGCCTCTCCCTGCCCCCATACTATGATGAGATTCCTTGTCTGTACCTGGAGATACGTTCAGGTAGCAAACCAGGTAGCTACCAGATTCTCCCTTTTCATAGTTCTTGATAGGAAAATACTGTGGAAAAATATTGCATGTAAGTTATTTCTAAAACTTTGTATTATGGACTTTTGGACTTTGCATGGGATTTGATTTATGTGTCATGTCAATGAACATTGTTATTTCCCAAATTTCTCTTCAATTGCTTTAGTGGCTATACTGCATTTCCACTGAGGATGCAGTCTTCCTGCTTTAATTTTTTTAAATTTAATATTCATTTTGAACAGTCTTTCTAAATTTTCAATTCAAAATTTTCTCTCTCCCTCTAACTTCCACCCCCACTGAGAAGGCAAGCAATATCATATAAATTATACATATCACGTCATGCAAAACATGTTTCTGTATTATCCACGTTACAAAGAAAACAAGAGAAACAAAGTGAGAAAATTATAGTTCAATTTTCACTGAGTTCATTAGTTCTCTCTCTGCTTGTAGATAAGTTTTTTCATTATGATGCCTTTGAAACTGTGTTGAATCATTGATCAGAGTAGCCAAATCTTTCACAATTGATCATCATTACATCATTGCTGCTACTGTACACAATGATCTCCTTGTTCTCACTTCACTTATGGTAGTTCATATATTTCTTACTGTGTTTTTCTGAAATTATGCCACTCATTCTTTCATTTCTTTTTTGTTTCAACAGTGCTATCATGAGATGCAGCATGGCATAGAGGGCAGCAAATTACTTTTGTAACATTTAGTTATTTTATTTTTTCTTATTTACAGGTAGAAAGCATTTTTTAGCATGGTTTTGAGTTTCTTATTCTCTCCCTTCCTTACACTCTCATTCTTGGGAAAGTAGCAAATTTTATATAGACTATAGATGTGCAATCATGCAATGCATTTCCATAATAGCCATGTTACAAAATAAAATGCAGAACAAAAAACTCCAAGAATAGTAAAGTAAGAAAAGTATTCTTTAACTTCCTTTCAGTTTCTATCAGTTCTTTCTCTGGAGATGAATATCATTTTTTTATCTTAAGATCCTTGGAATTGTTTTTTATCATTTTAATGGTGAGAATATCTAAGTCATTTACAGTTGATTATTGTGTAATCTTGGTGTTTACTTTGTTCAATGTTGTCCTGGTTCTGTGCATTTCATTTTGCATCAGTTCATATAAAACTTTCCAGGTTTTTCTGAAGAATTGGGCTCATCATTTCTTATAGGACAATAGTATCATATACCACAACTTTTTCAGTCATTCCCCAAAGGATCGGCCTTCCCTTAATTGTTTATCACCACCGAATGAGCTATTATAAATATTTTGTCTATATATGTTCTTTTCATTTTTAAAAATCTCCATTGGGTTTTATGGAAGGGTGAGTTAAAAAAATCACAGAGAATGAAGAATCATGGGTAGATTGCAATCTGCACTGGAAGAGAAATTTGAGATCTCAGATCCTTCTCAGTACTGAAGCTGAGCCAAGGAGTAAGATAATAGTCATCTTACCTCTCAAATAACTCTCGTGAATTTTTTGATTTTTAATCCTGCTAGGACTTTCCTCAGGGCATTTTTCATTTCCTTGTTGCGCAGACTATAGATGAGGGGATTTAAGAGAGGAGTTGCTACAGAGTATCCCAGTGTGACAAACTTCTGCATTTCAGCTGGATTCCCAGATGTTGGGCATACAAATATCACCACCAGGGTGCCATAGAATAAAGACACAACCACCAGATGGGATCCACATGTGGAGAAGGCTTTCCTCCGGCCAGCACCAGAGGGAATACACAACACAGCTCTGAGGACCAGGGTGTAGGATACAAGAATGGGGAGTAAGGATCCAAAGATTATCATGGAGTTGAAAGTGTAGCAGATGAGTTCAGTAACAGCATCAGGATCACAGACGAGTTCAAGTAATGGGGCTTGGTCACAGATAAAATGATCAATGATGTTAGGGCCACAGAAGGACAGCTGAGATACAAGAAAAATGGGAACTGGGTAATAAAGGAATCCACCCACCCAACAGACAGATACCAGGGTGGCACAAAAACCTCCTGTCATGATGGTGGGGTAGTGTAGTGGACGACAGATGGCTAGGTACCGATCATATGCCATGACTGATAGGAAGAGACACTCAGCAGTCCCCAAGGAAAAAAAGAAATACAACTGGAAGAAGCAGCCAGAGAATGAGATGGTCTTGGTGTCAGAGAGAGAGTTGGCCAGCATGTTGGGAACAGTAGAGGAAATATACCATATTTCCAGGAAAGCAAAGTTCCCCAAGAGTATGTACATGGGTGTGTGGAGGTGCTTGTCCCATTTCACTGCACAGACAATGGCTCCATTGCCCAAGAGTGTCAGGATGTATACCACTAAGATCAAGGAGAAGAGGAGATTCTGCATTTCCCTTTGAGCAGAAAACCCCAGAAGGACAAACTCAGTCACAGTGTGTGTGATTGACCTGTTAGGCTCCAAAACTATGAAAAAGACAGATGAAAATTATACAGACTATCGTGTTTCATAGCAAGAATCCAATGAAGAAAGTTTAAATTTGAATGAAACGCACAGTGGTCCATTCTGAAATTAGATGTCCTTTCCTTAGTTCCTATGGGACATACCCTAGTCTTGGGAATAGTATCGCATTAGAATTAAATAGGTTTCTGCTTAATGTGAAGATAAACAGGTATCACAGACTTAGCCTCATAGCCTCTGAATAGGGCTAGTTGTGCTTGGATTCTGGGGGAACACATATAAATCTCACACTCCTGGTAGTCTTTATACAAGTGTAGGTACACCAGCAGAAGACATTTAGTGTGCCCATAGAAGCACATGCACACAGGAACCTAAGATCACCAGAGTCTAGTGCATCATAGATTTATAAGTAGAAGGGACCTTTGAAGTCATCCAATGCAATGATCTCCTTTTTCCTATGGGGAACCTGATACCAACTGGGCTAGGTGGTGGGACTTGTGCAAAGGTAGTATTTAGCTTAGCCATAATTGAAACCCAGCTCTTTTTATTCCAAATGCAGCCCTCTTTCCATAGTCAAGCTGCCTCAAGAATCTTCACTATCTATTTTATATGGAAGTGTTCTAGTCTCACATTTTGGAAGGACTTATTCTCAATAACACCAATCTTTTTTATTACTGTTTCTGTTGCTTACCTATTCCATCTGACTGAACCTTTCAGTGCAGAAGGAAATCCTTCTTCCTTCATCTAGTGAAACCATTCTACCTGCTCTCTTTCCATCTTGGAATACTTGGTACTGTGCCTAGTATTCTGTGCTAGCATTCGTTGGAAACAAGGACTTTCATTCTTGTCTGCCTCCTGTTTCTCTAAATCTTAATAAGATTTATTTTTTAATGTCAATATCACTCATAAATGGGTAAAAATGTGTCCAATTTTTTCTTAGTTTTAAACAAGCCAGATCTTAAAGTTAACATCACAGTGACTTTTTTTCCCCCTGTTATTTGAAATTTCTGCTACCTGCATTAACATATAGTGTTACTCTTCCTCTGGCATGATCTTTGAATGTGAGGGAAGAACATAAACGTTATCACCTTCTGATGAACCTGTACATGATAGGTTGTTAAAACTAGAGATAACCATACTGTAACTCTTGTTTGAGTCATCAGAACTAACCATGTATCTTTTCATTTTTCTTGACAAGACTAATTCACTCCTATTTTGTTGTTTTTCCTTCATTTTGGAAGAGGACCAATGACATCATGGGGATTGTTGCTATGACTTGAGTATGAATTGGATGTAAGTGAGACAGAGTTGTGCAAAGTCATGAGCCTCACTTTTGCCTTCAGAACTTTAGAAGTCCAGTGGCAGGAGAAGGTTAAAGATGAACAGCCATGACCCCAGATGCAGTGGATTACCTTGGTTTCTGTTGTCTGACCAAAGTCTAACTCCTCCACAGTGCCTGCTTCAGCCTCCTTCATAGTGGTTGGAATAAATTTTCCTCATTCCATCCCTTCTGCTAGAAAAACTCTTTACATGCTTGGCAGAGATATCCCCTTAACTCACTGACTGGTATGAAGTCTGTCAGTTACTCTCAGCCTGGTTTCATCCCTTCTGTGGGTATGGTTTCTTGGGGTGTCACCTCTGTGCATACTAGTTTGTTGGAACTCCAAGTGAGAGTTGGATGAAGGTGGACACCTTGGAATTAACACCAGAAGTGCTAATACTCCCTAAATGCTCCCTACACCCCCACTCCTTTTTTACTTGAATGATAAAACAAGAGGAATAAGTATTTTTTTTAGACAATTCCAAATAAGTATGTCATATCTTTCTGTGCTGGAAACTTGAACCCTCCAGTATTTACAAGAATATACCCAACATTCATTTATCAAACATTTATTAAGCACTTGCAGAATGCAAAGCACTCTAGCATTGAGGACAATCTATAGATTAGCACTGACTTTGTCTCTTTCTCCATGAAGTTTACAAAAATAGAAACAACCGGATCTCTAAGTGTGAGGTGTGCTATATAAAAATATATGAAAAGCTTTTCATTAAATAATGCATAGAAAGAAATCAGAACCCTTGGAACCAAGAATTATGTTCTAACAAGAATCATGTAAAATGACAGATATGCAGTAATGGATGTATCACAGTCACAAATTTGAGAATTGAGAGAGACCTCAGTATCCCTCTGGTATCATCCATGCTGTGGCAGTCATTGTTTGTCCTTTGCTCTTCAAGAGGACAATGACACTGGTGTTAAAAAGTCTCCACTATAACCTATCTAGGACATGATCAGCCAGACTCTCCATGAAGTCCTCTAAAGAGGAAGAAAGAGATATTATTTGAATCTTAGAGGACGCTGCTAAGTTATTTCAGGTAATTTGTATGTTAAAATTAATTCGTTCAAATATAGTTCTGAAAGCAAGTTTTGCTGTTTTTGATATTTAACCTTGTTTACAACAAAGCAATAAAGCATATTGACTAATCTTATACTAAACCCAGGTAAAATAATGGGTTGCATTTGGATAATAGTCTCACTTACCAAAATTCGTCCTTTTGTCCTTCATTAAGTTTTGAGAGAAGAAAGATTGTGCTATGCTGTACTTGTTTGAATCTGGAGCAAATACAGAAGAATAAAAATTTCAAGACAAGAGTATATTTTTGACATCATGTTAAATATTAAACTTTTTAAATGAAAAGAGTACATAACTCAGTTGATAAAGTTTTCTAATTTTTTCAATGGATTGAATTCAAATCTGTGTAACATGTAGAGGAGATACTACATTTAAATAGGCAGTGGAGTGTTACTGATTTGTGTGTGTGTGTGTGTCCACATGCATGCACACACATGTGGTGGCTGATGAAGACAATTACTGGGTAAATAGATCATTTCCAAGTGGAGAAACAAACCTTTTCTAGAACTAAAGTGAGAGGAAGTGAGATGGTGAACATGCTCTAGAAGAGTCACTGATGAGTTACCACCTGTAAATTATTTATCTTAACCATATGCCCAAAATATATTGGGGTATCCTGCCTACTGTCCTATTTAAGGGTCAAAATAATCCCCTGCCCTATAACAAAGGTCCTGTGTGTTATAAACATTGTCATTACTTGACACAATCACAGGATTGTCACCCATGCCCCAGAAAGTGGAGCTTGTAAGTCTGAGCTTCTTGTCTTCTGATGTGTTTAGTATGAGAGAATCACAAGAACATACGTGTGGAAATGACCTTAGAAATCAATGAACCACTGACAATCTCTGCCCTAAAACTTATTCCTATGTGAATTTTTTTAGCCAGCAAATTTTATTTTATGTGGCCCACTTATGGTAAAGGTACAAATAAGCACAGCAGAGTAGAAACAATGAGCCTAGGAATTTCATCTTCTGGTTTCTAGTGGCTGTCCCCACGCTATTTCATAGGAATAATTGAAAGGTTCCAACCTTTCCCATCTCCTCAATGGGAATAGTGAAGTACTTAGAGAGATATGCACATTTTTTTAGAGCCTCAGGAGGAAGGTTTATTTTACCTCTTGGTTCAGTGGGTCTCTACAGTGGTTGAGATTAGTGGAAAATTCCTCTGGCCTCTCCAGATGAGCCTGTTAGCCACTGGAAAAGTTGAGATAAGAGCAATAAGGAAGTGAGACAGTAAGGATGCTCTTGAAGAGTCACTGATTAATGTACCATTTGTAAATTATTATTTGATGAATTTGTATAAGAGAAACAGGAATGCTCCTTTGTCCACCCATGAATCACGTATTGAATCCATGGAGGTGGATTTTTGAGATCCAATGTATAATATTCAGACGTTATCCCCTGGCTGCCAGGAGTGTCCCTCTTCCTCAGCACTCATACACACTAAGAAGAGATTTGCTGTCCCGGGTCCTGGTAGGGTGTCTTCATTCCTAGACTAAGGAGAACCCCTTGATTCCTTTGGTTCTCCCTTGAAAATACAGTGAACAACTTTAGTAAAGAACAGACATCCTCATTGTCTTCTCATTGCCAATAGAAGCACTTACATAAATGCAGTCATTGTGCTGGCTATAATGGAGATCAATCGCTTATAGCTATATTGTCATTAATAATTATCAGGTAGCATTTATGTGGTGCTTTAAGGCTTTCAAAGTACATTCCCAAGTTATTCCCTTTTATTCTCACAACAACCATGGTAGGAAGACGTTGTTTTTTATTTTCCAGGCTCATAGATGGGGGTAAATGTGAAGAGAAAGAGAAGTTAAGTGACTTACCTCCAGGTCATGCTGCTAGTCAAGGGTCTAAGATTAGATTTGAACTCAAGGACCTTCTTACCCCAAGTCCAAACCTCCATCTGCTGCATTACGAACTTGCTGGCTCACCTAGGTAAAATCTTTATGGAATCATAGATTTAGAGTTTAAAGGGACCTCAGATGCCATCTAATTCAACTCTCTTATTTCTCTCATGAGGAACTGAGGCCCAGGTAATTGAGGTTACCTGTCCTGAGGTTGTACAGGTGGTAAGAAACAGAGCCAGGATTAGCACCAGGAGAGAATCAATTATAAGAAGCTTCTCCTCAAGCATCTTAACCTTGAAAGAATTTGGTAGAAGGAGGATACAATGGGGGCAGAGAATATAGAAAATTATTTGTATTTCATCTGATTTTTTTTCATACCTGATAATTCCGGTAACCCATTCTCATACAGTGATTTGAACTGTGTGTATCTGATCCAATTTATGTTTCCTATCAGCAATTATCATTAATTCCCAGGTTGCCAAGATCCACAGTTCCACCTTTTTTTGTTAGTGCCCAGCCCCTATATTTCCCAATATTTTAGTTAGGTTTCCCCCCTCTGGGATCTGACTAATGAGACAGCAGAATCAAAGTAAAATATCTTAGAAATCTCAGGAACTCTTTCCTCTGTGTGAAGGTCATTTTTCCCTGAGGAAATTTCTCCTCCCTGCATGGCAATGAGTATGTGATCTTCATTTGTCAGAAATACTTGCTTTTTCTTCCTTTCTAATAGAAGCCTGACCTTCAACTTTTAAAACCTAAGTGGTTTCACTTTTTGAATTCATATTATATTCAGGTTTATCCCAATTTTTCTTATGAGCTGCCTAATTATTAATAAGAATCTTAGACATACATTTCAGTATTTACACACATAAAGTACTTTTTACATACATACTCTGTCTCCCAAGGCTACAAATAAGTTTGGATCTCTGTCTCTCCCCCCATGTATATATCTAGCTATCTATATATCTGTCTATATATCTATCTATCTATATAGATAGATATATATCTATAAATACCTATAGATATATCCATATAGATATATAGATGTGTAGACATGTACATATATGCGTGCATGTATAGACATATATATTCATAAACAGATTCTACTTGTGGTCTATGTTTTTATGTTTTTGTATCCCTTGTTTCTTCTCCTTCTTGCCTTATTCACTTCAATCTGCTACCTTGCTCTCCTATTACTTATCTACCCCCCTCCAAGGATTCTCTCTATCTTGCCATTCCCATAAGTCAAAACACCCTTCAATACCTCACTTTTCCCTTTTCCCTCACCCCTCTCTAAATATCAGTCCCTTGTCCTGTACCCCATCCCTATGCCCTGCTGTTTTATTTCTTCTGAATTTACAAGACTTTTATACTGTTCCAAATATGCATGCATACATACATATATATGTACACATATATGTTCCAAATATGCATACATACACATATATGTACACATGCATATATATGCATATATACATATATATATATATATATCTTCCTTTGTCCCATTCCTGATGAAAGTAGGCTACCAGGAATACCAGCCCTCCTCCTCCATCTAATCCCTCTCTATCAATTCTTCCCCTTGGACCTCATTTGTATAAAATAATTGGCAGCTAGGTGGTACAGTGGATAGATCACCAGTACAAAAGTCAGGAGGATCTGAGTTCAAACCTCACCTCAGACATTTGACAGTCACTAGCTTTGTGATCTTGGGCAAGTCACATAACCCCAATTGCCTCATCCTGGGTCATCTCCAGTCATCCTGGATGAATATCTGGTCACTGGATTCAGATGGCTCTGGAGAAGCAAGGCTGGTGCCCTACACAGCCCTCCCTCACTCAAAACAAAGTCAAGTGCAAGTCATGTCATCATTTCTCTGATGGCGTGCCTTCTTCGGCAATAAAGGACAAACACACACACCCCCATCTGTAACAGAGTGCTCTTTTCTTGCTTATCTACTGGAAGTTACATGATTCCATTCAATCCAGAAACATTTTATTTATTTTCTTTACTTTTTATTCTGTTTTTGTGATTTTCTTCATTTTTGCCAAATCATGACGAGTATATAATTTATTAAACACCTTTTCACATATATTGATATAAACCTAGTACATGTCACAGTCATTTCTCTAATTATATAGCTAGTATCTCCTAAAACACACCCAACATTTCTATTCTCATTCAAGTCATTTATTTCATATTTTGTTTATTGTTTTTTAAATTCATTTCTGCAAATCTTATTAGGAGCAGGCTGTACATTTAAAGAGAGGATGAATGATTAAAGTAGCAATCTCTACTTCGAGAGAGTTGCCTAGGGCACTGAAATATTAATTTTTTTCCCCAGTGTCACACAGCCAGGACATGTCAAAGGCAGGACTTGAACCCTTGCTTCAAAGTTGACTTTCTGTCCACTTTGCCACATTGCCCCTGCAGAGAAACGAATGCTCAGTAAATGGGTGTAGTGTTGCAATGTGGGAAGAGAATGAGCATGTAGCAATCACCTACTCTGTGCCAGGCACTATGTCAAGCACTTTATAAATATTATCTCACTTGATTTTAGTAAACCCACAAGGTAGGTACCATCACTGTTATTGTTAAGTGCTTCAGTCATGTCGAGTTCCTCACGACACTATGGACCACATTATCCATAGGTTTTTTGTAGCATAAAATGCTGTAGTGGTTTCCCACTTCCTTCTGGAGTAGATTAAGGAAAATAGAGGTTATATGACATGCCCAGGATCACCCAGGCAGTAAATATGTGTGGGCAGATTTGAACTCAGGTCTTCCTGACTCCAGGCCTAACATTCTGTCCAGTAAACCACCTTGCTGTCCCCTGCTGTTGCCATTATCCCCATTTTTTAGTGAGGCTGACAGAGGTCAAGTGACCTAGCTTTGTTCTGGTGTATTGGCTAGATTTCTTTCTTAAAGAACATACCTTAAACCTAATTCACTTAGGCTCCCATTGCTTGGACAATAAGTCCCTGCCAAAGTGCCCTTTAATGGTCACTTTTTGGGTCTTTGTAGAATGAATGTAAAATGTTTCTCTTTTGGCCAGCAACCCTGAGGTTCATCTGCTCCTAGACTGATTTTTTTTTTTTTTGATTAAAGGGCCACCCCTTGATTCTCTAAGAAGAGGATGAACAGGACTTTTTACTAAATGGGAGTCACCTTACTCAAAGTGAGACCTGGGAATGTCCTTAGCTTAAAAAAAAAGGCCAAGGTCTCCCACTGTGTCCTGGGCCATCTCAGTCATCCTGATCTATATCTCTGGCCACTGAACCCAGATGTCTCTGGAGAAGAAAGTGAGGCTAGTGACTTTGCATCACCCTCTGTCACTCACATCCAATTCATTTGCAAGTCATGTCATCATCTTCGAGATGTCACGGTCCTCTTTGAGAAGGAAGGACAAACCACATTACAGCCTGTGAGGGTCATCCAGCTAGTTACATGTCTAAAGTTGGATCTAACTTCAAGTCTTCTTGTCTCTAGGTCCAGTACTCTGTTCCATCTAACTGCCCCCATTAAATGAAAGAAAGGAAGAACAGGAGGAAGAATGAAAAAGCAAGCAAAGAAGGAAGGAGGAACATGTGAACTTTTATGGTCCCAAGAATTGAAGATCTGGGCTCATTGTCACTACTGGCTGTCAATGTAATGAAGAAGCATGAAAAGTAAAGTGGTTTCTTAGTATCTCTGCCCTAAATATTAATAATCATCTTTTGAAGCAAGAATTTCATTTTGTACTTTGTAACCTAGAAAGGAATGAGGGAGATCCAGCTCAATTTTAAAACTAAGAATTCTAATTATGAAGCCAGAAATTCTGATTATGAAGCTCAGACTCACAGACATCAACTGGGAATCAGAATACAGAACACTGGCGTCATCATCTCTCTCTTTTTTCTTTGAGATAATGTACCACATCTAACTGATATGATTAACGATTTTGGGAAATAGTTATTCTTTGAGTAAGTGCAAAGATGGGGGGCAGGGTTTGACAGGTGGAAGAGAGGTGACCCTTGGAAATCCACCTGTTAGATATGAGTTTTGAAGGATGAAGAGCCTCACAGCATTCTGAAGGAAACCTTGGGCCTTTTCGGCCTCCTGTCATTCATTTTTTAGGAGGTGCTGAATCTGATTGGAGTGCTGAATGGCACCTGAGTATCACAGAGAGCTAGTACATAGGCCTGAGCCCTCCCAGGGAGTGTGTCAGTTCCCCAGTAGATAAGAACCCCAACAGTGCTTTAGTTCTCTTTACAGGGGAACAAAATAAAGAACTTTACAGAAGAACAGGCCCATTTGTAGAGCTGGCTGAGAGCAGGTGCACAGAAGCAGTAATTATACTGGTTGGCATGAGCTTCTTCCTCCTCCCTACCTCTCCCTGCCCTCATACTATGATGCGATTTCTTTACTGAGCCTGGAGACAAGGTCAAGTAGCAAATGTCAGGTACCAGATTCTCCCCTTTCATAGTTCCTGACAGGAAAATCATGTGGAAAAATATTACATGTAGGTTATTTCTTATACTTTGCTTCAAGGGCTTCTCGACGCCTGTTCCCTAGGAATATGTTGCTTTGCATGAGATTCAATTTATATGTCCTATCAGCGAATACTGTTAATTCCAAGGTTTCTTTACAATAGGTTTAGTAGCTATATAGCATTTCCACTGAAGTTGTATTCTTTCTGTTTTATCTTTTCAAATTTATCCTTTATTTGAAGCAGTCTTTTCTTTTTAAATTTTGACTTCCAAATTCTCTCTCTCCCTCTAACTTCCTCCCCCAATAAAAAGGAAGCAATATCAATTATATACATCATATCATTGAAAACATATTTCCTTATTAGTCATATTACAAAGAAAGCAAGAGAAACAAAGTGAGGTAATTACACTTCAATTTTCCCTCAGAATCCATGATTTCTCCCTCTGGAGGTAGACAGCATTTTTTCATTTTTATTATGATGCCTTTGAAACTGTCTTAGATGATTGGATTGATCAGAGTAGCCAAGTCTTTCACAGTTGATCATCACCATAACATTATGGTTGCAGTACACAATGATCTCTTTGTTCTCACTTCACTTATGGCTGCTCATATATATAATATTTTTCTGAAAATGTGCCCTTCATTCTTTCTTTCCTTCTTTGTTTCAACAGGGATACCATGAGATGCAGTATTGCATATAGGATAGCTAACTTTTCTTTTTAACATTTAACCTTTATTTTATTTTTCTCAGTGACATGTAAATAACATTTTTAGCATCTGTTTTTGTTTTTAAAGTTTGGATTTCATGTTTTCTCTCTCTTCCTTTCTCTCTCACTCTTGGAAAAGCAGCAAATTTGCTATGGATTATAGATGTGCAATCATGGAAAACATTTTCTTAGTAGCTATGTTAGAAAATAAAATGCAGACCAAAAATCCACCAGAAAAATAAAGTAAAAACAATATGCTTTAACCTCCTTTCAGTTTCCATCAGTTCTTTCTCTGGAGATGAATAGCGTTTTTATCTTAAGTTCTTTGGAATTGTCATGTACCATTGTATTGTGGAGAAAGCTAAATCATTTACATTTCTTCATTTACAGTTTTGGTGTTAAATTTGTTCAGTGTTCAACTGATTATGCTCATTTGAGTTTGCATCAATTCATGAAAGCCTTTTCAGGTTTTTCTGAAGCATTGGACTCATCATTTCTTATAGCACAGTACTATTCCATTCTAATCATATACCACAATGGATAGGCATCCCCTCAACTTCCAATTCTTTATCCCCACAAAAAGAGTCACTATCAATATTTTTGTCCATATATGTCCATTTCATTTTTAAAAATCTCTATTGGGACTTTATGGAAAGGTGAGATAAAAATGTCACAGAGAAAGAAGAATCATGGGTGGGTTGAAATTTGCAGTGGAAGAGGAATTATGAGAGTTCAAATCCTTCTCAGTACTGAAGCGGAACCAAAGCGTAATATAAAAGTCATCTTACCTTTCAAATAATTCTCATGAACCCTAGCTAATTTCCAATCATTCTAGAACTTTTCTCAGGGCATTTTTCATGTCCTTGTTACGTAGACTGTAGATTAGGGGATTTAAGAGAGGAGTTGCTACCGAGTACCCCAGTGTGACAATCTTCTTCATTTCAGCTGGATTCTCAGAGGATGGGCACACAAATATCGCCATGAGGCTGCCATAGAATAGAGAGACGACCACCAGATGGGATCCACATGTGGAGAAGGCTTTCCTCCGGCCAGCACCAGAGGGAACACGCAACACGGCTCTGAGGACCAGGGTGTAGGATCCAACGATGGGGAATAATGATCCTAAGAGAAGTATGAAGTTGAAAGTGTAGCAGATGGATTCAGTAATGGGAGCAGGGACACAGACAAGTTCAAATAATGGGCCTTGCTCACAGGCAAAATGATCAATCATGTTAGGGCCACAGAAGGGCAGCTGAGATATAAGAACAACGGGTATTGGGCAATAAAGGAATCCACCCACCCAACATGCAGATATCAGAATGGCACAAAACCCTCCTGTCATGATGGTGGGATAGTGTAGTGGACGGCAGATGGCTAGGTACCAATCATATGCCATGACTGATAGGAAGAAACACTCAGTAGTCCCCAAGGAGAAAAAGAAATAGAACTGGAGGAAACAGCCAGAAAAGGAGATGGTCTTGGTCTCAGATAGAAAGTTGGCCAATAAGTTGGGAACAGTGGAAGAAACATAGCATATTTCAAGGAAAGCAAAATTCCCCAAGAGGATGTACATGGGTGTGTGGAGCTGCTTGTCCCATTTCACTGCACAGACAATGGCTCCATTGCCCAACAAAGTCAGGATGTATACCACTAAGAACAAGGAGAAGAGGAGATTCTGCATCTTCCTGTGACCAGAAAACCCCAGGAGGACAAACTCAGTTACAATGTGTGTGACTGAGTTGTTAGGCTCCAAAACTGCAGAAAAAAACAAGACAACAATAACACAAAATCTCTTGTTTCCATGAAAGCATTGTAAGATGAAAGTTTAAATTTGAATGAAAGCACACTAGTCCACTGTGCACGTATATGTCCTGTCCTAACTCCTATGGGATATACTCTATTGAAGGGAATGGCATCAGAATTAAACAGGTTTCTGCTTAATCTGAAAGTAAATAGGTAGGACAGATTCAGTGCTGAATGGGTCCAGTTATGCTTGGATTCTGGGGGATTACAAGTAATACTCATACTCTGGGCAGTATTTATACAAGTATAGCTGTACCAGCAGAAGCCTTTTAGTGTGCACATAGAAGTGCATATGTACAGGAATCCAAGACCACCAGAGTCTACTGAATGATAGATTTATAGGTAGAAGAGTCCTTTGAAGTCATTTAATGCAGTGATCTCATTTTTCAGCCAGAAATCCTGATCACATCTGGCTGGGTGGTGGGGGTGTTACGTGACTTGTCCAAAAATAGACAAGTAGCCATTAGCATAGCCATTATTCAAATCCAGGTCTTCTGACCCAAAATTCAGCCCTCTTGCCATGGTCATGGTCCCTCAAAAATTCTTACTGTCTCTTTATTTTGCATGGAAATAATTTAGACTCACACATGGGTAGGGGATAGTCTCAGTAACACTAGGTCTTTTCTTACTGTTTCTGCTGCTTAAATATTCTGGCTGATTGAAGCTTCATTGCAGATGGAAATACTTGTACCCTTGTCTAGTGAAACCCTTCTACCTTTTTGCTTACCATCTTGGAGGATTTGCTAGCGTGCCTAGTATTCTCTGCTAGTATTAGTTTGAAACAAGGACTATTTCATTGTCTAAACTCTGTTTCTCTAATGTTTAATAAGATTTATTTTTTAATGTCAATATCTCTCATAAATGGGTTAAAGTGTGTCCAATCTCTTCTTAATTTGAAGGAAGTCAGATCTTAAAATTGAAATCACAATGACTTTTTTTCTGTGATATTTGTAGTTACCTACATTAATATATAGTGTTCCTCTTCCTCTAGCACAATTTTTGAATGTGAAGGAGGAACATAAATGTTATCATCTTCAGAGGAACCTGTACATGATAGGTTGTTAAAATTAGAGATATCCATACCGTAACTCTTGTTTGAGCCAATAGAACTAGTCATATATCGTTTCATTTTTCTTGACATGACTGATTCATTCCTATTATATTGTTTGTCCTTCATTTTGAAAGAGGACTGATGACATCATGGAGATTGATGTTATGACTTGAGTGTGAATTGGATTTAATTGAGGCAGAGTTGTGCAAAGTCATGAGCCTCTATTTCTCCTTCAGAGTTTTAGAATTTCAGTGGCAGGCCAAAGCTCAAGATGAACAGCCATGACCCGTGATGCAGTGAATGACCTTGGTTTCAACAGTCTGACCAAACTCTAAGTGTTCCACAGTGCCTTCTTCAGTCTCCTTCATGGTTGTTGGAATAAATTGTTCTCATCCCATCCATTCTGCTAGAGAAAGTCTTCATGTACTTGGCATAGATATCCCCTTAACTCACTGAGAAGTTTAAAGTCTGTCAGTTACCCTTAACCTCGTTTAATCCTATCTGTGGATATGGTTTCTTGGGGTGTGGCCTCTGTGCATGTTACTTCCATGGGGCTCCAGGTGAGAGCTGGATGAAGGTGGACACCCTGGAGTTAGCACTAGAACTGCTAATCCCCCCAAATGCTCCCTGCTCCCCCACTCCTTTTTTACTTGAATAATAAAAGAAGAGGAAGAAGTTTTTTTTTTTATTTGGCCATCCCATATAAGTAGGTCAAATATTTCTATGCTGGAAACTTGAACACTCAAGTGTCTACATCAAACATTTATTAAGTACTTATAGCGTGCAAAGCACTCTAGCATTGAGGAAGATCTATGCATTAACACTGACTTGGTCCCTGTCTTGATGAAAGTGAGAAAAATAGAAACAAGCAGATCTGTAAGTGTGAGGACTACAGTACAAAAATATCTGAAAAGATTTTCATTAAATAATGCAAAAAAAAGAATCAAATCCCTTGGAAATAAGTACATGCTAACAGCAATCATGTAAAATGACAGATATGAATGTGCACAGAATCACAAATCTGAGAGTGGGAAGGGACCTCAGCATCCCTCTGGTACCATCCATGCTGTGGATGTTATTGTTTGTCTTTTCTTCTCAAAGAGGACCATGACACTGGTGTTAAAAAATCTCCATTGTAACCTATCTAGGCTATGATTGGCCAGAGTGTCCTTGAAGTTCTCCATGGAAGGGGAAAGCAAGATGCTCTGAATCTTAGAGGGAATGGCTGGTAAGGCATTTCAGATATTTTAAATATCGAAATAAATTCATTCCAATGTAGTCATGAAAGCAAATTTAGCTGTTTTTGATATTTAATATTGTTTACAGTAAAGCGATAAAGCATATTGACTCCACTTAAACTAAACCTAGGTAAAAAACCTAGGTTGCACTTGGATAACAGGTTCACTTACCAAAATTCATCATTTTGTCCTCCAGTAAATTTCAAGGGATGACAAGTTGTACTATTCTATACTTGTTTGGATCTGGAGTAAACACAGAAGAATAAAATGTTTAAGACAAGGAATATTTTTGAAATCATGTTAAATATTAAACTTTTTCAATGAAAAAAGTACCTAGTTCAGTTGATCAAGTTTTCTAATTTTTCCAATGGATTGAATTCAAATCTGTGTAACATATAGAGGAGATACTATGTTTAAACAGTTAGTGTGGTGTTACTGATGTGTTTGTGTGTGTGTGTGTGGTGACTGATGAAGACAATTACTGGGCAAACAGAGTATTTCCAGGTAGAGAAACAAACTTTTCCTAGAACTGTTTTAGCATGCTCAAAATATATTGTGGTACCCTGCCTACTGTCCTAGGGAAGGGTCAAAAACTCCCCCTCTCTGTAACAAGAGTTCTGTATGTTACAAACTTTGTTATTACTTGCCACAATCGCAGGATTGTCACCCGTGGAACAAGGAAGAGAAACAGCCTTCTTCCTCAGAAACTGGATCTTGTAAATCTGAGCATCTTGTGTTCTGATATGGTTAGTATTATAAAATCATAAAAAAATAGGTCTGGAAATGACCTTAGAAATCTGAACTAAATGAAACACTGACAGTCTTAACCTTACACTTAGCCTTATGTGAATTTTATTAGCCAGCAAATTTTATCTGGCCCATTCATGGTGAAGGTACAAATAAGCAGAAGGGAATAGAAATAAGGAGCCTAGGAGTGTCATCTTCTGAATTCTAGTAGGAGGCCCCAAACTATTTCATAGGTACAATTGAAAGGTTCCAACCTTTCCCATCTCCTCAATGGGAATAGTTAGAGAGATAAGTACTTTTTGTTAGACCCTTGGGAGGAAGACTTATTTTACCTCTTTGTTCAGTGGGTCTCTATTGGGGGTAAGACTAGTGGAAAATTCCTCTGGCCTCTCCAGATGAGCCTGTTAGACGCTGGAAAAGGAGAGATAAGAGCAATAAGGAAGTGAGATAGCAAGAATGCTCTTGAAGAGGCACTGGTTAATGTTACCCTCTGTAAATTATTATTTGAGAAATTTGTGTAAGAGAAAAAGGAGTGCTCCTGCACCCACCTCATAAACCAACTGTCGAATGTATGGAGGTGGATTTTTGAGATCCAATGCCTAACAATCACACATTGTCATCTAGCCGCCATGAGTGTCTGTCTTCGTCAGCACTCATACTCATGAAGAGCAGATTTGCTGTCCTAAGTTTTCCTAGGCTATCTCCACTTCTACATGGAGGAGAACCCCTAGTTTATTTTGGTTCTCCCTAGAAGAAAATAGAGTGAACAACTTTAACACAGAATAGACATCCACATTGTACAATAGAAGCCCATACATTAAAGCAGTTATTGGGCTGGCTATAATGCAGACCATTCTCTTGTAGCTATATGGTCTTTAATAATTATCAGCTAGCACTTATATGGTGCTTTAAAGCTTTCAAAGCTCATTACCAAGTTATCTCTTTTTATTTTCACTACAACCATTGTAGGAAGGGGTTGTTATTTATTCTCCAGTCTTATACCAGGGGGTAAGTGGGAAGAGAAAGAGAAGTTAAGTGACTTGCTTCCAGGTCATACTGCTAGTCAAGGGTCCAAGGCTAGATTTGAACTCAAATCCCAAGTTCAAAACTGTGTCTGCTGCATTACCAACTTGCTGGCTCACCTGGGTGAAAGGATCATAGGAGAGAGATTTAGAGTTTAAAGGGACCTTCCATGCCATCTAATACAATTACCTTATTTTCCTGATGAGAAATTGAGGTCCATGGAAGTGAGGTGACTTGTTCCAAGATTGTACAGGTGGTGAAAAACAGAGTCAGGATTTGGACAATGAGGGAATTAATTCTAGGGAGCTTCTCCTCATGCATCCTAATCTTGAAATAGTTTGGTGGAAGGCGAGGAAAGTGGAGTCATAGAACATCAAAAATTATTTGTATTTCATTTGACTTTTTTTCGTATCTGATAATACTGGGAACCCATTATCATGTAGTGATTTGAACTGTGTGTATCTGATCCAATTTATTTTTCCTGTCAGCAATTATCACTAATTCCCAGGTTTCCAAGATCCACAGTTCCCCCTTTTCTGTTAGTGCATCGCCTCTACATTTCATAATTTTTGGACTTGATTTCTCTCGGGAGTCTGACTAATGAGACCCCAGAGTCAAAATATCTGAGAAATCTCAGGATCTCTTTCCTCTGTGTGACAATCATTTTTCACTGAGGAAATTTCTCCTCTCTGCAGGGAAATGAGTATGTTGTCTTCATTTGTGACATATACCTGCCTTCTCTTCTTTCCTAATAATAAGCTGACCTTACATAACTGGTATCATTCAGTTGCTATTTTTCATTTGATTTCTCCCCACCCCCAAATATAGTGCATACCAGTCATATAGTTTATTTCATTCCATTTGAACTTTGGTGAATAATCATCCTTCCCAATTAGTAGTGGCAGAGTTGTTAGAGTCCTTGGCCTGAATTTAGGAAGATATATTTTTGAATCTTGGTACTGGCATTCAGTTTTATATATGGCTGTGGGAAAGTCCCTAAAATCAATCATATGCTGAGTATAATTGGGGAATTGGACAGTGGAAGTCTATTCTCAGAGGATGTATGGACAGTGTGATCATTCCAAATGATGTGGTAGATGAAGTTTGGTGAAGTTACCTGTGGAATTGCAAGGTAATGTGCATTTGAAATGCCCAGTCTCTCAATTCAGAGAACGTTCTCAGGTTATGTTCTGTGTTCCTTTAGATAGATTGCTGAAACAACAGAAGGAATGCTTACAAAAGTTCCTTGAGGTGTCATTGAGGCCCCCTTTTCCTTTTCTCTTATCCAGTAAGGAGCACAAGGCATTATTTGGCCCAATATTGTGGGACCTGCAACTTGGTTAGTTTTGGCTATCATAGTACTAATTAATGTTTGGAGTGTACCAAACACTTAGAGGCAGGTTGGTAGCAGAGTCTATGGAACTCTGGGCTTAGAATCAGGAAACCTCATCTTCCTGTGTATGTGTCTGGCCCCAGATACTTAGTAATTGTGTGACCCTGGTTGCACCACTTAGTTCAGGTTGCCTGAGTTTCTCATCTACAAAATGGGCTGGAGAAACAAATGGCCAATGCTTCCAGTTCAGAGAAGTCCAAGTAGGGCATGAGTAGACAACAGTAACAAAAATAATCAGATCATCCATGGATAGAATAGTTATGTGGCATCTTCTTTTTTCCTTATAGCTTCTATCCTCTCCTTTCCATTTTCACCACCACCCTGGTAGTTTAGACCTTCTTCTACTATATTCTTCTACTATAATTTCTTCTTGATTTGTCTTTCTTCCTGTAGCCTCTCTCAGCAACAATCAATCCTGTGGAGATTATGTGACCCTACTGCCCAAAGTTCTTCAATGGCCAAAGATCCCAATAAAGATCTTTATTGAATAAAATCCAAATGACTTGTCAGTCTACAACGTCTTTTCCAGTTCTTACATGCTATTCTTCTCAATTCCCTATCCCTGTTGATATTCAAAGTCCAATCTAGTTTTCCAGGTAATGCATTAACTGGCACACCTCAATGGAAAGAAAAGTCCTCAGAATGTAATTTTGAGGTTTCAACTAAGCCTGAACTAGAGCTATTGAATGATTTCTTCGACCAAATGGTCACAGATACAGGAAACAGTAACGGAAGTCCACAGAACAAGCCTCTCAATTCCTTCCTTTAAAGGAAGGCAATCAATCATGCTTGCTGGATATGCCAGAAGAGTACAATCTTTTGAGATCCAAAGCACCTGGAATGTGTTCTTTCTTTCCAACTCAAGCCTGAGCTTCTTCCTTCTATCTTGTACTTGCTTGCTATGCATTTTCAATCTTGTGAGGACTGGTTTAAAATATATCTGCAAGTGGTCAGTTACGGCTAGATACTGAATTTTTCTGGCTAATCATAGCCTGTATTCTAGCAGAGATGCTTAGACCATCTACTGATCTCGAGGCTATCCTAGAAAGGTTTCTTTTTAAAAATTATTTATTTTATTCAAAATTTATGAAATAAGCAAGCATTCCTAAAACATAGTAGAATAGAAAAAAAGATGCTCATATGTGAAAATGTAAATCTAATTGTGTAAAACTTGTTATTTATTTTAAATATATACTAAAGTTTTCATGTAGCTTTCTTTTTTCTTCCCTTGTCCCTTAACCAGATTGCTATGATTAAACACAAAAATGTGTATATATGTAAAATCATCCTATAT
Organism: Bettongia penicillata ogilbyi; assembly: GCA_023548195.1. Classification (NCBI taxonomy): domain Eukaryota; kingdom Metazoa; phylum Chordata; class Mammalia; order Diprotodontia; family Potoroidae; genus Bettongia; species Bettongia penicillata. The sequence goes on along the minus strand of JAJHZJ010000051.1, from coordinate 3,775,759 downwards.
ACATTTTTATTTATCAGTTCTTTATTTGGATGCAGATAATGTTTTCTTTCATAGGCCTTCTGTAGTGAATTTGAGTATTTATAATAGCCAAAATGACTTCCTTGTTCTATTTTTTTTATTAATACCAGAACACAAATACAGAACAGAGAAAAAACAAAAACGTATCATCAACTTAAATATTGGAACTTCAATACAAAGTAAAAAAGGCAAAAGAAGTATATCATGTATGTAGCAGAAAATAAGAGAAGATTCAAAATATATGATGATAAATTTTCAATTCAAGAAAGTCTGTATGATAAATAATGAACTCTGGATTGAAAACTGTCCATCTTTTCTTTGTTTCCTTGTAAGTTTTCTTTGCTTCTCTTTTGTGAACTTTTCTACTTTGTTCCTTTCTCCCCCTTACTCTGTCACCCAAGGCTACAAATAAGTTTGGGTCTCTCTCTCTCTCTCTCTCTCTCTCTCTCTCTCTCTCTCTCTCTCTCTCTCTCTCTTCCCTTTCTCTCTCTCTCTCTCTCTCTCTCTCTCTCTCTCTTTCCCCTTTCTCTCTCTCTCTCCATATATATATATATAGTGTATGTATAGACATATACATATATACGTACACATATAGACACATACTTTCACAAACAAATTCTGCTCCTGATCTATGTTTTTATGTTTGTTCATCTCTTGTTTCCTATCCCTCTTGCCTCCTCTCCTTTACTTCAATCTGCTATCTTGCCCTCCTATTTATCTACTTACCTACCCCCCTTCAAGGATCCTCCCTTTCCTCCCATTCCCATAAATCTAAGCACCCTTCCATACCCCACTTTTACCCTTTCCCTCACCTTCTGCTCTAAAGATCCCTCCCTTGTCCTCTCCCTGGTCCCTATGCCCCTTCCATTTTATTTCTTATGAATTTAGAAGACTTTTATACTCATTTAGATACATATGTGTGATTCCCTCTTTATCCCATTCCTGATGAAAGTAGGTTACCAAGACTATCAGCCCTCCTCCCCCATCTAATTCCTTCGTATTTATTCTTCCGCTTGTATAAAATAATCACTCTTTTTAACTGTTGCTAAATGGTTTACTTTTTGAATTCACATCATATTCAGGTTTCCCCCAATAATTCTTATGAGCTACCCAACTATTGATAAGAATCTGAGACATATCTTTTACATACATGAAAAGTAAATGGTCTGTCCTTATTGAATCCCTTATAATCAACCTTTGATATGTACCTTATATAGCTCTTGTATTTCAAATCTTCTATAACTTCAGGTTTTTTAAAAACAAAGTCTTGAAAGTCTGACAGTTTATCAAATGTCCATTTTTTTCTTTAGTAATTACATTTAACTTTGCTGGGTACATTTTCAGCCGTAATCTCAGTTCTTTTGCACATATGTCCTGTGTTCCGAGTCCTGTGATCCTTTAATGTCTCTGCTGCTATGTCTTGCATGATTCTAATTGTGGAACTATCAATTTAATTTTTGTTTTCCTTAAAATAAAAATCTTTTAACTCGGAGTTTCAGAATTTGACTATGATGCTCCTACAAGTTTTCCTCATAGGGTCTCTTTTAAGTGATGATCAATGAATTTTTTCTATTTCTACTTTCCCTCCTTGTTCTAAAACTTCAAGACAATTTTCTTTAATTATTTCTTTTTTTAAAACTGTAACTTTCAGTTAGTCTGATTATTTTCATGTTTTTTCCTCTTGATCTATTCTCCAAATCTGTTTTTTTCTTATAAGATTTTTCACTTTCTGTTCTATTTTTTCATTATTCATATTTTGTTTAGTTATTTCTTGATTTCTGTAATTTTGCTGGCTTCACCATGCCAAATTCTAATTTCAAGGTGACATTTTCTTCCTTCAGATTCTGCATTTCCTTTTCTAATTGGTTGACTTTCACAAATTTCTTGTTTTTCTTGGACTATTTTTATTTTTTAAATTTTTTCCATCACTGTCATTGAATTGTTAAAGTCTTTTTAAAGGTCTTCTATGAATTCTTTTTGGGAAAGTGACCATTTGATGTTAACTCTTTGTGGGTTTCTTCACTTCAATATCCTTCTCTGAAGATGAACCCTGGTCTTCTCTATTCCCAAAATAGCTTTCTATGGTTGGATTCTTTCTCCTTACCTATGCATTTTTTTTGTAGTAACAGTTTATTTTCTGTAATCACCTCTAGACCTGAGATATGGAGTATGATGCCTCTTGCTCCAGGTCTTCACTTCTCCCCTCTAACATGGAACCAAAGTCGAACCTCCAATATCCGGTAAATACTCACAACCAAGGGCTTTCTGACCCATTTTTTCTGCATTTACTGGGCATGTGCTGGTTCCTTATCACCCTGACCCTCTTTGTGACACAGTTGAATCTGGCATTCCTTGTCTGTAGAGTTTTCCTGGAACTTCCCAGCTCAGACACCCAACTCCCCTCACTAACCAAAGAATAAAAGTTCCTTTGTTTTAGGCCAAGGCAGCCTCTGAAACCAACTAACCCTAAGACTTGCCACTTGCTGTTTAAGTGGCTTGCTTCTTGTGGTTAAAAGGCACCCTAGCCTGTTCCTCACCAGGAACAAACCTTGCTCTAGGATTTTCCTTCTCTTCTTGAATTGTGCATGTAAGACCCCTCTTGTGCTTATATTCTTATTTATTTTTGCCTGCACTTTTTTCCCTCTAAGGTGATATCTTATCTCTTTTGTGGGAGGAAATCTTGAGAGCTTGGAATTTTCTGACCTTCTCCTGCCAACTTCCCAGAATCCTCCATCAAAATTGATCTTAAAACAATATTGCTTTTACTGTATAAAATGTTTTCTTGGTGCTACTGATTTCACTTTTTGTTATTTTGTGCAATTCTATCTTTGTTTTTCTAAAATCATTAAGCTCATCATTTCTAATAGCACAGGAGTGTAGGTATTTGCTTATGTGTAGCTTAAATGGGTTAACTTCTTTCTAGCAGCAGTTTTATCTACCCTTCTTCTCTTACCTGTAACTTATTCTATAGTTGAATTGATTACCACTTTTCCTAAAATATGATGTATATTTCTCCATCTTGGTGCCTTGAGTCCTGCTGCTTCCTTCCCTTCATATAGACATGTTATATAGCCCCATTTATTCCAACTGGGTGGGTACTCAGAATCTCTCCACATACCCATATAACAAATGATTTCTCATAGGAAAACTAAATGGGCTACCTCGATTCTCTTTCTGGAAATTTGTAGGATTTAGGAATAGTTTAGTTTAGCAGGAAGAGACATGGAGTCCTAGCAGAAGTAAATGGATGAAGTAGAAGATCATTGTTACTTGGAACAAAAATTCACTATGGAAGATATGTTATTGGAACGTAAAGATGAAGGCATAATGGAATCCTGCATACCTTATATGAGATGATCCTTATAGGCACAAGCCCTTGTTGGTAAATTCAATACTGTAAATTTCTGTATGTCAGGTTTCTCTTTCATGGGGGGGCATACATTATGACTCCATGCAGGAAGAACTGTAGATTGTAAAGTTAAGGTTCACTCATGTGCTTTGGGAATGAATAGAAATATCAGTAGTTTCTTGTGGAGGCTCAGTGTTGGGAGGAGTTGTATTGAGAATGCCTGTTTCTAATAGGAGAAAATCCTATTCTAATAGGGGACAGGAGAGGAGGGAGAAAGCATTAATTTAACACCTACTCTTTGCTAAGCATTTTATAAATATTGTCTTATTACAGCCTTTATGCAGATTAACATGTCTTGTGGATTATTATCCCCTAAAACACAAAAATTATATTCCTCAATGCATGTCAGAACAAACAAAAGGGATTCACTGTAGGTGTGACTCAGTTCAATTATTCTGAGGAAGAATTGTATGACGTATAGTTATGGAATGAAAAGATAGCTTATCCACTATGGTCTCCTCATCAAAAAGTCATGGAGAAAACTAAGAAGAGAAACCATGAATTTAATCTCCCTTCAAACTAGGTGTAGATTCTTCTAGAATCTGAATTTGGGAGTCTATGCTCTCCAAGCCTTTCCTCTTATCTTTGTTCTACACTTACTTGTTACCCAACGTGTTACAAAGCTTTATAACAACGATTCATTAACTCCGGAGCTTAGCTCTGGCAGAGTGCAGAACAGATCGTGCATCAACAGAATATTCTGCATTATTTGTAGTACTTAATGCATAAATAAAGGAAAGCAGACCCTGGTGATGATCATCTTTGATGCTGTCTTTACTTGGAGGTTGATATATCTAGGCTGTATTGAAGAGGAAGTTCAGGAAAACCTGAGTCATCTTCCTGGATCACTTTCTTTACTAGTTGAGTAGATAAAGTTATGAGTGCATAGTATATGAGATTTCTGTTTAGCAGTCAATAGCTAGAAACTCTTGGAGACTGATCCCTGATGAAGGAGCTTTGAAAGGGAGGAAGAGAAGGCAAAGACAGTTAGAGTCCCATGGGACAGAGTTTGTTTTTCAAATAAATGGCTTCCCTGACATCTCAAGTGTCTTTGCAAGAATCCTTGGTAGCTGCCTTAAGTATACCTTCCACACTACCTCCTTCTCGCTCATTCATAGTAGACTGGCTCCAAGGACTAGCCAGTGAAGAAAATCCATATTTGGGGATATATCTGGATGGATATCAGCTTAACATCCATTAGTTTAAAAAGGGAGAGAGCAATCTGCTGAGCAATCACCTTCTTTTGAAAATGAGGAAATACTCCTGATGAAATATTTGCCCCACACAAATCTTCTTTCTCATAAGCTTTATCTGTAACAGAATCGTATTGTTTCGCATATCAGCTGAAAAGATAAGATTCCATTCAAAAATTTTATTTATTTTCTTCACTTTTTATTCTGTTTTTGAGATTTTCTTCATTTTTGCTATACCATGATGTGTATATAATTTATTAAACACCTTTTCACACATATTGATATAAACTTAGTTCATGTCACGGTTATTTCTCTCATTACATAGCTAGTATCTACTAAAACATCCCCAACATTTCTATTCTCATTCAAGACATTTCTTTCATTTTTGTTCTATTGTTTTTTTAAACTCATTTCTGCAAATCTTATTAGGAGCAGACAGCACAACGAAATAGAGAATGAATGGTTAGGTAGCAATCTATGCTCTGAGAGACTTGTCTAGGGCACTGAAATATTAATTCCTTTACCCAGTGTCACACAGCCAGGACATGGCAAAGGCAGGACTTGAGCCCTGTTCTTACTGGCTTCAAGGCTGGCTTTCTGCCCACTATGCCACATTGCCTCTGCAGAGAAGTAAATGCTAAGTAAATGAGGGTGGTAGTGGAATGGCAGAAGAGATTAAGCATATGTCAATCACCTACTATGTGCCAGACACTATGCCAAGCACTTTATGAATATTATCTCACTTGATTTTAATACACCTATGAAGTAGGTACTATCATTGTTAGTGTTCAGTCATTCAGTCACGACCAGGTCTTCATGACACTGTGGACCATAGTGTCTTTAGGTTTTTCTTGGTAAAAAAGCTGTAGTGGTTTTCCATTTCCTTCTTCCTTCCTTGCCTAGATTAAGGCAAATAGAGGTTAAGTGATTTGCCCAGGATCACCCAGGCAGTCAATATTTGAGGCCAGATTTGAAATCATATCTTCCTTACCCCAGGCCTGGCATTCTGTCCACTTAACTACCTAGTTGTCCCCTGCTGTTACTATTATGCCCATTTTATATGGAGGCAGACAGATGTCAAGTGACCTAGTTATGTTGGGGTATACTGGCTAGATTTTTTTTATCAAAGACCATGCCTTAAACCTAACTCGTTTAGGCTCCCATTGCTTGGACAATAGATCCTTGCCAAAGTGCCACTTACTGGTTACTTTTTGGGTCCTTCTGGCTCAGAGCGAATGTAAATAATAATTATCTCTCTTTTGGCCAGTAAGTGGGAGTGTCTTCTGCCAGTCTGATTTTTTTTTGATTCAGGGATCATACCTTGACTTTCTTTTTAAGCAGGATTATTAGCTGAATGTGAGTTACCTCACTCAAAGTGAGACCTGGCAAATCCTTAGCTTCAAAGAACCAAGGTGTCCCACTGTATCCTAGGCCATCTCTAGTCATCCTGATCTACATCTGGCCGTTGAACCCAGATGTCTCTGGAGGAGAAAGTGAGGCTGGTGATTTTTTATAGCCCTGTCTCACTCACATTCAATTCATTTGCAAGTCTTGTCATCATATTCGAGATGGCATGGTCCTCAAGAAGGTAAGATAAACCAGAGCCACAAGGTTTGAGGGTCATACAACTAATTAGATGTCTGAAGCTGGATTTGAACTCAGGTCTTCCTGACTCTAGATCCAGCAATCTATCCTATGAGACATCTAGATATCCACACTGAATGAAAGAAAGGAAGAAGAAAAAGGAAGAAAGAAAAAGCAAGCTAGGAAGCAAGGAGGAATATATGGACTTTTATGGTCCCAAGAATTGAAGATCTGGGCTCATTGTCAGTACTGGTTGTCAATGTAATGAAGAATCATGAAAAGCAAAGTGGTTTCTAAGCCTCTCAGAGGCTATTGTTCATCTTTCTAAGCAAGAATTCTAGTATATATTTTGTAACCTAGAAAAGAGTTAGGGAGACCCAGCTCAATCTTGGAGCTGTCAGTTATGAAACCAGGAATAAAATCTAGAAGTCCAGACTCACAGACCTTGACTGGGAATCAGAATTCAGAAACTTGTCACCATATGTCTCTCTTTTTCTTTCTTCTGGATAATGTACCACACCTGATTGGCATGATTAATAATTTGAGGAAATAATTATTCTTGGAGTATGTGCAAAGGGGGCCAGGATTTGACAAGGGGAAGAGAAGTGACCCTTTGAAATCCACTTGCTAGATATGAGTTTTGAAGGATGAAAAACCTCACAGCATTTTTGTAGGAATCATTTGCCCCTCTGTGGCCTCTGTCATTCATTATTTAGCAGATGCTGAATCTGATTGGAGTGCTGAATGGCACCTGAGTATCACAGAGAGCTAGTACACAGGCCTGAGCCCTCACAGGGAGTGTATCAGTTCCCCAGTAGATATGAATCCCAATAGTGCTTTAGTTCTCTCTAAAGGGGCACAGAATAAGGAGCTTTACAGAAGAACGGGCCCCTTTGAAGTGCTGGCTAACAGCAAGTGCACGGAAGCAGTAATTATACTGGTTGGCATGAGGTTGTTTTTATTCCCCCCCCCCACCTTTCCCTGCCCTCATACTCTGTTGAGATTCCTTGACTCAGCCTGGAGACGAGGTCAGCTAGCAAATGTCAGCCACCATTGGCTTTCATTGTCCCAGACAGGAAGATATTGTAAAAAAATATTATATGTGAGTTATTTCTTATATATGTCCTTTTCATTTTTTAAAATCTCTATGGGGATTTTATGGAAGGATGAGATAAAAAAGTCACAAAGAATGAAGGATCATGGTTGAGTTGCAATTGGCAGTGGAAGAGGAATTGTGAGATCTCAAATCCTTCTCAGTACTGAAGTAGTGCCAAGGAGTAATATGATAGTCATCTTACCTTCCAAATAATTCTCATGAACTCTAGCTAATTTTCAATCCTCCTAGGACTTTTCTCAGGGCATTTTTCATATCCTTGTTGCGTAGACTATAGATTAGGGGATTTAAGAGAGGGGTTGCTACTGAGTACCCTAGTGTGACAATCTTCTTCATTTCAACTGGATTCCCAGATGTTGAGCATAGAAATATCACCACAAGGGAGCCGTAAAATAGAGAAACGACCACCAGATGGGATCCACATGTGGAGAAGGCTTTCTGCCGGCCAGCACCAGAGGGAATACGAAACACGGCTCTGAGGACCAGGGTGTAGGATCCAACGATAGGGAATAATGATCCCAAGATAATCATGGAGTTGAAAGTGTAGCAGATGGATTCAGTAACAGGAGCACGGACATAGACAAGTGCAAGTAATGGGCCTTGCTCACAGGCAAAGTGATCAATGATGTTAGGGCCACAGAAGGGCAGCTGAGATATAAGAATAGTGGGAACCAGGTAATAAAGGAATCCGCCCACCCAACAGGAAGATATCAGGGTGGCACAAAAGCCTCCTGTCATGATGGTGGGATAGTGTAATGGATGGCAGATAGCTAGGTACCGATCATATGCCATGACTGATAGAAAGAGACACTCAGCAACCCCAAAGGAGTAAAAGAAATACAACTGGAAAAAGCAGCCAGTGAAGGTGATGGTTTTGGTCTCAGATAGCAAGTTGGCCAACATGTTGGGAACTGTAGAAGAAACATACCATATTTCCAGGAAAGCAAAGTTCCCCAAGAGGATGTACATGGGTGTGTGGAGCTGCTTGTCCCATCTCACTGCACAGATAATGGCTCCATTTCCCAACAAAGTCAGTATGTATACCACCAAGAACAAGAAAAAGAGGAGATTCTGCACTTCCCTGTGAGCAGAAAACCCCAGGAGGACAAACTCAGTCACAGTGTGTGTGACTGACCTGTTAGGCTCCAAAACTGTGGAAAAGATAAGAGAAAAATGACACAAAGAATCTTTTTTTCCAAGAAAGCATTCTAAGAAAAATGTTTAAAGTTGAATGGAAAGCACACTGGTCCATCATGCAACTCGATATCTTGTCCTTAGTTCCTATGGGACATGCCCTCGTGAAGGGAATAACATCGGAATTAAACAGGTTTCTGCTTAATGTGAAGGTAAATAGGTATGACAGATTCAATGCTAAACATGTGCAGTTATGCTTGGATTTTGGGGGATCACTTGTAATACTCATATCCTGGAAATACTTTACACAAGTATAGCTGCACCAACAGAAGACAATTAGTGTGCACATAGAAGGACATACACACAGGAAACTAAGATCACCAGAATGTACTAAATCATAGATTAATAGGTAGAAGGGACCTTTGAAGTCGTCCGAGTCAGTGATCTCATTTTTCAGCCAGAAATCCTGATCACATCTGGCTGGGTGGTGGGGGTGTTATGTGACTTGTCCAAAGGTAGACAAATAGCCATTAGCATAGCCATTATTCAAACCCAGGTCTTCTGATCTGAAATTCAGCCCTCCTTCCATGGTCATGGTGCTTCAAGAATTTTTACTATCCTTATTTTGCATGGAAATTATCTAGACTCACAAATGGGTAGGGGGTAGTCTCAGTAACACCAGTCCTTTTATTACTGTTTCTGCTGCTTTAATATTCTGGCTGATTGAAGCTTCATGGCAGAAGGAAATATATGTGCCCTTATCTAGTGAAAGCCTTCTACTCGCTCGCCTTCCACCTTGGAAGACTTGCTACCTTGCCTAGCATTCTGGGCTAGCATTAGTTGAAACAAGGACTATTTCATTCTTTCTGGCCCTTGTTTCTTTAAATCTTAGTAAGATTTGTTTTTTAATGTCAGTATCTCTTGTAATTGGGTAAAAATGTGTCCATTTTCTTCTTAGTTTAAAGCAAGTTGAAATCACAGTGACTTATGTTTTCCCTGATATTTGTAGCCAGTGTTCGTTATATTAATGTACAGTGTTACTCTTCTACTAACATGGTCTTTGAATGTAAAGGAAGAATGTAAATATTTACAACTTCAGATGAACCTATAGGTTGCTAAAACTAGAAATAACCATAGTGTAATTCTTCTTTTTGCCATTAAAACTGGTCACATATCCTTTCATTTTTCTTAAGACTAATTTACTCCAATTTTGTTGCTTACTCTTCATTTTGGACCAACAACATCATGTTATGACTTGAATGTGAACTGGATTTTAAGTGAGACAGAGGTCTGTAAAGCCATGAACCTCACTGTCTTCTCCTTAGAAGTTTAATGGCAGAACAAAAGTCAAGATGAGCAGCCATGACCCATGATGCAGTGGATGACCTTTGTGTCTTTGTTGTCTGACCAAACTCTAAGTGCTCCACATTGTCTGCTTCAGCCTCCTTCGTCATTGTTGGAATAAATTGTTTTCATTTGTTCCATTTTGCTAGAGAAAATCTTCACATGCCTGACCTAGACACTCCCTTAACTCACTGTCAGATTTGAAGTCTGTCAGTTACCCTCAACCTGGCTTCAACTCCTCTGTGGGGTGTGGACTTTGCTCATGCTAGTTCCTTGGGATTCCAGGTGAGAGTTGGATGAAGGTGGCCACTCTGAAGTTAGTACCAGAATGTTGTGATTGACATTGTTTGTCCTTCCTTCTCAAAGAGGACCATGACACCAGCATTGAATGAATCTCCACTAGAACCTATCTAGGAAGTGATCAGCCAGACTCTCCTTGAAAACCTCCAAGGTGGGGGAAATTGATTGAATCTTTAGAGGGGGTGACTGCTAAGTTATTTCAGATATTTTATAGGTTGAAATTAATTCATTCCAATGTTGTCACAAACACAAGTTTAGCTGTTTTTGATATTTAATATTGTTTACAACAAAGCAATAAAACTTATTGACCAGTATCACACTAAACCAAGGATAAAATAATAGATTGTTTTGGATAACATCCTCACTTACCCAAATTCATCCGGTTATCCTCCATTAAGTTTAGAAAGAAGAAGGATTGTACTATTTTGTACTTGTTCCTATCTGGAGGAAACGTAAGAATGACATTTTCAACACAAGTGTACATTTTTGAAATCGTGTTAAATATTAGACTTATTTCAATGAAAAGAGTACATGGCTCTCAGTTGATAGAGTTTTCATGGCTGTGGAATTTTTCCAATGAATTTAATTCAAATCTGTATAACATATAGAGGAGATACTATGTTTAAACAGGCAGTGGAGTGTTAGTGAAATGTGTGTGTGTTTGTGTGTGTTGAAGACAATTACTGTGTTAATAGTTCATTTCCAGGTGGAGAAAGAAAACTTTCCTAGAACTGTTTTAGCATAAAGGTATGCTCAAAAATGTATTGAGGCAATCTGCCTACTGTTTTAGTGAAAGGTCAAACATTTCCCCCACCCCAAAACAAGAGTCTCGTGTATTGTAAATATTGTTATTACTTGTGAAAATCACAGGATTGTCATCCATGGAACCAGGAAGAGAGCCTCCTTTCTCAGAACCTGGAGCTTGACATCTGAGTATCTTGGCTTCTGATATGGTTAGTATGGAAGAATCACAAAAACTTAGATCTGGAAAAGACCTTAGAGAACTGAACTAAACAAAACACTTATAATCCCAGTCCTAAAATTTAACCAGCAGCAGACACTGGTTCTTCTTCCCCAGAAACTGGAGCTTGTACGTCTGAGCGTTTTGTCTTCTGACCTGGTTAGTATGATAGAATTACAAAAAATTGGGTCTGGAAAGGTCCTTAGAAATCTGAACTAAATGAAACACTGACAATCTCAACCCTACAACTTAACCCCCTGTGAATTTTATTAGCCAGCAAATTTTATTTTCTTTAGCTCACTTACGGTGAAGGCAAATAAGCAGAGGATTGGAAACGATGAGCCTAGGGATTTCATCTTCTGATTTCTAATAGCTGGCCTCACACTATTTCATAGGAACAATTGAAAGACTCCAACCTTTCCCATCTCCTTGATGGGAATAGATAAGTACTTAGAGAGATATGCACATTTTTTTTAGACTCCTGGGAGGAAGGCTTATTTTACCTCTTGGTTCAGTGGATGTCTACAGTGGGTAAGATCATTGGAAAATTCCTCTGGCTTCTCCAGATGAGCCTGCCTGCCATTGGAAAAAGTGAAATAAGAGCAATAAGTGAGATGACAAGAATACTCTTGAAGAGGCACTGATGAAAGTTACAACCTTTAAATTATTATTTGATGTAATTTCTATAAGAGAAACAGGATTGCTCCTGTATCCACCCCTGAACCACTTGTTGAATCCATAGAAGTGCATTTTTGACATCCAATGCATAGCATTCAGACATTGTCACCTGGCTGCCAGTAGTGTCACTCTTTCTCAGCCCTCATACACTCATACACACTAACAACAGATTTGCTGTCCTGAGTTCTCCTAGGGTATCTCCATTCCTAGACAGAGGAGAACCCTGGATTCCTTTGGTTCTCCCTAGAAGAAACTAGAATAAAGAATAAAGGAATAGACATGCTCATTGTACAACAGAAGTACATACATGAAAGCAGTCGTTGTGCTGTCCACATTGCAAAGCATTCACTTATAGTTATATTGTAATAATTATCAGCTAGCATTTATATGGTGCTTTAAGGCTTTCAAAGCACACCACCAAGTTATCTCCTTTTGTCTTCACAACAACTATAGTAGGTAGGTGTTGCTATTTATTCTCCAGCCTTATAGATGGGGGTAAATGGGAAGAGAAAGAGAAGTCAAGTGATTTGCCTCCAGGTCATAATATTAATCAAAAAAAGGTCCAGGACTAGATAGGAATTCAAGGACTTTCTTGTCCCAAGTCCAAAACTCTATCTGCCCCATTACCACCTTTCTGGCTCGCCAGGGTGAAATGATCTTGGGATAATAGATTTAGAATTGAAAGGAACCTCGGATGCCATCGAACCCAACTCCCTTATTTTACTGATGAGAAACTGAGGCCCAGAGAAGTTGTCCTGAGGTTATACAGGTGGAAAGAGACAGAGTCAGAATTTGGACAAGGAAGTAATCAATTACTGGAAACTCTTCCTCAAGCATTCTAATAGTGAAATTGTTGGGTGGAAGGAGGGAAAATGGGGGCATAGAATGTCAAAAAATTATTTTTACTTTATTTGACATTTTCCTCTTACCTGATAATTCTGAGAACTCATTCTCTTGTAATGATATGAACTGTGTATATCTGATCCAATTTATATTTCTTATCTGCAATTATCGTTAATTCCCAGGTTCCCAAGATTCACAACTTTTCTGTTAGTGCCCTACTCCTACATTTCACAATATTCTGATGAGATGTCCCTCTGGGATCTGACTAATGAGACACCAGAGTCAAAGTAAAATATCTGAGGAATCTCAAGAACTCTTTCCTCTGTGTGAAGATAATTTTTCACTGAGGAAATTCCTCTCCCTGCAGGGAAATGAGTATGTGATCTTCATTTGTGGCATATACCTGCCTTCTTTTTCTTCCTAATAATAGGCTGATTTTACATAACTGCTCTCATGTAGTGTCAAATTATGTTAACCCAGAAAAGTTCATCAATATTGTACGTCAGTTTCAGGATGGCATGTTTGCCCTGCTTCTGGATAATGCACAAAGCTCTCATGCCTTCCCAGTCGCCAATGGAATGAAACAGGGCTGTGTGCTTGCTCCCATACTTTTTAGCATGATGTTTTCAGCCATGCTGACAATGCTTTCAATGAGAATGAACATGGCATCAAGGTCAACTACCGTACGGATGGTAAGTTCTTCAATTTGAAAATGTTACAAGCCAAGACCAAAGTTGAGGGATTGTTGGTGCATGATTTTCTGTTTGCAGATGATTGTGTACTCAATGCAGCTACTGAAGCTGAGATGCAACAAAGTATGGATCAATTCTCTGCTGCTCATGCTAATTTTGGCCTAATAATTAACACCAAAAAAACACAGGTGCTCCATCAGCCGCCACCACACCATCCATTCGTGGAACCATCAATTACAACAAATGGAGAAGTTTTGAAAGCTGTGGATAAGTTCACTTACCTTGGTAATGTACTTTCCAGGGATGTACATGTTGACAATGAGTTCGATGCACACGTTGCCAGAGCTAGCTCAGTGTTTGGGAGGTTCTGAAGAAAGATTTGGGAGAGAAGAGGTATTAGACTGACTACCAAACTGAAGGTCTACAGAGCTGTTGTGCTGACTTCATTGTTATATGCTTGTGGAACATAGACAGTCTACCAGTGCCATGCCAGGAAACTGAATCACTTCCACTTGAACTGTCTTAGGAAGATTCTGAGGATCACCTGGCATGATAAGGTATCAGACACTAAAGTCCTTGCTCAAGTTGAGCTGCTAAGTGTTCAAACTATGCTTCAGAGAGCGCAACTCTGATGGGCTGGCCATGTTGTTGGAATGCAAAATGTATGCTTGCAAAAAAGACTATTTTATGGAGAACTGGCATTGGGCAGGTGATCACATGGTGGCCAGAAGAAACAATACAAGGACACTATCAAGGATCTCTCTCAAGAACTTTAAATTTGACTGTGCAACATGGGAGACACTGGCACAGGACCGCTCAGCATGGCGTGCCCACATAAGAAAAGGTGCTGTGCTCTTTGAGCAAAGGAGAATTGAGACAGCACAAAGTAAATGCAGGATATGCAAATTTGGGATATCCATCCAAAATATTCATATGAATTATCTGTGCCCAACCTGTAGTAGAGCATTCCAAACTCATATTGATTGATCAGCCACATTTGGACACACTGAAATTTCACTTTACAATAGTGATGTCATTTTGGTCCTCTTTGAAGATGAAGGACAACAAAAAATAATTGAGTGACATTTTTGATTTGATTTCCCCTTCAAAATATAATGGATACCAGCCATGTATTTTATTTTATTCCATCTGAACTTTGGTAAATAATTGTCCTTCCCAAACAGTAGTGGCATAGCTGTTAGATTCCTTGAGCTGGATTCAGGAAGATGTATTTGTGAATCTTGCTACTGACATGTAGCTTGATATATGACTATGAGAGTTCCTAAAATCAATCAGTAAGCACTTCCTAAGCATTTACCATGTGCTGAGTATACTGGGTAACTAGGCAATAAGAGTCCATTCTCAGAGGTGTACGGACAGTGTGATCTATGTGATGCCAAAGGACATGATAAGTTTTGCTGAAGTTACCTGTGGAATTGCAGGATAATGTGTAATTGAAATGCCCTGTTGCCCAATTCAGAGAAGGCTCCCAGACCATTTTCTGTGTTCCTTTTGACTGGCTACTGAAAGAACAGAAAGAATGTATACAAAAGTCTCTTGAGGTGTCATTGAGACCCCCATTTTCCTTTTCTCTTGTCCAGTCAGGAGGACAAACTGTTATTTGGCTTCATATTGGGGGACCTGAAACCAGCATGAAGCCCTCAGATTGCTAGCCTCTCAGATCCTACCCAGAAGCTGCTCTAAGTACTGGGTACACAAAAAGGCAAAAAATATAACCAGACTACTATTCTAATGGAGTGATATTATCTGTCAATATGTGAATATATCTTGCAGATATATTTATCATGTATTCATATTTATATACAAGATTTCCCAAAAGACTTAACTGCAGTTTTAAGCTTTAATAGCTTAAATAGTAACATATATTTTAATCATACATTACTATTTAAGCTACTTAATAGTTTAAATTGTAATATATATTCTGAACATTCTAATGCTATGTAGTACTACTCTATAGCAATACATATTACAATATCATATATAATATATTATATACCATATAGCATTCTACATAGTATATCATATATCTGAAGTATATAGTAGTATATATTTTGTATATATGCATATATGTGTGTATGTATACACATGTATACATATGTATGTACATATACATAATGCATCAAAGAAGGTGCAATGTAAGTCATGGAAGCCTGGGCCAGTCAAGTTCCAGCAGCAACCCTAAATGCATTGGCAGGCCATTGAAGGGATTTGTAGCACAGCTCTTGGTCACAGAATGTAGGAGACAAGGATGTATGATATAATGAGGAAAGTAAGGAGGGAGTTTGAGACATAGAAAAGAATCAGTGGCAGGATAAGGGGCACCGGAGAAATCTGGCAGTGGGTCCATGTCACAAATAATGTGAGCAGTGATTTTGGGACCACAAAATGGCAACTAAGAGGAGATGGACAGTGAACACAGGATAGGCTAGGAAACCAACTACTTAGCAGACAGACATCTGTATTGTTAAAGTATTTTTGCATGATGAGTTAATGTATTTTTGATTAATTTATGTCCATTAATAGGCCCATGTAACCTGCTTCAATCATATGGAAGCTCGAGTCAGATGAGTCTAAGCCACATGGAACAGGAAGAGGCAGAGCTAGAGCAGAGCTCAGAGTAGATTGGTCAAGTCTAGTTAGAACTAGGAAGGATGCTGGCAGCTGGCTAGTGTGAGCGAGAGAGCTTGTTTGTGATTTGTTTAAGGGAGCCAATTTGTGGGAAGCCCAGAAGGGGGAAGGCTTGAGGCTGGTGTTGTCCTTTGCATTGCTATTGCATATAGATTTTTTTTTTTTTTTACTAAGATGGATTTGGCTTTCTGGCATCTGAATAAATGTTTCGGTTCTGTCTTCCATGTGGAGAGTCTGTGGTATTTCATGATTCAGAATTGTACCGGGATATTTTCGGCTGCTGTAGGCACTGTGAATATGGTGTTAGCACCACCACATCAAAGTGTAATAGTGCCTCAAGGTCCTAATGATTGAGGAGTGCAGTGAGTGGCAAATGTCAAGATAAGGATCACAAGCCATGATGCACAAGAAATAGGTTTCAGTTTCACAAAGGGAGAAGAAATAGAATTGGAGTAATCAGTTAGTGGAAGAGCTAGTTTTGGTATTTGAGAGGAAATTTTCCAACGTACTGAGAACAGTGGAACTGATTTCCACATCTTCAGGAATGCAAAGTTCCCAAGTAGGATGTATATTGGGATTTGAAACCTCTTGTCCCACCTTAATACACAGATGTTGGTTCTGTTCTGCATCATGATCAGTATGCAGATGATCAAGAACAGTAAAAAGTGTAAGATTTGCACCTCTCACCAACCGGGAAAACCCAAGAGGAAAAATTCAGTCACTGTGTGTACTCCTGACTTGTGCATTGGTCCCTGAGCTATGCAAAAGACCTAAAGACAATTATATCAGCATTTCTAAGGCAAGGATTTTTAAAAAATATTATTTTATTTTTTATTGATGAAATAAAACAAGCATTTCCACAACACAGTAGCACAAATAAAAAGTTGATTGCATATGAAACCGCAAATCCATCATGCAAAACTTGATATTTTTCCCAAGTGTACAAGAGTTATCATGTAAATTCCTTTTCCCTCCATTTTTTTCTTCCCTCTTCATCCCTGCCCCAGAGATGGCTACCATTAGACACATACACATGTATGTATATGTATGTGTGTATAAGCAAAATCATTCTATGTATACTTCTATTTATCAGTTATTTAAAAAATGGAACTATGATTTAGTTCTTTTAAAATTTCCAGGAAGTTTAATGATGCCTTTGTAGGATTTGTGCACTAGCATCTTGTTCATATAGAAACAAATTCATAATTATCCTGTCTTTTTCTTAACCCACAACCTCTCAATTTTTTCTGTACCAGTAAACTGAGGTTTTAAATTTCTGGTACCACCCATCAGACTTTAACCTGTCATTACCTCTTGCTTACCAGCATACCAAAGGTTTCCTCTGGTCTATTTAACATTTTCCAATAACAGCATATCATCCAGTCAGGTTAAATACCTGAGGATTTCTATTTAAGAGGAACTTTCAGTGGGTGTACTGTATGGTTTAAAAGTTTACAAAGCTTATCATGGTTTAATTATGGTACTTTATTTGCAGTGGAATATTATCTTTCTAGGTTTCATTGTGCTTAAATTCTTATTGGTCTGGGCTTTGATACTAAAAAATTTTAGTTCCATGGGCCATGGAAATGACTGGCCCAAGTTGTTTTGTACAGCTATTTGAGAACTTTTTCTGGAGTCTTTCCCCTAAAAGTATGAGCCCTAGGCAAGAACTACTGCTGATGAACCCCTTGGGATCCGTCCTTGTGACCCACTGGCCATGATTTGGAAAATCTGTTATTCCTTACCCTCAAACTCCCAGTGAGAAATTACTCTTTTTTCTCAAGTTCTCAAATCTACCTTAGTAATTCCAGTGCCACTGGATTTCAGCAGGAATTGGTCTAACAAGGGATAATGCCAGATTGATAAACCCCCTGCACTTCAATAATGAGTAAAGAAGATCAACATGAACCCAGTTCTTGATAGTTGAAAGAATGTATGATGTATTGCAGAATTTTTTTCTCTCAAAAGTTTCCTTTGAGGCAAATATCATGTATGACATAATTTCAGAGCTGGAAGGGACCAGAGCAGCCATAGAATCTACTCCATGTGTGAACAAAAATCTTTGTCACAATGTGCATGGCAAATAATCATCCAGGCTTGACTTGAAGATCTGCAGCAATGGGAATCTCCTCTTCTTTCCTCCTGAGCCTGTCCATTCCACTTACAAACAACTCTGATGGAAAATTCCTAACGAATGTCAAACCTTCGTTTGTGCTTTAGGGACATACAGCCATGCTACTTGTTCTATTGTCTGCATATAAGCAGAATAAGTCTTATCCCTTTTATCTGTGAGAGTCTTTCATAAAACCAACTATTGGTTTTATTTATTAATTCAATAGTTTTCTTAATTTCAATTTTATTAATCTCTCCTTTGGTTTTCAGTATTTCTAATTTGGTATTTTCTTGGGGATTTTCAATTTGTTCTTTTTCTAGCTTTTTCAGCTGCATACCCAAGTCATTGATCTCCTCTTTCTCTATTTTATTTATGTAGGCATTCAAAGATATAAAACTTCCCCTAAGAACTGCTTTTGCAGTATCCCATAAGATTTGGTAGGTTGTCTCATTATTGTCATTCTCTTGAATGAAGTTATTGATTGTTTCTATGATTTCTTCTTTAACCCATTCCTTCTTTAGAATTAAATTATTTAGTTTCCAACTGATTTTTGCTTTATCTTTCCATGGCCTTTTATTACATATAATTTTTATTGCATTATGATCTGAGAAGGATGCACTGATTATCTCTGCCTTTCTGCACTAGATTTTGAGATTTTTATGTCCTAGTACATGGTCAATTTTTGTAAATGTTCCATGTACTGCTGAGAAAAAGGTATATTCCTTTCTATTCCCATTCAATTTTCTCCAAAGATCTATCATATCTACCTTATCTAGAGTGTTATTTACCTCCTTAACCTCTTTCTTGTTTATTTTGAGGTTAGATTTATCAAGTTCAGAAAGAGGGAGGTTGAGGTCCCCCACTAGTATAGTTTTGCTGTCAATTTCTTCCTTCAACTCCCTCAATCTCTCCTCTAAGAATCTGGATGCTATACCACTTGGAGCATACATGTTTAGTAATGATATTGCTTCATTGTCTATGGTGCCTTTTAGCAGGATATAGTTTCCATCCTTATCCCTTTTGATTAGATCTATTTCTGCTTTTGCTTTGTCTGAGATTAGGATTGCTACTCCTGCCTTTTTTACATCAGCTGAAGCACAATATATTCTGTTCCATCCTTTAACCTTTAACCTATGTGTATCCCCCCGTTTCAAATGTGTTTCTTGTAAGCAGCATATTGTTGGATTATGGCTTTTAATCCATTCTGCTATCCGTCTCCGTTTTATGGGAGAATTCATTCCATTCACATTCACAGTTATGATTACAATCTGTGTATTTCCCTCCATCTTCTTTCCCACCATTTGTGCTTTTAGCTCTGCTGTCTCCCTTCCCCTCCTCACTAGTATTTACTTTTCACCACCTCCTCTTGCCGCCTTCCCCTCTTTCTTTTAGCCCCCCTCCCTTTTACTCCCCTTTACTCTTATTGCTTCTTCCCTCCCTTTTGCCTCCCTCCCCTTTCTTCCCTCTTCCCCTCCCACTGCTTATAGAGCTAGTTAGGATTTTCTACTTAAGTTTATTGTTCCGTCCTTTAAACAAATCCGATGAGAGTACCTCTCACATAATGCTCATCTCCCTCCCCTCTTTCCCTCTACTATGATTTTGTACTTCTTCTTGTGATGTAATTTGCCATTTCCTGCTTCCTCCTTTTCACACCTCCTATTACACTCCCTTCTCATATTTAAATCACATTTTTTATCATGATATCATTTACTTTATATCCGTTCCCCCTATGCTTATCCCTTTTATATTTCTTAATAGACGCACAGTTCTTGAGATAAACAGATAACATCTTCCCTTATAGGGAGGTGAACAACTTGCCCTCATTGAGTAGCAAGTTGTTCCCCCCCCCCCACTGTTTACCTTTTTATGATTCTCTTGAGACCTGCATTTGAAGATCGAATTGTCTATTAAGTTCTGGTGTTTTGGTCAGGAAACTCTGGAAATCCTTTACTTCGTTGAATGACTTTCTCCTTGCCTGAAATGTTATGCTGAACTTTGCTGGGTAGTTGATCCTTGGTTGCAGTCCCAGCTCCTTTGCCTTACGGAATATTGGGTTCCAATTCTTTCGATCTTTTAATGTAGAAGCTGCAAGGTCCTGTGTAATCCTGATTGTGTCCCCTTGATATTTAAATTGTTTCTTTCTGGCTGCTTGTAATATTTTTTCCTTCACTTGATAGCTCTGGAATTTGGCAACTATATTTCTTGGGGTTTTGAGTTTGGGGTCCCTTTCAGGAGGGGAACGGTGGATTCTTTCGATGACTATTTTGCCCTCTGAATCTAGTACTTCTGGGCAGTTTTCCTTGATGATTTCCTGGAAGATATTGTCCAGGCTCTTTTCTCCATCCTGGGTTTCTGGCAGGCCAATAATTCTTAAGTTTTCCCTTCTGGATCTATTTTCCAGGTCAGTTGTTTTTCCAATTAGATATTTTACATTTTCTTCTATCTTTTCATTCTTTAGATTTTGTTTGACTGATTCTTGCTGTCTCATTGAGTCGTTAGTTTCTACTTGCCCCATTCTAATCTTCATCACATTGTTTTCTTCTGTTAACTTTTGTATCTCTTTTTCCATCTGCCCAATTTTTCCTTTTAATAAGCTATTTTCTCCAGTTAATTTTTGTACTTCCTTTTCCATTTGGCCTTTCAGGAATTTATTTTCTCCAGCTAATTTTTGTACTTCCTTTTCCATTTGGCCTTTCAGGAATTTATTTTCTCCAGTTAATTTTTGAACTTCTTTTTCCATTTGTTCAATTTTCCTTTTCAGGGAGATGTTCTCATCAGTGAATTCTTTCTTAATAATTTTAAAATCATTGGCCAGTTTATCTTCTATTTCCTTCTTCAGCTGTTCCAGGAGAGCTGCTTGTACTTGCGAGTAGTTCATAGTCCCTTCTGAAGTTTCAGATGGAAGTACAGTCTCAGCTGTGACCTCTTTGGGGTTTGTGTTTTGGTCCTTATCCCCATAGAAAGATTCTATGGTTCTTTCGGCCCTCTTCTTTTTCCTATTCATGATTTTGATTGAGTGTTGTGGCTTCTGGTTCTTTCAGTCAGAAGCTGGAGAACTTTTTGCTGAGCTGATGTGTGAAAAAGCTAAAAGCAGGTATTTGTTTGGTGTTTCCCTGATCAGCCCTGGGTTTAGCTTGTTAAGTGTGGGGGAGTGGTCTGGTCCCAGGAGATCTCAGCTGAATTGAGGCAAAGGCAAGCTCAGGGGCTGGTAATCCCAACTGCCCTATTGTCTTTCTGATTCCTCGGGACAGCTGAGGCACGCCTAGATGTTAATGCGTGTTCCCACCCCTCCTGGGGCTCCTCTCCTGGTGCTGACGCTTGCCTGGGTCCTAGTGCGAATTTTCCCTGCCCTGGGTCCTCTGTTCTTCCGGTTTGCCTCTGCCACCGTATGAGGAATCCCCCTTAGCTATTTTCCTCGTCTCAGGTGTTATGAGACTATTGGTCTCCTTCTTCTATTTCTACTGATCTGGGATTTTTCTGAGGAGATATTTTATGGTTCTTTCACGGTCATCAAGGGGGAAGGAGAGAGCATTAGCTGATTACACCGCCATCCTGGCTCCCGGAAGTTCAAGTAAGTGACTCACCGGAGTTTGATCTTCGGGCTGAAGGTCCCAGGAGCTGCTGCGCTGATATCCGGCGCTCAGAGGCTCTCACTGACTCGGTTGGGCTTGTCTCCCGCCCCGGGTGCCGCTCCTCTGGTTCCACCCGCCACTCAGGTTTCTCGGATCTCCTCCGCTCCGCTGCACTGGCCGCGCTGCGCTGTGCGCTGTGGGCTCACCCCCGCGGAACAGATCCTTCCCGTGGACCTTCCAGCCCCACCTGAGCTCCGAATCTGTCACCGTCTGTCTCCCACTCGATTCCGCACCTCCAAAATTTGGTCAGATTCTCCTTTCAGAGGTACCTGGAGAAATTTGTCTCAGAGCTCAGGTGAGTAGCTGCTCTCACTCCTCCATCTTGGCTCCGCCCCCCCTGTGAGAGTCTTTCAAAGATTTTTCTTTTTCAGGCTAAACATCTTTGATTTCTTTAACCAATCCATGGCAGAATCTTTTGCCACAGGGTAGTATCTTGAGGTCCTTCACCGTTATGGTCAGTATCCTTTGTCTGAGTGCCCTGTAGATTATCCAGTGTTCTTCCTAATATGTGGCACCAAGAAGGAAACCTTCTATTTCAGAAATGATTTCCCCAAGGAAGGTTATCACTTTCAGACTATCCTTCTTGTCCACTGTGCCCCTCTTCATGTAGTGTCATAAGGCAAGAGCTCTTTATGACTATCCTACTATTAAGTTATTTGGAGTACACTAAACACTCAGAGGCAGGTGGGTTGGCACGGTGAGTTTAGGATCAGGAAGACTCATCTTCCTGCATTCAGATCTGGCCTTAGATACTTCCGAGTTGTATGACCCTTGGCTAAATCACTTATCCCAGTTTGCCTGAGTTCCTCATCTGAAAAATGGACTGGAGAAAGAAATGACCAATGTCTCTAGCTCAGAAAAGGGCATGAGTAGATGATTGCAACAAAAAAAACCCAATCATATCATCCATGGATAGAATATTTATGTAGCATCCTCTTTTTTCCTTATAATTTCTATCTTCTTTCCATTTCCATTTCAACCACCACCTCAGTAGTTCAGACCTTCTTTACCTCATACTTGGACTGCTATAATTTCTTTTTAATTTGTCTTTCTGTGTCTATTCTCTCCCAGCAACAATCAGTACTACAGAGGTTGTGTGAATGTATTGCCCAAAGATCTTCAATGCCCAAAGATCTGTTATCTTTATTGAATAAAATTCCAATGACTTGTTGATCTCCAAGGTCCTTTTCAGTTGTTACATTCTATGCTTCTAAATTTCTTATCCTTGTTGATATTCAAAGCCCAATCTTCTTTTCTGGGTGATATATTAACTGGCACACCTCAATGGAAAGAAAAGTCCTCACAATGTAATTTTGAGGTTTCAACCAAGTCTGAAGCAGAGCTATTGAAAGATTACTACCTAAAAATGTTAACTGTGTCCAGATCAGCACATTTTGACCAAAAAGTCATAGATACAGGAAACAATTATGGAAATCCACAGAATAAGCCTCCCTGGACTCCTTCTATTAAAGGAACGCAATCATGCTTGCTGGATGTGCCAGAAGAGAAAAATCTTTTGGGACCAAAAATGTGTTGCTTCTTCCCAAGTAAAGTCTGACCTTCTCCCTTCTATCCTCTTGTATTTGTTTGCTATGCATCTTCAATACTGTATCAGTCTAACATATATCTGCAATTGGTAAATTATGGCTCGATACTGAATTTTTCTGGGTAATCATTGTCTATAGCCTAGCAGAGATTGTAGGACACTCTCATGATCTTGAGGCTATTGTAGATACTTTCCTTTTTTATTTTAATTACTTATTTCATTCCAAAGTCATGAAATAAAATAAGCATTTCTATAAAAAGTAGAATAGAAAATGGATCCTTGCATGTGAAAATGGAAACCTGTTATGTCCAACTTATTATTCCTTTTAAATATATAATAAATTATCATGCCCATTTCTTTCTTTTTTTCTTCCCTTGCCCCCTCCCCTGGTTGCTACCATTAAACACAAATTTATGTATATATGTAAAATCATCCTATATACGTTTGTATTCATCACTTCTTATTTGGATATAAATAGTGTCTTCCTTCATAGGTCTTTTGGAGTAAATTTGGGTATTTATAATAGTCAAAATGACGTAGTAATTCGAAGTTGTTCTTAAAATAATATTGCTGTTACTGTATACAATGTTTTCTCGGTTCTATTCATTTTGCTCTTTATTATTTCATGCAATTCTATCTATGTTTTTCAAAAATCATTAAGCTCATCATTTCTCATAGCAAGTAGTAGAGGTGTCTGCTTACCTGCAACTCAGTTCAGTTACTTTCTCATCTTTTTAGCACCAGTTTCATCTATTATTATTCTCTTATATGTAACTTATTCTATATTGAATTGATTATCACCTTTCCTAAAACATGATGTAAGCTTCTCCATCTTGGTAACCTGGGTCCTGGTGTAATTTTATACAGCCTCATTTAGTCATATAGCTATCATTTTATACAGCAACATGAAATAAAGCTTTCCAAGTGGGTACTCAGAGTTAGGTATGTTCTCTCCACATACCGGTATAACACGTGATTTGTCACAGGAAAACTAAATGGGTTGCCTAGATTCTCTTTTTGGTCATTTATAGGATTTAAGGGTAGTTTAATGTGGCAGGAAGAGACATGGAATCCTAGCAGAGGCAAGTTGTTATGCAGAGGTAAATGAATTGAAGTAGAAGAACATCTTTACTTGCAGCCATAAAATACAATGGGAAGTCATAATGGAGCATATATTACTGAAATATAAAGGAGAAGGCATAATGGAATCCTGCATAGCTTGTTATGGGATGCTGCACATAAACACTATCCCTTAGTGGTAAATTCAATACAGTAAGTTTTTGTATGTCAACTTTCACTATGATGAAGCATGCCTTATGACTCCATGCAAGGACAACAGTAGATTGTAAAGTTAAGGTTCACTCATGAATTTTGGGAATAAATAGGAATACCAGCAGTTTCTTGTTGAAACTCAGTTGTGGGAGGAGCTGTATTGAGAATGCCAATTTCTAATAGGAGTAAAACCCCACTCTAACGGGCAAAAGGAGAGAGGAAGGAATTAGCATTTATATAACACCTACTCTATGCCAGGCTGTGTGCTAAGAATTTTACAAATGTTATCTTGTTTGGTCACAAAGTCCATTATTATGTGGATTCATATGTATTGTAAATTATTGTCCCCTAAAACATAAAAGTTATATTTCTCAGAGCTTGCCAGCATAAAAAAGGGATTCACTGTAGGTGTGACTCAATTCAATTTTTCTGAGGAAGAGGAAAGAGAAGATACCATATCTGCTATGTTCTTCCTATCATTTAAATGGTCATGGAGAAAACTAAGAGGAGAAACCATGAATTTAGTCTTCTCCCTTCACATTGTCTTATCTAGAATGTGAGTTTGGAAGTCTCTGCTTTGTAAGTCTTCCCTCTGATCTTGGTTCTACACTTACTTGTTTCCCAACATCTTACAAATCTCTATACCAACCATATAATAACCCTGGAACTTTCCTGTTGTTATTGTTGCTATTATTTAGCTCTGGCAGAATACTGAATAGGTGGCACAGAGCAGAGTTTTCTGGATCATTTATAGTAATTTGTAGAGGAATGCAGAACACTGATGATGATGCTGTCTATACTTGGAGTTTGATTTATGTAGCCTAAATTTAAGAAGAAAGCTCAGGACAATTTGAGTCACCTTCCTGGATCACTTTCCTTACTAGTTGAATAGATAAAATTATGAATTGCATGGCATATGAGATTTCTATTAATAGTCAATAGCTAGAAACTCTTGGAGTCTGATCCCTGAGGAAAGGTGAGGAGATGGCAAAGGAGATTCCCATTGGACAGAATTTGTTTTTCACATAAATGGCTTCCACAATGTCCCAGGTGTTGTTCCAAGAATCCTTGGTTCCTGCCTTGTGTCCCTTTTACACTAGCACCTTCTCTCTCATTCATGGTAAATTGGCTCCTAGGCCTAGGTAGGTCCATACTTGTAGATATATCTAGAGGAATCTCAGGAGAACATCCATCGGTTTAGAAAGGGAAGGAGCAGTCCAGGAGCAATCATCTTCTTTTGGGAATGAAGAAACTTTTCATGATGAAATATTTGCTTCATCTACATTTCCCTTTAATGAGTTTTATCTGTAATAGAATCTTCTTACTTGGCTTATCAACTGCCAATTTACACCATTCAATTCAAGCTATAAACATTTTATTTATTTTCTTTATTTTTACTCTATTTTTGTGATTTCCTTAATTTATGCTAAACCATGATGAACATATAATTTATTAAACACTTTTTTACATAAATTGATATACACCTAGTCTGTCATGATGTTTTCTCATATTATATAGCTAGTATCTCCTAAAACACACCCAACATTTCTATTCCTTTTCCATCTGGTTTTTCCTTTTTTTGTTTTATTGTCTTTTTAAACTCATTTCTGCAAATCTTATTAGGAGCATACAGTACGTTGAAAGAGAGTAGAAATAGTTAGGAAACAATCTATACTCTGAGAGGATATTGTTGTGAACTCTGCTGTGTGGCTACATTTAAGCATTTGTAGGGGGAGGAGAGGTGACGTCCATCTGCTGGACATCAGTTTTGAAGGATGAAAAGCATATCTCCTAGCATTCTGTAGGAAGCCTTGGCACCTCCCTGGCACCTGTCATTCATTATCTAGCAGGTGTTGAATCTGATTGGCGTGCTTAATGGCACCTGAGTATTTTCAGAGACCTAATACTAATCCTGAAGCCTCCCAGGGAGTGTGTCAGTTCCCCAGTAGATAGGAACCCCAACAGTGTTTTAGTTCTTTCTAAAGGGTTACAGAATAAATAATTTTACAGAAAAACAAACCCTTTTGAAGTGCTGGCTAACACCAGATGCATAGAAGCAGTAATTAAACTGGCTGGCATGAGCTTCCTTCTCCCTTCTAAACATCCCTCTGTGCTCCTCCCCCTTCTCCCTGCCTTCATACTATGACGAGATTTCTTTGTTGAGCCTGGAGGCAAGGTCTGGTAGCAAATGTCAGCCACCAAGATCTCCCCTTTCATAGTTCCTGATAGGAAACTACTGTGGAAAATATTACATGTAAGTTATTTCTCATATTCTGTTTTAAGGGCTTTGGGCCCCACTTCCCTAGGAAGTGTGTTACTTTTCATTGGATCCAATTTGTGTGTCATATCAGTGAATACTGTTAATTTCTAGATTTCTCTTCAGTAAGCTTAGAGACTATACTGCATTTTCCCTCTGGTTGTATTCTTTCTTCCTGAATTTATTATTTATTTTAAGCAGTCTTCCTTTTTTTTAAATTTTGAATTCCAAATTCTCTCTTTCCCTCCCACTCCCCTCCCCTACTTACTGAGAAGAGAAGCAGTATGATATCAATTATACATATGAAATTATGCAAAAACATATTTCTACATTAGCTATATTCTAAAATAGCAAGAGAAATAAAGTGAAAAATTATACTTCAATTTTTACTCTGAGTTCATCAGTTCTCTCTCTGGAGGGAGATGGCATTTTTTGCAATGACTTCTTTGAACTGTCTTGGATCATTGCACTGATCAGGGTAGCCAAGTCTTTCACTGTTGATCATTGGTACAACATTGCTGTTACTGTACACAATGATCTCCCTGTTCTCCTTTCTTCATTTTGCATCTGTTCATATTTTTCTTGCCTTGTTTTTCTGAACTATAGCTCCCTAACTATAACTCTCTAACTCATTTCCTTTTCTTTCTTTCCTTCCTTCCTTCCTTCCTTCCTTCCTTCCTTCCTTCCTTCCTTCCTTCCTTCCTTCCTTCCTTTCTTTTTCCTTCCTTCCACATTAGCTATGTTACAAAATAAAATGGAGCCCCCAAACCCAAAGAATAACAAATAAAATAAAAAGAATAGTATGCTTTAATCTGATTTCAGATTCTATCACTTCTTTCTCCAGAGATTAACAGCATTTTAAATCTTAAATTCTTTGAAATGGTCTTGGATCATTGTATTGCTGAGAATAGCTAAATCATTCACAGTTGATAAGTCTACAATATTGCTATTAATTGTATATTATTCTATTATTTCTGCTCATTTCATTTGAATCAGCTCATGTAAGCCTTTCCAGGTTTGTCTGATACATTGGACTGATTATTTCTTAGAGCAAAATAGCATTATATAATATATATTTTATTATAATATATTATACATATTCATTATAATTATATACCACAACTTGTTCAGCCAATGGATGGGCATCCTCTCAACTTCTAATTCTTTATTGTCACAAAAAGCTGCTATAAATATTTTTGCCCACATAGATCCTTTTCATTTTTAAAAATCTCTATTGGGACTTTATGGAAAGATGAGATAAAAAAGTCACACAGAATGAAGACTAACAGGTGGGTTGCAATTTTCAGCAGAAGGGGAATTATGAGATCTCAGATCCTTCTCAGTACTGAAGCAGAGCCAAAGACTAATATAAGTCATCTTACCTTTCAAATAATTCTCATGAACTATTTGATTTTCAATCCTCCTAGGACTTTCCTTAGTGCATTTTTCATATCCTTGTTGCGTAGACTATAGATTAGGGGATTTAAGAGGGGAGTTACTACTGAGTACACCAGTGTGACAATCTTCTGCATTCCAGCTGGATTCCCAGATGTTGGGCTTACATACATCACCATGAGGGTGCCATAGAACAGAGACACGACCACCAGGTGGGATCCACATGTGGAGAAGGCTTTCCTCCGGCCAGCACCAGAGGGAACACGCAACACGGCTCTGAGGACCAGGGTGTAGGATCCAAGGATGGGGAGTAAGGATCCAAAGATGATCATGGAATTCAAAGTGTAGCAGATCAGTTTAATGACAGGAGCTGGGATGCAGACAAGTGCAAGTAATGGGCCTTGCTCACAGAGAAAGTGATCAATGATGTTAGGGCCACAGAAAGGCAGCTGAGATATAAGAATAATGGGAACCGGGTAATAAAGGAATCCGCCCACCCAACAGGAAGATATCAGGGTGGCACAAAAGCCTCCTGTCATGATGGTGGGATAGTGTAGTGGACGGCAGATGGCTAGGTATCGATCATATGACATGACTGATAGGAAGAAACACTCAACATTCCCCAGGGAGAAAAATAAATAGAATTGGAAGAAGCAGCCAGAGAAGGAGATGGTCTTGGTCTCGGATAGAAAGTTGGCCAACATGTTGGGAACTGTAGAAGAAACATACCATATTTCAAGAAATGCAAAATTCCCCAGGAGGATGTACATGGGTGTGTGGAGCTGCTTGTCCCATTTCACTGCACAGACAATGGCTCCATTTCCCAACAAAGTCAGGATGTATACCACTAAGATCAAGGAGAAGAAGAGATTCTGCATTTCCCCAGAAAACCCCAGGAGAACAAACTCAGTCACAGTGCGTGTGATTGACCTGTTAGGCTCCAAAACTGTGGAAAAGATAGACAAAAATGACACAAACTATCTTGTTTTCAAGTAATCATCCTAAGAAGAAAGTTTCAACTTCGATGGAAAGTGCACTGGTCTGAAATTAGATGTCCTATCCTTTGCTCCTATGGGACAGACTCTAGTGGAGGGAATAACAACAGAATTAAACAGTTTTCTGCTTAATCTGAAGGTAAAGATGTGTCACTGATTAATTCCTGAATAATACCAGTGGTGCTTGGATTCTAGGGAAACACATATAATACAGTCTTTGTAGTCTTTACACAAGTGTAGGTGCACCAGCAGAAGACATTTAGTGTGCACATAGAAGGATGTGCACACAGAAACTTTAGACCAGCAGAGTATACAGTATCATAGATTTATAGATAGAAGGCACTTTTGAAGTCATCTAATGCAATGATTGCATTTTTCAGCTAAGGAAACTGAGGCACAGTGGGGTTTAAGTGATTTGTCCAAAGATGGATGAGTAGCCATAGCCAGTATTCAAACCCAAGTCTTCTGACCCTACATCCAGCCCTCTTTCCATGGTCATGCTGCCTCAAGAATCCTCATTATTTCTTTATTTTGCATGGAAATAATCTAGTCTTACATATCGGTAGGACCTATCCTCAGTAACACCAGTCTTTTTAGTACTATTTCTGCTGCTTACATATTCCATCTGATTGAACCTTCAGTGCAGAAGCAAATCCTTGTTCCTTCTTCTAGCGAAACCCTTCTACCTGCTCACTTTCCACCCTGGAGGGCGTGCTACTGTGCCTAGAATTCTGTGCTAGCATTAGTTTGAAACAAGGACTATTTCATTCTGTCTGACCCCATTTCTCTAAATCTTAATAAGATTTGTTTTTTAATGTCAATATCCCTCATAAATGGGTAAAAATGGGTCCAATTTCTTCTTAGATTGAAGCAAGCCAGATCTTAAAGTTGACATCACAATGACATTTTCTGTGGTATTTGTAGCCATCGTGTACAGTGTTACCATTCTACTAGCACTATCTTTGAATGTGTGTAGAGAATCTTGGGGGGTTTGAAAGAGCCCCTTATCAAGAGTTTCTCTCCTGCAAGGGAGAGTAGCTGACTTGAGAAGTTAAGTGATATATTGTTCTCAGGTGCATGTCGGCGAATTCGGGCGTTCAAGTTCCAGGATTCAAGGCCCCTACTATACAAGATAATATTCTGATAAAGAGGCCTTGAGGCCTCCCTTTCTGCTTATCACAATCTGTTCTGTTTCATGCCTCAATTGCTACCCCTATGTTTTGTTTTTTTTTACTATTTAAGCACCCCGACCCCCTAATTTATTGGCTCAGTATATCTAGAATAAACTCAGCTTGTTCAGATTGCTGTGTCCCGCCTGTCTTTTCATCCTCGCTCTGTGAGCCCTGCAACCACCCCGGACCTGCTGGACAGCACTGGCTGCAGCAAATGTGAAGAAAGTGCCTAAATATAATCACCTTCAGATGAACCTAAACAGGATAGGTTGTTAAAACTAGAGACAACCATACTGTAGCTCTTGTTTGAGCCATTAAAACTAATCTCATATATTTTAATTTTTCTTAACAAGACTAATTCACTCCTATTATATTGTTTGTCCTTCATTTTGGAAGAGGACCAATAATATCATGTGGATTGATGTTATGACTCGAGTGTGAGTTGGATTTAATTGAGGCAGAGATGTGCAAAGTCACAAGTTTCATTCCTTCAGAGTTTTCAAAATCCAGTGGCAGGACAAAAGTCCTGCCATGACCCATGAGGCAATAGATGACCATGGCATCTTTGTTTTCTGACCAAACTCTAAGTGCTCCACAGTGCCTGCTTCATGGCCATTGGAATAAATTATTCTCATCCCATCCACTCTGCTAGAGAAAGTCTTCACATGCTTGACGTGGACACCTCCTTAACTCACTGACAGGTTTGAAGTCTGTCAGTTACCCTCAAGGTGATTTAGTCCATCTGTGGGGATGGCTTACTGGAGTGTGGCCCCTGCGCATGCTAGTTCCTTGGAGCTGCAGATGAGAGTTGGGTGAAGGTGGACACCCTGGAAAGGGCTTGGCGAGCCTCACACCAGAGATGCTAGTCCTCCCTGAACACCCGCTACACCCAACTCCTTTTTTGCAACTCCTTTGTAATGATACAAGAGAAATAAGATTTTGTTGATGAGCCTAAATAAGTAGGTCATATTTATCTATGCTGGAAACATGAACACTTCAACCTCTACATGAACATATCCAACCTTCATTTATCACTTACTCTGTGCAAAATGCTCTAGTATTGAGGAAGATATATTGATTAGCAAAGACTTGGTCCTTGTCTCCATGAAGGTTAGAAAAATAGAAATGTCCAGACCTGTAAGGGTGAGTAGTACAAAATAAAAATATCTGAAAAGAATTTCATTAAATAATGCGAAGAAAGAAATCAGAACCCATGGAACTAAGTAAATGATAACAACAAACGTAAAATGACAGGTGTACATTATTGAATGTATCACAGAATCACAAATTTGAGAGTTGGAAGAGACCTCAGTATCCCTCTAGTATAACCTAGAATGTGGTTGTCATTATTTGTCCTTTGGTCTCGAAGAAGACCATGCTACCAGCATTAAAAGAATCTCCACTATAACCTACCCAGCAAGTGATCAGCCAGACTGTCCTTGAAGATCTCCAAGGAGGGGGAAAGAGAAATTGTTTGGTTCTTAGAAGGAATGGCTGTTAAGTTATTTCAGATATTTTACATGTTGCAATTAATTTATTCCATTGTTGTCACAAAAGCAAGTTTAGTTATTTTTGATATTTAGTATTGTTTATAACAAAGCAATTAAACATATTCACTAATCTCACAATAAACCTATGGCAAAATAATACATTTTTTTGGATAACATGTTCACTTACCAAAATTGATCCTTTTGTCCTCCATGAAGTCTGCAATGAGGAAGGGTGGTATTATACTCTACTTGTTCCAATCTGGAGTACACAGAGAAGAATAATATTTTCAAGAGAAGAGTATATGTTTTGAAATAATGTTAAATGTTAGCCTCTTTTTAATGAAAAGAGTACTTGGCTTAGTTGATATGATACTCATGGCAATGGAAAAATTTTCCAGTAAGCGGCATAGTGTTAGTGGAGTGTTTATGTGTGCATGTACATGTGCGTGCGTGCATGCATGCACTTGTGCATATGTGTGTGTGGTTACTGACGAAGACAATTATTAAGTTAATAGATCATTTCCAGGTGGAGAAAGAACTCTTTCCTAGAACTGTTAGTTTGAACATAACAGTATGTTCAAAATATATTTAGGCACTCTGCCTCCTCTCCTAGTGAAGAGTTTTCCTGATTATCCTCCACACCACAATAAAAATCTTGTGTGGCATAAACGTTGTCATTACTTACTACAATCACAGGTTTGTCATCCATGGAACCAGGAAGAGAAACTATGCCTTCTTGCCCAGAAACTGGAGCTTGTAAGTCTGAGCATCTTGTCTTCTGACATGGCTATTATGATGGAAACATAAAAAAATTAGATCTAGGAAGGATATTAGACAACTTAAATAAATGAAACACTGACAATCTCAACCCTAAAACTAAACCCGCTACACCCAACTCCTTTGTAATGATGCAAGAGAAATAAGATTTTGTTGATGAGCCTAAATAAGTAGGTCATATTTATCTATGCTGGAAACATGAACACTTCAACCTCTACATGAACATATCCAACCTTCATTTGTCACTTACTCTGCGAATTTTATTAGTAAGCACATTTTATCGTATCTATCCCACTTATGGTAAAGATACATTTAGGTAGAGGGGAGTAGAAACAATGAACCCAGGTAATTCATCTTCTGAATTCTAGTAGTTGGTCCCACAGAATTTGACAAGAACATTTGAAAGGCTCCAAGCTTTCCCACCTGCTTGATGGGAATAGTTGAGCACTTAGAGAGATATATACACTTTTTTTAGACCCCTGAGAGAAAAGCTTATTTTACTTCTTGGTTCATCTCCATCTCTACTCTGGGTAAGATTAGTGGAAATTTCCTCTGACCTCTCTAGATGAGCTTGCATTCCATTTGAAAAGTTGAACCACGAACAAAAAGGAATTGATATGTTAAGCATGCTCTTGAAGAGGCACTGATGAAGGTTATCCTCTCTGTTATTATTTGATGAAATTTCTATAAAAGAACAGGAGTGTTCCTGCACCCACCCCATGAACCGTTACCTGTTGGATCCATGGAGGTGGTTTTTGATAACGCAATGCATTAACATTCAGACATTATCACCTAGCTGCCAGGAATGTCTCTCTTCCTTAACACTCCTACACACTAAGAGCAGATTTGCTGCACTGAATCCTCCTACAGTATTTCTGTTCCTAGGCAGAGGAGAACCCCAGGATCCTTTTGGTTTTTCTCTAGAACAAACAATGAAGAACTTTAAATAAGAATAGACATCTTCATTGTACAACAGTAGCACATAGAAAAAACTGTCATTGTGCTGGCTATGATGCGAATCTTCCTCTGACAGCTGTAGTGTCATTAGTATTCAACAGTTAGCATTTATATGGTGCTTTAAGGCTTTCAAAGCACTTCACCAAGTTATCTCCTTTTATCCTCCCAAACAACCATGGGAGGTAAGCATTATTATGTGTAATAATAGCAGGTCATGCAGCTAGTCAAGAATCCAAACCTGGATTTGAATGCCGGGCATTTCCAAGTCCAAAAATCTATCTGCTGCACTACCAACTTGCTGACTCTCTTGGGTGAAAAGATCACAGGATCATAGATTTAGAACTGTAAGAGACCTTAGAGGTTATGTAGTCTGACTCTCTTCTTTTACTGATGAGGAACTGAGGCCCCGGGAAGTTAGGCAACTTGATCTGAGGTCATACAGATATTAAGTGAAAGAGTCAACATTCGAGCAAGGAGGGAATCAGTTACAAGAAGCTCTTTCTCAAGCATCCTAATCTGGAAATGGATGGTGGATGGAAGGGCAAGGAGGGGCATAGAAACTAAAAAATTATGTGTATTTCATTTGACTTTTTCCCCTACCTGACAATTCTTGGAACCCATTCTCTTGTAATGATTTGAACTGTGTGTATCTGATCCAATTTATGTTTCCTATCAGCAGTTATCATCGATTCCCAGGATCCTAAGATCTACAGCTCCCTCATTTCTGTTACTTCGTGTTGTACCCCTGCATTTCACAATATTTTGACTTGGTTTCCCTCTGGGGTCATACTAATGAGACACCAGGAACAAAGTAAATATGTGCTAAATCTCAGGGGCTCTTTCCTCTGTTTGAGGACACTTTTTTTTAAAATTTTACTGAGGACATGTTCCATTTCTGTAGGGAAATGAGTATGAGATCTTTATTTGTGGCACATTCCTTTCTCCTATTCCTTCATTATAATAGGCTGACCTTACATAACTGGTATCATTCAGATGACATTTTTGATATGATTTCCCCCCCAAAATATAGTGCATACCAGTCATATATTTTATGTCATTCCATTTGAACTTTGGTGAGTTATTGTCCTTCCCAATGAGCACTGGCTTAATACTTGACCTGGAGCAAGTGAGATATGTTTTGAATCCTGCCAATGATATTTGGCTTGATAATTGACATTGGGAAAGTTCCTAAAAATTAATCTGCAAGTGCTTACTAAGCATTCCCATGTGCTGAGCATAATGAAGAACTAGGTAATGGGAGTCCATTCTCAGAGGATGCATAGACAATGTGATTTGCCTAATGTCAAATGAAGTGGTGGAGTTAGGAAAAAACTTACCTCTGGAGCTGCAAGATAATGTGTAATAGAATGGCTCTATTTTGGGAGAGTTGGTAAGGACTGAAGGAAAAAAATACATACATACATACACACATATATATGCATGTATCATGGTCCATCTTGTTGTCATGTGACTCTGGATATTGATTCGATTATTGTACCCAGAGATGGAGATGGAAATCGAAAGGCTATGTCCAGCATCATTGTTTGAGAATGCTTGGAGAGCCACAAGTAGTTTGGTGGATCTGGATTTCAGCAGTTATGGAGAACTCTCACTAATCATAGGAACTAGGTGTCTGGCAAGTTAATATGGCATGAATGTAGCTGGAGAGTATCTTCAGTCTCTCCAAGAAAAGGAGAGAGAGATATTTCTTCATCTATTCTTCAGGTCTGGGATTGATCATGTTTTTAATTACAAAGTTCATTTTTATTATTAAAATTTAATAACTTTAATTTTAGTTTTTTAATTTTCTACTCTTTTAGTTTCCATTATTATAGCCATTGTTTTGTATCTTACTAAAACCTTACAAAATGCAGTCATTGAACGTTGAAGACCATAGAGGAAGGCCTTCAATATGTAGAATGGATTCATTATGGAAGATTTATGGTTTGACATGGATAAGAATTGCAAAAGAATGAGAGAAGCTGAGTGGGTTACAATATCTCTCATTGGAGGGAGGAAGTTATCACCTGGGTGTGATTACAGAACCATCACAGTAGGAGATCATTTCCTGGTTGCCAAAACAGTTAAGGGGTTTCTTTTAACTACTAAGTTCCCAAGAGTGATAACAAGATAGGTCTAAAGTGAAGATTTTGGACCAGGAAATGATCTAATACAGGGGAAGTCTGTCTGTTGCTTACATTCAGTGAATACAAGAGTAAGAATAAAAAGGCAGATCAACTGTTTAGAAACATCGATAGGTGCAGGATGCAACACTAAAGTCTCCAGTGCCAGATGGACAGAATGGAATCACCAGAATGAAACAGATCCACATTTGGAATACCCTTTCTTTTCACTTCTGCCTCTTGGAAGTCATAACTTTCTTTAAGACAGTTCAGGTACAACCTTGTATATAAAAAGTCTTCCTTATCCCTTAAGATGCTAATCTTCTCTCCCTCTTAAAATTATCTTGTGGGGCAGAGCCAAGATGGCAGAGTAGAAAGACAGACCTTCTCTCCCCCAAACCCATAAAATACCTGTAAGAAATGATCCTAACCAAATTCCAGAGAGGAGAAGTCATAAAATGACAGAGTGAATGAGATTTCCAGCCCAAGACAGCCTGGAAGGCAGACAGGAAAGGTCTATTGCAGTGAATGAGGAGTGGAGCACAGCTCACCCTGGGCCATGACAGAAACAAGACTGGAGCAGACTTCACGGTATGCAGTCATGGGTAGCAGTAGCTTTCTCAGATTTCCCAACCCAGAAACTCCAAAGACAGCTTCAGTGGTTAGTGAGAAAGCTCTTTCATCTGGGTGAGAAGGGAGCACAGTGTGGCCCCAGGGCAGCAGCAGCCATTGAGGCAGCAGTGTCCACTTTTGGAGCCCTTGTCCTAAAGATCCTAGGGGAATCAAGCAGCAATCTGAGTCTTGGGCCTGAGTCATGGTCCTGGGTTGAGAAGGAGCACTGGAGTGGTGAAGCTGGCGAAGGCTCTGGAGAGGGAAACCTACTTGCAGATTCTGGGCAGAAAAGCTAGTGATTGCACTCGGACCAGAGCACAGGCCAGGAGAGGAGGAAACACCTCTCTCTTGATTGTGTCACCTTGGAGGAACTATGAACTTACAGGTCCCTAGAGTATACCCTCCACTTTACAAAGGACTCAAAAATCCAGTAACTCTTTGGGAAAATCTCCCCAAAAGAGAAAAAAATAGGACTATAGAAGGTTACTTTCTTGGTAAAAAAATATTTTTTTCCATCCTTTCTTATGAGGAAGAACAAAACAAACAATTTATATTTATAGAAATAATATTCATAAATATTATTAAATAAATAAAATAAAAATAAATTACATATTAAACAATTTTCTTATAATATTTTATTTATAACCTGTATTTATCCTTTTGTATTTATCCATATGAACATAAACAGAATGAAACCTAAGAAAATTAAAATTTTTCTTTGTATGCACATTATGGGCATTCAGTTAACTTTTTTGAGATTGAATTGAATGGAAATTTATTCAGGTCACTAATAAAAATGTTGAACAGAAGATGAGGGAAGACATATCCCTGGTATACTACTAGAGTCTTCTTCCCAAGCTGTCTTTGAAACTTTATGACTCTACTTTAAGGCTTGTTATTCAAACATTTTTGAACCCACCTAACTGGACACATATCTCATCATTTTTGTCCTGGAGGCTATGATGAAAGACAATGCCAAATGCTTTATGGAGATCCAGGCATTCTAAGTCTAAACCACTTCTCTCTATCAGAATAGAAATCTCAGCAAATACCAGTTTCCACCTACCCAAAACTCCCATTCCCATCCCCTCACATCTTGGCATACTGTGGAAAGAATAAAGGAATATTACACTTCATTTGTTTGCTCTTAATATTAGAACTCATGGGATAGAGATGAGATTGGTCCTGTGATTTTATTAGGATAAAGAACTTCTTATGACAGAGTTCCTTCTAGTAATGCAGATGGGCACCCGCTTTTCAGAAACCTGCTTGGGACAGAGAGTTTAAATAACTTTCCCAGGGTCACATGGCTAGTATGAGTCAGAGGCAAGAGTTAAACCTAGATCTTTCTGGCTCCAGTAATGACTCTCTGTGCACTATGCTCTGCTGTATCTGATTAGAAACTGTACCTCTGGCATATGTGTGAAACTTATAATTTGTCCCTGAACTGAAAATTATTAAAATGGCTAAGATATAAGTTACAAAAATGCAGTTTCATATAACTCTTTTTGTTCATTGTATTCTGAAATATTCAAGTTCCTTGATGATTGTTACATATATAATGAAGAATAAAATTTATAATAATAAACTCTTGAAAAAACAAGACTCAAGGGATTTATCTATCGAGTAGCTCTTGATATATTTATTGGCCTTTTGTATATAAATTTTTTCACTTGATCATTTAAGTTTCTAAAATCATACCTTCTGTAGCATCATTGAGTAGGTTATATAAAAATATTCTGTCTCCAGCAGCCATTGTTAAAATAGAATGGGACAGGCCAAAAAAGACAGAAGTACACCATGTTGACATCTATCAGATCATTTATGTTTATAAGATAATTCTTCTATGTGATATTTAATGTTATTGAGCTGAGGTTTAGCTGGAGCAGGAGGGCAAGAAGATGTTGTCTATGAGCTCTCTGAGCATAAGCTTCAGGATTAGTAGAAGTAGGTGCTTTTCTCTATGGCACTTTGGATCTCCATCTTGGTCCATGGCAGGTATTTAATGGTGCTGTCTCTCATTAGAGCATGGTATCATGTGTAAAAGTCATATATGTGATTTTGCTTCTGAAGCTATTCCCATGACTTTTCATGGGACTACTTTATGTCCTTATTTTTGGGGCTATAGTTTAAGAATGGGATTACTATTGAGTAGATCAAGGTAATGACCATCTGCATTTTACCAGAATTCTCAGATGTTGGGCTTAGATAAATCATCATAAAGGGTCTAAAGAAGAGAAAGACCTTGGTCAGATGAGCTCCATATGTGGAGATGGCCTTCCACTTGCAGGTCACTCAAAGGACTTGCAGCATAGCTCTTATTAGCAAGATGTAGGAGCCAAGGATATATAATATAATTAGGAAGAAAAGGAAGGAGCTCAGGACATAGAACAGACCTACAGGAGAGAACCAGCAGTGGATCCATGTCACAAATCAAGTAATCAATGATACTGGGATCACAAAATGACAACTGAGAGACCTGTACAGTGGATACGGGAGAGCTGAGGAAGCCAAATGCTCAACAGACAGATGTCAAAGTGTAACAGTGCCTCAAGGTCATAACTGGAGAATGCAGTGAGTTGCATAAGGCAAGATAAGGATCACAAGACAAGATGCACAGGAGACAGGCTTTAGTTCCCCAAAGGGAGAAGAAATGGAACTGGGGTAATCAGCTAGTGGAAGAGTTAGTTTTGGTCTTTGAGAGGAAGTTTTCCAATATGCTTGAAAAGGTGGAAGTGGTGTACTATCTTCAGGAACACAAAGTTCCCTGGGAGGATGTGTATTGGGGGGTGAAACCTCTTGTCCCTCCTCACTGGACAAATGATTGCCCCATTTCCCCATCATGATCAGTATATAGATGATCAAGAGCAGTAAAAACAGTAAGGTTTGCATCTCTCACCAATCAGAGAAACCCAAGAGGACAAATTTAGTCAGTGTGTACTTCTGACTTGTGCATTGGTCCTTGTTGTATAGAAAAGACAAGAAGACACGTCAGTTGCCATGTATCTTCAGTATTTCTAGGACAAGGATTTTTAATAAAAATTGTTTATTTTATTTTTAATTTATGAAACAGGGCAAGCATTTCTACAACATAGTAGAAGAAAAATGATTGCATATGAAAGTGCAAACCTACTATGCATAACTTGCTATTCTTCCCTCTTAAGCAACAAAATTATCATGTAAATTTCCTTTCCCCTCATTTTTTCCTCCTCCCCACCCGTGCCCTGGAGATGGCCACCATTCAGAATAAATATGTCTAAATATGAATGAATCATTCTACACATACTTCTATTTATCAGTTCTTTAAAAATATGGAACTATGACTTCCTTTTAAAATTTCCAGAGATCTTAATTATGCCTTTGTAGGATTTACATGCTAAACATTTTGTTCATATAGAAACCAAATTGTAATTATCCTGTCTTCTTCTTAACCCAGAACCCCTCAATTTTTTTTCTGTACCAGTAAGCTTAGGTCTCACATTACTAGTGCCATCTGTCAGACTTTAAGCTGATATTACCTCTTGTTTACCAGGAATCCAAAGGTCTCATTCCCCGTAAGAAAAAGAACACACCTTAAGTCTCTAACATTTTCTAATAACTGCGTATCAACCAATCAGGTTAAATACCTGAGGATTGCTGTTTAAGAGGAACTTTCAGTGATTGTATTGTGGTCTAGTTACATATGATTTCAAAGTTTACAAAGGTTATCATGCTTTAATTATGGTACTTTGTCTGCAGTGGAATGTTAATCTTTTTAGCTTTCATTATGCTTAAAATTCTAATTGGTCTGGGCCTTGATACTAAATAAGTCTAGTTCCATGGGCCATGGAAATGACTGACCCAAGTTGTGTTGTGCAGCCATTTGAGAACTTTTTCTGTAGCCTTTCTTCTCAGCAAGGTCTACTGCTGATAAACCCCATGGTTGATCCACTTGGGATCTGTCCTTGTGACCAACTGGCCATGGATTGGAAATGCCTGTTATACTCTTTCCCCAAACTTTCAGTGAGAGATTACTCTTCCTTCTTAAGTACTCGAAGTTATCCACCCCCACCCCCCACTCCCAGACTAAATGTTTAGTAATTCCAGTGCCACAGGCTCTCAGCAGGAGTTGGTCCATCGAAGGATAATGGTAGACTAATCAACCACTACACTTCAATAATGTGTAAGGAATATCAACATGAACCCAGTTCCTAGTGTCCTGATAGTTGAAAGAGTTTATGATGTAGAAGTTTTTTTTTCCTGAAAAGACTCCTTTGTGGCAAATGTCATGTATGACATAATTTCAGAGCTAGAAGCAACCACAAAAGCCATGTAATCTACTCCATGTGGGAACAAGAACCCTTGTCACAACGTACGTGGCCAATGGTCATCCAGACTTGGATAGAAGATATGCAGCAATGAGTATCTCCCAGACTTGGATTGAAGATACGCAGCAATGGGTATCTCCTCTTCTTCCCTCCTGAGATGGTCCATTCCATGTATAGACAACTCTGATAGTTAGAAAGTTTCTACTGAATGTTAAGCAATTTCCTCATAGAGTCTTGTTCTGCCCTCTGTGTGCAAATAGAATAAGTCTTATCCCTTATCTGTGATAATGTTTCAAAGACTTTTCTTCTTCTGACTAAACATCCTTGACTTTTTTAATCAATTCTTGGCAGAATCTTTAGCTATAGGATATTATCTTGAGGTTCTTCTCCATCATGGTCATTATCCTGTCTCTGAGCGCTCTGCAGATAGAGGTTAAGTGACTTGCCCAGGATCACACAGTAAATTTCTGAGACCAGATTTGAACTCAGGTCGTTCTGACTCCAGGTCCAGCATTCTCTCTACTATACCACCTAACTGCCCATTTTATACTAAGGGAACTGAGTCAGAGGTTAAGCGATCTAGCTATTTTGGGTGTGCTGTTTAGCTTTATATCATAAAGACCTTGCCTTAAACCCAATTCATTTAGGCGCTTATTGATTGGACAATAGATCCCTTCCAAACTCCACTTAATCATTACTTTTTGGACACTTCTGGTTCAGAGTGAATATAAATAGTAACTGTTTCTCTTTTGGCCAGCAACCCTGAGGGTCCTCCTCTCCCAGTTTGATTTTTTTTTCTTAAAGGACTATCACTTGATTTTCTTTTTAAATAGAACTCTTCACTGAATGGGAGTCACCTCACCCAAAGTGAGACTTGGGAAAGATTTTACCTTACAAAGGTCTAGGTCTGCCACTACGTCTTGGTCCATCTCCAGTCATCCTGATCTACAGCTGGCCAGATGGCTCTGGAGGAGAAAGTAAGCCTGGTAATTTTTCACAGCCCTCCCTCAATCAGATCCACTTCATTTGCAAGTCAAGTTAATATCTTCCAGATATCATGGCCCTCTTCAAGAATGAAGAATAAACCACAGCCACAACCTGTGAGGGTCATACAATTAGTTAGATGTCTGAAGCTGGATTTGAATTCAGGTCTTCCTGACTCTAGATCCAGCAATCTATCCTATGAGACATCTAGATACCCACATTGAATGAAATAAAGGAAGAACAAAAGGAAGAAACAAAAAGCAAGCTAGGAAGCAAGGAGGGATACATGAACTTCTATGGTCCCAAGAATTGAAGATGTGTGCTCATTTTTACCGTTGGTTGTCAATGCAATAAAGAATCATGAAAAACAAAGTGTTCTCTAAGCATCACAGACCTAAGTGCTGTTATTCATCTTTTTAAGCAAGAATTCTAGTTTGTATTTTGCAACCTAGAAAAGAGTCGGGGAGACCCAGCTCAGTCCTGGGGCTGTCAGTTATGAAAACAGGAATAAAAACTAGAAGCCTAGACTCACAGACCCCGACTGGGAATCAGAATCCAGAAAATTCACATTATCTCTCACTCTTTTTTCTCTGAATAAAGTACCACATTCACTTGATACAATTAACAATTTTAGGAAATAATTATCCTTTGGGCAAGAACATAGGATAAAATGAAATCTCCTGTCATTTCTCTTTGTAAACCTTAAAAAGTTATTTAATGTAAGGTATTAGATGAGCAAACAAACAATGAATTATCTTCAGGGTGGGCATTTCAAGGGGGGAAGAGAGGTTTCCCTCAGAAATTCATCTGTTAGACATGAGTTTTGAAGGATAAAGTACCTCTCAACATTTTGTCTGAAATGTTGCCACATCCCTGGCACTTTTCATTTGTTGTTTAGCAGGTGCTGAACCTGGATTGCTGTGCTGAATAGCACCTGAGTATCCTCAGAGAGCTCATACGCAATCCTAAGCCCTCACAGGGAGTGTATCAGTTCCCCAGTAGATAAGAATCTGTAGTGTCAGCACAATTTTCACAGTGCCTTCGACAACCAAGTGTATGCTGACACAATTCTGAATACCGAAATACAACAGACTCTCCACAGAGACAGAACCAAAACATTTATTCAAACATGAGAAAGTCAAATCCGAACACCAGAAAACCAAATCCATCATAGCAACAAAGAAATACATACACAATAACAAGGCAAAGGGCACTATCATCCCCAAGCCTTCCCTCTGCTAGGTGAACCACAAACCAGCTCCCTTAAATAAAATCACGAACAAGCTTTCCCAGTCATGCTACTTGTTGCCTGCTCTTTCCTGGTTCTGACTGCTCTGACTCACTTGCTGCTCCACCCTTCCTGCTCCACCTATTCAGCAAACTCCTCCCACTACAGGCTCCATGTGACTCAGACTTCCATATGATCCAGGCAGGTCACATGCACCTATTAATGAAGGGGAAGGGTCTTCCCATTTAAATTGCCATTACATTCTTTAAAGTACCATTACTGAACCCTAACAGTGCTTAGTTCTCTCTTAAGGGGCACAGAATAAATAGCTTTACAGAACAAGCCCCTTTGAAGTATTGGATAACAGCAGGTATGCAGAAGTTGTAATTATGCTGATTGGCATAAACTTCTTGCTTTCTCCTAAATCTCCCTCTGCACTCCTTCCCACCTCTCCCTTCCTTTATACTATCATTGGATTACTTTACCGAGTCTGGAGACAAGGTCAGGTAGCAAATGTCAGCCACCAGATTCTTCCCTTTCATAGTTACTGATAGGAAAATACTGTGGAAAAATACTACATGTAGGTTATTTCTTATACTCTGTTGTAAGGGTTTCTGGGGCCCTGTTCCCTAGGAGTATGTTACTTTGCATTAGATCCAATTTATATGTCATATCAGTGAATACTGTTAATTCCTAGATTTCTCTTCAGTAGGTTTAGTGACTATACTGTATTTCCCCTCTGGTTATATTCCTTCTTCTTCTTCTTTTTTAAATTTATTATATATTTTAG
Organism: Bettongia penicillata ogilbyi; assembly: GCA_023548195.1. NCBI lineage: Eukaryota > Metazoa > Chordata > Mammalia > Diprotodontia > Potoroidae > Bettongia > Bettongia penicillata. Next base: position 3,732,190 of record JAJHZJ010000051.1, on the reverse strand, counting down.
ATAGCCTTTTAAAAATTTTTTTAAATTCCAAATTCTCTCTCCTCCTCCCACTTCTTTTCCCACCTACTGAGATGGCAAGAAATATGATATCAATTATAAATGTGAAATCATGCAGAAACATATTTCCATATTATACATATTCCAAAATAGCAAGAGAAATAAAGTGAAAAATTATACTTCAGTTTTCACTCAGTGTTCATTAGTTCTTTCTTTGGAGGTGGATAGCATCTTCCATCATGATTTCTTTGGAACTGTCTTGGATCATTGTATTGATCAGAGTAGCCAAGTCTTTCACAGTTGATTATCATTACAATATTGATATTACTGTACACAATGATCTCCTTGTTCTTCTTACTTTACTTTACCTCTGCTCATATAGTTCTTGCCATGTTTTTCTGAAACTACACTTCTCAGTATTTCTTTTTCTTCCCTCTTTCCCTTCTTTCCTTTCCTTTCTTCCTTCCTTTTTCTCCCTTTCACTTCCTTCCTTTCTTCCTTCTTTCCTTCCTTCCTTTTTCTCAACAATGATATCATGAGATGTAGCATAGCATAGTGGATAGCAAGCTGCTTTTTTTTTACATTTAATTTTTATTTCATTTTTTTCTCAATTGCATGCAAAAATTTTAAAATATTTTTTAAAGTTTGAGTTCTGAATTCTTTGTCTTTGTCTCTTTTCACTCTTTGAGAAAGTGAGCAATTTGATATAGATTATGGATGTGTAATCATGCAAAATATTTCCATAGTAGTTACGTTACAAAATAAAATGCAGACCAAATCCCCTAAGAATAATGAATAAAGTAAAAAATTAAAATGTGCTTTAATCTGCTTTAAGATTCTGTCAATTCTTTCTCTGGAGATGAATAGTATTTTTCATCTTAAATTCTCTGGAATAGTCTGGGATAATTGTATTGCTGAGAATAGCTAAACCATTCACAGTTGATCGTTCTACAATCTTGCTGTTACTTTGTTCAGTCTGTTGGTTCTGAGCATTTCATTTTGCATCAGTTCATGTAAGCCTTTTTAGGTTTTTCTGAAACACTGGGCTCATCATTCCTTATAGCGCAATAGTATTCCATTCTAATCACATACCACAACTTGTTCAGCCTTTCCTCAATTGTTAGGCACCCCTCAACTTCTAATTTTTTACCATCACTAAAAGAGGTGCTATAAATATTTTTGTCCCTATAGGTCCTTTTTCATTTTTAAAATCGCTTTTGGGACTTCATGGAAGGGTGAGATAAAAAAGTCACACACAATGAAAAATCATGGGTGGGTTGCTATCTGCAGTGGTAGAGGAATTATGAGATTTCTGATCCTTCAAAGTATTGAAGCAGTAATATAATTGAATTATATTATAATACAATTGAATATAATATTGAAGAGTAATATAATAGTCATCTTGACTTTCAAATAACTCTCATGAATTATTTGATTTTTAATCCTCCTAGGACTTTCCTCAGGGCATTTTTCATATCCTTGTTGCGTAGACTATAGATTAGGGGATTTAAGAGGGGAGTTACTATTGAGTACACCAGTGTCACAATTTTCTGCATTTCAGCTGGATTCCCAGATGTTGGGCTTACATACATCACCATGAGGGTGCCATAGAACAGAGACACGACCACCAGATGGGATCCACATGTGGAGAAGGCTTTCCTCCGGCCAGCACCAGAGGGAACACGCAACACGGCTCTGAGGACCAGGGTGTAGGATCCAAGGATGGAGAGGAAGGATCCAAAGATAACCATGGAGTTGAAAGTATAGCAGATGAGTTTAATAATAGGAGCAGGGACACAGATGAGTGCAAATAAAGGGCCTTGGTCACAGACAAAGTGATCAATGATGTTAGGGCCACAGAAGGGCAACTGAGACATAAGAATAATGGGAACTGGATAACAAAGGAATCCACTCACCCAACAGGCAGATATCAGCATTGCACAAAGACATCCTGTCATGATGGTGGGATAGTGTAGTGGACGGCAGATGGCTAAGTACCGATCATATGCCATGACTGACAGGAAGAAACACTCAGCACTCCCCAGGGAGAAAAATAAATAAAACTGGATGAAGCAGCCAGAGAAGGAGATGGTCTTGGTCTCAGACATAAAGTTGGCCAACATATTGGGCACAGTAGAAGAAACATAGCATATTTCAAGGAAAGCAAAGTTCCCTAAGAGGATGTACATGGGTGTGTGGAGCTGCTTGTCCCATTTCACTGCACAGACAATGGCCCCATTTCCCAACAAAGTCAGGATGTATACCACTAAGATCAAGGAGAAGAGGAGATTCTGCATTTCCCCAGAAAACCCCAGGAGAACAAACTCAGTCACAGTGTGTGTGATTGACCTGTTAGGCTCCAAAACTGTGGAAAAGACAAGAAAAAATGACACAAACCATCTTGTTTCCAAGTAAGCATGCTAAGAAGAGAGTTTAGATTTCAATGAAGAGCATATTGGTCTATTCTGAAACTAGATGTCTTCTGTCCTTAACTCCTATGGGAGGTACCTTAGTGGAGAGAGCAACATCATAATTAAACAGGTTTCTGCTTAATCTGAAGTTAAATGTAGATCAATTCCTGAATATTGCCAATTGTGTTTGGATTCTGGGGGAACACACACAATATTCATACTCCTGACATTCTTTACACAAGCTGTAGGTGCACCAACAGATATTTAATGTGCACAAAGAAAGACATATACACAGCAAACTAAGACCCCCAGAGACTACAGAATCATAGATTTGTATCTATTAGGGACCTTTAAAGTCATCTAATGTAATTGTCTCATTTTTCAGCTCGGGTACCTGAGGCAGGGCTGGATGGTTGGGGTTCTATTACTTGTCCAAAGATAGATAGGTAGTAATTAGCATAGCCAGTATTCAAACTTCTGACCCCAAATCCAGTCCTCTTTCCATGGTCATGTCGCCTCAAGAATCTACACTGTCTCTGTATCTTGCATGGAAATTAATCTCGATTCACGTGTTGATATGGGCTAGTCTCAGTAACACCAGTCCTTTTATTACTGTTTCTGTTGATTAAATACCCTTGCTGAATGAAACTTCAGTGCAGAAGGAAATAGATTTATGCCCTCATCTACCCACTCGTTTTCCATCTCAGAGGACTTGCTCCCATGAGTAGTATTCAGTGCTAGCATTTGTTTCAGATAAAAACTGTTTCATTCTGTCTGACTCCTGTTTCTCTAAATCTTAATAGGATTTGGTTTTTAATGTTAATGTTCCTCATAAATGGGTAAAAATTGTGTCCAATTTCTTCGTAGTTTGATGTGTCAGGTCTTGAAGTGGAAATCATAGTGACTTTTGTTTCTCCTGATATTTGTAGCCAGTGTTATCTACATTAATGTACAGTGTTATTCTTCCAATAGCAAGATCTATGAATTGGAAGGAAGAAGATAAATGTTATCTCCTTGAGATGAACCTATGCATGATGATATTTTGTTAAAAGTAGAGATAACCATACTGCAACTCTTGTTTTAGCAATTAAAACTCATCACATATCATTTCATTTCTCTTGAGAAGACTAATTCAGTCCTATTTTGCTGTTTGCCCTTCATTTTGGAAGAGGCCCAATGACATCATGGGATGATGTTTTGACTTGAGCCTGAAGTGGATTTAAGTGAGGAAGAGTTGTGCAAAGTCATGAGCCTCACTCTCTCTTCCTGAGTTTTCAAAGACCAGTGGCAGACCAAAACTTAAATGAATAGCCATGGCCCATGATGCAGTGGATGATCTTGGTATCTGTTGTCTGACCAAACTCTAAGTGCTCCTTCATGGACACTGGAATAAATTCTTCTCATTTCATCCATTCTGCTAGAGAAGTCTTCACATGCTTGAGTTAGACACCCCCTTAACTCACTGACAGGTTTGAGTTACCCTCAACTTGGTGTAGCCCATCTGTGGGGATGGTTTACTGAGGTGTAGCTTCTGTGTACACTAATTCCTTGGAGCTCTAGGTGAGAGTTAAGTGAAGGTGGACATGCTGAAAAGGGCTTATGAAGCCCTTACACCAGAATTGCTAATCCTCCCAAATGCTCCCTATACCCACACTTCTTTTTTACTTAAATAATGAAGCATGAGAAAGAAGATTCTTTTTGATCAGCTCAAATAAATAGGTCACATTTGTCTATACTAGAAACTTGAACACTCCATCACCTACACAAACATACCCAACATTCATCTTTCCAACATTTATTAAGTGCTTGCAGTGTTCAAAGCACTCTAGCATTGAGGACTATCTATAGATTACCTTGACTTGGTCCCTGCCTGCATGAGGTTACAAAAATATGAATAATCAGATCTGCACGGGTGAAGAGTACAGTATAAAAATATCTGAAAATATTTTCATTGACTAATGCAAAGAAAGAAATCAGAAACCATGAAACCAAGTACATGCTAACAACAAGCATGTAAAATAACAGGTATCCATTAATAAATGCATCACAGAACCACAAATTTGAGAGCTGGAAGAGATCGCAATATCCCTCTTGTATTATCCAGAATGTGGTTGACCTTTTCTGTCCTTTGTTCTGGAAGAGGACCATGACACTGGCATTGAAAGAATCTCCACTACAACCTACCTAACAAGTGATTAGCCAGACTGTCTTTGAAGACCTCCAAGGAGGGGGAAAGAAAAATTGTTTGAATCTTAGAGAGAATGGCTGCTAAGTTATTTCAGATATCTTATGTGTTGAAATTAATTTATTCTGCTATCATTCCTAAAGTAAGTTTAGTTATTTTTCATATTCAATTTTTTTATAATAAAGAAATAAACTACATTAACTAATCTCACGCCAAAGCTAGGGCAAAATAGCAGGTTGTTTTGGATAACACTCTCACTTACCAAAATTCATCCTTTTGTCCTCTGTAAAGTCTGCAGAGAAGAACAGTCGTGCCATCCTGTAATTGTTCCAATCAGGAGTAAACACAGGAGAATAACATTTTCAAGGCAAGCATATATTTTTGAAATCATGTTAAATATTCTACGTTTTTCAGTGAAAGAGTATATGGCACAGTTGACATGATTTTTATGACAGTGGAAAAATTTTCCAATGGATTTAGTTCAAATCTGTGTAACTTATAGAGGAGATACTATGTTTAAACAAGCAGTGGAGTGTTAATGGAGTGTATGTGTTGTGCATGTGTATGCATGAATGTGTGTATGTGTGTGTGTGTATGTTTGTGTGATGACTGATGAAGACAATTACTGGGTAAAAGATCATTTCCAGGTGGAGAAAGAAACCTTTTTTAGAACTGATTTGGCATAACAGTATGCTCAAAATATATTGGGGCACCCTTCTGCCTCTCCTAATGAAGGGTCAGATATCTGCTCCCCACCCTGAAACAAGAGTCCTGTGCGTAATAAATACTATTATTACTTACTACAATCACAAAATTGTCATCCATGCAACCAGGAAGAGAAACTGAGCCTTCCTGCCCTGAAACTGGAGCTTGTAAGTCTGGCCATCTTGTCCTCTGATCTGGGTATTATGATAAAATCACAAAAAAATTAGAGCAAGAAAGGACCTTAGATAACTGAAATAAATGAAACACTGACAATCTCAGCCCCGAAACTTAACCTTATGTGAATTTTATTATCAAGCAAATTTTGTTGTATGCACCCCATTTATGGTGAAAGTACAAATATGCAGAGAGGAGCAGAAACGGCAAGCCTTGGAAATTCATCTTCTGAATTCTAGTAATTGGCCCTACCTTATATGACAGCAACAAGCTTCCTCATCTCCTTGATGGGAATAGTTGAGTACTTAGAGAGATATGCACTTTTTTATAGCCCTGAGAGAAAGACTTGTTTTACCTCTTGGTTCAATGGATCTCTTGTAGGGGTAAGATGAGTGGAGAATTACTCTGGTCTCTCCAGATTTCCACTGGAAAAATTGAAATAAGAGCAGTAAGAAAGTGAGATGGTAAGAATGCTTTTGAAGAGGCACTGATTAATATTACTATCTGTAAATTATTATTTGATGAAATCTGTATAAGAGAAACAGGAGTGCTCCTGCATCCACCCATGAACCACCTGTTGAATCTATGGAGGTGTACTGTTGAGAGCTAACGCACAACATTCACACATTAGCACCTAGCTGCTGAGAATGTCTCTTCCTCGGCACTGATACACACCAAGAGCAGATTCACTGTTGCAAGTCCTCCTAGCGTATCTTTGTTCCTACACAGAGGAGAACCCGAGGATTCCTTTGGTTTTCCTCTAGAAGAACAAAGAGTGAAGAACTTTAACCAAGAATAGATATCTTCATTGTATAACAGGAGCACATTGGAAAAAACAGTCATTGTGTTGGCTATAATGCAAATCTTCCTCTAAACTACGGTGACATATATAGTCTCACTAATACTCAACAGTTAGCATTTATGTGGTGCTTTAAGGCTTTCAAAGAACATCACCAAGTTATCTCCTTTTATCCTCCCAACATCCATGGGAGCTAGGTATTATTATTTGTAATAATAGCTGGCCATGCTGCTAGTCAAGGGTCCAAAGTTAGATCTGAACTCAGGGAATTTCCAAGTCTAAAAGTCTATCTGTTGCACTACCAACTTGCTAACTCACTTGGGTGAAAGGATCACAGAATCATAGATTTAGTAAATCCCATGTAAAGCCCATGTAGTCTGACTCCCTTCTTTTACTGATGAGGAACTGAGGCCTTGGATAGTTAGACAACTTATCTTGAGGTCACACAGATGTTAAATGACAGAGTCATCACTTGGGCAAGGAGGAAATCAGTTACAAGGAGCTCTTTCTCAAGCCTCCTAATCTGGAAATGGTTTGGTGGATGGAAGGGAAAGGGGGACATAGAATGTAAAAACTTATTTGTATTTCATTTGACTTTTTTCCCTACCTGACAATTCTTGGAACTTGGTCTCTTGTTATGATTTGAACTGTGTGTATCTGATCCAGTTTATGTTTCCTATCAGCAGTTATCATTGATTCCTGGGTTCCTAAGGTCTACAGCTCCCCATTTCTGTTACTTTGTGCTGTACCCCTGCATTTCACAATATTTTGGCTTTGTTTCCCTCTGGGGTCTTACTAATGAGACACCAGGGTCAAAGTAAATATGTGGGAAATCTCAGGGGCTCTTTCCTCTGTTAGAGAATAATTTTTCACTGAAGACGTGTTCCCACTCTGCAGGGAAATGAGTATGTGATCTTCATGTGTGGCATACTCCTGCCTCCACTTCATTTTTATAATAGGTTGACCTTACATATTAAATGACATTTTTTATTTGACAGTTTCACCCAATATATCATGGATACCAGTCATATAGTTTATTTCATTCCATTTGAACTTTGGTGAGTAACTGTACTTCTCAATTAGTAGTGGCAGTACTTGACCTGGAGTCAGGAAGATATATTTTTGAATACTGCCACTGGTGTTTGACTTGATATGTAACTATGGAAAAAGTCCCTAAAATCAATTTGTAAGCACTTACTAAGCATTTACCATGTACTGAGCATAATGGGGACTAGTCAATGGGAATTCATTCTCAGAGGATGCATGGGCAGTATGATCTGCCTGATGCCAAATGAGGTTTGGTGAACCTATCTCTGGAATTGCAAGATAATGTGTAATGGAAAGCCCCTGTTCACTAAATTTTTGGGGAGTTAGTAAGGACTATAGAAAAAAAAATATAGTCTTCCATCTTGTCGGTCATGTGTGGCTATGGAAATTGATTTGATTATTGTTCTAAGAGCTGGAGATGGAAATTGATGGGGTAGGGACAGCAGCATTGTATGAGGATGGTTGGAGAGCAGCAGGCAGTCTGGTGGGATAGTTATGGAGAACTCTCATTAATCAGGAGCAAGCAAAGCCCCAAGACAGGAACTAGGTGGTGGGCAAGATAACATGGCATAAAGGTAGGTGGAGAATAGCTGTAGTCCCCAGTCTCTCCAAGAACAAAAGAAAGGTACATTTCCTTTTCTATTGTCCAGGTTTGAGATTGATTGTATTGTTAATTACAGTGTTTATTTTTATTTTAATGCTTTTAGGTTTCATTATTATAGCCATTGTTATGTATCTTATTAAAATCTTACAAAACGCACTCATTAAACAAGACCAGAGAGGAGGGCCTTCAAAATGTAGCATGGAATTGGAAGGAATTCCTTATGGAATATTCATGATTTGATATGGATAAGCACTGCAAAAATGAAAGGACCTGAGTGGGTTACAATATCTAGCACTGAAGGGAGTTAGTGGTCATCTTGGTGTGATTACAGATCCATCCGAGTAGGAGGTCGTTTCCTGCTTCCCAAAACAGCTAAGGGGTATTTTTATCTTCTGCTATCCCAAGAGAGATAACCAGATAGATCTCAAGTGAAGCTTCTGGATCACGAAATAGAAGATCTAATATAAGGGAAGACTGGTGGTTGCTTACATTCATTGAATACAAGAGTAAAAATAAAAAGGCAGATCAACAGTTAAGAATGAGAGATGTATGATACCACACTAAAGTCTCTAGTGCCAGGTGGACAGAATGGAACCACCAGAATTGAAGAGTCCCACATCTGGAATACCCTTTCTTTTCACTTCTGCCTCTTGGAAGTCACAACTTATTTTAAGACACAATTCAGGTGCAACTTTGTATCCAATAGCCTTCCTTATCCCCTGGGGAGCTAATGTTCTTTCTCTCTTAAAATTATCTTATACTATTTTATTTATAACCTGTATTTATCAGTTTGCTTTTATTCCTCCACATGAACATAAACAGAATGAAACCAAAGAAAATTAAGATTTGCCTTTGTATGCACATGATGGGCATTTAATAAATTTTTTTTTATTGAATTGAATCAATTTATTCAGGTCACTAATAAAAATGTTGAACAGAAGATGGGGAAAGTCACATCCCTGGTACATTCCACTGGAGTCTTCTTTCCAAGTTCTCTTTGAGACTTTATGAGTACATTTTGGAGCTGGTTATTCAAATATTTTTTAACCCACCTAATTAAACACAAATCTCATAGTTTTGTCCTAAAGGGAATGATAAAAGATAATGCCAAATGCTTTATGAAGATCCAGGCATTCTAAGTCTAAACCATTTCTCTGTACCAGAATAGAAATCTCAAACAAATCCCAAACAAAACCCCCATTCCCATCCCCTCATATCTTGGCATACTGTGGAAAGAATAAAGGAATACTATGCTCCATTTGTTTGCTCTTAATATTAGAACTCATGGGATAGGAATTGGACTGGTCCTGTGGTTTTATTAGGATAAAGAACTTTTTATGACAGGATTCCTTCTGGTAATGCAGATGGGCACCTGCTTTTCAGAAACTTGCTTGGGACAGAGAGTTTAAATAACTTTCCCAGGGTCACATGGCTAGTATGAGTCAGAGGCAAGAGTTAAACCTAGACCTTTCTGGCTCCAATAATGACTCTCTGTGCACTATGCTCTGCTGTATCTGATTAGAAACTGTACCTCTGGCAGATGTGCGAAACATAATTTGTCCCTGAACTGAAGATTAAAAACATGGCTAAGTTATAAGTTACAAAAATACAGTTTTATGTAATTCTTTTTATTCTTCATTGTATTCTGAAATTCAGGTTCTTTGATGATTGTTATGTTCAAAATAAAGAATAAAATTTGTAATAAAAATTCTTGGAAAAACAAGAATCAAGGGATTTATCTATCTAGTAGTTCTTGTATTGGCCTTTTGTATATAATTTTTTCACTTAAATCATTTAAGTTTTTAAAAACATACCATCTACTATATAGTGTAATTGAGTGGGTTACATAAAAATGTTCTGTTCTGTCTCCAGCATCCACTATTAAAATAGAATGAGACAGGCCAAAAAGACAGAATAAAGTACTCCATGTTGACATCTATCAGATCATTTTGGTTTATAAGATAATACCTCTATGTGATGCTTAATATTATTGAATTGAGATTTAGCTGGAGCAGGACAGGCAAGGCATCAAGAGATGAAGGATTTTCCTGAGGAGATATTGTCTACGAGCTCCCTGAAGCATAAGCTTCAGGATTAGTAAGAGAAGTAGGTACCTTTCTCAATGGTCCTCTGGCTCTGGATTTTCATCTTTGTCCATGGCAGGTATTTAATGGTGCTGTCTTTTATTAGTGTAAAAGTCATATAAGTGATTTTGCTTCTTCTGAAGCTATCCCCATGATTTTTCATAAGACTGCTTTATGTCCTTATTTTTGGGGCTGTAGTTTAAGAACGGAATTACTATTGAGTAGATCAAGGTAATGATAATCTGCATTTTACCAGAATTCTCAGATGTTGGGCTTAGATAAAACATCACAAAAATCCCAAAGAAGAGACTGACCTTGGTCAGATGAGATCCATATGTTGAGAAAGATTTGCTCTGGCAGGCCACTGAAGGGACTTACAGTACAGCTCTTAGTAGCAGGATGTAGGCACCAAGGATGTATAACATAATGAAGAAGTTAAGGAGGGAGCTGAGGACATAGAACAGGACTACAGGAGAGGGCCAGTAGTGGTTCCATGTGGCAAATCAAGTGATCAGTGATATTGGAACCACAAAATGACAACTGGGAGGCCTGGACAGTGGACACAAGATAGCTGAAGAAGCCAACTGCTCAACAGACAGACATCAAAGTGTAACAGTGCCTCTGGTCTTTTGGTTTGGGAGAGCGGTGAGTGGCAAAGAGAAAGAAGGATCACAAAACAAGATACATAGGAGATAGGCTTTAGTTCCACAAAGGGAGAAAAAAATAGAACTGGGGTAATCAGCTAGCGGAAGGCTAGTTCTGGTCTTTGAGAGGAAATGTTCTAACATGATTAAAAATGTGGAGGTGATATACGACATCTTCAGGAACACAAAATTCCCCAGGAGGATGTATATTGCAGTCTGAAACCTGTTGTCCCACCTCAGTGCACAAATAATTGCCTCATTCCCCATCATGATCAGTATACAGATGGTCAAGAACAGTAAAAACAGTAAGATTTGCATGTCTCACCAACCAGGGGAGCCTCAAGAGGAAAAATTCAGCCAGTGTATGCTCCTGAGTTGTGCATTGGTCCTTGAGCTATGAAAAAGACATAAAAACACTTGCATCAATTATCCTACGTCTTTGGTATTTCTAGGACAAAAATTAAAAACAATATTTATTTTACTTTTAATTTATGAAACCAAAACAAGCAGTTCCACAGCACAGAACAAAAAATGACGATTGCATATGAAACTGCAAATCTACTACACAAAACTTGCTATTCTTTCCAAGTATACAACAAAGTTATCATGTAAATTTTCTTTTCCCTTGTGTTTTCCTCCCTCCTCACCCATGCTCTAGAGATGGCTACCATTTTATGCAAATATATGTGTATGTGCATGTGTGTGTGTACATACACATATATGTGTGTATATATAAATCATTCTATGCATACTTCTATTTCTAAGTTTTTTTAAAAAATGGAACTATGACTTACTTTTAAAATTTCCAGGGAATTTAATGATGCCTTTGTAGGAGTTGTATGCTAAACATCTTATTCATATAGAAACCAATTTGTAATTATCCTGTCTTCTTCTTAACCAATAACCCCTCAATTTTTCTTCTGTACCAGTAAGTTGAGGTTTTAAATTTCTGCTGCCATCCATCAGACATTAAGCTGACATTACATCTTGCTTACTAGGATACCAAAAGCCTCATTCCTGATGAGGAAAATAACACTGAATTTCCTTTGGTCTCATTAGCATTGTCCAATAATGACATATCAACCTGTCAGGTGAAATACTTGAGGATTGTTGTTTAAGAGGAACTATCAGTGGGTGTAGTGTTGTCCAGGAACATATGGTTTAAAAGTTTAGAAAGACTTTCGTAGTTTAATTATGATACCTTGTCTGCAGTGGAATGTTATCTTTCTAGATTTTGTTATGCTTAAAATTCTTATTGGTTTGGTCCTTGATGCTAAATAGGTCTAGTTCCATAGGCTGTGGAAATGACTGGCCCAAGTTGTTTTGTGCAACCATTTGACACATTTTCTGTAGCTTTTCCCTTAAGAGTAAGGAAACTAGGCAAAATCTACTGCTGATGAGCTCTATGGCTTAGTGTCCTTGAACTCTGTCCTTGTGACCCAGTGCCCATGTATCAGAAAAGTCTGTTATACCTCTTCCCCAAACTCCCAGTGAGAAATTATTCTTCTTTCTCAAGTCCTCAAAGTCATTCCCCTGGACTGAAGTTTTCAGTAATTCCAGTGCCACTGGATCTCGGCAGGAATTGATTCACCAAGGGATGATGCCAGACTGATCAATCCCCTGCACTTGCACTTCAACAATACGTTCCTGATGTCCTGAGAGTTGAAAAAGTGTATGATGTATTGCTGAATAGTTTATTTTTTCTCGAAAGTCTCCTTTGCAGCAAATGTCATGTATGACATAATTTCAGACCTGGAAGAGACTGTAAAAGCCATGCAATCTTCTTCATGTGTGAACAAGAATCTTTGTTACAATGTGCATGGCAAATGGTCATCCAGACTTGGCTTGAAGATCTGCAGCAATGGGAATCTCCTCTTCCTCACTCCTGAGGCTGTCCATTCCACTTACAGACAACTCTGAAGTTAAGAAACTCCTAATAAATGTCGAACCCTTGTTTGCCTCTTAGTGACTTACACTCGTGCTTCTTGTCTATTGTCTGTACATAAGAGAATGTCTTATCCCTTTTACTTGTTATGGTCTTTCAAAGTTTTTTCTTCTTCTGGCTAAACATCCTTGATTTCTAAAGGTGTTATTTTCTTCTACATTTTTAGGGTCTCTTTTAGCCAGCTGATGACTTGTTTCTCATAATTTTCTTGCATCACTCTCATTTCTCTTCCCCATTTTCCTCTATTTCTATCACTTGATTTTTTAAAATCCTTTTTGAGCTCTTCCATGGCCTGCGACCAATTCATATTTTTCTTGGAGGTTTTGGATGTAATAGCTTTGACTTTGTTGTGTGTTTTGATCTTCCTTCTTACAAAGGTAAGATTCTATAGTCTGATTTTCCCCCACTGTTTGCTCATTTTCCCCACTAATTACTTGACTTTTAGTTTTTTGTTAAGTTAGGACTCTGCTTCCAGTGTGGAAAGTATACTGTTCAAGCCTTCAGGGGTTTTGTGCAGCTGTTTTCAGAGATATTTCTTAGGAATCTGTAAATTTTCAGTTCTTCCAATGTTGTATGATCAAAGGAGAAATGTTGACTCTTCTCCTAGTCTATGCTCTGGTCTGTGAGTGACCACAAGCACTGTTTTCTGCCCTGTAATTGTGAGGAGGATTCCTTCTCCATTGCTACCACCAGCTCTGCCATGCCAGTGTTACTCCTTGCCTTAGGACTTCCACCCAGGACTGTGACCCAAGTCCAAGCACAAGCAAAGTAAGAGAATTCTGCCTCAGCACCAGTAAAGAGGTCCTTGCAATCCCCCTCTGATCAGTTGCTCAATACCTCCACCATTTATGGGTTAAGAACTCCAGAAGCAATCATCACTGATGCTGCTGCCACTGCTGCCCCAGTGTTATGGCTGTATCATGCTTTTCTCCCACCCAGGTCCGACAGACTTTTCTTACTGACCTTCTACGTTGTCTTTGGCATTTGTGGGTTGAGAAGTCTGGAAACTGCCACAGCTTCCAGTATTCAGTGCCCTCAGGCCTAGTCCAAATTTGCTACAAATGTGGCCCACAATGAACTGCATTCTTCTTTTAGCCTAATGTAACAGACCTTTCCTGTCAACCTTGCAGGTTGTCTTGGGCTGGAAATCTGTTTCACTTTGTCATTTTGTGGGTTTTGCCTCTTTGGAATTTGTTTAGAGTCATTTTTACCAGTATTTCAAGGGGTTTGGGGAAGAGCTCAAGCAAGTCCCTGCTTTTTCTCTGCCATTTTGGCTCCACCCCTCCACCTCCATTCTTGATTTCTTCAACCAATTCTTGGCAGAATCTTTAGCTACAGGGCATTATCTTGAGGTCCTTCACCATCATAGTCAGTATCCTTTGTCTGAGTGCTCTGCAGATTATCCAACGTTCTTTCTAATATGTGGCACCAAAAAGGAAGCATCCTACTTCAGAAATGGTCCCCCTAAGGTAGGTTATCACTTTCAGACTCTTCTTCTTGCCCACTGTGCCCCTCTTCATGTAGTATCATAAGGCAAGAGCTCTTTATGACTATCTTACTATTAAGTTATTTGGAGTATTTGGAGTACACTAAACACTCAGAGGCAGGTAGGTGGCACAATGGATAGAGCATTGAGCTTAGAATCAGGAAGTCTCATCTTCCTGCATTCAGATCTGGCCTCTGATACTTCCTAGTTGGGAGACCCTGGGTAAATCACTTAGCCCAGTTTGTCTGAGTTCCTCATCTGCAAAATGAACTGGAGAAAGAAATGACCAATGTCTCCAGCTCAGAAAAGCCCAAGTAGGGCATGAGTGGACAGCAGCAATAAAAAGGAATCAGATCATTTGTGGATAGAATAGTTAGGTAGCATCCTCTTTTTTCCTTATAACTTCTATCCTTCCCTTTCCATTTCCACCACCACCATGGTAGTTCAGACCTTCTTTACCTCATGCATGGACTACTATAATTTCTTCTTAATTTGTCTTTCTGCCTCTAGACTCTCTCAACAATAATCAGGCCTACAGAGGTTATATGACCCTATTGCCCGAACATCTTTAATGCCCAAAGATCTGTTGCTTTTATGGAATAAAATCCAAATGACTGTCCGGTCTCCAAGTTTCTTTCCAATTCTTACCTACTATTCTTCTAAATTCCTTATCCCTATTGATATTCAAAGCCCAATCTACTTTTCTAGGTGACATATTAACTGGCATGCTAAAATGAAAGGGAAAAAATGTATAATGTAATTTTGAAACTTTAGCTGAGCCTGAACCAGAGCTATTAAAACATAATTACCTAAGTGTTAACTGTTTCCAGATCCTAACACATTTTGATCAAAATGCCATAGATACAGAAAGAATTATGGAAATCCACAGAATAAGACCCCCAGACACGTTCTCTTAAAAGAAGTCAATTGTGCTTGTGAAATATGTCAGAAGAGAAAAATCATTTGGGAACCAAGACCCCAGAAATGTGTTACTTCAATCCAATTTGAGCCTGAGCTCCTTCCCTCTATCTCCTTGTATTTGTTTGCTATGCATGTTCAGTACTGAAGTGATCAGTTTAAAATATATCAGCATGTCCTTAGTTATGGCTAGCTATTGAATTTTTCTGGATAATAACAGCCTATAGCCCTTTCAGAGATGCTAAGACACTTTGCTGATCTTGAGGCTATCCTAGACAATTTCTTTCTTTTTAAAAAAATTATTCATTTCATTCTAAACTTATGAAATGAAACAAGCATTTCTGTAACATAGTAGAATAGAAAGAAGATTCTTGTATATGAAAGTACAAATCTATTATGTAGAACTTACTATTCCTTTTAAATATATATTAAAGTCATTATGGAACTATCTTTTTTTCTCCCCTTCTTCCATGTCCTGATTGCTATCATTAGACTCAAATATATCTACATATATCTACATACACACATGCGCACACATACACAGACACACACAGACACAAACACACACATGTATATATATATATATATATATATATACATACACACACACATATAAAATCACCCCATATATACTTCTATTTATCAGTTCTTTATCTGGATACAGATTGCATCTTGCTTTATTGGTCTTTTGTGGTTAATCTGTGTATTGATAACAAAGTGACAGTCATTCGAAGTTGTTCTTAAAACAATTTTGCTGCTACTGTATACAACGTTCTTTTGGTTCTGTTCATTTTGCTCTTCGTTATTTTGTGCAATTTTATCCATGTTTTTCTAAAATCATTAAGCTCATTTCTGATAGCTTAGTAGTACAGATGTCTTTTCATTTTTCTAGCACCCGTTTTATGTGCTACTATTCCCTTATGTGTGACTTATTCCACAGTGAAATTAATGATCACCTTTCCTAAAATATGACGTATACTTCTCCATCTTGGTGCCTTGATTCTTGCTACTTCTTCCCTTAAAATAACATTTCCCTCCCAATCTTCCTGGGGAAGTTCTGTTCTTTCTCATTTTATACAGCAATATAAAATGTAACTTTCCCACTGGGTCCTCAGAGGTAGTCATGTTCTTTCTATATACACATATAAGATGATTTCATATAGGAAAACTAAATGAGCTTCTTGGATTCTCTTTCTGGTAATTTATAGGATTTAGGAATAGTTTAATTTGGGTTGAAGGCAGGAGGAAACAGAATCTTAGCACATGTAACAAGTCAGTACGTAGAAGCAAATGGATGAAGTAGAAGATCATCTTTATTTGAAACCATAAAATAGAACAAAAAATCATAATAGAGGACAAATTATTGAAACATAAAGGTGAAGGCATAACATCATTCTGCATAGCTTATTATGAGATATTACATATACCATCCCTTAGTGGTAAATTCCATACAGTAAATTTCTGTATATCAAGTTTCACTATCATGAAGCATACCTTATGACTTCATGCAGGATGTATAGAGGATTCTAACGCTAAGGATCACTCATGGACTTTGGGAATGAATAGAAATAATTACAATTTCTTGTTAAAGCTCAGGGTTGGGAGGAGTTGTATTGATAACGATAATTTCTAATTGGAGAAAATACCACTCTAATAGGAGAAAGGAAAGAAAAGGGAATAAGCATTTTTAATAACATTTATTCTATGCCAGATGTTGTGCTAAGCATTTTACAAATGTTATCTTGTTTGATCACACAACCCATTATTATATGGATTCATATGTATTGTGAATTATTGTTCCCTAAAACATAAAAATTATATGCCTAAAAGCATCCAACTGTAAGCATGACTCAATTCAATTTTTCTGAGAAAGATTTGTGTGATATGCAAGTATGGAAAGAGAAGATAGCTTATCCACCATGATCTCCTCTTCAAACGGTAATGGAGAAAGCCGAGAAGAGAAACTTTGAATTTGGATTTCCCCATTCAAACTTTATGTTCCATGATCTGGAATCTGAGCCCAAGAGTCTTTACTCTCATCTCTGGTCAACACTTAATTGTTACCCAACATCGTACAAAGCTCTATACCTACAATAGCACTAAGACGGAACCTTTTTTTTTTATTAGCTCTGGCACAGTACAGAATAGATTGTAAAGGAATAGAGTATTCTGGATTATTTGTAGTGGCTACTGCATAGAGAAATGCAGAATAGATATGATCACCATCTGTAGTGCCTCGGGAAAATATGTCTCCTTCCTGGATCACTCTCCTTATTAGTTGAATAGAGATTTCCACTTAGCAGTCAATAGCTAGAAACTCTTGGCGTCTGATCCCTGGTGAAAGGACTTTGAAAGGGATGGAGAGATGGCAAAGGGAATTAGATTCCCATGGGATAGAATTTGTTTTCCACATAAATGGTTTCCCTGATGTCCCAGGTATCTTTCCAAGAATCCTTGGTTCCTGCCTTAACTATTCCTTCTACATTGGCACCTTCTCCCTCATTCATAGTAGACTGGCTCAGAGGCAAAACTAGGTCCAGTGGAGTAAATCCATGTTTGGAGATATATCTAGAAGGATCTCAGGAGAACATCCATTAGTTTAAGAGAGGAGGGAGTAGTCTATTGAGAAATCATCTTCTCTTGGGAATGAGGAAATGTTTCGTGATTCATAGTTCTTTTTAGCCCCTGATGAAATATTTACCTCACACAAATCTTCTTTCTAATGAGCTTTACTTGTAACAGAATCCCTTTACTTGGCTTATCTACTGCAAATTTACATAATACATTCATGCCATAAACATTTTATTTATTTTCCTTTATTTTTGCTGAATTTGTGTGATTTTCTTCATTTCTACTAAATCATGATAAGTGTATACTTTATTAAACACACTTTCACATAAATTGATATAAACCTATTCTATGCCACGGTCACTCTTCTAATTATATTGCTAATATCTCCTAACATATTTCTATTCTCATTGCAGTTCCTTCCTTCCTTCCTTCCTTCCTTCCTTCCTTCCTTCCTTCCTTCCTTCCTTCCTTCCTTCCTTCCTTCCTTCCTTCCTTCCTTCCTTCCTTCCTTCCTTCCTTCCTTCCTTCCTTCCTTCCTTCCTTTCTTTCTTTCTTTCTTTCTTTCTTTCTTTCTTTCTTTCTTTCTATTTATATTCTCATTGCAGACACAAATACTCATCCTTCTAACACCAATAATCTTCAAGAGATAAATACTATCTATATGGGAATTAAGAAACAATAGAGCATACAATGAATCACAATTTGTGACCCAAAGGACAATAGAGAGAGGCATGGTAGTGTAAGTAGACTGAAGTTGTATTACCAGTGATGAATTGCCTACAGGAAGAGTCATAAAATACACCATGATGCAAAATGGAAAAGGAGGGCTCATTATTTGGTAAGAATAAGGGAAGGAGAGAGTTGCATTCACTTCTGAGCCTGATGCTTGAGTTTTTGGCTATTATTTTTAAAGAATTTCAGTGTTTTTTGAAAACATAAGTATGTGCTTAATCTGAATTTCTTACATTTTTAATCTTTTTTGAAATGAATGCATTATGACTTTTCTTTTTCCATCCCAATCATTTCCAAAACACCTATTTTCAACCGGTCCAATAAGTATTCATTTATCACAAAGAAGAAGACGTAAGTGTAACCTATAACACAGTAACCACTTCACATTTTCATCTTCCACAGTCCTCCACCTCTCCAAGGAGAGGACGAAAGTCCATTTTCTCCTCTATTCTGCAGGTCTGGTTTCTTCTTAGTTATAGAGTGATTTTAGTTTATGCTATTGTAGCTATAGTTATTGAGCACTTCATCGTACTGAAAACTTACAAAATGCACCCATTTGGAACTTATGAACAGAGAGGAAGGCCACCAGTATGTTCTATAGCTTGTTTATGGAGGACTTATAGGGTGAAGGATGACATGCATAAAGACTGAATAGAACGAGAGGACTTGGAGGATCCTCTCTGTGTGTTGGTGGCTCATCCATAAAATCAAAGAGTCAATTCTTGGTTCCCAAAGCAGTTAAGAGGTATCTTTTATTTTCTGGACTTACTGTTGCTTTCATTCTGTGGGTTTGTTAGCAGGAGTGTGCTGGTAAATGTTTAACCAAAGGCTTTCTGAAGAAAGATGTATTTATGACCTTTTTAAATTTAATTTTTATGTTTCATATTTTCTTCATCTCTTTCTAAAGTCTAGAAATCAACATCAATCCTCGAATTTATTTGTTGATTTTCCAAGGTGTAAATGCTTACACTGAAAATTTAACAACCTCCAGCACAACCCTGTGGGTTACACAGTGAAAAAGAGAAAGTTAGCATTCTACAATAAAATCTCTAGTGCCAGATGTACAGAGAGGGGCCACCAAGACTCAGTGTACAAGTGGTCTTTCACATCTGGGAAACACTACATCCTCATTGTACCTCCTGAAACTCATAGCTTCAAGACAGAGTTCCAGCACCTTTTCTGATTCCCCAAAAGTTAAGATTTTCTGTCTCTTGAAATTATTTTGTATAATTTTGTTACTTCTTTGTATTTAATTATCTGTTTGCATGTTTGTTGCCTTAGTAAAATGTAAAGTGCTTGATGGCAGGGACCATGTTGTTTTTAATTTGGTTTCCCTGGTAGGTGGCACAATGGATAGAGCTCTGTGATCTTCCTGACTTCCAAATAAGCCTCAGGCATTTACTAGCTGTGTGACTCTGGGCAAGTCACTGAACCCTGTTTGCATCAAATTGTTCATTAATGAAAGGGCTGGAGAATGAAATGGCAAACCACTCCATTATCTTTGTCAAGCAAACCCCAAATGGGATCACTAAAGATTGAATGTGACTGAACATCTGTTTTTTTGGATTCAAATGAATGGTATGTGTCATTGAGGGTCACATATAAGAGAGCAAACCATTAAATTGTTCCCTAAAGAAATTCATAATTTCATAAATAATCACTTCTTTATACATTGAAATATTCTCTTATTGATAAAGAAATTTCTATTCACGAAAACAATTTATAATAATAGTTCTTAACAAATCATACAAAGAAGTCAACTTGCAGTTGTGTTACATCAAAGCCTTGATTTATATTTTTTCAGTTAATTTTTAATTTTAACGTATAAAATCATATCACCTCAGTGAATGGCCTCGGTCACAAATAATGTGAGCAGACTGTATAAAAATACATCTATTTCCAGCAGTCAATAACAAAACAGAATGATGCAATCCAAAAGGTATAGAATTAGTGACACCATTTTGAAACCTATATGATCATCAGTGCTTTCAGATCATGGTTTCATTTGATTTTTACTATGAACTGAAATTCAACTGAACCAGGAAAGTCAAGCAAGGCAAAAAAACCCATGAACTTTCTGAGAAGATGTCTTAGCTCTTAACTCTCAGGAGTAGTAGGAGAAGACTATTTCTTTTTCAATTGTCTTTTATTTATCTTTATGTGTCTTCCATTGTTTTGCTGAAGGCAAGCACTTAATCATTGTGTGATGAGTTGAATTGTCTGTCATTAGAGCATAGAACCACAAAATTCATATATGCAGTTTCGTTTATTCTGAAGCCATCCCCATGACTTTTCTCAGAGCAGCCTTCATTTCCTTATTTCGGAGACTATAGATCAGAGGGTTTAAGAATGGTGTCACCACTAAATAGAATAAGCTTATGATCTTTTGTACATCACTTGAGTTTTCAGATGTTGGGCTCACATACATGATCATAAGGCTCCCAAAGAAGAGGCAAACTATGGCCAGATGAGATCCACAGGTGGAGAAGGCTTTATGCCGGCCAGCGGCTGAAGGAACTTTTAGCACAGCTCTTAGTAAGAGGATGTAAGAGCCAAGGATATAGAGTATGGGGAGAAAGAGAATAAGGGAGCTTAGGATATAGAACAGGATTTCAGTGGCAGGAGCAGGAGTGCATGACAGAGACATCAGTGGATCCATGTCACAAATAACGTGGTCAATGATGTTGGGACCACAGAATGATAGTTGAGAGAGCTGGATAGTAGATAGAAAATAGCTTAAGAAGCCAAGCACCCAGCACACAGACATCAAGGTGAAACAATGCTTTAGGGTCATGATGGTTGGGTAGTGTAGTGGATGACAAATGGCGAGATAACGATCATAAGCCATGATGCATAGGAAATAGATTTCAGTTGTACCCAACGAGGAAAAGAAATAGAACTGGAGAAAGCAACCAGCAAAAGAGATGGTTTTGGTCTCTGAGAGGAAGTTTTCTAACATGCTGGGCACAGTGGAATTTATATACCAGAACTCCAGAAAGGCAAAATTTCCTAAGAGGATGTACATGGGGGTGTGGAGCCTCTGGTCCCACCTCACTGCACATATGATGGCCCCATTCCCTACCATGGTCAGGATATAGATGATGAAGAAAAGAGAAAAGAGTGAGATTCGTGTTTCCCAGCGAGCAGAGAAACCCAAGAGGATGAATTCAGTCACAGTGTGTGCTCCTGACTTGTTCATTGAACTCCGAGCTGTGGAAAAGACAGAGAAGTTCATCACACCAATAGCCTTGTATTTTAGACATTACTGGAACAAGGATTTTAATGAAGACTTGGTAATGTTTGTAGAATAAATACATTGTCATTTGCGGATCACTTTATAATAATCTCATCTCTCTCTCAACCGTAACCTCTCTATTTTTCCAGCAAACTTTTTCTGGTGCTTCATTCAAGGAAGAGGAGAAAGGAATAAGTATTTATTAAATGATGACTTTGTGGTATTTATATAAGCATATCTTGTTTGATTCTCAGATTCAGACTTCAAGTGACCATCATATCTTGGTTAGCATGATACCAAAGACTCAGGCACCTGCAGAGAAAAGACTTCAGGATTTCCTTTTGCCTCGTCCAAGAAAGTGGTAGAAACTTCTTAGGTATTTAAGGAAGATTTATTAAGGGAGACTTTTAGTGAAGGTAGTGTTCAGTAACAGAAAGGTTAACAGCCCAGTTTTCAGAGTTTCATCTATGTTGGCTGTGGTTCTTTGTATACTATGAAACATTTGCTTTCTTTCACCAACTCTGGCAGCAACATTAAAGTCTCTTTTCTGAAACATCAGTAAATAATATTTTGGCAATATTTTAATCCACAGTGATTGGTCTAATCTGAATGAAAAGACAAAAATGAACTAATGTCTGACTTTAAGACCTTTATATTTTCTCAGGATCTTCATTTAATTTTATTACAGTAGTTGAATTGTACATAGCACTTTAAACATATCTCATTTGACATTGAAAATAGTGCTTGGAGAACAGTGCCACAGATATTATTTTTCTGAATTTGCAGATGAGTAAACGGAGGCTCTGAGCTGTAAATTTACTTGACTATATATTATAGACCTAATAATATTGGTGGCAGGATTTGCATTCGGGTCTTTACTCTGACTTCAGCATTCTTTCTAACAAGTCATGCTGCTTAATGTAGCTCATGCATATTAAAAATACTGAAAATCAATACATTTTCATTACAGTGAAACATATCCTTATAAGACCTAACCTTGGGTATTTACATTAAGAAGTCTAGTAGAGGCTCTTAATGCTAATAAATCAAAAGATAATGATTCATAGTACACAGTGTATACATTTTCCATATTACTAAGCAGATATGAAACCCAATGCTTAGTACGGAATTTTCTGCTGCTGATTAAATGTATCCTTTACTGTGTCCTGATGGTTGATAAAGTTTATAATAGTTTGCAGAACAATCATTTCTGAAAAGTTGTCTGTGAAGTAAATGCCACCAAATCACAGAATCTGAGTTGGAAGAGACCACAGAGATCATCTAATATGATCTAATCCTGAGGTTTCAAACACACAGCTCATAGGCTGCATGAGGCCCACAACCCTCTTGAGTATGACAGGAATCAGAATAAAATGTAATTGGGGAAACATTTAAAGAAAAATACAATAGAACACAGATAACGTTAATTTATGTCCCGCCTTCCCAGTCAATATGGTAGCCACAGGATCCTTCTGTGTGATTTAGTAGCTCCATTTCTATTTCCATTTGACCACCAGTCTAACCCACATGTGACCATGAATCCCCACCACAATGTACCCCACAAGTGGTCATCTACACTTGGACTAAAGACCTACCACAAAGGGTATCCTGTTCCCTCCTGAGACTATCCAACCTAATTTATGGTTAACACCAATAGTAAATTGCCAATGAATGTCAAGCTTAAGTCCCTTCGTAGGGACTTTACCTGTGTTTGTCACTCTGTCCTCTGGGGCAGCTAGGTGGTGCAGGGGGTAGAACACCAGCGCAGGAGTCAGGAGGACCTGAGTTCAAATCTCACTTCGGACACTTGATACTCACTAGCTGTGTGACCTTGGGCAAGTCACTTAATCCCAATTGCCTCATCCTGGGTCATCTCCAGTCATCCTGATGAATATCTGGTCACTGCATTCAGATGACTCTGGGAGAGAAGTGAGCCTGGTGACCTGCACAGCCCTCTCTCACTCAAAACAAAAATCAAGTGCAAGTCATGTCATTATTCCTCTGATGGCATGGTCTCCTTTGGCAATGAAGGACCAACACACACGCTCTGTCCTTTGTATCCAAATAGAATAAGTCTCATCCCTTTTACCTGTGATAGTCCTTCAAATGCTTTTCTTTTTCTGATTTAGCACTTTTGGTTCCATTGAACAATCCTTGTCAAGAGCTTTAACCACAGGGTATTATCTTGATGTCTTTCACCAGCATGATCTTTATCCTTCCTCTGGGTGCTCAGTGTTCTTTCTAATATATGGCACCAAGAACTAACCATGCTATTTCAGAAATGGTCTGACCAGGGCAGACTCTCACTTTTGGACAGTAATTTCTATAACTCATGTCTCTCTGAATGCAGTTCCATATTGAATGAGTAACTTTTGATGACCATACTATTAATTCATTGAAGGTATAGTTCACTAAAACCTCCAGATGATTTTTGGATGGAATTGCTTTCCCCCTTTTATAACTTCTGTCCTCTCCTTTTTATTTCTACCACCACCCTAGTAGTACAGTTCCTCATTACCTCTTGCTTCAAATATAATTGCTTCTTAACTTGTGTTCCTAACTATTGTCTCTTTTAGCCCCTATCAATCCGGGAGAGATTGTGACACACTACTGTCCAAAGATTTTATGACTTTCTTTTGTCTATTGAATAAATTCCAAATGACTTGATCACCAAAGTCCTTTCCAGTTCTTACATACTATACTTCTGAATTCCTTATCCTTGTTGGTACTCAAAATTCAACCTACCTTTCTGGATGACATGTAACTGGCATACTCAAAAAGAAAGAAATGGGCTAAGAATGTACTTATCAGGCTTCTGCAGAGCCTGAAGCCACAATTATTGAAAGATAGCTACCTAAAGTGTTACCTCTGTCCAGATCAGCACAGTTTGACAAAAAAGAGATAATTCAGGAAACAATTTGGGGAAGATACAGCATATACTTGTCTGGATACCTTACCCTCAGAGACAGCCAATCGTGCAATGAATAGAGTGCTAGGCCAAGAGTTAAGAAGATCTGAGTTCAAATTTGACCTGAGGCATTTACTAGCTGTGTGACCCTGGACAAGTCACTCAACTGTTGTCTGCCTCAGGTTCTTCAACTCTAAAATGGTTATTATAATAGTACCCAACTTGCAAGGTTGCTGAGGATCAAAGGAGATGATGTGTATAAGAAGAGCTTAGCCAAGTTCCTGGCACATAGTAAAGGACGTATAAATGCTAATCGCCTTCTCTGGAAGGAAATCATGCTGGCAGGATACACATGCGAGCATATACAAAAGGGAATCAAATTTGGGACCCAAAGCACCAGAGGTGTGTTGTCTCCTCTCGACATAAGGCTGAAATCTTTCCCTCCTCTCTCCTTATATTTGCTTCCTATGCATTTGTAGTATTGAGAAGTCCAGTGGAAATTACATCATTAATTCATCCGTTGTGGCTTACTACTGAAATTTCCGGGTTAATCAAAGACTACAACCCAGTAGAGATACTAAGGCATTCTCCTAATCTTGAGACTATATGAGCAGGGTTCCTGCTCATAAGATCAGCAGGGTTACCTTTTCATTGTTATAGCAACAGTCTTATCTCCTACTCACAGTGCTGTGCTGGAACCCAATCAGAGGATAGCGCAATTTTTACTGTGAGCAATTTTCTTGGGAATCAACAGAGAGTACCAATCAGGACTTGATTTATTGCTTTGCTGATTGCCTATGTCTAAAATACTCTTAAAAAGAATGCTAACCATGTTATTTAAGCTAAAGGAGTATTGTGCCTATACTTCTCCAGCCCCCTCCCAACCAATTTGTAAACATTTTTCAGCTCTCTTTTTATAGAGTCAAACTAATTATCACCATCTTTGGACATGCCTAGCACTTTTATTCAGCTTGATGCCTTAAAGTATGCTGCTTTCTTTCCTCTTTATCGTCATCCCTTCCCAAACCTATTGGTGAAGTTCCATTATTTCTTATAAGTTTCTGTAGAAATATAAAATGCATCTTTCCAGTTGGGTGCTTAGAGTTAAGCATATTTTCTCTATAAATCTATTTCTCATAGGAAAACTGAATGGGCTACCTAGATTATCTTTCTGGAGTTTATATAATTTTGGAACGATTTAATCTGGGGTTAAGGCAGGAGGAAACATAGACACCCAGAAAAGGCAACAAATCAGTATGGAGGAGTAAGTGGAAAAAGGGGAAGATAATTTACATTTGAACTATAACATAAGACAAACAGTCATAGTGGAGGGAATGCTACTGAAACACTAGTTGACAACATCATAGAATGCTGCAAAGCCAATTCCTGGGTATTGTTTTAATGATGAATTCTGTACTAATAAGTTTCCACATGTATTGTTTATATATCATGAATTATGCCTTATGACTTCATATAGGAAGAAGGGGGGAGTCTAAAGTTGAGAATCACTCGTAGACTTTTGAATGAATACTCAATATTAGTAACATCTTGTTGGAGCTCAGTGTTGGGAGGAATATTGAGAATGCCAATTTCCAAATTACTGTAACAGACTATATTTACGTAAATGTACAGTGTGTAGTGTTATTTGATACATAAAAATTGTAGGTCTCAAAGCATGCCAGAATTACAGAGATACTGTAGCTATAACTCAAATTTTTTCTAGGAAGAATTGTGTAATGTATGGGCATGGTAAGAAAAGATAGCTACCCACTGTGATCTTATCCAACAGTCATGTCAAGAACTGAGAAGAGAAACACAAAGTTTGGGCTTTCCATTCAAACAATTCATTCACTCACCTGAAACTAAGCACTCTGGATTCTGCATTCTGTAGGTTTTTCTTCTGACCTCTGCTCCATACTTAATGGTCGCCCAGAATATTAAGAAAGCTCTGTACTACCCGTAGCGTTAACTTTGGAACTTTCCTTTTCTCAGCTCTGATGGAGTACAGAACAGATTGCACAGGAACAGAGAATGCTGGTTTCTTTCCAGTAATTTGTGCATAGAAGAGAGTAGAAAAACAATGATCGGATCATCAGCTTAGATGCTGTCTTTACTTGGCACTTGGAATTTCTAGTCTGGGTTGAAGAAGAAACCTCTGGAAAACTTGAGTGACCTTCCTGGACCCTCATTGGTCAAATAGATGAAGTTGTTCAATGAGTGCTATATGGTGCTTATTTTTAACCAGTTAATAACCAGAAGCTCTGGAGTCTTATCCCTGATGAAAGGGATTTAAAAAGGGGTGTGGAGATGGCAGAGAGTCAGTCTCCCACAGGACATGATTTATGTTTCATGTAAATTATTTCTTTGAAGTCCCAGGTTTCTTCTCAGGCATTATTAGTTGCTACCTTAAATGTCCTTCCTGCATTAGCACCTCCTCCCTCATCAGTTTGGATGCACATTTGATCCTAGGGTATAACTAGACATAATGAAGTAGATAAAAATTTGGGGATCTCAGGAGAGCTTCCATTTTTAAAAAAGGGGGACAATCTACTGAGAAACCATCATCTCTTGGGAATGAGGAAAAGATTAATGATCCACATGTATCTTCACTGTCTGATGAAATGTTTCCTCAGGTGTAAAATAAGTCAGAGAGAGAAATAGCAAACCACTCCAATAGCTTTTGTCAAGGAAACCCTAAATTGGGTCACAAAGTGCCAGACATCATTGAATAATGACTAAAGAACAACATTACCTTATAGCAGAGTGCTTATCTCAACATTTTGGCTCTCATTCTAGCAATTTTTCTTAATATATCTGTTGCTAATCTTATTAGGATCAGGTAATACACTGAAAAAGAGAAGTAATGCTCAAATAGCAGTTTATCTGGAAAAAAATTTTGGGTTTCAGGATCTGCAAGGCTTTTATGAATGTTTTGAGATTCAATAGGAAAACAAAGTAATGGGATCTTTGGCAGCATTTGATGTGATTTTATTAGCCTGTCATCTTACAGCTTTGCATGTGGGCAATTTCAATGTATGAGTTGAGTATTCATAGCCATACTCACTGCAAGTTTATAACTAGCCCTATACCTGCCTTAAGAGAGGCAGAATTGACAGGAATAAAGTAGTGATAGTTCTCTTCTCTGTCCTGGTCATCAGGGTACTGCAAGGCCTTGAGGCCATGTAATATGATAATTAGCTGAAGAAATTTAGGATACTTCAGCTGCAAAAGAGAAGTCTTGATAGCTATCTTTAAATACTTGAAGGGTGGTTGGGTGGGACGGAGCTGTCTTTGGGAGGTAATGGTTTCTTTCTTATCAGAAGTCTGAAACTTGATGAACACATCAGAAATTACATTCAGTGATTGCTAAGGTTCCTTTAAGTCTAAACTTTTGTGTTTCTGTGAAGTCATGTTGATCCCAACAACGTGCTGCCTTGTAATTGTATCAATTCCTTGATTGCCAAGACTTATGGTTCTCTGCTTCTCTTTTGCCACATACCATTTTTTAAAAAAATTAATTTATTTGTTTTCAGTTTTCAACAATCACTTTTATACATTTTAAATTTTCCCCCTCTCCCTCCCTTTTCCCGTCCTGAGATTGGGAGGGCATGCAATCTTATATGAGTTCTACACATACATTCTTATTAAACACATTTTCATATTAGTCGTATTGCATAGAAGAATTAAAATAAATGGGAGGAAACCATGAGAAAAACCAAACCAAACCAAAATGTAACACAACAGAAAATAGTCTGCTTCATTCTGTGTTCCAATCCATAGTTCTTTCTCTGGATGTGGATGGCATTTTGCCTCGAGTCCTTTGGGAATGTTTTAGGTCATTGAATTGCTGTGAGGGCTGTCTATCAAAAACATTCCTCACACACTGTGGTTCCTGGTTCTGTCCATTTCACTCAGCATCAGCTCATGTTACTCTTTCCAGGCATTTCTGAATTCTTCCTGTTCATCATTTCTCATAGCACAATAGCATTCCATTACATTCATATACTGTAACTTGTTCAGCCATTCCCCAATTGGTCACATACCGTTGTGATGAATGAAGAACTACTAATGAAGAAAGTTATATAATCAAATGATTAGCTCCAGAATGAAATGGTCAGTTGAGCATAATATACTAATTTGCTTATGAGTGATACACAGTAGTTATGACATATGTGAATAACTGTGTTGATGAGTGGATGAAAGTCAGCACTGTAATCATAACTCTGTTAGGATGCCTAGGACTGGGGACTCCTGGCAAAGATACAGGTATATCTCCCTCACTTCCTTTGCATTTTAGATGATGGTTAGGATGTGTGGAAAGCTTAATTCTGATGTTCTTTCTGGACCACTTAACAACTTGATGCCAGACTAGACTCTCCTTATACGTATAAACTCTGTTTATGTGCCTGTTTGTACCTACAGAGAGAGGTGCCATGTCTGAATGTGATTTTATTAGCCTGTCATCTTACAGCTTTGCATGTGGGCAATTTCAATGTGTGAGTTGAGTATTCATAGCCATACTCACTGCAAGTTTATAACTAGCCCTATACCTGTCTTACAATTATACAATTTTGAGCTGAAGGTAACCATAAGGATTCTCTAGTTCAGAGGTATTAGACTCATGGTCTACTAAATTCTGGAGTGCCACCCAAATCAGGTTTAAACATAGTTGGGGAATATTTAACAAAATCAACAAAAACATGTTGTAGACAATGTTAATTTTTGACTTTCTAAACTAGTAAGTAGTCTACAGTTCTATATGAGTTTGATATCACTTCTCTAGTCTATATCCAAATTCAAAATCATAGTAATTTGACCTGAAGTCACCTTAGATATCAACTAGTCTGACTTCTCATTTTAGAGAAACTCAGAGATCTTAAATGATTTTCTAAGACCAAATAAATAGTGACAGAACTAGGACTGGTGTTTGGGTCTCTTGTGTTTTCCTAAAGTAGGGTTCTTTCCATTAAATCCTTATATCTCATTTTGCCTATAGTAGATTGTGCCCTCATTGGGAGCCACGATAGTCTCGTACTACTGTACACAAAGTTCTCTTGGTTTTGTTCATTTCACTTTTCATTTTGTCATGCAAGTCTTCCCATGTTTTTCTAAAATTAACCAGTCTATAATTTCTTATAGCACAGTAGTATTCCATCACAATCATATACCACAACATCTTTAGTCATTCTCCAATTCATGGGCATCCCCCACATTTCCAATTTTTGCCACCACAAAAAGAACTACTATAAATATTATAGAACATATAGGTTCTGTTCCTTTTTTTCCTGATCACCTTGAGGTAATCAGTTGTAATTCTCATTCCAACTTCTGCGGTGGAAAGTTGTAGAAGAAGGAGAAAGACCAAGAGGATATCTTAAGCTTAAGAAGGAGAAAGAGAAGAAAAAGAAGGAATTGTAAAGGTGATTTGAAGGGCTATGGAAATGTGAAAAAGGCCACAGATTGAATCTGAGAAAGACAAAAGACTTAAGGAGAAGTTAAGGACAAAGATTTGTGCTAAATAAGATGGAAGAGTAGAGATTCAACATAAAGAATTGCCTTGAGAGGACTTCAGGAAGAGAGGAAAAAGATGAAGGACTAAAGAAGAAAAAGGTGAAGCAGAAGGAGGAGAATATTTTGAAGAGAAGGAAGGAAAAGAGGAAGAGATGGAGAAAAAAAGAACCCAAAGAGGATAAAGACAAGATAAGTAATAGGGAAAGGAAATAAAATCAGGTATGTTTTGCAAAATGCTAATTAGACTGTAGAGAAGCAAGGAGAATGATTACTCCAAACTTGAAGTCAAACAGTTTTCCATAGTGTTTGTTTAGAGGAGATAATATCAGCGTCTGGATATGCTCAACTTCAGGATTGGTGAGAATAGTACTTAGCATTCTCTTGCTGTGGTGGCTGAAGGATGGAGATTCAGGACACACTTGCTCCCAAGATTATGGTGGTCTGGATGAGTACCAACAATCATGGGTGCAGACCTAGGGAGGTGTTGAGCAAGACAAAGACCGAGGATCTCACTTTCAGTGAGTATGGCCATGTAATGCCAATATGATGCCCATAGCAGCCACTATGAATGTGCATGCCTATTTCAAGGGTAAATTCACAAAACATAAATAATGCTCTTCTTAAAAGATGAAACTAAGATATTTATTCCAATACCAGAAAGGCAAATCCACCATGGTAACAAAGAAGTTTATACACATCACCAATCCAGGGAGCACCACCATCCCCAAGCCTTCCCTCTATTAGGCCCTCCCACAAACAAACTCCCTTAGGCAAAATTCCTCCCTCTCTCACTCATGCTAGGTACTCTGCTCTGCCTCACTCTCACTTTCTGCCACACGATTCATGTTCCACTCATTTAGCAAGCTCATCCCCCCATGGACTCCATGTGACTCAGGCTCTATGAGACTGTATCACAGCAGGCAGCTGGGCTAGAGGTCATAGCAATTCACATAGGCCTATTAATGGGTGGGAAAGATCTCCCCATTCCATTAACATTACAGACCAGTAGATGCAAGTTTGAATGACCTGCATTTAGTATATAATGTATATATTTCTGCAATAGTCAAATGATTGCTATCTGGGTTTAATACACAGATTAGTCTTCCTCTTAGAAGAGAAGATAAAGGATTTAAGGACTTTTTCTTCATTCATTCATAAGGATTTGTAGTGAATATGGCTATGAATACTCAACTCATGCGCTGTAATTGCCCACAAAAAAACGTATTTCCTTAAAAACATGGAAGAAGGGCTTTGCTTTGCCAACAAAAAGAAAAGTTTTCTGCAGATTCAAATTAGCAAGTAGAATACTATCACGTAGAGAAGAAAGTGAAGAAGAGATTCCATTAGATACATGGAACTAAGAAAGATATGAAGATCATCTAGGTAGGGAGGGGCTGGAACCTCTGAAAAAGATGTAGCTGCTTGTTTTCCAAGGAATGAGGATGTGTATCTATGGCTGTTGCCAGATGAATGATCCTTTAGTTATTTTGGATGTTCTTCCTTCATTTTCAGAGAGGACCAATGACATCACAGGGTGATATCTTGACTTGTGTGTGAATTGGATTTAAGTGAAGCAGAGTTGTATAAATTTGTCTGTCTCACTCTCTCTTTCATAGTCATCTCAGTGTAGTGGCAAGTCAAAAGTCAAGGTGACTGGCGATGACAGGGGATGCAGTGGATGATTTTGGTGTCTTTGATATCTGACCAAACTCTAAGTGCTCCATAGTGCCTGCTTCAGTCACCTTCATGGTCATTAAATTGTTTTCCTCTTCCCATTCTGCTAGAGGGAAGTCTTAACATGCTTGGAGTAAATATCCATTCACTCACCAAAGAGTTAGAAGCCTTTCAGTTGCCCATAATCAGGGTTAGCCTGTCTGCTGAAATGGTTTATAGGAATGTGGCTGATGTGCCTGCTGCAGCTTTTTGGAGCTGGTAACTACTTGGACACTAAAGATGGATGAGCATCCCTGAAAAGGACATAGCAAGCCCTCATGCCAGAGGTGCTAATCCTCCCCTAACACCCCACAGTGTCACAGGAAGAAGAGGTATGTAGTGGTAGTAGGTTGATCTCTGATGAGGAGGATAGAGAGGATGCTTTTGTTCACCCAGTAGCAAAAGAGATGTCTGTTCCCCTGGTCACGTGTTCAAGAAATGTCAGAAAAACTTCACAAGATTGGTCAGACAAGCTAACTATGACTCATAGTAATTCACATGTTCACATAATGCCAGAAGGAACCTAGAAAGCATTTTTAATGATTTTAAGGACTTGGGTAAAATAAATAATCCCTGAATAGTTTATTGGCACATATCAAAATTTCATCACTGTTGCTTATTGAACACAAAGGGTTCAAAACAGAGGGCAAAATTGGGAAATCAAAAGTTGGCTATGAAGATAGTATTTGAAGATTGTGCTTGGACCTCTGAAATATGGCTTAAAATATAAAATACGAATAATGGATTAAAATAAAAATAAATAGTGACAAAATATAAATAAATAAATTATAAATAAAATGTAAAATATTATTATTGACTATCATTTTTCAAATTTAACCAAAGTACTTTTAAACTGAAAAGAAAGTTTGAGAAAATTATCTCTCATTTATTCTAAGGAAGGTAAGACAGAGTATCTTCAATGTTAGAAGAACAGAATTTGAGATACCTAGAGGTTTGCAGAAGACAAAAAATAAAACATTAGTCTGGCTTCAGGTATCTATAAATAAATGCACAAAGAATGGGTATTGAGCAACATGAGCAAGAGATTGTAAAGAAAGGAGATAAATTTGATTTCATATTTATCACTGAGACTTGTTGAGACTATAAACTTTGGATATATTTCCATGTTAGAATAACAGCTAAAAGATACAGGATACAATGAAAAAAAGGAAAGATGGATGGTTCTGAACACAATGTATAGTATTTATTATAAGGCTTTCTTGAAACTGAAATTAATTGCTGTATATTTTGAATCTTCTCATATTCTGCTGTATATATGGCAATGCTTGTTTTTCTTTTCTTATTTTTCTTTTAAGTTTAGTATTTAAGTTTATAATATGTTTCTTTTTCTTACTGTATATTTAAGTTCAAAAAATTGAACAAAACAAAAAAGCATAAAAAAGAAAAATGATATATGAGGAAAAAAGGGAGGAAGAATGTAATTTTATATTAAAACAATATACACAGGTGAGGAAATCCAATAACCAAAGCAGGTAGAGTTCGTTTGTATGAAGACTAGAAAATACTAGACTAGTTAGTGGGGAAGAAGGAATAGGTGAAGTATTAAGAAAATACACTACATATCTCACACTGAAATATATCATAGAAGTGATGGTAGACTTCCCTGTTAGGGTCTTCCTGGTCTGGTTTGACCTTCCTCTGATTTGGTCTTGGTGGCCCATACTTCAGTGAATTGTCTAACTTCTCCAAAATCATTCTAGATGACAATTCCAGATGACAACCCCATCTCCAAATATCATCTTTTTGTCAATGTAGTTCATGATGTGAACACTCAGCTGCAATTTAGTCGAGGGGGATATTTTGTTCCAAAGCTCTCTGGTTTATGTCCCTACTCAAGAGAACCAAAGAAATTGTATATAAATATCTAGTTTAATTTTCTTTCTCAAAAGGTTCCTCAGATACTTTTTAAACACTCAATTTTGTTAGAAAATGGATTTATTTTTATTTTCTTTTGTAGCCACAATTTCACCTATTTTATTAGTTTATTCCACTAAATGTTTTTTGTTTTGGGGTCTGGCCCTGTGATTTCATCAGTGTAGGGAGTTTGTTGTGTGGAGATTCCTTCTACTAAATCAGATCTGCAACTTTTCTGGAACTTATAGTCTTAGAAAGTTGCCTGGAGCACCCCTTGAGAAGTTAAATGATTTGCCCATGGTTATGAGTAAATGAGTATCAAAGATGGGATTTGAATCTAGGTCATGCTGACATAATGATCTTCTATTATGCCATGTTGCTTCTTACCATTAAGTTAAGAAGGTGAAATTATATTCACTTATTATTAACTTTGGTAGAAATTGAGAATTTTAAGACCCCATCAAGCCAATAGCTACCATTTCAACTTTTTACTGGAAGTGGTATGGAAAAAGCCCTTGTAGCTCATTCTAAAAATATTGAAAAGGCTCAGAAAATGAAAGTCCATGAATTCAGGTTCTACAAATCAAGAAAATCCCATGATTTGGAAAGAAGATGAATGCAGAAAGAGGGTGCATTTAACTGTATATCATAATAGTTAAGCTTTTATAAATAAAGATCTGTGCAATGGATATTCCACTTAAAAAACTCTGGCTGAGTCTCACAAACCCATCCTAAATGTACCTAGATGCCATTGTATATCATGGATCTTCTGCCATTGCTAGTTGTGTGTGAAATGATGACATGACTTGCACTTGACTTTGTTTTTGAGTGAGCAAAGGCTGTGCAGCTCACCAGCCTCACTTCTCCAGAGTCATCTAAATTCAGTGACCAGATGTTCATCAGGATGATTAGAGATGACCCCGGATGAGGCAATTGGGGTTAAGTGACTTGCCCAAGGTCACACATTTATTGAATGTCAAGTGTCTGAGGTGAGATTTGAACTCAGGTCCTCCTGATTCCTGCACTAGTGCCCTATCCACTACACTGCCTAGCTGCCACTGCTAGTACTGAAGAAATGATTACAATGCCAAAATTTCTCATAACAGCCTCTTATAAGTGAGACATCACCAGGTAGCCGATTTGATTGGTGGGCCTGGCCTCAGGAAGATCTCTTAGGTTGTAGCCCATCCCTCTTAAAAAGATCCTTAGTACTCATCTGCTTTGTTGTATTCTGAGTAAAGAACTCTGGACTTGGAAAGAAAATGAATTTAAAAGCATATATTAAACATTTAGCATGTCCCAAGTAGTATGCTAAGTACTGGGGATTTAAATATAAAATAAAGATAATCTGTGTCCTGAAGAAACTTACATTTCAATATGGGAGGACAAAACAAAAGGGAGTGGAGAGATGAATATTTTGTTTGGGAATGTTAGAGTAGAATTGAGTAGAGAAGAAATGGAGGGGAGAACACTGACAATCCAAACATTTCACAACCTCCAGCACACCCCTGTCTCCTAAAGAAGAGGAGATGCTTAGCATCCTCCACTAAAATCTCTTTTGTTTCTTTATTTTAGCTTCATAAAATGGTGCTAGGCACAATGAGAATGAATTGATTGTATAAAAATGTTTTTTTTTTGAGTCTTCTGTATATTTATTGTTTAACAGCAGAATGCCCAACACAGATCATCATAACTGCCTAAAAGTCAGCTGTGCAAAATAGTATATATAGTGCTTAAGTACAAATGGGAGACATGATGTTTTTAAATAAATACTTAAACACAAATTTATGGTCCTACAAAAGAGCATTTAAACTAGATGGTCTAAGTTGATCTGCCTCCTTGGACCCACAGAAACTGTTATTTTCCCCAAAACCAATAATCAATATACTGAATCATCATCAGTTCCACTGTGTGAATAACGGATCACAATAAATGAGTCCCTTTTTCGAAGAGCTTTTTCTGGCTCCCCTACAAAACATGATCTGGCCTGGATAAAAAGACAACAGGAATTTCTTGAAGGCCAATGGTCCAAAATGCTAAGTATGGTTAAGTATTCTACATGATCTGTATTCACTGGTTCCTTAGTTAGGATGTACTTAGATTACTTTCTTCAATTCATCATACAGGACAGCCACGAAAGCTCCACCCATGCCTCTAAGAACACTGGACCAGGTACCCTTGAAGAAAGATGACTTGTGCAGTCATCCAGCTTATCACAATATGAATGTTCTTGGGATCTGGGAGCATACCTTCCACTGTATCATAGATGCCAAAGTAAGCTGCTCTATAGATAATGATACCCTGCACTGAGACATTGAAACCTTGATACAAGCCACGGATTCCATCAGACTTGGTGATTTTCACAAGGCAGTCTCCCAGGCCTTTGAATTCCCTCTCCGTGCCAGATTTCCCAACATCAGCTGCCAAGCGGATCCTCACAAAATCCAAGGGGAAGACAAAGCAGAGAGAAGTGGCTCCAGCTGCACCACCAGAGGCAAGACTGCCAGCAGACTACCTCCAAAACTGTGTGTGCTTGTCCACCCCTCCCTAAAACACCTGCTTATACTTATCCTTAAAGGCAAAGTTAAGGGCCTGGGTGGGGAAATATCTGATGACATTTGCTAAGTTACCCCGCCAGAAGGAAAGCACCCCCTTGTTCCTTTGGACTATACAATCCACAATGCCTTTGTACTGCTTATCTGCAGCAATGTGTTTACTTGCATGCTGGACCTGCAATAGCAGCTTGACTCTCTCGATGGGGGCCACCGCCGTCTTGGAGATAGCAGCGGCGATGCCACCGGCCAGGAAGTCCTTGGCGAAGGAGATGGCCTGCTCCGTCATGGTTACCGAGGGGGAAGGTGTTGGAGTTGGAGAAAGAAAGCCGGGTGGGAGAGGGCCGAAAGCTGGGGAAGTCATTGCCGCCTGCACACAGCCCCTTGCTACAGCTCGGACCGAAAGAAAATGTTTTTGTTTTTTTTTTTTTTGTGCCAGAAGCCAATGTCAAAACATCATAGAACAATCCAAATTGCACAGAATCAATAACACCATTTTGACACTTACAAGATCTTCTATGTTTGACAGGTAATGGTTCTACTTTATCTTAATGTCATTCAGCTGAAGCTCAGCTGGACCAGGAGAGGCAGCATATGAAAGGTGAAAGGATGGGAAACCTTTCTGGGTTGATGCCTTCCTTCATTTCACTGAATTATCATTTTCAAACTGGTAGGAAAGGTTATTTATCTTTGCATCTCCTCCAATATTTTGCCCATATTTTGCCAATAGCAAGCATATTATTAATGTTTGCTGAAGTCAGTAGAGTAATGAACCATATGTAAAATTCAATATATGTGACTATTTATTCTAAAACTATCCTCATTGCTTTTCTCAGGGTAGCCTTTGTCTTATTTCTAAGGCTTTATAGATCAGGGAATTTAAGATGAGAATCACCACTGAATAAAACAAGGTTGTTATCTTCTGAGATGTTGGGTTCACATACATGATCGCAGGCTCCCAAAGAAGAGACAGACCACAGGCACATGGAATCCATGTATGGAGAAGGCCTTATGTTGGCCAGCAGCTGAAGGAACTTGCAGCCCTGCTCTTAGTAGGAGGATGTTAGAGACAAGGGTATAGAGTATGTAGAGTATGGAGAGGAAGAAGATGATGGAGCTTAGGATATAGAGCAGATTTACAGTGGCAGCAGGAGGAAAACATGACAGAGCCATCATTGGTTTATGTCACAAATAAAATGTTTAATAATGTTGGAACCACAGAATGACTGTACATACATTATCAAATTGTTTGCCATCCCAGGGAGAGGTGAGAGAAGGAAGGGAGGAATGAGGGGAGGGAGAGAATTTGGAATTCAATATGTAAAAAAAAAATTAAAAAAAATGTTTTACATGTAATAGGAAAAAAGTTAAACGTTAAAAAAATAGAGTGAGTATTTCTACTAAACTGAAACCTCAGTCTATATAATTGTTCCCATAGTAGATTTTCCATTTTAGCTTCTAAATGGCCAAGGGTTTAAACAATACGAGTAATTTATGTAAAAACGTTGTCTATTCCCGAAGCCTATAGCAAAACAAAATGGGATAGTTCAAAGAGCATAGAATCAATGATACTATAATGACACCTATAAGATCAGGCATGTTTGCATGTAATAGTTCTATCTGGTTCTTTTTTATGTTTCTAACATTTTTTATTGATTTCTTTGATTTTTACATCACAGTTATTTCTAGATTGTCTCCCCCCACCCTCATTGAAGCCTCCTTTATAACAAAGGAAAATAATTATCAAAAGTAATTCATAGTAACCATATTTAATCATTTATACAACATTCTACCTTACTATATCCGTTCCCTTCCCACCCCCCATTACGATCACTTTTTCTCCTTCTCAATCATTCAGAGCTCAAGTTTGTTCTTGAGATAATTTCCTTTCTATCTTAGTTGTCATTGTGAATAGTATATAGTGTTTTCACTTATTTTGATTCACATTAGTTCATATAAATCTTCCTATTTTCTCTTAATTCCTTTTATCACATTATGGAATAATATAAACTACCTTTATATATCACAGTTAACTCAGTTATTCTCCATGTGATGAGCATTCACATTGTTTCCAGTATTTTGCCACTTTAGAGAGTCCAGCTGTGATTCTTGTTTGTACCTTTGAACTCTTTGGGGCATATGTCTAGGAAAAGCATTTATTGTGTCAAAAATAAGATCAGTGAGGTTTCTTTTTTAAAAATAATTTCAAATGATTGGCTGGAATGGTTGGACTTATTCACAGCTCAACCAACAATATATATGTTCTTTCTTCCCACAATTCCTCAAACTCTAACTAGTCCTCTTTTTGTTTTCTTGGTCAGGGTGAAAGACAAAACTTCATTGAGCTTTTGGTTTGCATTTCCTGTATTATTATTGATTTTGAGCACATTTTCAAGTAGCTATTAGTGCAATTTATGACCTGCAA
The DNA here is from genome assembly GCA_023548195.1 of Bettongia penicillata ogilbyi. NCBI lineage: Eukaryota > Metazoa > Chordata > Mammalia > Diprotodontia > Potoroidae > Bettongia > Bettongia penicillata. Next base: position 3,693,669 of record JAJHZJ010000051.1, on the reverse strand, counting down.
TTCTTTAAAAAAGTGTTCATATTTTTTGATCACTTATCTATTGAGGAATGGCTCTTTTTTGTCTTCCAAGGGGCAAGGAAGTCCTGTGAGCACAATTGGTATTCCATAAATTCTTTCTGTTGATTCAACTCAGCTAACATTTATTAAAATAATTTGATATTAATGAATAGTGAGAAGAAAATAAACTATCAGGGTTTTGAAATTAAATGTAAAAGTGCCATTAAACTTTCTGAAAAATAGAGATTTTTTCCTTTCATTTCCCTTTAAAAATAAAATTTAATCTTATTTCAAATGTATCCTTCCTTTCATTTAGGAAATCTGAGGAGTTTGCAGTCTTGTCTCTGGAGTTCCAAATTTCATACATGCATGTGCTTGGATTTGTCTCATGCTATCTTTATGACTTCACACCACACTCAACCCACTTCAGCAAAATGAGAATGAGAAAGCAGAGAGACTCCAGTGGATATCTAGTGCACTCTGTCTTCATTAATTTCATACTTGTAAAAGACTGTGAACAGACATCTGGATTAGGGCACTGTGACGAGAATTTCAAGTCTGAGTTAGAAGGAAGAACAGTTGAGGAGATGTTATGTGTCTCTGTTAAGTAAGTCTCTCCTTAGAAGGAGGAAGAGAGGAGAGTGGTGGTGATTGCAGAGGTAAGCTGCTTCATGGTATGGATAAGAGTCACCTGATCAGATAACTCTTGTGTGTCCTGTTCTTTGGAAAACTTGAAAAGGCCTTTGGCAGACCATAGGAAAACCTACTCTGATTCCTCAAGTAAAAAGAACTCAGCAGACACAATTTGATTAGTTTGGTATGCCATGACCCAGACAGATGAAGCTCTTTCAATACTCAACATCGAATTTGGAGTGGAGGCTGACTGAGTTGATTAAGAGTAAATGTCTACCTGATTCTTAGTGTTCTTGAGTTGAGGTATAGATGGATCAGGATATGTTGTATGAGGAATATCCTGAGATGCTCTCAACTCACCCCCAAAATATAACCTTCAGCAGCAGTGGGAGGATATGCCTTTCTTGATCGTCTCTATTCATCTTTGCATTTCCTCCTGTGTTTTGCCTGTAGGAAGTATGTAATCAATATTTCTTGAATTGTGTTAGAGTATGGAACCACACGTAACATTCATACATATGACTTGTTTATTCTGAAGTGATCCCCATGACTTTTCTTAGAGCAGCCTTCATTTCCTTGTTTCTGAGGCTGTAGATCATGGGGTTTAGAAATGGTGTCACAACTGAATAGATTAAGGTTATTATCTTCTGTACTTCTCCTGAGTTCTCAGATGTTGGGCTGACATATATGATCATAAGGCTCCCAAAGAAGAGGCACACTACAGCCAGATGGGATCCACATGTGGAGAAGGCTTTCTGCCGGCCAGCTGCTGAGGGGACTTGCAGCACAGCTCTTAGTAGCAGGATGTAAGAGCCAAGGATGTATAACATGGGGAAGAAGATGATGAGGGAGCTTAGGATATAGAACAGAATTTCAGTGGCAGGAGCAGGGGCACATGATAGAGCCATCAATGGATCCATGTCACAAAGAAAGTGGTCAATGATGTTGGGACCACAAAATGTCAACTGGGAGAGCTGTATAGCAGAGATAGAATAACTTAAGAAGCCAAGCACCCAGCATACAGACATCAAGGTGTAACAGTGTTGTAAGGTCATTTTGGTTGGGTAGTACAGTGGGTGGCAGATGGCAAGATAACGATCATAAGCCATGATGCACAAAAAATAGATTTCAGTTGCGCTGAGGGAGGTGAAGAAATAGAACTGGAGGAAGCAACCAGCAAAAGAGATAGTTTTTGTCTCTGAGAGGAAGTTTTCTAACATGGTAGGAACAGAGGATGTGATGTACCAGATCTCTAGGAAGGCAAAATTCCCCAGTAGGAGGTACATGGGGGTGTGGAGCCTCTGGTCCCACCTCACTGCACAGACAATGGCCCCATTGCCCATCAAGGTCAGGATATAGACTATCAAGAACAAAGAAAAGAATAAGATTTGTATCTCCCAGTGACCAGGAAAGCCCAGGAGGACAAATTCAGTCACAGTGTGTGCTCCTGACTTGTTCATTGGTTCCTGAGGTGTGGAAAAGACAGAAGCCACAATTACATCAGTTCCTTTGTATCTTGGGCATTTCTAGGATAAGGATTTTATTAAGGCCTTTGCAGAATTTCTAGTGTTAATAACTCAGCCATATGAAACCAGACTCAATAATGTCAGCTTCTTCCTTGGCTGTAATCTCTCTTTCTTTTTGTCCCAGTTAGCCCACACCTCCACTTTCTTGTACCATCCTTCAGATCTGAACTTGTCATCATTTCTAGTTTACTAAGATTCTTAAGACTTAGATGCTTGTAAAGAAAAAAGACCATAAGTTTTCCCTTTGACTTGCTCATTAAAATTTTATACACCTCTTAGGTGGTTAAGTAGGATTTGCTATTTAAAGGAAATTTTTAATGGGTGGATGGTACAGTAACACGTAGGGAAGGTAAACAATTTAATTTACAAAGTTTTTTCTAGGTTACTTGTGATTCTTTTCCTACCATGAAATATTTGCATAATTTCCTTAGCTCTGTGGCAGCACATAATACCACGTACTCTTGTTATTTTCTGAACTACTGGCACCCTTTTATTTTGAAGTGTGTGGTCTAATCTGAATGAAATTTCTTTTTTCAGCTCTCCATAGCAAGAAAACAGTGTTATATTCCAAAGTCCTTGATTTCATTCTCATTAAGGATCTTGGCTTAATTAAGGTTAAGAAGGAATCCTCACTCAAAATTTGTTTGGTAATAAGACTAAGTGCAGGAAATTTGTTTTTTGAACACTTAAAAGGATAATGTCTTGAGATTACCTTTAACCAGGCTGAAAGACACAACCAACATGGGCATGTTTAAATAGAGAATGCATCTTTGTGAACCAAAGGAAGTTTTAATTTTATTATGGACTAAATCAAGGGATGTAACCTTTTATTATTAAAGTTCGGGGTTCAGATAGGACTAACGTTTAAGTAACCCCTAGTTTGGTCCTCTTGGGACCTATCTCTCTGGCTCACTGGACAGGCTAAAAAAAGGCCTATGCTGCCTCTCTTATACATTTCCAGCAAGAAACTACTGTTCCTCTTCTGCTTCCCAAAGCTCACTGCCCCAAACCTTGAGTAATAACTTTTAATAATTAGAATGACACTGGATCTCAGCTAGAATCAGTCCAACAAAGAGGAGTTGCCAAATTGATAAACCACCTGAACTTTATCAATGAATCAGTTACTTCTTTGACAGGATAAAAACCTCTCCTTACGGGCTCCCCTAAAGCAGAAAAAGAGTCCATTTAGATTTCTTCTGAGCCCAGACAGGTTGTTCTGTACTTGCTGATGAACCAGCTTATTGTCTCATTGCAGAAACGGAGTAAGAGACCTCAGCTGAAAAATAGAATGACTGTTAAGGGCTTGACTTCTGCCAGGTGAAACTCTCTCTTGAGATTCTGGGTTTATTTGTTCCCTTGAGCTGTTTCTACCAATATGATTCCCCTCTAACAGTGTAATGATTATGCCTTTCCTTAGAGCAGAGATAGAACCAAGAGGAGACATTAGAGTTAATTTTATTTGAGGTTAGAAATGAGTTTGCATAAGATTGCAATTAATTTTGTTTTTTCAACTCTTTTTGTAAGTAGCTCCTTGGGCTATCTTATCTGCTTTTAACACTGAGCATTTTCTAACAGATTTTCTCAAAGAATTACTTTTAATCATATATAGATGTATGTTCATGTGAGACAAAAACCTGAACATTATGCCATATTGTGCAACAACTTACCAGGGTGCATTGTTTTGCTGTCCAGAGTTTATGGATAGCCAAATCCCTGCTTTTGTGACTGATACTTAACCTGCAAGGAAGTCAGAATTAGGATCAGATAATGATGGTCAATACTTTAAAAATATAACTCCTTTTCTGATGATGGCAGCCAAATATTGCAGAAAGTCAGAAGACCTCATGGAGCATCTCATCTTGGTGGTGCATAAAACATATTTTTAAAGAACAAATGTTTCCAAACACTTTTACAAATGTTAGAATCCATGAATCCATCCATCAATCTACTGGATACTTAATGAGTTCCAATTATGTGCATGCACTGTGATAGTTTCTAGGGATGTAAAGACAAAAATGAACCAGTCTTTGCCCTAAACGATCTTGTATTTTGTCAGGATCTTCATTTATTGGAATTAAAAATAGCTGAACTATTTATAGCAATCATGTCTCCTTTGTTATCCACAACAGTGCTGAGACGTAGGTGTGATAGCTATTTTTATCCTAAATTAGCAGGTAAGGAAACTAAAGTTGAGAGATATATCCATGGCTACAAGAGCAGACACCATTGTTGGTGGAATTTGAATAGAGGTCTCTTGACTCTGAATCCACTGTTCTTTTTATCATACCATGCTGCCTAAAATAGCTAGTGCATATAAAAATTTTGAATATCAACATATTTTTATTACTATACACAAAATTACATGTTGATTTAGATATTTGAAGTAGGAAGTTTAGAAGATATTTTTTATAATAATAAAGCAAAAGACAATGTTTCATAACCGTTAGAATAGAAAATTTGCAGATCAGTAAGCTGATGTGAAACAAGATGGTCATCACAGCACTATCTGATAATAATTACATATATTTACTTCCTATTATGTCCTGATACATTCTCCTTTACACAACAGTTGCTATCTGCTGTTGGGGAAGCTTGTTGGCACAGTGGATACAACACCAGGCCTGAAGTCAGGAAGACTTATCTTCCTGAATTAAAATCTGGCCTCAAACACTTACTAGCTGAGTGACCCTGAGCAAGTCACTCCACTCTGTTTGCCTCAGATTCCTCATCTGTAAAATGAGCTGGAGAGGGAAAAAAAGAATGACTTCAGTGTCTTTGCTAAGAAAACTCCAGATGGGATTATGAAGGATCTGACATGACTGAACATAAATAAATATCTGTATTATCAAGTTTCTCTATTATGAGGCATATCTTATGACTTCTTACAAGAAGAGTGAATTCTAAAGTTGAGGATCACTCATGGACTTTGGGAATTATAGTAAATATTAGCAGTTTGTTGTTGGAGTTCAATGTTGGGAGGATTTTCACTAAGAAAGTCAATTTCTAATTGGAATACCACCATATATTAACATAGCCTAGTATTTCATAGATTGGCATGTTCTTTGAATTATTTTTCCTTTAAAGATAAAAGTTGTATGCCTCAGAACATGCCAACATTCAAAGGGGATCTACCATAGCTGTGCTTCCAATCAGGTTTCCTAATGAGAACTGTGCGATCCACCACATGGAGACAGAAAATGTATATGTGCTATGTATCCTTAAATCATATAGTCACGATCTAGGAAAAGAAACCCTGAGTTTTGGCTTCCCCATCCACAGTACTCATTCTCTCACCTGGAATCTTATCCCAAAGAATCTGAACAACTCTTTCTTCTAATCTCACGTTGGCAGTTGTCACCAATTTCCTTCCAAAACTCTGTGTCAACCACAGCATTAACTCTGAAACCTTCCTAGATCACTTCCCTTCCTTTATGCATTCAGTAAATGATGTAGTTAAGTAGGTAAGTGTTTTTAATAATGTGTCCTTTATTATGACTTCATGCTCTGTTTTTTTCCCCCAGTGAACAGTTAAAAAGTTTTGGGGAAAAAAAACTTCTCTTAGAGGTGTGATTCCTGTGGGAGATGTGAAATGGATAGAGAGAAAGTAAAGGGAGCTCTGCTGAGACTCCCATAGGACACAATTGGTTTTTAATGTAAATTATCGTTCTGAAGTCCCAGTTCTCTTCTCAGGCATCCTTGTTGACTGGTTTGTATCTCTCACACACCACTCCTCCCTCCATCATCCCAACTCCTCATCAATTTGGGGTATATTTCTCCTGAAGGTATAACTAGGGAGAGTAAAGTAAGAAACATACTTGGGAAGTACCTAGGATGACCTCAGGAGCACTATTGTTTGTTTAAAGAGGGCATTGAGAAATCATCTTGTTTTGGGAATGAGGAAGAGGTTCACAATACGTTGAGATCCTTGTTTTGTGTTGAAATGTTTGTCTCACACACGTTGACCTCATGACTTCATTTTCGCATTGGATTTCTTTATGTGATCTATGAGGTGTGAACTTTGTGTGATCAATTTTATTTAATACAGTTCAAGATATAAAATTTTGATTTTCTTTAGTTTTTATCCTATTCCTTTGATATTTTTATTTTCCAACAAAATATGATCAACTGAATAGTATTTCTTTTGAGATGGATCTTTTAATTTTGCTCAGAATGGAAGGAAATTGACACTTGTGGCCTAGATTCCACTGTTGGTGGATTTTGATATTGATATTGAAACTTTGACGTTTCATATTTGACCTGGGCTGGTTTGCTACTCCTTAAATAACTGACTAGTCCCTTATTCCTCAAGGGTTCAGCATATTTCTATTAGATGAGATGTTGACCTCAATCAGTTGTAGCCATACTGTAGCTCAGAATTCTTAAACTTAAGTGATTCACTGACTTTAGTTGCCCCTCATAGTAGAGATTATAAGTTTAGGCCACATGCCTGCCTTGGATAGTCTATTAAATATATATTCACAAAAATTGAGTTAAATATGATCTATGTAATAATATTCTAATTGAATAGTTACTATTACCTTAAAAACATAGTGTTTGACTCAGTGTTCCAGTTCTCAATCCAAAGGTTTCTTCATTAGCTGATTATTTACTGATTTGATTGGGATGAGACTGCACATTCAATTAGGTGGGGGAGGAAGGAATGGTAAGATAGCAGTTTGTGTGAATAAAAGATCAGGTATTTTAGGGGAATCTATGAGGCAGCAAAGTGTTGTCACAATAAAAAAAAAAGGAATGGGTTTTGGGTTGCATTTTGTTGTTCAGCTATTTTACTCAGATTTTACTCTTTGAGATCCCATTTGGGGTTTTTGTTGCAAAGATACTAGACTGATTTGCTATTTCCTTCTCTAGCACATTTCACCTATGAGGAAACTGACATTAACAGGGTTAAGTGGCTTGCCCATGGTCACAAAACTACGAAGTGTTTAAGGTTGGATTTGAACTCAGAAAGATGAGCATTGTATTCCATGTGCTACTTTGGGAGAGGCATAGCTTACAGGACTAAGGAAGTGATGGTCCTGCTGCATTCTGCATGGTTAGAGTAAATCTGCAGTGTTTTGTTTAGTTCTAGGTGCCAGATTTAGGAAAGATTGTCTGAAGAGTTTCAATTATAAGAGAATGAGGATGGGAAAGGCCCTGATACAATGTCATATGATGATCAATTGAAGAAATTGAGGAAATTTTGCCTGAGGTAGACAAGATTGAGGGGAAATATGACCATAAGTACTTAAACAACTGTCAGGTAGGAGATGGGCTACCTTGGGAGGTGATAGCTTCTGTCAGTGGAGATCAATCTCCAGCTGAGACAAGGTAGATGGCAACTTGTCGTTGGGTATGTTGCAGAGGGGATTTCTTTTTCATTAATGAGTAGGATTGCATGTTGTCTGAGTTCCATTTCAATTCTCTAATCCTGTGGCTCTGTGAAATAATGTTAGGTGAGCACAGTAATGCCCTAAATTGTGACTGAGTTTATTCCTTGATTCCCAGGGTTTATTGTTCCTTGAATACCATAACTGTGTTTCCTTTTTTCTATCTCTAGTGTATAGCAAAGTATGAAGTATACCTAGCACAAGTGGGCAGTCAGCATTTAATAAATGCCTGTTGAATTGAAATGGAGACTAAAGTCCATTTTCCTAGCTCACAACTCTTCTATAGTCAATTTTATGCATACTAATCTACTGGGAAATTTTGGGAAGACAGTTTGCTTGTGAAGTAATGGAAGTGAGTTTATGGGGAGAGAAACACACACAGAAATGCAGAGACAGACACACACAGAATGTTTATTTAAACTTTTTTGCTTTTTAAAATTATTTACTTAGGAAACATGAACATATAATATTTGTATATACAAAGAAGTTGAAATATGCAAAGAAGACCAGAAAAGGGGCATTGTATGTGAAACTATGAATCTCTATTATGTAGTAGTTTTTGTAAGAGGTACATTAACTTAAATGTAATCAGAACGAAGTTGTCCTGATTGCATTCTCTTTTGAACGTCTTTATGTTCTCTTCTGAGTCTTTAACAGTTCATTAACGATTTTTGTGTTCTCTCTCATTTGCTTCAGTACCACTCTTTCTTCCTCTTTACAACCCTGTTACACAAAGAAAAACAAATGAAGTCCTCTTTTGTAACAAATAAAAATGGCCAATCAAAATAAATGCACTCATTGACTCATGAATCTGTTTGAAAAATGTATGTCACTTTTTGTGTGAAGGTGGTAGCATGCTTCATCATCAGTTGTTTGTAGTCAAAATCGGTTATTGCATTGTTCTGAATTCATAAGTTGCTTCCTTCATATTACAGTAGTGTTTGTATAAATTGATTTCCTGGTTCTGTTCACTTCATTTTGCATCAGTTCATATAAATTTTTACCTCTGTCTCTGAATCTATCATTTTTATCATTTTCATGGTACTATACTATTCCATTATGTTCACGGATTGTAATTTGTTTAACCATTCCTCATTAACTTTTTTATGGGAAAATGCATTTCAGTTTCACAGCAATTTAACAAATCTTTTCTTGGAATTTAACTGATAACCTTCATAAGTTATGAACTATTTATGGTAAGGATAACGTTTATCCATACCTGATAAATTCTACTTTGTGGAAAGGTAATTTGTGGCCATAAAAATTAATAGAAGACAGAATATGAACACATCAATAATCCCTAGATACTGTATATGACTATTGAGTTTTATTTTTAAATTATATTATTTATACAGTGTTTCCCTCCTTACATATTTATATCCCATCAAATTTAAGGAGTGAACACAAGATTTTATTGACACAAGTCTCTAGCTTTCTGCTTGTTATCAGCTTTAGGAGGCAAGTGGTAGAATATTTGCAGTGACTTTATATCTTTGTATTTTTCTTAGATTATCCTAGAATAGCTACCCAGTTTGATGCTCACCACTGGACATATTCAGGTTGATGACCAGAAAATTTATTTTTGTCTTTCTTACAGAAACAATATTTTCAGAAAATACCTCATTGGCTCAATTGCCACTTATTTTGAGGTTTCTGAGTCTTATCTGAATTTTCTAAATATATAATGTGTAAAGCTCCCTCCTAAGTTCATTTTTGAAGTTCATCTTTTTCTTCCATAGAATTTTGAAGACCTTGATGATGCATAAAGGGATCACTTACATTTTTAGAAATCATGTCCTTGGTTTTATCTGTCAATTTACTAACTATTAAGTAAAGATCTATTTAATAGTTAAAAAATGGAACAAGTAAAATTTTTATGATGCCTCTAGCTTACATTTGAAATCAGTTCTATTTTATTTATTTACATATACAAATGTACACACAGATACACACATACATATATATATATACATGTATTTATCTAACATATATGTAAAATATATTATCCCATGAAATCTTTTTGGTTTAAGTGAGTCTTAGTAGGGCTATTGTTCTAGAAACATCATTATCATAAACAAACCACAAAAAGGTAGAAAAAACACAAGTACTTTTATTGGATTTTTTCAGTTCATTGCCCATATAGTACCTGCTATATACTGCTAGCTAATCAATTTTTGCTGAGTCAAACAATATAAGTAGCACAGCTGGGGAGGTTGCACTGTAAACCTCAGTCCTTTACATGTTCATTTCAGCCTGATGTTATAATTCCTCCCGTATCAGCTATGTGTGAGAGGGACAACTTTGGCACATTGGCTGAAATACTGGGCAAATATGTTCTTCCCCTCCACTTTCAGTGTAAAGGAACCTTTCCCCATGGCTTGTAAAAGCTTCAAAGTGATTTGCATAGCTCAGAAATTAGGTTCTCAGAAAATGTCAGGAATCAAAAAGCATTCACTGACCTTAATCCAAGAAAGAGGGGGAATTTAAGCTACTCTGTGTTGCTGATGAATCAGTCAAATTAAGAACAGATTTTGGTAGCTTTCTGACTACCTGTCAGGTATCATTCCTATGTGTGAATTAGAGAATTGAGAGTGCTGATTAGCACGTTGTCCCTGGACAGTCTCCCAACAGAGTGACACTTCCTTTGATGAAGAAAAGCTGTATTAACAGATGAACAAAAGCAGTTTCAAAAGTAGAGAGTAGATGCAAAGGCAGAAATGGAGGAGCAGTAAAGTAGTGATGACTGCTGGGAGACAAGATAGAGGTGTGAGAGATGTTCTGTGCAACAATGTTTCCTTTTCCAGCAGTGTCAATTGTTCAGGGAGTGTTTTTTCTCCCATTGAAGTAGAAGTCTGTGGAAGATTGTCCTGTGTGTATGTATGTGCGAGTGTGTGTGTGTGTTTGTGTGTATATGTTCAGAATGAATTTAACAGTCACTTTCTCACTGTTATATACTGGGTTATTCTGTCTTCATTAAATGTTATGCTATTTGATTTATGCTTCCTACTTGATCTGTCATGTGTCTTCTTCAAGAAGCAAGGACAAAAACCAAAAGCCAACTCTGCTTGGTCTTTTGCTAAAGAAGGTACTGAATGAGGAATTAAGCTGTATTTGCATAATTGTGTTAACCTAAAACATCTTTACTGAAACTCAGCAGGATAAATTCCAAATTTGAGTAGGACCCTAACTATATATTGGTCTAGCAATGGCTTAGATTCCATTTTGGGGCAGCTGGGTGGCATAGCACTGGGTCTGTACTCACTATAAACTACATTTAAATCCAGTCTCAGACACTTGTTTTATGACTCTGGGCAAATCAATTAATCTTTGTTTGCTTCAGTTTCCTCAACTATAATGTGGGGATAATAATAACATCTATTTCTCAAGATTGTTGTGAGCATCAAATGAGATGATATTCATTTATTTAGCACAATATCTGGCACATACTAGGCACTATAGAAATACTCATTATTATTATTCCATGAAGATATTAATATAAAATAATTAGTCATGAGCGTAATGAATCACATGTAAAATTCATATATGTGACTGTTTATTCTGAAGCTATTCTCATTACTTTTCTCAGGGTAGCCTTTGTCTCATTTCTAAGGCTTTATAGATCAGGGAATTCAAGAAGAGAATCACCACTGAGTAAAAGAAGGTTGTTATCTTCTGTACTTTTCCTTACTGAGTTCACATATATGACCACAGGCTCCCAAAGAAGAGACAGACCACAGCCACATGGGAGCCATGTGTGGAGAAGGCCTTATGTTGGCCAGCAGCTGAAGGAAGTTGCAGCCCTGCTCTTAGTAGGAGGATGTTAGAGCCAAGGGTATAGAGTATGTAGAGTATGGAGAGGAAGAAGATGATGGAGCTTAGGATATAGAAGAGATGTACAGTGGCAGCAGGAGGAAAACATGACAGAGCCATCATTGGTCTATGTCACAAATAAAATGTTCAATAATGTTGGGACCACAGAATAACTGCACATGCATTATCAAATTGTTTGCCATCCCAGGGAGAGGTGAGAGAAGGAAGGGAGGAATGAGGGGAGGGAGATAATTTGGAACTTAATATGTAAAAAAAAATAAAAAAATGTTTTTTACATGTAATAGGAAAAAAATTAAACGTTAAAAAAATAGAGGCAAGGGAGTCAGTATTTCTACTAAACTGAAACCTTAGTCTATATAATTGTTCCCATAGTAGATTTTCTATTTTAGCTTCTAAATGGCCAAGGGTTTAAACAATATGAGTAGTTTATGTAAAAACGTTGTCTATTCCCGAAGCCTATAGCAAAACAAAATGGGATAGTTCAAAGAGCACAGAATCAGTGATACCATAATGATACCTATAAGATCAGGCATGTTTGCTTGTAATAGTTCTATCTGGTTTTTTTTATGTTTCTAATATTTTTTATTGATTCCTTTAATTTTTATATCACAGTTATTTCTAGATTGTCTCCCCGCCACGCTCATTGAAGCCTCCTTTATAACAAAGGAAAATAATTATCAAAAGTAATTCATAGTAACCATATTTAATCATATATGCAACATTCTACCCTACTATATCCGTTCCCTTCCCACCCCTCATTACGAAGGGACAGGTATGATCCTTTATCTATTCTCTAAGATACCTTTTTCTCTTTCTCAATCATTCAGAGCTCAAGTCCATTCTTGAGATAATTTCCTTTCTATCTTAGTTGTCATTGTGAATAGTATATAGTGTTTTCACTTATTTTGATTCACATTAGTTCATATAAATCTTCCTATTTTCTCTTAATTCCTTTGATCACATTACAGAATAATATAAACTACCTTTGTGTATCACAGTTAACTCAGTTATTCTCCATGTGATGAACATTCACATTGTTTCCAGTATTTTGCCACTTTAAAGAGTCCAGCTGTGATTCTTGTTTGTACTTTTGAACTCTTTGGGGCATATGTCTAGGAAAAGCATTTATTGTGTCAAAAATAAGATCAGTGAAGTTTCTTTTTTAAAAATAATTTCAAGTGGTTGGCTAGGATGGTTGGACTTATTCACAGCTCAACCAACAATATATATATTCTTTCTTCCCACAATCCCTCAAACTCTAACTATTCCTCTTTTTTTTTCTTGGTCAGGGTGAAAGGCAAAACTTCATTGAGCTTTTAGTTTGCATTTCTCGTATTATTATTGATTTTGAGCACATTTTCAAATAGTTATTAGTGCAGTTTATGACCTGCAATTCTTTAAAAATGTGTTCATATTTTTTGATCATTTATCTATTGAGGAATGGCTCCTTTTTGTATCCTCAAGGGGCAGGAAGTCCTGTGAGTACAATTGGTATTCCATAAATTTTTCCTGTTGATTCAATTCAGCTAATATTTATTGAAATAATTTGATATTAATGAATAGTGAGAAGAAAATAAACTATCAGGGTTTTGAAATTAAATGTAAAAGTGCCATTAAACTTTCTGAAAAATAGAGATTTTTCTTTTCATCTCCCTTTTAAAAAGCAAATTGAATCTTATTTCAAACTTATCCTTTCTTTCATTTAGAAAATTTGAGGCGTTTGCAGTCTTGTCTCTGGAGTTCCAAATTTCATGTTTGCATGTGCTTGGATTTGTCTCATGCTATCTTTCTGACTTTACACCCCCCTCAACCCACTTCAGCAAAATGAGAATGAGAAAGCAGAGACTCCAGTTGATACATACTGCAATTTGTCTTCATTAATTTCATACTTGTAAAAGACTGAGAACAGACATCTGGATTAGGGCACTGTGATGAGAATTTCAAGTCTGAGTTAAAAGGAAGAACAGTTGAGGAGATGTTATGTGTCTCTGCTAAGTAAGTTGTGTAGAAGGGGCAGAGAGGAGAATGATGGTGATTACAGAGGTAAGCTTCTTCGTGGTATGGATGAGAGGCACCTGATCAGATAACCCTTGTGTCTCTTGTTCTTTGGAAAGCTTGCAAAGGCATTTGGCAGACCATAGGAAAACCTGCTGTGATCCCTCAGGTAAAAAAAAAAAAAACTCAAGCTAGGTTAGTTTGGTATGCCACGACTCGGATAGATGATGCTCTTTTAATAGTCAGCATAGAATTTGGAGTGAAGATTGACTGAGTGGATTAAGAGTAAATGTCTACCTGATTCTTAGTGTTCTTGAGTTGAGGTATAGATGGATCAGGATATGTTGTATGAGGAATATCCTGAGATGCTCTCAACTCACCCCCAAAATATAACCTTCAGCAGCAGTGGGAGGATATGCCTTTCTTGATCGTCTCTATTCATCTTTGCATTTCCTCCTGTGTTTTGCCCACAGGAAGTATGTAATCAATATTTCTTGATTTGTGTTAGAGTATAGAACCACATGTGCAATTCATGCTTATAACTTGTTTATTCTGAAGTGATTCCCATGACTTTTCTTAGAGCAGCCTTCATTTCCTTGTTTCTGAGGCTGTAGATCATGGGGTTTAGAAATGGTGTCACAACTGAATAGATTAAGGTTATTATCTTCTGTACTTCTCCTGATTTCTCAGATGTTGGGCTGACATACATGATCATAAGGCTCCCAAAGAAGAGGCACACTACAGCCAGATGGGATCCACATGTGGAGAAGGCTTTCTGCCGGCCAGCTGCTGAGGGGACTTGCAGCACAGCTCTTAGTAGCAGGATGTAAGAGCCAAGGATGTATAACATGGGGAGGATGATGATGAGGGAACTTAGGCTATAGAACAGAATTTCAGTGGCAGGAGCAGGGGCACATGATAGAGCCATCAATGGATCCATGTCACAAAGAAAGTGGTCAATGATGTTGGGACCACAAAATGTCAACTGGGAGAGCTGTATAGCAGAGATAGAATAACTTAAGAAGCCAAGCACCCAGCATACAGACATCAAGGTGTAACAGTGTTGTAAGGTCATTTTGGTTGGGTAGTGCAGTGGGTGGCAGATGGCAAAATAACGATCATAAGCCATGACGCACAAAAAATAAACTTCAGTTGTGCTGAGGGAGGTGAAGAAATAGAACTGGAGGAAGCAACCAGCAAAAGAGATGGTTTTTGTCTCTGAGAGGAAGTTTTCTAACATGCTGGGAACAATGGATGAGATGTACCAGATCTCTAGGAAGGCAAAATTTCCCAGCAGGATGTACATGGGGGTGTGGAGTCTCTGGTCCCACCTCACTGCACAGACAATGGCCCCATTGCCCATCAAGCTCAGGATGTAGACTATCAAGAACAAAGAAAAGAATAAGATTTGTATCTCCCAGTGACCAGGGAAGCCCAGGAGGACAAATTCAGTCACAGTGTGTGCTCCTGACTTGTTCATTGGTTCCTGAGGTGTGGAAAATACAGAAGACACAATTACATTAGTTGCCGTGCAACTTGGACTTTTCTAGGACAAATACTTTAATGAGACCTATGCAGAGTTTCTAGGGTTAATAACTTAGCCTTATGGAAACCAGACTCAATAATGTCAGCTTCTTTCCAGGCTGTAATCTCTCTACTGTTTTGTCCCAGTCAGCCCATACCTCCACTTTTTTGTACCATCCTTCAGATTTCAACTTGTCATGATTTCTTGGTTACTTGGATTCTTAAGACTTAGGTCCCTCTAAAAGAAGACCATAAATTTTCCCTTCTACTTGCTCATTAATATTGTGTCCACCTCTTAGGTTGTTAAAGAGGATTTCCTATTTAAGAGAAACCTTTAATGAGTGTATAGTACAGTAACTAGGGAGGTAAAAAATTCAATTTACAAAGCTTTTTCTAGGTTAGTTTTGATTCTTTTCCTACTATGAAATATTTGCATATTTTCCTTAGTTCTGTGGCAGCACATAATACCACGTACTTTTGTTGTTTTCTGAAATTCTAACAATATTTTATTTTTAAGTGTTTGGTCTAATGTGAATGAAATTTCTTTTTTCAACTATCCATACCAAGAAAGTAGTGTTCTATTCCAATGTCCTTGATTTCTTTCTCATTAAGGTCCTTGATTTAATTAAGTTTAGGAAGGAATTCTTACTCAAATGGATTTCATTGGTTTTCAGACTAAGTGCAGGACATTTGTTTTTTGAATACTTAAAAGGATAATCTGTTGAGCTTATCTTTAACCAGGATGAAAGACACAACCATCATTGGTATAATCAAATACAGAATGTCCCTTTCTCAACCAAAGGAACTCTTAGTTTTATTATGGAGTAAATTCCAGGATGTAACCTTTTGTTACATCCTGGACATGACCTTGGTTTTCTGGGAAGATGATCTTCAAAGGCGCATCTCTCCTCATGCACAAGAGACATGCAACAAAGAGCTTTCACAGTGGAGAGAAAAATGGGCATAATGGTGGCAGGCAGCTGTTGAACCTCATTCTCAGCAGAATTGGTTTAAAGAATCCAGAATTTATATGTACATATACACACATATATGTATGTGTGTGTATCTATAAACACTCAGCTGGGTATAGGAATTTACCTTACTCTACAGGGAAGAAGGAAAGGGGTTATAAAGGAAGCTATAAAAGAACTTATAAAGGAAAATGAGAAGTTATAAAAGGAAAATGGATTAAGAAAGGCAGTGATCAGAAGTGAAAAAATTTTGAGAAGATGACAGGGTAAAAAGTGAGAGAGAAGGATAAACAGAAGAATAAAATGGAAAGAAATATACAGGGAGTAATCATAACTATGATTAGACAAACTCACCCATAAAATGGAAGCAGATAGTAGATTGGATTAGAAATCAGTATTTAACAACATGGTGTATACAAGAGGAATCCTTGAATGAAAAGTACACAGAGTTAAAATAAGGGCCTGGAACAGGATCTATTATGCTTCAGCTGAAGGAAAAAAGCAGGAGTAGCACTTGATCTTAGATAAAGCAAAATGAAAAACAGACCTAATTGAAATAATCAGAGAAACTACATTTTGCAAAAGGTACCATAGACAATGAAGTAATATAAAAAAAGTTTACAATAAGCTTTTCTGATTAAGACCCCATTTCTGAAATATATCAGGAACTTAGTCAAATTCATAAAAATAAGGGACATTCCCCAATAAATAACTCATCAGAAGATAATGAAGTTTTCAGAAGAAGAATGCAAAACTAACAAAAATCAGATAAAAAATGCTTTAAATCACTAATATTTAGAGAAACGCAAATGAAAACAAGTCTAATTTACTGCCTCATGTCTATCGGATCAACTGACGTGACAGAAAAAGAGAATCTCCCCTAGAGTTGTGAAGTGGTCCAACCATTCTGGAGAATAGTTTGGAGCTATGCTGAAAGATTTACAAAACTGAGCTTACCCTTTGACTCAGAAATGCTACTACTAGTTCTGTATCCCAAAGAGATCAAAGAAAAAGGAAAAGGATCTATATGTACAAAATTATTTATAGTAGCCCTTTTGTGTTGTGACAAAGAATTGGAAGCTGAGTGCATGCCCAGCAATTAAGGAAAGACTTAACAAGTTGAGATACATGATTATGATGGAATATTATTGTGGTATAAGAAATGATGAGCAGTATGGTTTCAGAAAACCTGGGAAACTTAGATATGAACTAGTACAGAGTGAGCAGAATTAGGAGAACATTGTATACGTTAAGAGGAATAAGGTAATGATGATGAGTTGTGAAAGACTTAGCTGCTCTGATCAATAAAATGATCCAAGACAATTCTGAAGGACTCAGGATGAAAAATGCTATCCGCATCCAAAGGGAAAATTGATGAAAAATAATTTTTAAAAACTATTTATTTTTCTAGCATTTTTTTGCAACAGCAACAATATGGAAATATGGTTTACATGACTTCACATGTATCATTTAGATCATATTATTTGCCTTCTCAGAGGATGAGGTTGGAGTTGAAGAGAAGAGAATTTGGAACTTAAAATAAAAAGAATGTTAAAATAAAATATTTTTAAAAGGATGCAACCTCAAAATTAATTTTTTAAAAGTTCTGTTGGAAAAATAAAACTAACCTTTAACATGAACCTTGTGTCTTATTAAAAAATCTTCATTGGGGAATTTTTCCCCTGATTAATATAAAATACAAGAAGACATTGGTTATAGGAGAAAGAATGTAAAGGTAACTTTACCCTTTTCTCATCTTTTTCTAAGCAACTGGCTTGTGCCAAAAATGAAACTCTGAATTTTTTCCTCCCACATCCCTCTTTTAGCTAAAATTCTTGTGAATCTATACCTTGATATGTCTGGATCTATAAGACTTGGGATTTTCTGCTCTGAGCCAATTTTTCCAGTCATGAGACATTTTCTTCCATTGTTCTTCCTACTAAAGTCCAGGGTTCAGATAGGACTAACGTTTAAGTAACCCCTAGTTTGGTCCTCTTGGGACCTATGTCTCTGGCTCACTGGACAGGCTAAAAAACAGCCTATGCTGCCTCTCTTATACATTTCCAGTAAGAAATTACTTTTCCTCTTCTGCTTCCCAAAGCTCACTGCCCCAAACCTTGAGTAATAACTTTCAATAATTAGAATGACACTGGATGTCAGCTAGAATCAGTCCAACAAAGAGGAGTCGCCAAATTGATAAACCACCTGAACTTTATCAATGAATCAGTTACTTCGTTGTCAGGATAAAAACCTCTCCTTACAGGCTCCCCCAAAGCAGAAAAAGAGTCCATTTAGATTTCTCCTGAGCCCAGACAGGTTGTTCTGCACTTGCTGATGAACCAGCTTATTGTCTCATTGCAGAAACGGAGTAAGAGACCTCAGCTGAAAAATAGAATGACTGTTAAGGGCTTGACTTCTGCCAGGTGAAACTCTCTCTTGAGATTCTGGGTTTTTTTGTTCCCTTGAGCTGTTTCTACCAATATGATTCCCCTCCAACAGTGTAATGATTATGCCTTTCCTTAGAGCAGAGATAGAACCAAGAGGAGACATTAGAGTTAATGTTTTTTTGAGGTTAGAAATGAGTTTGCATAAGGATTGCAATTAATTTTGTTTTTTCAACTCTTTATAAGTAGCTCCTTGGGCTATCTTATCTGCTTTTAATACTGAGCATTTTCTAACAGATTTTTTCAAAGAATCACTTTTAATCATATATAGATATATGTTAATCTGAGACTAAAGACTGAACATTATACTGTATTGTGCAACAACTTACCAGGGTGCATTGTTTTGCTGTCCAGAGTTTATGGATAGCCAAATCTCTACATTTGTGACTGATACTTAACTTGCAAGGAAGTCAGAATGAGAATTAGATAATGATAAATAGTCAATACTTTAATAACATAACTCCTTTTCTGGTAATGGTAGCCAAATATTGCAGAAGGTCAGAAGATGTCATGGAGCATCTCATCTTGGTGATGCACAAAATACACTTTTAAGTAACACACATTTCCAAATACTTAAATGTTAGAATCAATCAATCAATCTACTGGATATTGAGTTCCAATTATGTGCATGCACTGTGATAGTTTCTAGGGATGCAAAGACAAAAATGAACTAATCTTTGCTCTAAAGGATCTTCTATTTTGTCAGGATCTTCATTGATTTGAATTAAAAATAGCCAAACAGTTTATAGTACTTTAAACATCTCCAATATTATGCACAATAGTGCTAAGAGATAGGTGTGATAGCTATTATTATCCTAACTTAGCAGATAAGGAAACTAACGTTGTAGCCCAGGGCTACAAGAACAGTCAGCATCATTAGTGGGATTTGAATATAGGTCTCTTGTCTCTGAATCCACTGTTCTTTTTATCATACCATGCTGCCTAAAATAGCTAATACACATAAAAAATTTTGCAGATCAACATATTTTTATTACCATGCACAAAGTTATCTAACATGTAGGTTTAGATATTTGAAGTAGGAAGTCTAGAAGATATTTTTCATAATAATAAAACAAGAGACAATGTTTCATAACAGTATAGACAATTTTTGGATCAGCAAGATGATGTGAAACAAGATGGTCATCACAGCATTATCTGATAATAATTACATATATTTACTTCCTACTTTGTTCTAAAACATTCTACTTTACAGAATAGTTACTTTCTGTATGGGGCAGCTTATTGGCACAGTGGACACAGCACCAGGCCTGAAGCCAGGAAGACTTAGCTTCCTGAATTAAAATCTGGCCTCAAACGCTTACTAGCTGAGTGACCCCGGGCAAGTCACTTAACCCTGTTTGCTTCAGATTCCTCATCTCTAAAATGAGCTGGGGAAGAACATGATGAATGACTTTTGTATCTTTGCCAAGAAAACTCCAGATGGGATCATGAAAGGTCTGAGACGACTGAACAAGAACAAAGTGTCTCTATTATGAATAATATAGAGAGTATATGAATAATATAGAGTGTCTCCATTATGAAGCATAACTTATTACTTCTTACAGGAATTGTGGATTCTAAAGTTGAGGATCACTCATGGACCTTGGGAATGAATAGTCAATATCAGCAGTTTCTTGTTGGAGTTCAGTATTGGGAGGATTTGCACTAAGGACACCAATTTCTAATTGGAATAACACCATATTTTAACATAGTCTACTATTTCATAGATTGGCATGTTCTTTGAATATTTTTCCTTTAAAGATAAAAATTGTATGCCTCAGACCATGCCAACACACAAAGGGGATCTACCATAGCTGTGCTTCAAATCAGGTTTCCTAGGGACAACTGTGTGATGCACCATATAGAGAGAAAATATATATGGACTATGTATTGTTAAATCACAAAGTCATGAATTAAGAGTAGAAACTCTCAGTTTAGGCTTCCCCATCCGCAGTACTCCTTCCCTCACCTGGAATCTTATCCAAAAGAGTCTGAACTAAGTCTTTCTTCTAATTTCAGGTCTGCAGTTGTCACCAAATGCCTTCCAAAGCCCTGTATCAACCATGGCATTAATTCTGGAATCTTCCTAAATCATTTCCCTTCCTTTATATATTCAGTAAATGATGTTTTAAGTAGGTGTTTTAATAATTTGTCCCTTATTATGACTTCATATTCTGTTTTTTCCCTCCAATGAACAGCTAAAAAGTTTTGGGGAAGAAAGCTTCTCTTGGGGATATAATTCCCGTGGGAGACATTTTGAAATGAATAGAGAGAAGCTAAAAGGAGCCCTGGTGAGACTCCCATAGGACACAATTGGTTTTTAATGTATATTATTGATCTGAAGTCCCAGTTCTCTTCTCAGGCATCCTTGTTGACTGATTTGTATCTCTCACACACCACTCCTCCCTCCATCATCCCAACTCCTCATCAATATGGGGTGTATTTCTCCTGACGGTATAATTAGGGAGAGTAAAGTAAGAAACATACTTGGGGAAGTATCTAGGATGACCTCAGGAGAACTATTGTTTGTTTAAAAAGGGCATTGAGAATCATCTTGTTTTGGGAATGAGGAAGACGTTCATAAAACATTGAGGTCCTTGCTTTGTGGTGAAATGTTTGTCTCACACACGTTGACCTCATAACTTAATTTTTGCATTGGATTTCTTTATGTGACCTATCAGGTGTGAACTTTATATGATTAATTTTATTTAATACAAGTCAAGCTAAAAAATTTTGAATTGTCATTAGTTTTTACCTGTTCCTTTGATATTTTTACTTTCCAACGAACTATGATCAACTGAATAGTTTTTTTTGAGATGGATCTTTTAATCTTGCTCAGACTGGAAGGAAATTAGCACTTGTGGCCTAGATTCCACTATTGATTGACATTGAAACTTTGAATTGCTTCATTTTTAACCTGGGCTGGTTTTAGCAGAGATTATCTTATAATAATAGGTCACCATGATTGCCGTAGATAGTCTATTAAATATACAGTCACATAAATTGAGTTAAATATGATCTATGTAATAGCATTCTTATTGAATATTTACTATCATCTAACAACATAGTATCTGACTCAATGTTCCAATTCTCAATCCAAAGGTTTCCTTCATTCACTGATTATTTACTGATTTGATTGGGACTAGATTGTACAATAAATTGGGTGGGAGAGGAATTGTAAGATAGCAGTTTGTATGAATAAAAGATCAGGTGTTTTATAGGGAAGCTATGCAGCAGTGTGTTCTCACAGTAAAAAAAAAAAAAGTACCAGGCTTTGGGTTGCATTTTGTTGTTCAGCTATTTTAGTCATATTTTACTCTTTGTGACCCCATTCTGGGTTTTTGTGGCAATGATTCTTGCCATTTCCTTCTCTAGCACATTTTACATATGAAGAAACTGAGATATATAGGGTTAAGTGGCTTGCCCAGAGTCACATAGCTACCAAGACTCTAAGGTTGGATTTGAACTCAGAAAGATGAGCACTCTATTCGCTGCACTATCCTAGGAGAGGTATAGCTTACAGGACTAAGGAAGTGATAGTCCTCCTGCATTCTGCATGGTTAGAGTAAATCTGTAGTTTTGTGTTTAGTTCTAGGTGCCAGATTTAGGAAAGAATGTCTGAAGAGTTTCAATTATAAGGCAATGAGGATGGGAAAGGCCCTGATCCAAAGTCATATGATGATCAATTGAAGAAACTGAGGAAATTTAGCCTGAAGAGAGAAGATTGAGGGGAACTATGACCATAAGTGCTTGGACAACTGTCAGAAGAGGGGCTACTTTTGGAGGTGATGGCTTCTGTCACTCTCATTCTGTCTTTGGATGTGTTGTAGAGGGGATTTCTTTTCCATCACTGAGTTGGACTAGATGTTGGCTGCGTTCCTTTTCAGTTCTATAATTCTATGATTCTGTGAAATCATGTTAGATCAGCATAGTAATGTTCTAAATTGTGACTGAGTTCATTCCTTGATTCCCAAGTTTTATTGTTCCTTCAATACCCTGACTGTTTCTCCTTTTTTGTATCTCCATTGTGTAGCATAGCATGAACTATGCCTAGCACAGGTGCACACATGGTCAGCGTTTAATAAATGCCTGTTGAATTGAAATGGAGACTAAAGTCCATTTTCCTACCTCACAACTCTTCCAAAAACAATTTTGTGTATACTAATCTGCAGCCTAATGGGAAATTTTGGGAAGACAGTTTTTTTGTGAGGTAATGGAAGTGGATTTTTGGGGGTGGGGAGAGAAACACACACAGAGACACAGACACACACTGAGAGATTTCTTTAAACTTTTTTGCTTTTTAAAATTATGTACTTAGCAAACATCAATAAGCATATACTATTTATATGTACAGGGAAGTTTAAATACATAACAAAGGCCAGAAAAAGGGCATTGTATATAAAAGTAGGAATTTCTATTATGTAATATTTTTTGTAAGAGGTACACTAACTTAAGTGTCATAATAACAAAGCTGGCATGATTGCGTTCTCTTTTGAACATCTTTATGTTCTCTTCTGAATTTTTAACAGTGGCTCATTAAAGATTTTTTGTGTTCTCTCTCCCTTGTTTCACTATCACTACCTGTTTCTTCTCTTTACAATCCTCCTCCCTAAACAAAAACAAATGAGTCCTTCCTTTGTTACAAATAAATATAGTCAATGAAAATAAAAGTACTCATTGACTCATGACTGTGTTTGAAAAATGTATGTCACCTTTTTAGTGTGAAGGTGGCAGCACGCTTCATCATCAGTTGTTTGTAATCAAAATCCGTTATTGCATTGTTCTGAATTCATAAGTTGTTTCTTTCATATTACAGTAGTCTTTGTATAAATTAATCTCCGGGTTCTGTTCTCTTCACTCTGAATCAGTTCATATAAATTTTTACCTCTGTGCCTGAATCTATTCTTTTTATCATTTTACATGATAGTATAATATTCCATTATGTTCACATATCATAATTTGTTTAGCCATTCCTCATTAATTGTTTTATAGGGAAATGAATTTCAAATTCACAGCAATTTAACAAAACTTGTCTTGGAATTTAATTGATAACCTTCATAAGTTATGAACTACTTATGGTAATGTTAACCTTTATCCATACCTGATAAATTCTACTTTGTGAAAAGGTAATTTGTGTACATGAAAATTAATAGAAGACAACATATGATCATATCAATAATCCTTAGATACTATATATGACTATTGGATTTTATTTTTAATTTATATTGTTTATATAGTGTTTCTCTATTTACATATTTGTATCCCATCAAATTTTAGGAGAGAACACAAGATTTTATTGACACAAGTCTCTTGCTTTCTGCTCACTATCAGGTTTAGCAGACAAATGGTAGAGTATTTGCAGTGACTCCTTTATATCTTTGTATTTTTCTTAGGTTATCCTAGAATAGCTACCCAGTTTAATGTTCACCATTGGGTTATTCAGGCTGATGACCAGAAAATTTATTTTTGTCTTTTTTGCAGAAATCCAATTTTTAGAAAATACCTCACTGGCTCAACTGACACTATTTTGAGGTTTCTGAGTCTTATCTGAATTTCCTAATTATGTTATTTGCAAAGTTCCCTCCCAAGTTCATTTTTGAAGTTCATCTTTTTTTTCCCATAGAATTTTTAAGATTTTGTTTATGCAAAAAGTAATTATTTACATTTTTAGAAATCGCATCCTCGGTATTATCTGTCAATTTACTAACTATTAAGGAAAGATTCATTTAACATTTGAAAAATGAAACAAGGAAAGTTTTTATGATGCCTCTAGCTTACATTTGAAATCAGCACTGTTATTTATTTGCATATATAAATGTACATACAGGTACACACATATATATGTATTTATCTGTTACAGATGTAAAATATATTATCCAATGAAATCTTTTTTTGCTTTAGTTGTGTCTTAGTAGGGCTAATGTTCTAGAAACATCATTATCATAAACAAACAACAAAAAGGTGGAAAAACTAGAAGTTCCTTTAGTGGATTTTTTCGGTTCATTGTCCATATAGTACCTGGTATATACTTCTGGCTAATCAATATTTCCTGAATGAATCAATATAGATAGCACAGCTAGGGAGGTTGTGCTGTAGTTTATTTCAGCCTGATGTTATAATTTCTCCCACATTAGCCATGCGTGAGAGGGACAACTTTGGCATTTGTTGAAATGCTGGCAAATATCACGTTCTGCCTCTCCACTTTCCATGTAAATAAATGCTTCCCCATGGCTTGTAATGGCTTCAAGGTGATTTACATAGCCCAGAAATTAGGTTCTCAGAAAATGTCAGGAATCAAAAAAGAATTCACTGACCTTAATGCAATAAAGGGAGAATTTAAGCTACTCTGTGTTGCTGATGAATGAGACAAACCAAGAACAGATTTTGATAGCTTTCTGACTGTCAGGTGTAATTCCTATGACTGAAAAAGAGACTTGAAAATGCTGATTAGCACGTTGTCCAGGGATAGTCTCCCAACAGAAGACACTTTCTTAGATAAAGAAAAGCTGTATCAACAGATGAACAGAAGCAGTTTCATAAGTAGAGAGTAGGGGCAGATGTAAAGGCAGAAATGAAGGAGCAGTAAAATAATGATGACTTGTTGGGAGATAGAGCTGTGAGAAATGTTCTGTGAAACAGTTTTCCCTTTTCCAGCAGATTGTTGGGAGAGTGTTATGTCTGCCATTGAAGTAGAAGTTTGTGGGAGATGGGAGATTGTCCTCTGTGTATGCATGTGTGAGCGAGTGAGTGTGTATGTGTGTGAGAGAGAGGACAAATTTTATAATAATGTTGTAAAGAAAAATGATTTTTAAAACTGTTAGAAGTATGACCGATACGAGGAGCGTTCCTGATTCCAGAGGACCAGTGATGAAACATGCTGTCCATTACAGCAAGGTGATAGAATTAGGGTGCGGCATTATAAATACCCACCAGGCACACACCCAGCAGCTGACCACCAGGTTGATGCAGAGACGTCCTGTCATGATGGTGGGATAATGCAGAGGTCGGCAGATGGCCAGATAGCGATCAAATGCCATAATGGCCAGAAAAAAAATTCTGTACCACCTAAGGAGAAGAGAAAGTAGAACTGGAGAAAACATCCAGAGAAGGAAATTGTCTTGGTATTAGAGAGAAAGTTGACCAACATATTAGGGACAGTAGAGGTGACGTACAAGATTTCTACAAATGAGAAGTTGGCCAAGAGGATGTACATGGGGGTGTTAAGTTGCTTGTTCTTATGCACCACACAGATGATAGAACCATTTTCTAGAAGAGTCAAGATGTAGATGATGAAAAGAAGCATGAAGTGGAGGATCTAGATGTCTCTGCTACAGGGGAATCCAAGGAAAATGAAACTAGCAGTACTTTTGGAACTGTGGTTGGTGTTGGAAATTTTCATTTGCCTGTAAGCTACAAAATAACCAGTGGTTATTGATTGAAAAGTGACTATTTTTAAACTCTCTAGAGATCTTAAAAGTAAATAAAAATTCAACAAACATTTATTAATCAATACTGAGTATAGATTAGTGGGGAAATATAGCTCATTATATTAAGATCCCTGCCCACAAGGGCTTATAGTGTAACAAAGGAATTATAGACCAAAAAACATTAACATAGCAAGTTACTGTAATGGCAAGTAACTGATGAGAAGAATGGTTCTTCTGAGCTGAAAGAAGAGACTGAGGAGCGATGGAAAATAAGAAAATCATTGGATCAGGGAAACCTAACTCAAAACTACCTGAATTTCTATGGACCCGAGTCTCTGAGCTCCCCTCATTCTTACAGTTCCTCAAGATGGGAAGTCCTACAAAATGAAAAAAAAAACAAACTACATTTTCCATCAGTCCACCCTGCCAATATATGTAATACAAAATGATACATGGTGAATATGTCAGATAGCTATAAAACAAAATCATTTTTGAGATAAGAAGATATTTCTCAATATGGATCAAGAGATTTAAAAAAAAAAGGAGTTGTGAAGTAACTGGCATTTGATTTGGTGTTTAAAGGATAAGAATAAGAGGCTCAAAGCTTCAGTTACCATGACATAGTGATCTCGTATTCACTTATATGTTCAAAATGCAGCAATTTCTTGTCATATCAACTTTGCTAACCATTCCCTTTCTGTATTATTATGCAGAGTGTACAGAAAGTGTTAGTGGAGTTTTAAGTTATTAAGACTATTAAAGCTAACAAATGGACTAAGTTTTTTAGGATACCCTGAATAGCTTTCATTGATACTTTACTGAAAAAAAAATAAACTCAAATGGTTAACTGGTCTTTCTTTTCTACTCCACAACTCAAAACCCCTCAACATCGTGTACCATTTTCCCCTCCTTTGCTCTAGTCTCATGATGAGACGCCCCTTTCTTTGATGAGGTCAACAATTGTACTTGAGACCTTGATCCAATTTCTTCTTTTCTTTTCCAGGAACTTGCTGCCTTGATTATTCTCCCTTTTTCTTGTCTTCAAGCACTCTTTATCCATTGTCTCCTTTCGTTATATCCACATGTGCAACTCAGTTATCTCCTTAAAAACATCTTTATCCTGCTATCCCAAGATGTTCTTTATTTCTTCTCCCTTTACTACTTGAACTTCTAGAGTCATCTACACTCACTGATTCCCTTTCCTCACCTTCTACTCACCTCTCATCTTGAATTCTGGGTTGTGATCCTATCACTCTACTGACATAATTTTCTCTAAGGTTGCCTCTGATCTCTACTTCTAAGTCACAGTAACTCTTTCTCAGTATTCATTCTCCTTGATATCTGTGTTGCTTTTGACACTCTAGAACATTCCCTCTTCCTAAATAATTTCTTCCTTACTTCTGTGACAGTACTCCCTTGCTTCTCTTACCCCGCTCCCGGTTTTGTCTGTTTCCCGTGTTGGTTGCTCCGTCTCTCAATCAGCAATGAGTAGTGCTTCTTAAGGACCTGTCTTGGACCATACTGTCTTTTTCCCCTAAACTCTCTTTTGGTGATATAATCAGCTCTTGCGGTTTTAATTATTTGCTCTATGCAAGTTTTGTCATTCCTATATATTCTAATCATTATTTTGAACTTCAATCAATGCTTACTGGACATCTACACCTGGATATTCCTGGGGCATTTTACTTTTATATATCCACAATAGGAATTTTTACCTTTCTCCCCAAATCTACCCTTGCTCTGAACTTTACAGTTTCTGCTGAGTGTACTGACGTCAAGCCTAGGTGTTAATTTTGGGCAATTATTTGCAAGAACTGACACTAGCTAGAATTTGGGAATGGGAGAGGTTGTTCTGTGATGAACATCTTTCTCTCTTTTTTCAAAGCCCCTCTCCTGGTTGTAGTTTTTTTTCCCAGGCTTCCATCAGATGTTATATTCCCAGAGTACTTGGTCTTTAGTTTACTACAATAAATTGAACTGTGAGGTGTCAGCTGATATAGAATTAAGCTTTTAAGACATTTCTTTAAGGTATTACCATTCCCCAATTTTCTTTTGTTTTGACAGGATTGTCCTAACGACCCCACGTCTTTTGATGATGGGATTTTAAGAAGCATGACAGGAGATAGGGACATGAAAGTAAAGAGTTGGATTTGAAATCTGGAAAATGAGTTCAAACGCTGCCTTGGATACTTAGTAGCTGTGTGCACATGAACAATTCACTTAGTTTCACTGTGCCTCAGTTTCCTCATCTGTAACACAAGGATAATATGTGCCATCACAGACTTCTTGTGAGAACCAAGTTTATTTGTAAATGTATGTAAAGCACTTTGGCAATTTTGAAATGCTCTCTAAATATCATTACTTGGGCAAAACAAAACTAAGGGGAAGTTTGATGGAAAAAGATGATTGGCTGGTCATATGATGAGCTGCTGGAGTGTCCCATTGGTATCTTTGTGTTCTCAAGAGAGGTTAAGGAGTGCCCTCAAGATGTTGGATTAATTCCCTTTGAACTTAAGGAAGGAAATGAACAAAACAAACTGACACACATAATAGCTAGGTATGAATGAGTTATGTTTAGTCGTGTTCATCCTTCTTTGCCAAAGAAGAACATGCCATCAGAGAAATGGTGACATTACTTGCACTTAACTTTGTTTTGAGTGAGGGAAGGCTGTGCAGGTCACCAGCCTCACTTCTTCTCCAGAGCCATCTGACTCAAGTGACTTGATATTCCTCAGGATGACTGGAGGTGGCCCAGGATGCACTGGGAGACCTTGGGCCCGTTAAGCTGAAGTCTTTTCAGGTACAGACTTAGTGTGAGGCAATACCCATTCATTGAATAGGCCTGTTTAAGAAGTATGGCCCCTTTAATGAGGTCAAGGAAAAAAAAGACTTTAGGATGGGTGGAAAATAGCAGCAGTTACTACTGATAATCACTCTACAGCAAGGAGGGTCCAGAGGAGCCTTTAGGCAGGGACCCATTGGAGTCCCAGTTTCAGAGTGCAGTAGGTTTAAGGTTTTTTTCTTACTGTGTATTTAAGTTTTAGTATTTAAGTTCAAAATAAATTAAACAAAATAAAAAAAAACCATAAAACAAAGATTTATGACAGGAAAAAAATGGAGGAAGTATGTAATTCTATATTAAGACAATATACACAGGTGAAGCAATCTAATAACCAAAGCAGGAAAATATGGTAGAGTTCGTTTGTATGAAGACTGGAAAATACTAGACTAATTAGTGGGGAAGAAGGAATAGATGAAGTATTAAGAAAATACACTACATATCCCACACTGAAATATATCATAGAAGTGATGGTAGACTTCCCTGTTAGGGTCTCTCTGGTCTGGTTTGACTTTCCTCTATTTGGTCTTGGTGAATTGTCTAACTTCTCCAAAGGCATTTCAGATGACAATTCCACATGACAACCTCATCTCAAAGTATCATCTTTTTGTCAATGTACCTCATGATATGAACACTCAGCTACAATTTAGGGGGATACCTTGCACAAAATCTATCTAGTTTATGTCTCTACTCAAGAGAACCAAAAGAAATTATATATAAACATCTGGTTTAATTTGCTTTCTGAAAAAGTTTCCTTAGATACTTTTTAAACACTCGGTCTTGCAAGAAAATGAATTTATTTTTATTTTTTTTCTAGCCAAGATTTCACCCACTTTATTAGTTTTTTCCATTAATTTTTTTTTTTGTTTTGGGGTCTGGCTCTGTGATTTCATCAGTGTAGGCAGTTTGTTGCGTGGAGATTCCTCCTACTAATTCAGATCTGTAACGTATCTGTAACTTACAGTCTTAGAAAGTTGCCTGGAGCACCCCTTGAGAAGTGAAATGACTTGCTCATGGTTATGAGTAAATGAGTGTCAAAGATGGGATTTGAATCTAGGTCATGCTGATATAATGATCATCTATTATGCCATGCTGCTTCTTACCATTAAGTTAAAAAGGTTGAACTATATTCAATTTTTATTAAATATTGTAGAAATTGTGAATTTTAAGACTTCATCAAGCCAACAGCTACCATTTCAACTTTTTACTGTGAGTGGTATAGAAAGAGCCCTTGTAGCTCATTCCAAAAAAATTGAAAAGGTTCAGAAAATGAAAGCCTATGAAAATAGGTTCTACAAACCAAGAAAATCCCATGAATTGGAAGTCATTAAAGAACCACATGTAAAATTCATATATGTGACTGTTTATTTTCAAGCTATCCTCATTACTTTTCTCAGGGTAGCCTTTGTCTCATTTCGAAGGCTTTATAGATCAGGGAATTTAAGAAAAGAATTGTCACTGAAAAAACAAGGTTGTTATCTTTTGCACTTCCCCTGAGATGTTGGGTTCACATACATGATCACAGGCTCCCAAAGAAGAGACAGACCACAGCCACATGGAATCCATGTATGGAGAAGGCCTTACGCTGGCCAGCAGCGGAAGGAATGTACAGCACTGCTCTTATTAGGAGGATGTAAGAGTCAAGGGTGTAGAGTATGTAGAGTATGGAAAGGAAGATGATGGTGGAGCTTAGGATATAGAGCAGATTTACAGTGGCAGCAGGAGGAAAACATGACATGGTCATCATTGATCTATGTCACAAATAAAATGTTCAGTAATGTTGGGACCACAGAATGACTGCACATGCATTATCAAATTGTTTACCATTCCAGGGAGAGGTGAGAGAAGGAAGGG
Organism: Bettongia penicillata ogilbyi; assembly: GCA_023548195.1. NCBI lineage: Eukaryota > Metazoa > Chordata > Mammalia > Diprotodontia > Potoroidae > Bettongia > Bettongia penicillata. Next base: position 3,663,241 of record JAJHZJ010000051.1, on the reverse strand, counting down.
AGGAGTTAGGGAAGGGAGACAATTGGGACTCAAAATTTAAAAAAAAATTTTAAAAAATTTTACATGTAATTGGAAAAAAATAAAACATTAAAAAATGGAGGCAAGGGAGTCAGTAGTTTTACCAGTTTGAAACCTCAGTCTAAATAATGGTTCCCCCAGTAGATTTTCAATTTTAGCTTCTAAATGGCCAAAGGCATAAACAAAGTGAGTAGATTATATAAAAATATTGTCTGTTCCCTGAAGGCTATAACAAAACCAGATGGGATAGTTCAAAGAGCATAGAATCAATGACACCATAAATATACCTATAAGAAAAAAACATGTTTGCATGGTAATAGTTCTACCTGGTTCTTTTTTTTTTGTTTCAAAAATGTTTTTTCGATACCTTTGATTTTTACATCACAGTTATTTCTAAATTTATACCATTGCCTCTCCCCTCCCCCATTGCACCCTCCTTTATAACAAAGGAAAGCAATTATCAAAAGTACCTCATAGTCACCATATTTAATAATATATACAACATCCTACCCTACTATGTCCTTTCCCTCCATTGCAAAGAGACAGGCATGTTCCAATTTCTGTTCACTAGGACCACTTTTCCCCTTTCTCAGTCATTCAGAGCTCAAGTTCCTTCTTGAGATATTTTCCTTTCTATTTTAGTTGTCATTGTGGATAGTGTATACTCTTTTCACTTATTTTAATCCATATTAGTTCATATAAATTTTTTTCCTTTTTTTCTCTGAATTCCTTTTATCATACTACAAAATAATATAAACTACATTTATGTATCACAGCTTACTCAGTTATTCTCCATCTTATGAGCATTCACATTGTTTCCAGTATTTTGCTACCTTAGAAAGTCTTGCTGTGATTCTTGTTTGTACCTTTGAACTCTTTAGGGTATATGTCTAGTAAAAGGATTTATTGTGTCAAAAATATGATCAGTGAAGTTACTTTTTTAAAAAATAATTTCAAATGGTTACCTAGAATGGTTGGATTTATTCACAGCTCAATTAACAATATATGTGTTGTTTCTTCCCACAATCCCTCAAACACTGACTAGTCCTCTTTTTGTTTTCTTGGTCAGGGTGAAAGGCAAAACCTCATTGAGCTTTTAATTTGCATTTCTCATATCATTATTGATTTGGATCAGATTTCCAAATAGCAGTTAGTGCAATTTATAATCTGCAATTCTTTAAAGAAGTGTTCATATTTTTTGATCATTTATCTATTGAGGAATGGCTCTTATTTGTATCCTCAAGGGGCAAGGTAGTCCTGTGAACACAACTGGTATTCCATAAATTCTTTCTGTTGATTCAACTCAGCAAATATTTCTTGAAATAACTTGATATTAATGAATAGTGTATCAGGACTTTGAAATTAAGTGTAAAAGTACCAATAAATGTTCTGAAAACTAGAGATTTTCCTTTTCATCTCCCCTTGGAAAAGCAAGTTGAATCTTATTTCAAAACTGCATCCTTCCTTTCATTTAGTAAACTTGAAAAGTTTGATAGTCTTTTCTCTGGAGTTCCAAATTTCATGCTTGCATGTACTTGTATTTGTCTCTTGTTATCTCTCTGACTTTACACCCTCCTAACCCCACTTCAGCAGAAGGAGAATGAGAAGCCAGAGACTCCAGTTGATACCTACTGAAATCTGTCTCCATTAATTTCATACTTGTAAAAGACTGAGAACAGACATCTGCATTAGGACTCTGGTGAGAATTTCAAGAATGAGCTAGAAGGAAGAACAATTGAGGAGATGTTATGTGTCTCTGCTAAGTAAGTTGTGTAGAAGGGGGAAGAGAGAAGAATAATGGTGATTACAGAGGTAAGCTGCTTCATGTTATGGATGAGAGGCACCTGATCAGATAATCCTTGTGTCTCCTGTTCTCTTGAAACTTTGAAAAGGCCTTTGGGAGACAATAAGAAAACCTGCTGTGATCCCTCAAGTAAAAAGAACTCAGCAGACACAAGCTAAGTTAGTTTGGTATTCCATGACCCAGCAGATGAAGCTCTTTTCATATTCAACATAGAATTTGGAGTCAAGGTTGACTCAGTGAATTAAGAGTAAATGTCTGTCTGAATATTACTGTTATTGAGTTGAGACATGGGTGGATCAGGACATGTTGTATATGAAATGATGAGGAATCATGCTGTATTCTCAACTCATCTCCCAAAGTATAACCTTCATCTGCAGTGGGAGACTGTGCCTTTCTCAATTGTCTTTATTAATCTTTGCATTTCCTCCTGTGTTTTGCCCACAGGAAGTATGTAATCAATATTTCTTGAATTGTGTTACAGTATGGAACCACATGTACAATTCATACATATGGCTTATTTATTCTGAAGTGATCCCCATGACTTTTCTTAGAGCAGCCTTCATTTCCTTGTTTCTGAGGCTGTAGATCATGGGGTTTAAAAGTGGTGTCACAACTGAATAGAACAAGGTTATTATCTTCTGTACTTCTCCTGAGTTCTCAGATGTTGGGCTGACATACATGATCATAAGGCTCCCAAAGAAGAGGCACACTACAGCCAGATGGGATCCACATGTGGAGAAGGCTTTCTGCCGGCCAGCTGCTGAGGGGACCTTTAGCACAGCTCTTAGTAGCAGGATGTAAGAGCCAAGGATGTACAATGTGGTGAGGATGATGATGAGGGAGCTTAGGATATAGAACAGAATTTCAGTGGCAGGAGCAGGGGCGCATGATAGAGACATCAGTGGATCTATGTCACAAATAATGTGGTCAATGATGTTGGGACCACAAAATGTCAGCTGGGAGAGCTGTATAGCAGAGATAGAATAGCTTAAGAAACCAAGTACCCAGCATACAGACATCAAGGTGTAACAGTGTTGTAAGGTCATTTTGGTTGGGTAGTGCAGTGGGTGGCAGATGGCAAGATAACGATCATAAGCCATGATGCACAAAAAATAAACTTCAGTTGTACCAAGGGAGGTGAAGAAATAGAACTGGAGGAAGCAGCCAGCAAAAGAGATGGTTTTGGTCTCTGAGAGGAAGTTTTCTAACATGCTGGGAACAGAGGATGTGATGTACCAGATCTCTAGGAAGGCAAAATTTCCCAGTAGGATGTACATGGGGGTGTGGAGCCTCTGGTCCCACCTCACTGCACAGACAATGGCCCCATTGCCCATCAAGGTCAGGATATAGACTATCAAGAAGAAGGAAAAGAGTAAGATTTGTATCTCCCAGTGACCAGGGAAGCCCAGGAGGACAAATTCAGTCACAGTGTGTGCTCCTGACTTGTTCCTTGTTCCCTGAGCTGTGGAAAAGACAGAAGACACAATCCCATCAATTCCTTTGCATCTTGGATCTTCCTAGGACAAGGATTTTAATGAGGCCTTTGGAGAGCTTCTAGGCTTAATAACATAGCCATATGGAAACCAGACTCAATGTCAGCTTCTTTCCAAGCTGTAATCTCTCTGTTTTTTTGTCCCAGTCAGCCCATACCTCTACTTTGTTGTACCATCCTTCAGATTTCAACTTGTCATAATTTCTTGCTTCCTAGGATTCTAAAGACTTAGGTACCTATTAAAATTTACTTGCTCCCTATGATTGTGTCCTCCTCTTAGTTGGTTAAGGAGAATGTGCTATTTAAGAGAAACCTTTAATGGATGTATTGTAAAGTAACACCTAGGTAGGTAAACAATTCAATTTACAAAGCTTTTTCTAGGTTAGTTGTGATTCTTTTCCTACTATGGAATGTTTGCCTATTTTTTTATTTCTGTGGCAGCACACAATACCAAGGACCCTTGTTATTTTCTGAAATACAAACAGTATTTTATTCTTAAGTGTTTGGCCTAATCTAAATGAAATCCTTTCTATGATAACGCATCAGAAGATAATTAAGTTTTCCGAAGAGGAAAACAAAACTAACCACAGTCAGAGAAAATATGCTCTAAATCCCTAATAATTAGATATATTCAAATGTAAACAACCCTACCTTACTGACTGTTCCTTACTACTTCTGTCAGACCAATTGACAAGAGAATCTCCCCTCCAGCCGATGGAGAGCATGTGGAAAAATAGGGACACTAATGCATTGTTAGTAGCATTGCAAACTGGTCCAATCACTCTGGAGAATAGTTTGGAACTATGGTGAAAGGTTTACAAAACTGTGCATACCCTTTGACTTAGAAATGCTACTAGTAGTTCTGTATCCCAAGGAGATCAAAGAAAAAGGAAGAGGACCTATATGTACAAAATGATTTACAGTAGTCCTTTTGTGATGGCAAAGAATTGGAAACTGAGTGGATGCCCAACAATTAAAGAAAGACTTAACAAGTTGTGATATATAATTATGAAGGAATATTATTGTTCTGTAAGAAATGATAAGCAGTATGGTTTCAGAAAACCTCACAAAGTTATACATAAACTAATGCAGAGCGAAGTGAGCAGAACCAGGAGAACGTTGCACACAGTAACAGGAATAATATAATGATGAGTTGTGAAAGACTTAGCTCCTCTAATCGATACAGTGATCCAAGACAATTCTGAAGCACTCAGGATGAAAAATGCTATCCACCTCCAAAGGGAAAACTGATGAAATATAATTTTAAAAACTACTTGTTTTTCTTGCATCTTTTTGCAACATGATCGATATGGAAATATGGTTTGCATAACTTCACATGTATAATTTCTATCATATTGTTTGCTTTCTTAATGGGTGAGGTTGGAGTTGAAGAGAAGAGAACTTGGAACTCAGAACAAAAAAAAGTTTAAATTAAATATTTTTAAAAGGGTGCATCATCAAAATTAACTTTTTAAAAGTTCTGTTGGAACAACTAAAATAACCTTTAACATGAACTTTGTGTCTTTTTAAAAAATATTCATTGTGGAATTTTTTCCCCTGATTAATATAAAAGACAAGATGTTGGTTAAAGTGGAGAGAATGCCAAGGTAACTACCTTTTTCTCATCTTTTTCCAAGCAACAGGGTTGTGCCAAAAATGGTGCACTGAAATTTTACCCCTGCATCTCCATTTTAGCTAAAATTGCTGTGAATCTATACCTTGATATGTCTGGATCTATAAGCCTTGGGATTTTCTGGCCTGAGTCAATTTTTCCAGTCATGTGGCATTTTCTTCCATTGTTCTTCCTATTAAAGTCTGGATTTCAGATAGGGCTAACGTTTAAGTAACCCCTAGTTTGATCCTCTTGGGACCTATCTCTCTGGATCACTGGACGTTTCCAAAAAAAGACCTATCTTGACTCTCTTACATATTTCCAGCAAGAAATTACTTTTCCTCTTCTGGTTCCCAAAGCTCACTGCCCCAAATCTTGAGTATTAACTTTTAATAGTTAGGATGACACTGAATCTCAGCTAGAATCAGGTCACCAAAGAGGAATCGCCAAATTGATAAGCCACTTGAACTTTATCGATGAATCAGTTACTTCTCTAAAAGGATAAACGCCTCTCATTATGGGCTCCAGCAAAGCAGAAAAATAGTCTTTCATTTAGATTTCTTCTGATGTCAGATAGGCTATTCTGTACTTGCTGATGAACCAGTTTATTGTCTATTTGCAGAAACTGAGTAAGAGATCTCAGCTGAAAAATAAAATGACTGGTAATAACTTGAATTCTGCTAGGTGAAACCCTCTCTTGAGATTCTGGGTCTATTTGTTCCCTTGAGCTGTTTCTACCAATATAATTCCCCTCCAACAGTGTATTGATTATGCCTTTTCTTAGACCCGAGATGCATCCAAGAGACATTAGAGTTAATTTTCTTTTGAGATTAGAAATGAGTTTGCATAAGATTGCAATTAATTTTCTTTTTTCAACTCTTTATAAGTAGTTCCTTGGGCTTATCTGCTTGTAACACTGAGCATTTTCTAACAGATTTTTTTTTCAAAGAATCACTTTTAATCATGTATAGATACATGTTAATCTGAGACAAAGGACTGAACGTCATACTTTGTTGTGAAAGAACTTACCAGGATGCATTGTTTTGCTGTCCAGAGTTTATGGATAGCCAAATCCTTACATTTGTGACTGGTACTTAACCTGTAAGGAAGTCAGAATGAGGATCAGGTAATGACAAATAGTCAATACTTTAAAAACATAACTCCTTTTCTGGTAATGGCAGCCAAATATTGCAGAAGGTCAGAAGACATCATGGAGCATCTCATCTTGGTCATGCATAAAGCATACTTTTTAGTAACACACATTTCCAAACAGTTTTACAAGTGTTAGAATAAATCAATCAATCAATCTACTGGATATTTATTGAGTTCCAATTATGTGCATTCACTGTGATAGTTTCTAGGCATGCAAAGACAAAGATGAACCATTCTTTGCCTTAAAGTTCTTGTATTTTGTCAAGATCTTCTTTTATTATAATTAAAAATAGTTGAACTATTTATAGCACTTTAAACATGTCTCCTTTGTTATCCACAATAGTGCTGAGAGGTAGCTGTCATAGCTATTATTATCCTAAATTAGCAGATAAGGAAACAAAAGTTGAGAGATATATCCATGGCTACAATGGCAATCACCATTGTTGGTGAAATTTGAATACAGGTCTCTTGACTCTGAATCCACTGTTTGTTTTATCATACCATGCTGCCTAAAATAGCTAGTGCATATAAAAATTTTTGCAGAGCAACATATTTTTATTATCATACACAAAATTATCTAACATGTAGGTTTAGATATGTGAAGTAGGAAGTCTAGAAGATATTTTTCATAATAATAAAACAAGAGATAATCTTTCGTAACAGTCAGTAAGCTGATGTGAAACACGATGGTCATCACAGTGTTACCTGATAATAATTACATATATTTACTTCCTACTTTGTTCTAATATATTCTACCTTACGGAACAGTTGCTTTCTGTATGGGGCAGCTTGTTGGCACAGTGGATACAGCACCAGGCTTGAAGTCAGGAAGACTTATCTTCCTGAATTAAAATCTGGCCTCAAACACTTACTAGCTGAGTGACCCTGGACAAGTCACTTAACCCTGTTTGCTTCTTGGAGAAGGACATGAAGGACATGATGAATGACCAGTATCTTTGCCAAGAAAACTCCAGATGGGATCATGAAGGGTCTGAGATGACTGAAAAACAAGAAAAAATTTCTGTATTATCAAATTTCTCTATTATGAGGCATACCTTATTACTTCTTACAAGAAGAGTGGATTCTAAAGTTGAGGATCACTCATGGACCTTGGAAATGAATAGTCAGTATCAGTAGTTTCTTGTTGGAGTTCAGTGTTGGGAGGATTTGCACTAAGGACACCAATTTCTAATCGGAATAACACCATATTTTAACATAGTCTATTATTTCATGGATTGGCATATTCTTTGAATTATTGTTCCTTTAAAGATAAAAATTGTATGCCTCAGAATACACCAATACACAAAGGTTATGTCCCATAGCTGTGCTTCCAATCAGGTTTCCTAGGGAGAACCATGTGATGCACCACATGGAGAGAGAAAATGTCTGTTTATTATGTATCCTTAAATCATATAGTCACAATCTAAGAAGAGAAACCCTGAGTCTGGACTTCCCATCCATAGCGCTCATTCCTTCACCTGGAATCTTATCCCAAAGAATCTGAACAAGTCTTTATTCTAATCTCAGGTCTGCATCTGTCACCAAATACCTTCCAAAGCTCTGTTTCAACCATGACATTAACTCTGTAACCTTCCTAGATCACTTTCCTTGCTTTATGCATTCAGTAAATGATGTAGTTAGGTAGGTAAGTGTTTTAATAATGTACCCCTTATTATGACTTTCATGTTCTGTTTTTTCCCCCAGTGAACAGCTAAAAACTCTTAGGAAGAAAATCTTCTCTTGGGGGTATGATTCCTGTAGGACACATTTTGAAATGGATGGAGAGAAGCTAAAGGAAGCCCTGGTGAGACTCCCATAGGACACAATTGGTTTTTAATGTAAATTGTTCTGAATTCCCAGTTCTCAGGCATCCTTGTTGGCTGGTTTGTATCTCTCATACACCACTCCTCTCTCCATCATCCCAACTCCTCATCAATTTGGGGTATATGCCTCCTGAAGGTATAACTAGAGAGAGTAAAGTAAGAAACATACTTGGGGAAGTACCTGGGATGACTTGAAGAGAACTATTGTTTGTTTAAAGAGGGCATTGAGAATCATCTTGTTTTGGGAATGAGGAAGAGGTTCATAAAACATTGAGGTCCTTGTTTTGTGTTGAAATGTTTGTCTCACACACTTTGACCTTCTCATGACTTAATTTTTCCATTGGATTTCTTTATGTGATCTATCGGGTGTGAACTTTGCATAGTCAGTTTTATTTAATAAAATTCAAGATATAGAATTTTAAATTTTCTTTAGTTTTTACTCCATTTGTTTGATATTATTATTTTCCAACAAACTATGATCAACTGAGTAGTTTCTTTTTTGAGATGAATCTTTTAATCTTGCTCTGATTGGAAGGAAATTGACACTTGTGGCCTGGTGATTAACATTGAAACTTTGACTTGTTTCATTTTGACCTGGGCTGGTTTGCTACTGCTTAAATAGCTGACTGGTCTCTTATTCCTTGAGGGTTCAGCCTACTCCTATTAGATGAGATGTTGACATCAGATCAGTTGTAGCCCTACTGTACCTCAGAATTCTTAAACTTAAGTGATTCACTGGCTTTTGTTTCCCCTTGTAGCAGACATTATAAGTTTAGGCCACCATGCCTGCCTTGGATAGTCTATTAAATATATATTCACATAAATTGAGTTAAATATGATCTATGTCATAACATTCTTATTGAATAGTTACTATCACCTAACAATACGGTGTCTGACTCAGTATTCCAATTCTCAATTCAAAGATTTCTTTCATTAACTGATTATTTACTGATTTGATTGGGACCCGATTGCATATTAAATGGGATGGGAGAGGAAGGAATTGTAAGATAGCAATCTGTCTGAATAAAAGATCAGATATTTTAGGGGGAATCTATGCAGTCTTGTGTTCTCACAGAAAAAAAAAGTACTGAGGTTTGGGTTGCATTTTGTTGTTCAGCTATTTTAGTTGGATTTTACTCTTTGTGATCCCATGCTGGGTTTTTGTGGCAATGATTCTTGCCATTTCCTTCTCTAGCACATTTTACATATGAGGAAACTGAGGTAAATACAATTAAGTGGCTTGCCCAGGGTCACATAGCTACCAAGTGTCTAAGGTTAGATTTGAACTCAGAAAGATGAGCACTCTATTCCCTGTGCTACTGTAGGAGAGGCATAGCTTACAGGACTCAGGAAGTGATAGTCCTCCTGCGTTCTGCATGGTTAGGGCAAATCTGCAGTTTTGTGTTTAGTTCTCGGTACTAGATTTAAGAAAGACTGTCTGAAGGGTTTCAGTTATAAGGCAAAGAGGATGGGAAAGTCCCTGATGTAATGTCATATGATGATCACTTGATGAAATTGAGGAAATTTTGCCTGAAGAGAGAAGATTGAGGGGAAATGTGACCATAAGTACTCGAACAACTGTCAAGTAGAAGAGGGGTTACCTTGCGAGGTGATAGCTTCTGTCACTGGAGATCAGTCTCTAGTTGACACAAGCTTGATGTTGTAGAGGACATTTCTTTTTCATTAATGAGCTGGACTAGATGCTGGTTGGGTTCCGTTTCAAATCTATAATCCTGTGATTCTTTGAAATCATGTTAGGTGAGCATAGTAATGTTCTAGATTGTGACTGAGTTTATTCCTTGATTCCCAAGGTTTATTGTTCCTTGAATACCATGACTGTTTTTCCTTTTTTATATCTCCAGTGTGTAGCACAGTATGAACTATGCCAGTATACAGCTGGACACATGGTCAGCATTTAATAAATGCCTGTTGAATTGAAATGGAGACTAAAGTCCATTTTACTACCTCACAACTCTTCCAAAACCAATTTTGTGTATACTAATCTGTGGCCTACTGGGAAATTTTGGGAAGACAGTTTTTTTGTGAAGTAATGGAAGTGGGTTTTTGGGGGTGGGGAGAGAAACACACACAGAGACAGACACACAGAGAGAGATTTCTTTAAACTTTTTTGCTTTTTAAAATTATTTACTTAAAACATCAACAAACATATAATTTTTATATATACAGAGAAGGTTAAATATACAAAGAAGACCAGGAAAGGGGCATTTTATATGAAACTATGAATTTCTCTTACGTAGTATTTTTTGTAACATTAATTTAAGTATAATAGTAACAAAACTGGCCTCATGTTATCTTTTGAACATCTTTATGTTTTCTTCTGAGTTTGTAACAGTGGTTCATTAATGATTTTTGCATTTTCTTTCAGATACTTCACTATCACTCTTTCTTCCTCTTAACAACTCTCTTTCTCAAACAAAAACAAATTAAGCCCTTCTTTGTAAGAAATAAATATAGTCAATCAAAATAAAAGCATTGTTGACTCATGACTGTGTTTGAAAAATATATGTCACCTTTTTAGTCTGAAGGTGGCAGCACGCTTCATCATCAGTTGTTTGTAGTTAAAATCAGTTATTGTGTTGTCCCGAAGCCATAAGTTGTTTCCTTCGTATTACGGTAGTCTTTGTATAAATTGATCTCCTTGTTCTGTTCACTTCATTCTGCATCAGTTCATGTAAATTTTTACCTCTGTCTCTAAATCTATCCTTTTTATCATTTTTCATGGAACTATAATATTTCATTATGTTCACATATCCTGATTTGTTTAGCCATTCTTCCGTAATTGTTTTATGGAAAATACATTTCAAATTCACAGCAATTTACCAAATCTTGTCTTGGAATTAAATTGATAACCTTCATAAGTTATGAACTACTTATGGTAATGATATCCTTTAATCATACCTGATAAATTCTACTTTATGAAAAAGTAATTTGTGGCCATAAAATTAATAGAAGACAGCATATGAACATATCACTAATCCCTAGACACTATATATGACTATTGAATTTGATTTTTAATTTACATTTTCTATTCAGTGTTTCCCTCTTTATGTATTTGTATCCCAACAGATTTTAGAAGTGAACACAAGATTTTATTGATTTTAAGAGACACAGGTCTCTTACTTTCTGCTCACTATCAGCTTTAGGAGGCAAATGGTAGAATATTTGTAGGGACTCCTTTATGTTTTTGTGTTTTTCTTAGGTTATCCTAGAATAGTTACCCAGCTTAATGTTCACCATTGGTATATTCAGGTTGATGACTAGAAAATTTATTTTTGTCTTTCTTGCAGAAACAAAATTTTCAGAAAATATCTCACTCATTTTATTGACACTTACTTTGAAGTTTCTGCGTCTTATCTCAATTTCCTAATTATGTAATTTGTAAAGCTCCCTCCTAAGTTCATTTTTTGAAGTTCATCTTTTTTTTTTTTGCCATAGATTTTGAAGATTTTCACTATGCATAAAGGAACTACTTACATTTTTGGAAATTGCATCCTTGGTGGTATCTGTCAATTTACTAACTATTAAGTAAAGGTTCATTTAACATTTAAAAACTGGAGCAAGGAAAGTTTTTATGATGCATCATTTGAAATCACCACTATTTTATTTCTTTATGTATATAAATGTACATATAGATACACACACATATATATTTATATGATATATATGTAAAATACATTATCCAATGAAATCTTTTTTTTTGGTTGAGTTGTGTTTTCATGTGAACTGCAGAGAAAATACAAAGAAATAAACACCAACAGACAGGGCTTCCAAATGCCTGACCGTAACCAATAATGGACTGGGAACATATTTCACTCTTTGCCTCATCCACCATTAGCATTATATATCCCTGTCTCATAAGAAGAGGTTACCTTTCTGCTTGGAAACCAAAGCCCTCTATTTGCACAAATGATCTCATTTTATCCCATTTACTTCAGCAGATTATCTCTTTTATCATTCTCATACTTCTCTTCATTTTTTTCCTAACTGCAGCTTCTCCTACTGCCTACAAACATACTCATGTCTTCCATCCACAAGAAACCTTCATCTGATTCTTCCATCTCCACATCTCTCCTGCATTTTATGAGTAAAATACAATATTTCCTTGATTTCATTTTCTCTTGCTCTTTTTTTACCTCATTCCTGTTTATTCAGTAAAATTAAATATGCTTCTAAAATAATAATTAGAATGATGAAAATAACCCTTCTTAAATATATTAAATATAGGGTTATGTAATTTATTTATTCTCTCAAGTTCTCAAAATTAAAAAGAAACCTGCAATTCTGTCTATGCTACCAAAGATATTGAATAAAATAAAGCAATGACTGACTCCCAGTAGAATGTAAGCTTCTTGTGAGTAGAGATTGTTTTGTTTGTTGTAGAGGCAGCAAGGTTGCTGTTGTTGATGTTTATCATTCATTCTTTTTTTTAAATATTATTAAAGTGTTTCATTTGTTTTCAGTGTTCTACAATCACTTCCATATATCTTAGATTTTTTCCTCTTCCTCCCCCTTCTTCCCCCCACCCTCCCCACTCCTTCCCTGAGACAGCACACAATCTTATATAGGTTCTACACATACATTCCTATTAAATACATTTTCACATTAGTCATGCTGTATAGAAGAATTAAAATGAATGGAAGGCATCATAAAACAAATCAAAACAAAACAATACAAAAGAAAATGGTCTGTTTTATTCTGTGATCAAATTTCCTAGTTCTTTCTTTGGATATGGAAAACATTTTGCCTCAAGGGTCCATTGGGAATTTTTTAAGTCCTTGCATTGCAATGAAGTGCTAAGTCTACCAGAAAAATTTCTTGCACACTGGTTGTTGCTGTGTACAAAGTTCTCCTGGATCTGCTCCTTTCAATCAGCAATAGTTCATATAAGCCTTTCCAGGCTTCCTCTTCATCATGTCTTATAGCAAAATAGTATTCCATTACATTCATATACTGCAATTTATTCAGCCATTCCCCAATTGATGGGCATCCCCTTGATTTCCAGGTTTTGGTCACCACAAAGGGAGTTGCTATAAATATTTTTGTACATGTGGGACTTTCCCCCATTTTTGTGATCTCTTGGGTATATGGTCCTAGAAGTGGTATTACTGGGTCAAAAGTTATGCATATTTTTGTAACCCTTTGGGCATAGTTCCAAATTTCTCTCCAGAATGATTGGATCAGCTCACAGCTCTATCAACAAGGAATTGGTGTTCCAACTCTCCCACATTTTCACCAATATTTATCATCTTCCTGTTTTGTCATGTTAGCTAATCTGTTTATCATTGATTCTTGAAGATGACCATTACATCAGGAAGGTCATGTCATGACTTGCAAGTGAATTGGATTCAAGTGAGGCAGCCTCATACAAAGTTATCAGCCTTATCCTCTCCTCCAGAACCATCTGGGTTCAGTGGCAAGATACGGATCAGGATGACTGGAAATGGTTCTCAGTGCAATGGGAGACCTTGACCTTTATAAAAATTTTATTTTGGAAATAAGCTTTTATCTTCAAATTACTCTCATATTTCTTTCTGAACACTTAAAACAATTTAAAATCACATTTATTGCTTTGCATATGATAGTTCATATAGTGATGTAGTTAAAAATACTCAAAAACAAAGCAATACACCAAACATTCCCCCTGCCCAATGAGAAATACATTTTGTTGGAGAAAAACATCAAACTACATTAGAGAATTTGTACTTCAGTGGGTAGTTATAATTGATGATTACTTAAAACATTATACCAGCAAAATAATTACTATTTGCTGATTAACATATAAACAGAAACTTTATCACATTATAGTAAGCAGTAAAGAAAACAAAGTTGAAAACACTGTATTTTAATGGTAGTTTATAAGGAGATTTCTATTACAATGCATTGCTTTTTTCTTCAGATTTGAACTCATTAATAGAACATGCTTATATTCACAAAGATTCATCAAACTGATACAGTATTAATTTCAACAACAAATTAAAGGTCATAATATACATAACTTAAATACCCCCATGCTGTGATTGATATTGATTTCTTATTCCTCAATCATAAGCTTCTTCCTTTGGTGTTCATCAATGAACTTTTCTCATTAAAAGGCACATTCTTGGGGATGATTAGCATCAAACAAAGTTGTATGGTCTTCATCACCTTCTTGTTCTAAAGGTGTCAACTCCATATTTTCTAGAGTTGTGTCCCAAACTCCCTATCTTTGTGTCTTTCTGTTTCTTCTTCTCATTCTGATAGTTCTGATCACGAAGTGCATGAGGGCCATGGTGCTCACCACCGTCAGCACCAATAGGGACCTCTGGGTCATAGGCTTGTTGCTGTAATTCAGGGACTTGCTTGTCATGTCTTCTCCAACCTCAACAAGCCCAAGTCCTGGGCAGCTGCCATTGCCACTGAACTCTGCCCAGGAAGGGGACACAGTTCTGCCAGAGCCTGGGAGGCCCTGGAGGCCAGCCCTGCAGGGACGGCAGTGCCTGCAGCCTGGGGCTGAAGGGGCTGGGAAGATGTCAGTGAGGCCTCCAGCGAGGACTGTAGGTGTGCAGTGGAAGGGTGTGGGGGGAGCCTGTGTGGCCTGCATCACTCCTAACCCTAAATGTGGTCACTGCAGCTTTCTGCAGGCTTCTCTACTCCAAGCCTAGGTTCCCAGAGGGACCATAGGCTCAGCAGAGTAGGAGACCAATGACCAGGAGGAGAAACCATCAGAGGAGACCCAAGACCTTGACCTTTTTAAACTAAGGTCTTTCCAAAGTCTCAGTTTGAGGGAATGCCCAATTAGTGACTAAGGCTAGGTAAGAAATGAAGCAAAGAATGACCTCTTTTATGTATTAAAAAAAAAGATCTTTCTGGGAGAGGGAGCGCCTCAGGGTTTTGGGCCAAACAGAAATAATTGATATTTACTTTCACTTTAAGCCATCAAAACTCAAACAATGACCAAGTGAAACTTGGGCTGGGACCTATTGTTGGCCAATCAATGACAACTAGTGATTTGGGTTTAAGGCATGGTCCTTGAAAAAGAAACCTAGCTTACAAACTCCAAGATATTTTGTGAAGTTTCAGCGGTAACATTTATATTTCTCTTGGTAATATTTAATATAAATTTTGGAATAATCTCTTTATTCTCTCTGAAGTAAACTCAGAGAATGCCTCTTCCTATGTCAACAAAGCCAGGGCTGGCTTAACATTCCTTAAGAGACCTTTTAATCTAAGACACTTTTTCTGAATAATGTGACGTTTTACATATCTTAATATTTTGTGGATATATACTATGTTATGGTATGTTAATGGTAAAGAAAACAGACATCTTGGGTCATAATTTCAATTGAAACTTTGTCAAACTCAGTTATCTTTTGTATTTGCAACCTATGCAATTAAGAAATTCATTTCTAATGGTCTAGTTAATCACATACAGAGACCATAAATCTGAAGGACACAGACCACCTTCTTTGTCCTAAAATAGATTTAAGCCTAGTCAATTTTTGTATCAACAGTCTGATAATATCTGTCTCCATAGTACTATGTAACTGTTACTTTAAGGATGAATTTAAATTAAATAATAAAATGTATGCATTTAGTCGGTTGCTATTTCTTTAACCAAACTTTCAGGTTAACACTTTGGGCAGAGCACCAATAGGTAAGAGCTGCATAGTAGACAGAGCACTGAGTCTGGACTAAGGAAGACCCAAGTTAAAATCTGGCCTCAGACTACATGTGGGAAACTGAAAAAATAACTTAATCTTTGCCTCCATTTCTCCATTGGCAAAGTAAGTATAATAATAACCCCTACCTCTTAGGGTTCTTGTAAGGATAAAATCAGCTAATATTTTTAAATATTTGAAAATATTTAAATAAATTTGCAAATATCTAAATAAATTTGCAAAACATAAAGTACAATGGAAATGCTAGCTAGTATTCTTGTTGTATTTGTGTCCCTAGCACATATATTTCATCATGTCTTACACACAGTTTATGCCTAAAAAGTGTTTTTCTTCTCTCTCCATAGGAGTTGGTTATTCACACTAAGGTTTAGGGTTGGTCATTGACCTTAGAAATCCCTTCTATCGTAGACAAAGTAATTGAAGCTCAAGAGTTTTAAAATAATTTGCTTAGGATCTCCAACAAATAAAAATAAAGCTGAGATTCCACCTTTGTTCTCCTAATTCCTGAAGTAATGTTTGTTCCACTGTACTACACTGCCTCATATATTCACAAGCACCTTTATTTCACAGTTGTGAAAGGAGCCTGAAACTGCCACCTTCCTTTATGGCTTTAATTTTGACAAAATATGTAAAAATGTACAAATAAAAGCAAAGTCAGGAAAGGTAAGGGACACAATAGTCAGTACAATTTAATAATTGGATTCCATTCAATAGAACATACATTTATTGCCTGCCTTCTATGTGTGAATTGCTACATTGAGGAATACAAAGACAAAGCCATCACAATCCTTATTGTTAAGGAACTTACGATAGAATAGTAAGATAAGACATTTACAGATCTAGTTGAGACAAAGCAAAAAATAAAAAAGACAAAGAAGAAAAAATTATGTTTCTTTTAAAAATAATATATTTCCTCATTTCTTATCACAGTGGTATGCTATCATATGCACATACTACAACTTAGCCATTCCTTAACTGATGGGCATCCCATCAGTTTTCAGTTCTATGCTATTACAAAAGAACTACTATAAATATCTTTGTACATATGGCTCCTCTTTATCTTTCTTTCATCTCTTTATGAACTGATACAGAGCAAAATGAACAGAACCAGAAAAAATGGATATTAAAACATCAGGATTATAAAACAAACACTTTTGAGAACTTTTATAAATTGATGATGAATGGAATGGGCAGAACCAGGAGGACAATTTGTGTAATAATATTGTAAATAAAAATGCTTTTAAAAACTGTTAGAACTATGATCGATGTAAGGAGCATTCATGATTCCAGAGGATCCGTGATGAAACACACTATCCATTACAGCAAGGTGATAGATTTAGGGTACAGTATCATAAATACACACCACACACACATAGAGATCCACCAAAGGACATTTTTCCCCTTGACTTCATGTTTGTTACAAGATTTTTGTTTTCTTATTTTTTCCCCTCCAATGAAGTGGGAGGGAGAGAGCATACTTTTTATTAATTTAAAAAAAGTAGAGATGATTGAATGGAGAGGTGCCACTGTGAAATATTATAAGCACTTTCAGATGAGATCACTTTATTATTAATTTTACTTGAATTGTTTTTCTAAATTGTGAGACCTCACAAAGTGGAAGTAATCTGTAAATGTTATGAAAAAACAAAAAAGAAATAAAAAGGGGTCTCTACAATATGCTAGAAGAAATTAAAGTGGAAAATGCTACTTAAAGTTGGAAGAGGAGTTTTTTGATTTTGACTTTTAAGGAACAAAAAGTTTATAAAGGTGGAGATGTAGAGAAAGTATGCTCTAGGCAAAAGGGATAATCTTTGAACATGGCAAGATGAGATTGGAAAAGATCTAGTGGTCTTTCACTGGAATACAGCATGTATAAAAATAAATAGAAAAAATCTGGAAAGGAAAGTTGGAGTTAGTCTGTTAAGGACCAGAAAGTCTTATTTGAAAATATTTATTTTATCTGATAAGTCATCCAGTGCCACTGAAACATTTTGAGTAAGGAATTAGATGTCATGATTCTCTGTTTATTTGGAAGATTACTTTGACAAGTAAATGGGGTGGATTTGAGAAAGGAAATATGGATTCAGGAAGATGAATTAGAAGCTTGTTACAATATTATAGTTGAGGTAATGAAGATAATAGCAGGATGAATGGAAATCGAGGAACCAATAAAAGTGATATTGCCAAGGATGAGCTGACAAGATCTGAGAACAGATTGGATGTGAAGACTGAGGGAGAGGAATGTATAATAAATGATTCCAGTATTTTGAATTTCATTATTGGACAAATGCCCATTCTCCTGTTATTGAATAATCAATAAAAATATGGTAAATGGAAAGAGGGGTAGATTTTTAGGGAAAGATAATGAGTGCAAATCTAGCCATGCTGAATTTGAAATGCAAGTGGCATATTGTGGTAGAGACGGGCAAAGAGCCCTGGAAATGAAGGATTGAACACATTTCTTATACTTTGATCTTTTTCATTTTTGATTTTTTTACCTGATAATAGATATTGCACCATCTATCTTGGGTCCCAAGGATGTCTTTTGTAGACACTACATATAATGTTCAGTTGCTCAGTATTTTCCTTAGGGCATCCTTCATGTCCTTGTTCCTAAGGCTGTAGATCAAAGGGTTTAAGAATGGGGTCACCACAGAATAAAATAGGGTCACAATTTTCTGTGCTCCTACTTCATGGCCTGATGTTGGTTTCACATACATCACCATCACAGAGCCATAGAACAGTGACACCACAGCCAAATGGGACCCACAGGTGGAGAAGGCTTTACGCCGACCTGCTGCTGAAGGAACCTTCAACACAGCTCTCAGGACCATGGCATAGGTTCCCATGATGAAAAGGAAAGGAATAAACAGTGGCAAAGAATTCACAATGGAGCAGGTGAATTCTACCAAAGGAGCTCTGGTACAAGTGAGAGCTAGCAGTGGGCCTGGGTCACAAAGAAAGTGATCTATGACTCTGGAGCCACAGAAGGACAATTGGGAGATGAGAATGATGGGAGCTAGGAACCAGAGAAATCCAGACACCCAGCAGCTGACCACCAGGTTGATGCAGAGACGTCCTGTCATGATGGTGGGATAATGCAGAGGTCGGCAGATGGCCAGATAGCGATCAAATGCCATAATGGCCAGAAAAAAACATTCTGTACCACCTAAGGAGAAGAAAAAGTAGAACTGGAGGAAGCATCCAGAGAAGGAAATTGTCTTGGTATTAGAGAGAAAGTTGACCAGCATATTGGGGACAGTAGAGGTGACGTACCAGATCTCTAGAAATGAGAAGTTGGCCAAGAGGATGTACATGGGGGTATGAAGTCGCTTGTTCTTATGTACCACACAGATGATGGAACCATTTCCTAGAAGGGTCAAGATGTAGATGATCAAAAAAAGTATGAAGAGGAGGATCTGGATGTCTCTTTTACAGGGGAATCCAAGGAGAATGAAACTAGTAGTACTTTTGGAGCTGTTGTTGGTGTTGGAAATTTTCATTTGCCTGTAAGCTATAAAATAACCAGAGGTTATGGATTGAGAGTTGATTATTTTTACACTCTTTGAAGATCTTAAAAGGAAACAAAAATTCAACAAACATTTGTTAATCAATACTGAGTACAGAACACTGGGGAAATATAAAGCTTGATTATATTAAGATCCCTGCCCACAAGGGCTTATAGTGTAACAAAGGAATTACACACCAACAAACATTATCATAGTCTTGTAATGGCAAGTAACTGATGAGAAGACTGGTTCTTCTGAGCTGGAAGAAGAGACTGAAGAGTGATGGAAAATAAGAGACTCATTGGATCAGGGAAACCTAGCTCAAAACTACTTGAGATTCTCTGCACCTGCGTCTCTGAGCTCCCCTGATTCTTATAGTTCCTCAAGATGGAAAGTCCTTCCAAATGAGAAAAAAAACCTATGTAAAACCCTATGTTTTTCTTCAGTTCACCCTGCCAATACAGGTTATATGTAACACAACATAAGACATGATGACCACGTCAGAGAGCTATAAAACAAAATCATCTTTGAGGTAGGAAGGTATTTGTCATTATGGATCAAGAGGTTTTAAAAAAAAGGAGTTGTGAAGTAGCTGATATCTGATTTGGTGTTTAATGGATAAAAATAAGATACTCAGAGCTTCAGTTACCATACCATAGCAATTTCCTATTTTATTTATATGTTTAAAATGCAGTAACTTATCTTCACATCAACTTTGCTAATCGTTCCCCTTCTCTACATTATTATGCAGGGTGTACAGAAAGTGTTAGTGAAGTTTTAAGTTATTAAGTCTATTAAAACTAAGAACTGAACTAAGTTTTTTAGGATACCCTGAATAGCTTTCATTGATACTTTACTGAAAAAAAATGAACTCATACATTGTTAACTCCCCTTTCTTTTCTGTGTGTGTTCATCCTTAGTTGCTGAACAAGACCGTACCATCAGAGAAATAATGACATGACTTGCACTTGACTTTGTTTTGAATGAGGGAGGGCTGTGCAAGTCACCAGCCTCACTTCTCCTCTATCTGAATCCAGTGACCAGATATTCATCAGGATGACTGAATATGACCCAGGATGAGGCAATTGGGGTTAAGTGACCTGCCCAAGGTCACATAGCCAGTGAATGTCAAGTGTCTGAGGTGAGATTTGAACTCAGGTCCTCCTGACTCCTGTACTGGTGCTCTATCCACTGCAACACCTAGGTGCCCCTTTCTTTTCTACTCCACAACTCAAAACCCCTCAACATCATGTACTATTTTCCCCTCCTTTGTTCTAGTCGCAGGTGATGAAGTGCCCCTTTTCTTGACAAGGTCAACGATTGTACTTGAGACCTTGATGCAATTTCTTCTTTTCTTCTCCATGAACTTGCTGCCTTGATTATTTCCTCCTTTTTCTTGTCTTCAAACTCAGTTATCTCCTTAAAAACATCTTTATCCTCCTATCCCAGGATGTCCTTTATTTCTTCTCCCTTTACTACTTGAACTTCTAGAGTCTTCTACACTCACTGATTCCCTTTCCTCACCTTCTCACCTCTCATCTTCTTGAATTCTGGTTTCTGATCCTATCACTTTACTGAAATAATTTTCTCTAACTTTACCTCTAAACTCTTAACTTCAAAGTCACAGTAACTCTCAGTATTCATTCTCCTAGATATCTTTGTTGCTTTTGACACTCTAGAACATTCCCTCCTCCTGAATAATTTCTTCCTTACTTCTGTGACAGTACTCCCTTGTTTCTCTTACGCCCCTCCCGGTTTTGTCTGTTTCCTCTGTTGGTTGCTCCATCTCCCAGCCATCAATGAGTAGTGTTCGTTAAGGTTCTCTCCTGGACCATACTGTCTTTTCCCCCCAAACTCTCTTTTGGTGTTATAATCAGCTCTTGTGGTTTTAATTATTTGCTCTATGAAGGTTATTCCCAAGCCTATATATTCTAGCTATTCTTCTGAACTTCAATCAATGCTTACTGGACATCTACACCTGGATATTCCTGGGGCATTTTACTTTTATATATCCACAATAGGAATTTTTACCTTTCCCCCCAAATCTACCCTTGCTCTGAACTTTACAGTTTCTGCTGAGTGTACTGACATCTTTCTACTTATCCTGGTTTGCAATCTCAGGTCATCATTGACTCTTTTTTGTCTCTCCCTGATCATATCTAGTCAGTTGCCAAATCCTGTCAATTTTCCCTCTCCAGAATCTCTCGTATCTATCCTTTTGTCTTTATTCATATGTTCTATTCCAATTCAGGTCCATATCACTTCTTGATTGGATTACTCATCTCATTTCTTTAGTCCATTCTTCACATTGCCATCAAATTAATATCCTTTACGGATCATAGATCTCAAGTTGGAAGGAACCTCAGAGACCATCGCATTCAAACACCTTTATCTTACTGTGGTCCTGAGAAGTGAGGTGACTTGTCAAAGGTCCCACAAGTGATAAATGCCGGAGGTGGGATTTGAATCCAAATCCTCTAGAATTCTCTGCCTGTCAGAGAAGACTTGGCCTGAAGATTAAGTCAATGCTGCAAGCTCTCTGAAAATGACTTGATTTTCCAAATATATGATGTAGCATGCAACTGCTTACAGATTTCCATTAAAATGACCAGGCTCAGATAGGATAGCAGTCCCTGTAACTGGAATCCCTTCCATAGCCCTTCTTGATTGACTGGCTTTATATTGGACAAATGGTCGGTTATTTCAATATATTTGCTCAGACTATTAGTCAAGCCTAGGTGTTAATTTGGGCAATTATTTGCAAGACCTGACACTAGCTAGAATTTGTGAATGGAAGAAGGTATTCTGTGATGAACGTCTTTCTCTCTTTTTTCAAAGCCCCTCTCCTGGTTGTAGTTTTTTCCCAGGCTTCCATCAGATGTTATATTCTCAAAGTACTTGATCTTAGTTTAGTATGATAAATTGAAGTGTGAAGTGTCAGTTGATATGGATTTAAGCCTTTAAGATCTTGCTTTAAGCTATTATCATTCCCCAATTGTCTTTTATTTTGACAGGATTGTCCTAAAAACCCCAAGTCTTTTTAATGGTGGGATTTTAGGAAGCATGACAGGCAATAACGACATGAAAGTAGAGGGCTGGATTTGAAATCTGGAAGATGAGTTCACCTGCCTTGGAAACTTAGTAGCTGTGTACACATGAACAATTCACCTAATTTGATCCTTAGTTTCCTCTTCTGTAAGACAAGGAGAATACCTACCATCACGGGATTATTGTGAGAGCCAAGTGTATATGTAAATGTATGTAAAGCACTTTGGTAATTTTGAAATGCTATTTAAATATCATTACTTGGGCAAAAGGCAGCTAACGGGAAATTTGATGGAAATGGGTGACTGGCTGGTCATGTGATAAGCTGCCCGAGTGTTCCATTCATTGGTAACTTCTTGTGTTATCAAGAGAGGTTAAGCACTGCCCTCAAGATGTTGGGTTAATTCCCTTTGAACTTAAGGAAGGAAATGAACAAAATGAACAACTGTCCCACAAGATAGACAAGTATGAAGGAGTTATGTTTAGTGTCTTTGAGGGGAATTACCAAACCTCTGAAATCATGGTTCCATTAAAGTTTAAATGACTGCCATTATTGCTACTAATGTTGCTGTTCCAATGTTCCTTATATACTACATCATAGCATAATTCTCACATTTAAAACTATTTTTCTTCGATGCCAGTAAGATCACAGGTTCACAGATTTAAAAAGGAAAGACCTTACAAGTTTCCAGTCCAATCCACTTATTTTTCAGATGAGGAAACAGAATCACAACAAGATTAAATAGTGCATTCAGGATTACTTAGCTATTAGCTGTTTGAGTCAGGATTTGAACTCAGGACTTTCTATCTCCAAATCTTGTGCTAAATCCAAATCCTGTAAAATGAGTCTTCCTGATTCCAAGCCCAGTGCTCTATTCATCGCCCCACCTAGCCACCTCACCTTTTTGTCACACAGGGAACAAGAGGCAAAGCTGAAACTTGAACCCAGATTTAGACTGCATATCCAGTGAAGGAAGGAAGTGCAAGAGAGTGAAAAAAAAACAAGTCATTGGATTCAGAGTTAGAAGACCTGCAAACTCGGGCAAAGCATTTAATCTTTCTAAGTCATTATCTCATTTCTAAAATGAGACAGTTGGACTCAGAAATCCCTTCCAACTCTCAGTCTAGACTCTCAGAATGCTATATAAAATACACAGCTCCAGATAAATTGCATTTATCCCAGTGGTACTGGAAACATCTTTCTGAATGGTGTCAGACATTTACTAGCTGTATAACTCCAGACAAATTCTCTTTGCCTCAGTTTCCTCATTTGTAAAATGAGTTGGAAAAGGAAATGACAAACCACACTTGAATCTTTGCCAAGAAAACCTCAAACAGGGTCATGAAGAGTTGGATATGACTAAACAACCACCTGTGTGATATTGGAGATATCATTTCTTTTTTTCTCTCAGTTTCCTCATCTTTAAATTAGACCATGTAGACTAAC
The DNA here is from genome assembly GCA_023548195.1 of Bettongia penicillata ogilbyi. Classification (NCBI taxonomy): domain Eukaryota; kingdom Metazoa; phylum Chordata; class Mammalia; order Diprotodontia; family Potoroidae; genus Bettongia; species Bettongia penicillata. The sequence continues at coordinate 3,639,660 of JAJHZJ010000051.1, read as the reverse complement.
TAGTCTCTAAGGTTCCTTCTATGCCTCCAAATTATACCTCTATGCTCTTTAATAGGATTGATGCCAGATCTTTTCATGGGTAATTTTCATTGTCCAAGGATGTGACTAAACTGAATCTTGAAAGAAGTCAAGAATCGGAGGTGAGTTTGAACAGCATTGTAGCATGGGAGACAGCCAGTAGAAAAGTAGGAGATGGAGTGTGAGGAGCTATAAGTAGGTCAATATAACTGGAGGTTAGAGTTTGTGAATGGGTATGGAATATAATAAAGCAGAAGGTAAGAAGAGGCCAGACTGCGAAAAACTCTGGTTGTCAAAGAACTTACTATATTAGATCCAGGAGGTCAATAGGGACATTGACTTTTATTTTTGGCAGGCATTTGGGATTGTGTCTAGGGTCACACAGTAAGTATCTAAGACCAGATTCCAACTCAGGTCTTTCTGAGTTCAGGGCCAACTCTATTCACTATGCTACTGAGCTGAGAATTTCTTGTGTGTGTGTGTGTGTGTGTGTGTGTGTATGCATATGTGTGTTGACATAGTCTGTGCAATATCACTAATCAGAACTCAGTATGCCACAGTAAAAAAAAGATTAAATTTAAGAAGGAAAAATTTATCCTATCCAACAATCATACATTCTTTTATCTGTTTTATAGAGAGAAACTGTCCCATTGACCTATTGTATATGTAACCTGCAGCCATTGAGAAGGATAGACAGACTCCTTCAGAAGCTCTTTTGGACAGAGGAGTTTTTTTTACAACAGCTCATGAGAACACAAGCAAAATGGTCCTGGAGTTGTGTCATTACAAATTGTTTTTACAAATACATTTACCAGCAGACATAAAACTGAAAAGTTGTTGCACTTAGTTGAAGACCAATTTCTCTGATCTACATGAGACTGATTAACTTATTTGACTAAACCTTAACATACTGATATCCTTTCCCTTCTCATTAACTACTTGGTAGACCTGGAGTGTCCTAGAGATCCTAGGATAACCCTAACTTGAAGAAGGGAGAGAGGGCATGAGGAGGAATGATACTTGTATTGTAGATCGTCTTGCTATTATATGGGTAGCTACCTAGCATCTCTTTGTGTATACATGCACACCATATTATAGCGGGCATATGGACAGGGTCTTTGGAGCAGCTATCAAAGTATTTACCAGTCCCATAGATTCCCACCTACTCAGGCCCACCTGCCTTTCTTGGCAGTCTGTTCAGATAACTTGGGCCTCAATTTACTTCCAGGGTGCAGCTGTGATGGAAGGTTACATGAAGACATCAATCATGGCTGCCTCCCATTTCATTATACTATGTACTCAAAGCCCTTGAAAATAAAAATAGCATTCTGCATTGTGATAAAAGAGGATGACTCCTGGAGGGAAAAATGACATACTCAGTTTTCTAGTAAGCCCTCATCAAAGGAGATTCTGATAGAGTCTGGTAACTTTTGTATTTACTTAGTTGTATTTTCCATAAACACTACATCACCTTCTTTCCTGGAACAGGACAAAGGAGTGTGAAGTCAAGGTCCACTTCCTTCTTTTCTCATGAGTGCTTCAGATTTCTTTACTAGAGATCTTCAAAGCAAAGCCTGGATGAGCTCTTGTGGGAATGGTTTCAGAGGATTCATGTTTTGTGGATGAGTTTTGGACTAAATGAGCCCTGAGATCCCTTACAAGTTTGAGATTAGTCTGTGATTTTTTTTCTAATAGGAAAAACGTATCCTATCCAACAATCAGCATAGGAAAAGGATATGAATGTGTGGTTGATGGAACTCTCAGTGTTTTAGAGAAAAGGGAAGGATTATAGATAAAACCTACTCTGGAGTAAATCACTAATTCTTAGTCTCTGAGGGATCAATTAGTTGTCTGCAGAAGGAGAATAGTGTTTGGGGACAACTTTGTGCCTATTTTTTCCTCCTCTTAAGAACCCGTTCCTTCTGAGGGCTCAGTTTCAGCAATGATACTTATAAAATGTCTGCGTGATACTCAAGGCACTTCTGGTTGTGTTTCTTCTGCTTTTCTTCTCAGATCTTCTAGAGGACAGAGAAAAAACTGATCCTGTCAGTCTAGAGTAGTTCCTAAGGGCACTGGCAGTTTTGCTTTCAATGTAGGTTTGAGGTGAGCATCAGGAGAATATTAGTCTTGGCAGGCAGCATGCTGTGGATAGAAATCTGGACTGGGATTCAGAATAGCTAAGTTCTATACCTTTCTTCACATAACTCATGCCAAGACTTAAGGCAAATGCATTGTTTTCTTCCTGTTTGTTAATCTTTAAAATGGAGGAAATAATTATAATCCTTCCTTCCCAACATATCAGAGATATAGGATGATGACTCCACAGTGATAATGGATCTCAGAGGCATTTAGTTCAATACAATCGTTTTATAGATGAAGAGATGGAGACTTAGAGAGGTTAAGCAATTGGTCTGAGATCACACAGATTATAAGCCTCAGAGGCAGGGTTTGAACCTATGTCCTCTGACTCCAGAGCCAGTATTTTTTCCACCATAACATATGAGAATCAGTCACTCAAGAATTACTTCAATACCCAAGAATACATTTATTCAAGACTCTTAAAACAAGGGAGGATTCTTTGTGAAAGTTATTAATTAAGATTTCAATAAATCAATAAGCATTTATTTAGCACCTAGCATAAGTCATGCAGTGTGCTAAGTGCTGGAGATTAAAAAAAATGAAATAATCCCTCCCTTGAAGAAGTATATAGTATAATGGGGAAGATAACATGACACAGACAGGTATATAGCAGATTATTCAAATCTAATGCAAAGTAACCTTGGAGGGGAAGGTACTAATATCTGGGAGTGGAAGGGATCAGGAAAGATCTCCACCAGTAGATGGTGCTTGAACTGAATCTTGAAGAAAACCAGGATTTTCAGGAGGAATATGTGAGAGGGTAGAAAATCCCAGTCATGGGAGATAGCCTATGCAAAGATCTAGAGACATAAAATGGAACATTGTGTGTGAGGAACACCATGCAGCCCAGAATGGATGAATCACAAAGAGCATGGATGGGAGTACTATGCAAATAAAATGTAAAAGTAAGATGGGTCCAGGTTATAGATTTTGGTGTCATTTGTCATAAGAATGACTATTAAATTTATGGTAGGAGATGACAGCACCAAGTGGGAGTGTAAAAGAAAAAGAAAAAAGAACCCAGAGTGTAGCCTTGATGACTGCCAAATGGTTTGAATACTAGGTTATAATCCTCCTTTTCTCCAACTAGACAGAAGGAAGTATAATCAATGTTGGAAGTACCACACGAGTTGTGTATCTGATTCCTGTCCATTAACTGACATTGTAATAACGATGGCTAGCATGGCTCAACTAAGGAGTTTTCATGTTCTCTATTCAGTTTTGTTCCCATGAGAATCCCAGTGTGACTGAGGAACTGTTCAGTTTCGGTCCAGGGAAGGTTGTGAATGAGCAAGACTAAGAACAGACCATTCTGGACTGGTGATTTCAAAGGGCCAGTATAGTTTCATTAAGAACATTTCATTCCATATGAACTTCATTTTCTTTTTTTTTTGACAGAATTGCTAAACTAGAAGATGAAAAGATGTCTGTGAATGTAGTTTGTTTAGTTTTTAATGAAGCTTTTCATAGAGTATTTCATACTAATTTTGGGAAGAATATGGAGAGCTGTTGAGGTTATTATATTAATATATAAATTCATAACTGGCTGGATGGCCAGACCCAAAAAGTAGTTATTAATGGTTCAATATGGGAGAAAATATCCAACTGACTACCTCAAGGAAATGTGACTGGTCCTGTGCTATTTAACATTTTAAACAATGTTTTAACAATTACTTGGATAACGATATAGAAGCCATACTTATCAAATCTATTGATGACAAAGGACTAAGAGTGATAGCCACCATGCTACATGATGGAGTCAGACTCCAAAAAGATCTAGATAGGCTAGAGGGTTGGGATGAATCTGATAAGATGGATTCAATAGGGATAAATGTAAAGTTTTATATTTTATTACAAAAAATTAACTTCACAAATATGAGATAGGAGAGGCAGGCAAGGGAGAAAGGAAGAAATCATGTATTTATTAAACATATACATAATTTTTAAATTGCCTCTCCTGGATCTATTTTCCAGGTTAGTTGTTTTTCCATTGAGATATTTCACACTGTCTTCAATTTTTTCATTCTTTGGTTTTCTTTTGCAGTTTCTTGGTTTTTCATAAAGTTATTAGCTTCCATATGTTCCATTCTCATTTTTAAAGAACTGTTTTCTTCAGTGAGCTTTTGAACCTCCTTCTCCATTTGGCTAATTCTGCTTTTTAAAGCATTCTTCTCCTCATTGACTTTTTGGACCTCTTTTGCTGATTGAGTTAGCCTATTTTTAAAGGTGTTATTTTCTACAATATTTTTTTTTTTGGGGGGGGGTCTCCTTTAGCAAGCTGTTGACTCACTTTTCATGATTTTCTTGCATCACTCTCATCTTTCTTCTCAATTTTTCCTCCACCTCTCTTACTTGATTTTCAAAAACCTTTTTGAGCTCTTCCATAGCCTGAGATGATTGCATATTTATTTTGGAGGTTTTGGATGCAGAAGCCTTGACTTCCTCTGATGCTAGGCATTGTTCTTCCTAATCTGAAAGGATGTAAGAAAATACCTGTTCATCAAGAAAGTAGCCTTGTATAGTCTTATACTTTCCCCTTTTTGGGCATTTTCCTAGCCAGTTACTTTACTTTTGAGTCCTTTGTCAAGAGGAGCATATACTCTGGGGACCTATAAGTTCTCAGTTCCTCCAGGGTGGCATAATCAAGGGAGAGGAGTTTATTCGTCTCCTGGCATGCACACTGTTCTGGGAGCAACCAAAAGCTTTTCTGCCCAGAATCTGCAAGTAGAATTCCCTCTCCACAACTATCTCTAGCTCCACAATGCCAGTGCTTTTCTGCCCAGAATCTGCAAGTAGAATTCCCTCTCCACAACTATCTCTAGCTCCACCATGCCAGTGCTTCTCCATCCCAGGACCACCACTCAGGGCTTAGATTCAGATCAGCTGCTCAATTCCCCCAGAGTCTTTAGAGTGAGGGCTTCAAAAATGGATGCTGCAGCTGCAGTGGCTACTGTCAGTGGTCCAGATCTTGTTCCCTTGTCCTGGGTGAAAGAACTTTCTCACCAACCTTTGAAGCTGTCTTTGACATTTGTGGGTTGAGCAATCTGGGAACTGCTTCTGCCAGTGGCTCCCTGAAACCTGTTCTGGTTCCTGTCCCTGCCACACTGCCTGGCCAACTTTGGACTGTGCTCCACTCAGCTCCTGGTGCAATAGACCTTTCCTGTTGGCCTTCCAGGATGTGTTGGGCTGGAAACCTCTTTCAATCTGTCATTTTGTGCCTTCTGTTGCTCTAGAATTTGTTTAGAGTCATTTTTACAGGTATTTTATGGGCTGTGAGGGAGAACTTTTACAGGTCTGTCTTTCTACTCTGTCATCTTGGCTCTGCCTGCCAAGAAGGACATTTTCAATCTGAAGAGTGTCCAGCAGAGGGCATGTGTAATGGTTTAGGCTCCTGAGTCCATATCATGTGAGATTCATTTGAAGGAACTGGGTATGTTTAACCTGCAGTAGAGATGTCAGAAGGATAGGATAATAGTCTTTAAGTATTCAAAGTGCTCTCATGTTAAAAAGGATCAGGGAAAATTTTCCAACAGTTACAGCTATGACTCTAGATGTGGTGAGTTCTCCCTTCATGGAGATGTTCAAAGGAGCTGGATGACTACTTGTTACAGTGTGCTGATTTCTTTCAATTATGGGTTGTACTAGATGCCTGCTAAGGTCCTATCCAATTCTCAAGTTCAGTTGTTCTGTGAATATATTTGTAATGCATATACATACATACATACATACATACATATATATATATATATATATATAAAGTATATTTGTAAAAGCTTCTCATATTTTCAACAAAATAATGATATTGATAATGATTAGTTTCACAAAGATTTGTGGTGATTGGAAACTGGACAAATAAATCAGGGGTTACTGATTTTTAATTGCCCTTTTTTATGGGAGTAATTAAGCCATCTGTGATCCCTCCCCCCAGTTGTTTGCCATTTGTCACCTCTTCAGAAATCTTGAGAATAGATCCTTAATGATCTTAAAATTCATTTCCTCCAACATGGACCTTCTCTGTGAATGCTTGGTTTGGTCTGACTGACTCTTATTTTCTTCATTGTCTTTAGTGCTATTTCCATTTTCAGCAGGGACTGTAATGCTCTTCCCTCTCAATTTTGTGTCTTAGTATCTCTGGTTTCCTTTAAGACTCAAATCAAATGTCACCTTTTACAGGAGTTCCCTCCATCTACCAATGCCTTCCATTTTGAAATTGCCTTGACTCTCTCTGTATCTTGTATGTATACAGTTATTTACGTATTGTTTTCTGCATGAAAATGTATGCTCCTTGAAAGCAGGGGATTTTTTGTTGCATTTCTTTGTATTCCCAGAATTTAGCACAGTACCATATATAGAAAATGGTTAATAAATAATTCTTGACTGATTAATTGACTGAACTGCTAATGAACAATGATTCCTGATACTCCAAGTTGTGGAAAGGTCAGCTCTCTTTGACTATAAAGAATGTTGATGAGGGATCCTAAATAAATTAGTGCATGGACAGTCACTAAATTCCAAACAAGACCATGATTATAATTCCCTAAATTTTATTTGCTCAATATTTCTCCTCTCATTTATTACAACCCCATGTTTTGTGTGGAAAATGCAAGATTTTTATTCACAAAAACCTTTGTTCTTTCTCCTTATTGTTAGAAACATACAGCAAGTAGTGTATTTGAAGTGACTTCTCTCTATTTCTCTGTGTTTTTTTTTAAAACTAGCCTAACATAGCACTTATTTTATTGTTTACTTCTATGTCTAAAATGTTAGAGAGGTTGTTTGATTCTTTTTCTCTGGTGAAATAGGATTAAATTTTTAAAATTTCACATTAAGTTCATTGAGGTTTTTGTTCCCTTGTGGTAGATATTTAGAATGGTAGATATTTAATAGAAACAGAAGAGATTGAGAGGGGGTGGCAATAATACATAAAAGAACTATAAAAGAAAGATCACAAGATCACCAAACACCATGATGGTGGAGCCAGGCATTCTGGAGAATGAAGTCAAGTGGCCCTTAGGAAGCATTTCTAACAATAAGTGTAGTAAAAGTGATGAAAGTATAGCTGAGGTATTTTAAAACCTAAAAGATGATGCTTTAAAAGTGTTGCACTCAATATACCAGTAAATTTGAAAAACACAGCAGTGGTCACTGGATTGGAAAAGATCAGTTTATGTCCTAGTCCTAAAGAAAGGCAGTGCTAAGGAATGTTCAAACTACTGAACAATTGCACTCATTCCATGTGCCAATTTTGCAAGCTAGCAATATGTAGGCTGGGAATTACCAGAAGAGCAGGCTGGATTCTGAATAGGCAGAGGAATTAGAGATTAAATTGCCAACATTTGCTGGATTATAGAGAACATAAGGGAGTTCCAGAAAAAAAAAATTGGCTTCTGCTACCTTGACTACATTAAGGCTTTGACTGCATGGATCACAACAAAATGTGATAAGTCCTCAAAGAGATGGGAGTACTAGATCATCTTACCTGTCTCCTGAGAAACCTGCATGCAGGTCAACAGTTAGAACCAAACATGCAATAACTGATTGGTTTAAGGTTGGAAAATAAATATGACAAAGTTGTATACATCACCTATTTATTTAATTTATATGCAGAGTACATCATGCAAAATGCTAGACTGGATGAATCAAAAGTTGGAATTAAGGTTGCAGGGACAAATATCAACAGTTTCAGATATGTAGATGATACCGCTCTGATAGTAGAAAGTGAAGAGGAAATAGAAAACCTCTTGATAAGGGTGAAGGAGGAGAGAGAAAATCTGACTTGAAGCTTAATATAAAAAAACAAAAATAAAACCCTAAGATCTTGGCAACTAGTTCCATCATTTCCTGATATGTAGAGCGAGAAGAAATAGAAGTAGTGTCAGATTTTATATTCTTGAATTCAAAGATCACCATACATATTGACAGCCCCTATGAAATTAAAAAATTCTTTCTCTTTGGAAAGAAAGTTATGGCAAATCTGTAGAGTACATAAAAAGCAGAGGCATCACATTGTCCACAAAGGTCCACATAGTCAAAGTTATGATTTTTCCAGTAGCAATGTGGACCATGAGAATTGGACTATAAGGAAAGCTGAACACTACAGAATTGACGCTTTAGACTTTTGGTGCTGGAGAAGACTTTTGAGAGTCCTTTGGAAAGAAAGGAAGTCAAATCAGTCAATATTAAAGAAATTATTCAGGTTAGTCACTGGAAGGTTAAATATTGAAGCTGAAATTTAAATACTCTGACCACATAATGAGAAGACGCAACTCACTGGAAAAGATGCTGATGTTGGGAAAGATTGAAGGCAAAAGGAAAAAGTGATGGCAGAGGATGAGATGGATAGATAGTATTATGGAAACAATGAACATGAATTGTACAAAATTCAAGAAACAGTGGAGGATAGAAGGACCTGGCTTGCTATAGTCCATGGGTCACAAGGAGTCAGACAAGATTGAATAATGGTACAGATATATCTATAGAGTTTTATGTTTATAGATCTATAGATCTACGCCCCTCTCTGTACATTAACAATTCTGGGGGTTGAAGGAGTCAATCAACAATCCAAGATCATTTAAAGTAGGTAACAAAATGTTCTAGTACTGTGTCTTGATCAGGTGAGAATGTCTCTATTGAATCAATCACTTGATCAAAAGTATTAAACTAACATGCCCTAAAGTTCCCTGTGGCTCTTCTCTAAAATAGCAATCCAATTTGAAGATTTGAGTGTCAGCTTTGAGAAGAGAATGGTTTCAGCCAAGAGCCGAAGAGAAAATCTTTTGTGGGGGGGAGAATAGATTCTATCTTTGTCAGCCCCACATCTACATAGTTGAAAGAGGACAACCTTGTGAGTTTTTGGATGATTTGGACTTCTCATCTGTACCCTAGTAGCATCCCTGGGACAGTAGAGAATGGTAGTAGTGCCTACATCGACAGATGAGGAAAAACTAGATATATTGATAAAAGGCAGATTCAAGACTCTACAAAGAACTGTGCAGAGAGCTGTAACATACCTAAAGAGAACTTCATGAGGGTTCCATAAAGGGTACCATCATCAATTAATGATGAGGCCATTGACTGTTTACCTCAAGGTGAAGTCAATCCCTCCCTAGCTGAAGCTCCAACTGAAGAAGAGGTTTTGAACACTATTAGACTCCTTTCATGTGGCAAAGTACCAGGTGCTAATTCTATTCCATCTGAGATTTTCAAGGTAGCGAGTCCATTGCTCATATAAAAGCTGAATGAAATGTCAACTTACTAGTGGTAGAATGAAGGTTTATTTGATATTTTTTAAATGCATAGAGTTGCTTTATCTGTGTTCTTGGAAAGAAAAGAACTATAACACTTTAGTAATATAATGGAGTCAATCAAAGATTTTTAAAAAATATCTACTGTGTGCAAGGCAGAGAACCAGAGTGTCATGTAGAGAGAATTGGTTTTGGAATTAGGAAATTAGGAAGACCCGAGTTCAAACCTTACCTCTGACACACACTAGCTGTGTGACCCTGGGCTAGTCACCTAACCTTTCCAAGCCCTTTGGTAAGTGTATATATTTATAAGTTGAAGAGAAAGTTCTGCTTTGCATTGGGAGGGGAATTGTAGGGGAGATTCCTACACTGATGAAGTCAAAGATTTGGAAATTTTGCAAGGACCTGTGTTAAGCACTGATACATACAGACAAAATTAAAAACAGACTCTGTCCTCCAGAAACTCTATTCAACTGAGGAGATAGAACGTACAAACATATATGTATATATTAGATACTAGATACGTATATTCCAGAAAGTTGTTTGGAATCAGTTTTTATTTATTTTTTTCAGGTCTTATAAATTATTGAATGCAATTCAAATTTTTAATGTCATTGAAATCTGATGGAACAATGTTATAGAAATAGCACCCCAAGACAAAATTAGGAAAAGAGTACCAGACACTTTTCCTAGCCTCCCCCTGCCCCAACTCCGTCACTTTCAGACACAACAGCACAGGAAAGGGAAGTTGTGCAGTAAAATGTAATTCTTTCTGGGCTGATTTCTGAGTGCATAATTTTGTTCTTCAGTCAATCAAAAGGCTCTTATTAATCTCCTACTATCTCAAGGGAGGTGTTAGAAAGCACTGTGTTCTATTCACAAGGAACTTACAATCTGCTTTAGTATTATCTCTTTCTGAAAAGGGTACCATGGAATAAAGTTATTTACTAAGATAAACTGAATGAGAAAGAACTGCTCAAGGCCATGAGACTTTAAATAGGAATGCCACATTGGGATAGGAAGAGAAACCACATGTTCAGTTGAAAAGGGGCAGTGAAATCAGGGATACATCGCTAAGTTTCATGAATCTAATGCTAAGAAAAACAGTATGGTGGTTTTTTAAAAGTTTCAATATGAGGAGATATCACTTTACAACAATTTTTTGTGTTTCATCACAAAATTAAATATTTTCCTTTCTATATTTGATTTAAATGAGTTTGCTATACTTTGATTAATGATTTGTGTTACACATTGGATCTATGTTTGTTGTACTTTTGTATGCATCAGTTCAGTTTGATTCAATTAATTCCTTTTCTATCTGTTTCAGTTTGCATGCATTAAGCACCTGGTATGTGTCAGGAATTGTGTTAGGTATGGGTATTTAAAGATGAAACTGTAACAGTTCCTTTAAAGAGTTTCCATCCTACAGTTATCATTTTGTAGAAACGCATTGTACAAGACAATTTCATGTCAGCTAAATTTTCTATGAAGTGGTTGATTCGACAGTTGTCAATAGATAATAACATGATGAAGTAACAATTTTGAAACAAGAGGGGAGGTGGCACAATGAATTTGGAGTCAGAAAGACCTGAATTTAAATACTGTCTCAGTCATTTACTAGCTATATGACTCTTGAAAGTTCACTTAGACTTTCTGTTCCTTAGTTCTGTAAAAAATTTAAAAAAATCAGGGAGTTGAACTGAAAGACCTCTTTTTCAGCTGTAAATTCATGGTTAAATTAAATACATGACTTTAGTGATTTAGTCATTCTTGTAAGTCTTTAGAAGAGGAAATTTTAAACACTGTCTTAGTACCAAAGAGGTTAAGTAAGATAAGGCAAGATCTTCCTAGCTCTACTTTTCCATTCTTATCTGTTAATGAGCAATACTTTTCATAGTTCCCCAAAGAACTAAGAAGTTATGGATGATTTCCCTGATTCCAATTCTAGGAAAATTTATGGATTGTATGTTGTGAAATTACATATAGGAACAAAGCCAGGAAAGGTCAGAGACTCTAAGGTTATTGAAGTTTAGTAACAGAATTCAATTCAATTCTTTACATACATATGCACAATATTGTTAGGCACTAGGGACAGAAAGATGAAAAACAACAGACTATGTCCTCAAGGAACTTGAAATATGATAGTGAGGATAAGATATGTCCAGAAATAAATATAAAGTATAATGTGATAAATGTATAGGAGAGTGCTAGGCAAAATGTTATCAGAACTTTGAGGAAGAGTATTCCTTTCTGAGGGGCATCATGCAAGTTGCTTCGGAGGAAGGACCTGAGTCCAGAAGAAATGTAAGAATATCAAGAGGAGAAAATGTCTAGAGAATGTGTTACAGGCATGAGTCGGGATGGGTGATGGTGACCCACACAGAGTTGGAAGCAGACTCAATGAGATTGTGGAACCAGACCGGAGCCGGATTGTGGAGGATTTTAAACACCAAGTTCTTTTTAGGGGGAGTTTTCTAAACCGGTGCTTCTTAAATTTTGAGTTGTGACCCCACATGTGGTTGTGAAAAATTTGGCAACAGTAAAAAGTTTCATAACATGTAAAAACCAAAAATTAATTCAAAATCAAATGTGTATGAAGAATTGGAGGTATTTCTGGCAGCCTTGCCTATGATGCGGCATGCAACTTCACTGCAAGCCTTGGTTCTGAACACAAAGCATGCACATTTCATACTGTGTGTGTCTTCAGGTCACATAGCACTAAGGAACTGCCAAAAATGGTGTCATGAGTGGAAAAAATTTAAGTTCTCTCCTAAACCAAGAAAAACATAACTCTAATCCCAAAAAAGGCTTATATTTTAGCCTGAAGGAAATGAGGATCCACTGAATCCTTTTGAACAGAGGAATAAGATGAAGATACCCTAGTATTAGACATTAGACAAAATTGGAGAATTTGAGTGACAAGTCAAGAAAACCAGTTAGGAATCAATTACAGTAGTCTAGGCAAGAGGCATTGAAGGTAACATAATGAAGGTTGCAATGATATAAGTGTAGACATGGACAGATGTGAAAAATATTTTAAAGATATAACCTGGGGGAAGAAATACAGGCTGAGGGAAAGAAAAGAGCAAAAGTAGGCCATGGTTTTGAGTCAAAGTACTGTGACTGTACTGTACCATCAATGCAATTAAAGAATTTGCAAGAAGTTTTTTTGAGAGGGGAAGATAAGTTCAATTTTGGATAGCTGAACTTGAGGTGTTATTGAGATATCCAAGTAGAAATGTACTTGGAGAGGTAGGAACGGGGCCAGGGTATATGCTGACTATTCTTGCTATTTCACTTAGGAAGAGATCCAAAATTAATTATATGGTTCTCTAAGGCTTTTTTTTTGCTGACTTTAATTCTTATATACCCAGAAATTTTCTCAGGGCATCCTTCATCTCATTGTTCCTAAGGCTGTAGATCAAAGGGTTTAAGAATGGAGTCACCACAGAATAAAAGAGAGTCAAAGTCTTCTGTGTTCCTGCTTCATGGCCTGATGTTGGCTTCACATACATCACCATCACAGAGCCATAGAACAGTGACACCACAGTCAAATGGGACCCACAAGTGGAGAAGGCTTTACGCCGACCTGCTCCTGAAGGAACTCTAAACACAGCTCTCAGGACCAGGGCATATGTTCCCATGATGTAGAGGAAGGGTCCAAATAGGAGCAAAGAACTCAAGATAGTCCAGCTGAACTCTAACAAAGGGGCCCTGGTGCAGGTGAGAGCTAGAAGTGGGCCTGGGTCACATAGGAAATGGTCTATGACCTTGGAACCACAGAAAGACAATTGGGAAATGAGGATGATGGGAACTGGGAACCAGAGGAAGCCAACCACCCAGCAGCTGACCACCAGACAGGTGCAGAGATGTCCTGTCATGATGGAAGGATAATGCAGAGGTCGACAGATGGCCAGGTACCTATCAAATGCCATAATGGCCAGAAAAAAGCATTCTGTAGTACCTAAAGAGAAGAAGAAGTAGAACTGGAGGAAGCATCCAGAGAAGGAAATAGTCTTGGTCTTTGAGAGAAAGTTGACCAACATATTAGGGACAGTAGAAGTGACATACCAGATTTCTAGGAAAGAGAAATTGGCCAAGAAGATGTACATGGGATTATGGAGACGTTTGTCCCAGCGCACAGCACAGATGATAGAACCATTTCCTATAAGGGTCAGGATGTAGATGATGAAGAACAGTATGAAAAGGAGGATTTGAATGTCTCTGCTACAGGGGAATCCAAGGAGGATGAAACCAGTTTTATCACTGGAACGGTTGTAGGTGTTGGAGACACTCATTTTCCTGGATGTGATTAAAAAAATAGAGGTGTTTGAATGAAAAAATGATCATCAATGGGAGAAGTTCTCTGAAGATCTCAATAACAAATTTACATACAACAAATATTTCTTAATCAACTACTGAGTTCAGTATATTGTACTATATAGTATATATATATATAATTATACATACAATTGTGTATAAATATATTTGTGTATATATAATATATGTGTTTATATATACATATACATACACATGACTACATACATCCATGCACACACATATATGTATATATAGGTATATATGTATACACACATATATCTATACATAAAGGCTCAATAAATCAAGTTTCAAGGAATGATTTTCTATCAATGCAGACTGGTGTTTGCTATGTAAATGTACTAGAGAGCTGCCTGGAGCACAGAGAGGTTAAATGGTTTCCCCAAAGTCACACAGTCAGTGTGTGTCAGAAGTGGAATTTGAACGGAGATCATTCTAACTCCCAGATAGGAGGAAGTGATCTCTGAGATCATCCAATCCCCGCATTTATCATGAAAGAACACTAAACTTGAAGTCAAAAGTGCTGAGCTTTCAACCCCAGGTCTGCTATTTATATGTATATTTAGGCAAATCTTCTTAGGGACTTAGTTTCCTCATCTGTAAAAGGACAATATTTTGTCAAGTAACATCTAAGGTCTGTTTGAAATCTGCTGTTTTGGAATTCAGTGTCTAATCAGGCCCCCACATCTACTGACAATGTGAATTAGTACCATTTAACTCAGTTCCTTCTAATTTATGAAGACAATTTCCACAACAGTGCTTATAAATAATTGTATAAAATTATATTTAGGATGACCTCTTGTTTCATCTCTTTGTGTATTTAAAATTTGGCTTATCTCTTAACTGATATATTATAAAGGTTTGAGGGACACATGTCTTTTTCTTCCTTATCTCTGCCTCAGCAATTTCTCCAAGTTATTCACAACTGAGGCTGTGCACAGGCGTGTACAAAATTTTGAAATTTTTCAAGTTAGTCTATGGTGATCTACCATCTTTCTTCTCAGGAACCTTCTGTGATCTATGAGTTCCCCGGGACCCTTTCCTTTCACAAGTCTCCTTAGGGCTTAGATTTTAATCTGTTGTAATAATAAATCTGGTAAAGGGTTAGGTGGTACGTCTTTAAGATGTTCCCCTGGTTGCTTTCATTTTTTAACATGGAACTTGCAAAGTCCAAAAGCTTTGAAGAATAAAGGGAATTTACTTCTAATAGTAGGATTTCAGACCTTCTGAAGGTTGGTGGGGAGATAGGTTTCGTTTTTTTGACTTCCTGATGCTCTGGATCTACAATTCTGTGGGTATCAACCTATTTCACCCACTCAGAACTCTGGTCCTGGATGATTATGTATGTATTGATTACCTTTTAATAGCTGTCACTTCTTCAGAGAAAGCCCAGTCCTCCCACTGTACCATTCTGGAGAGTCCCTATGGCAGGGGGTAGGGAACCTGCAGCCCTGCGGCCACATGTGGTCCTCAAGTGCGGACTTTTGACTGAATCTAAACACCAGAGAACAAATCCCCCTTAATAAAAGTCCACAGATTCCCCACTCCTGCCCTTGAGTCTACTACAAAGTCCATTTGATCTATAGTCAGAGGAGTTTGAATGAATCTCCAGATCAACTGCTTAAGAAGTGAATGACCTTGGCTCAAGTCATTTCATCTTCTTGGGCCTCAAGTTCCTTATCTTGAGGACATGTGGGTGTTGGACTAGTTGAACTCTGAGCTCCTTTCCTGTTATGAGTCCTGGGACCTGATGATTATGCCTCTGCTGCTTCCAAGAGAAAACCTTATGGAAATATATGATAGAAATGTCTTCAAATATAATAATCCCTTGTGAGAAAAAGGATCTCTAAAACTCTTTATTTTTTCTTTCTCTCTCTCCTTCTTTCCATCTACATTTGTTCCCATATCTAATTTATATTTTCAGTGATGCCCATATTATCTACATCTTTATCTATATCACCTATATATCTATTTCTTTATCTTTGTGTCTACTCATATCTTTATCATCTGTTTCCCATCTCTCTCTCATGTTATCCCTTATCTTCCCCTCTCATGTCTCTCTCTCCCTCCTTCCCTTCTTTGCACCCTTCCTTTCTTCATTTATTCATCCCTCCTTCCCTCCCCCTCTCTTTTTCTCTCTCTCTCATATCTCTCTCTTTCTCTCTACCTCTTTCCCTCACTCTCTATCTCATTTAATTATTGAGAACTTCTAATTTAGAAGTTCTTCCTACTGATCCTGATTGTTAACTCTTCTCTAATTTTTAGTTTGAGAGAACTGTCTGGGGCATGGAGAAATTATATGAATAGCCCATGACCATGCAGTTAGCATGTATGAGAGGTAATATGAAATATATATATAAGGGTTTTATATTTTTCAAAGTTATGAAAGATCCATTTTATTTCATTTTCATCCTTTAAATATTTAAAACAAAATTTAAAAATTTCTTTTCTGTGTAATTCTGATTGTCTGAATATGTGACTCAGATGCTTCCAAGAAAACATGAGAAAGAAAGAAAAGTCCACTTACTGCCCCACCTGTGAGATTATCACTGTGTAGTGACATTCAACCAAAGTGCATGAATTACAAAAATAGTTTGTGTCTAAGAGCTTCAGGGTGAAATGCGGAACTGGATTTTTTGTCAGAAATATAGGGTATGAATCCTGGCTTATCTAGTTACTATTTGCTGAACCTTGACTATAGCACTTAATTTCTTTGATCTTGATAGGATATGATGATACCATCTTCACAGCTCTAAATTACAGCTCTGATTGATTTCAGAATATTTACACAAATATAATAATAATAACAGGAAGCATTTACATAGTGCTTGAAAGTTTGCCATTTCTTCCTCCCAAGTTGATCTTATTATCATTTCCATTTTACATATTCAGAAGCTGAAACTGAGAGAGGCTAAATGATTTATCCAGGGTCACATGGCTAGTGAGCATTTCATCTTCTTGATTCTAAGACTGACACTTTGGTGTAGCCTCTGCTCTTTAGGGAAGCACTGTTTCATTGGGCTGGCCCAAATTTAATTTTAGTGACCTGGAAGCACAGTTTCCTTCAATATTTGTTTTATACAGGACATTGTGTTGGAGTTGATGGGGACATAGGTAGAATTATTCTGAAGTTATGTGTATACATACAGATTACTCAGACTGAACCAATTTAATAGAAAAATGAAAACTGTTGTAATTAAATCTCATGTCACATTATAGAAGAATATATTGTTGGACTTGGAGTCAAGAAAAGTTGGGTTCAAATCCTGACTCCAATACTAATACTGTGGGCAAATCTCTTAGACTTTATGAATCTCAGTTTCCTCATTTTTACACAAATATCTGTAATTTCAGCCACACATGAAGGCAAATCTCAAGCCATCTGTTATTAAAGAGTTCTAAGGAGTTGAGGCATACAGAAACTAAGTGATTTGCCTAGGGCTCTTCAGCAAGATTTGAACTCAGATCTTCCTGGCTCTAAACCCAACTCCCAGTCCACTATGACACACTGCTTCTATGTTTTTTGTTTGTAAAATGGAGATAATACAAAGCATAATTTCTACATCACAGGTCTTCCAAAGGGTTTTTGTATGTTTATATATACATCAACTATCATTAGTGTGAGAACCAGTTCACCATCTCCCCTACTTGACTAAAGTGTCCCCTTGCTGGTTTACCATTCTGTTGGCAACACCTGAGGAAACCCCTCTCCTGGGTTATGGGCCTTACACACAGCTTGGGAGAGGGCAATTAGGAAGGCAACTAAGTGGCTGAACCTCAAGAAGCAGAGCCAGAAGTATGTGGAAGGACCGTTCTATTGCCACCAGTTAGGTAAAGGCGCTGGTGATGGCTTGGGTGTAATTATAGTAGGGGTTTGATGGACTGATTCTGCCATCAGTAGGACATTTATGAAACAGTTAGAGCTCTAGATCTTCCCTTCCCAACACACACACACACACACACACACACACACACACACGCAAACACACATCCTGAATTTGCCTGACCCAGGAAGTCTAATTCAGATAAGTAAAACAGTATAGTGGTCCTTGATTCTTTTAGTGTGGGTTTACAGAGGGTTTCAGCATACAGTTAAAATTTATTTCCAATTTCATGCATTCTGTGCCCAAAGCCCTTACAAATAATGATTGTATTCTCCATTGTGATAATATGAAAATGCCCCATGGAGGGAAAAAATATCATATACTCAACTGCCCAGGTATTAGCCAGAGAGGGAGCCTCAGACTGAGTCTGGAAATATCTGTATTTAGAGAATTGTATTTGCTGTAAGGCTACATCACCTTCTTTGCTGGAAAACTACAGAGAAACCTGGAGTCAAAACTTGTCTTTCTTCTTTTCTCCTGAGGGCTTCAGATTTTTATCAGCCGAGGTCTTCAAGCAAAGGAAGCATGAGCTCTTGTGGTGATGGTTTGACAGGATTCATGCTTCAAGGAGGAGGGTTGCACTGGATGAATTCAGAAGTCTCTCATAACTCCGAGATTCTCTTAGTCTCTGATTTTTTTCTTGTAAAACTTGTGTCCAATCTAACAACAAGGCTAGAGAAAGGAAATGACCATGGGTTTAGTGTGATGTTATCTCAGTGTTTGATGGAGGAGAGAAGGCTTTACATATAGCTTGCTTTGTAGTAAGCATCTAATCTTTACTCTTTGAGGGATCAATTAATTATCAACAGAAGGAGAATAGTGTCTAGGGATAGCTCTGTTCCTGTCTTTTTCTCCTCTTGAGAGCTTGCCACCTCTGAGTCATCACGTTGGAATCTCAAGCAAAACCTTTGGTTTCTTCCTGCTTTCAAATCTATGACATTTGAGAAATGACCCACTTCTTTTTTGTTTTTTCAAGATGGTATGAAAATCAATTTATCACTTTATAAATATTATCTCTTTTGATCTTCAAAACAATAGGTATATTGGTAGCATTTTCTAATGGAGGAAAATGAGATTGGTTAAGTGACTTGCCCATGACCACAGAATTGGTATATGTCTGGGTTACATTTGAAAGCAGATCTTCCTCACTTCAGGTCTATTACTTTATCCACTTACCTACTCTTAAAATTGCATGATTCTGTGATCAACTCCAGTCCTGTATGTCACTTTCTACTCTTACTCATCCTGGGAGAGCCATAGGAAGCTTGAGGAGGGAAAAAAAAAGTTGTTATAGTAAGCTGTGGACAATGGCAGAGTGAGTTGAAAAAGATGCTTGTCCTGCAAGGGTACTCCTTATTTGATGTGAAAAGGTCCCTTTTGGGGGACCTCCCATTTTACCACCAACCCCCCTATCACACAACAAATTCCAAGAATTAATGCTTTCTCCCCTGATTAATTACTTTATATATATTTATGCAATGTACTCCCCCAATTTACTCTAAGTTCTTTGAGTACAGAGACAGTTTTGACTTTGGAAATTCTTAGACAATAATTGTAAGAGGAGGCTTTCACCTTCCCCACTGGAGAGCAAAAGCTATTTGTTCATGTGTGCAGGTTTGTTGGTTTGAAAAAATTACTGTGGGCATATCTCAGGCTAGTGGGGAGTTTGTGTGCAGAAGGAATGACAGAGTAGAAAGAAAAATCCAAGATGGTGGAGTAGAAAGATTCATATATGCTAGCTCCGAACCCACAGCCCATAAATTACCTATAAAAAGGAACTCCCAACAGGTTCTGGAGCAGTGGAAGCTGCATGGCAATGAAGTGGAGGAGATTTCTGTTCCAGAGAGCCCTGAAAAACCGACCCCAAAGGTCCATCACGCACCGGACCCAGAGCAGAGCCCAGCCCTGCCTTGGCCGTGCGGCCCTGAGAGGAGCAGATCAGAGCAGGCTTCAGGGACGGAATCTCCAGCAGCCATGAAAGTCCCTCAACCCACAGGCGCTACAGGTCAGTGAGAGACCCTATCTGGCTGGCCAAGAGGGGAGTGGGGTGTCTCCATAACTCAGGCCCCCTCGGGAGGGAGCAGCAGAAGCAGTGGTGGCCAGGAGCTCCCAGAGCAGGAAGGACCTCAGATCCATGACTGAAGATATCTGCATAAACCCCCTGAAGGAACTGAGCCTGGGAGGTGGCCCAGGTAAGGTAAATGGTGAGAGAGAAATGTAGTGGGAGGAGAGAGGGTGAAATGGAATAGGGTAAATTATCTCTCATTCAAGAGGCAAGCAGGAGACTTTTTAGTGGAGGGAAAAAGAGGAGAGCTGAGAAAAAAAAAAAAGTTTACCCTCATCACATTTGACTAAAAGAAGGAATAAAATGCACACTCATTTTGGGATGAAAACCTATCTTACAATACAGGAAAGTGTGGGAGAAGGAGATAAGCAGGGTGGGGGGATGATGGGAGGGAGGGCAATGGGAGGAGGGAGCAATTTGAAGTCAACACTCAGGAAGGAACAGGATCAGAAGAGAGAATAGAAACAATGGGGGGCAGGATAGGAGGGAGGGAAATATAGTTAGTCTTACACAACACGACTATTATGGAAGTCATTTGCAAAACTACACAGAGATGGCCTATATTGAATTGCCTGCCTTCCCAAAGGGAATGGGTGGGGAGGGAGGGATGGGGAGAAGTTGGAACTCAAAGTTTTAGGAACAGCTGTTGAGTATTGCTCTTGCTACTAGGAAATAAGAAATACAGGTAATGGAGAATAGAAAGTTATCTGCCCCTACAGAACAAAAGAGAAGATGGGGACAAGAAAAGGGAGGGATGATAGAAGAGAGGGCAGATTGGTGATAGGGGAAATTAGAACACTCAGTGTATTGGAGTGGGGGGAGGGGACAAATGGGGAGAAAATTTGGAACCCAAAATTTTGTGAAAATGAATGTAAAAAGTTAAACAAATTTATATTAAAAAAAGCAAGTCCAAAAAAAGAAAAAAAAGAAAAATCTGGGTTTTAATCCTACCTCAGACACTTATTAGTTATGTGACCACGGACCAGTCAGAACCTTTCAATTTCTGCATCTGTGAAATGGAGATAAGAATGGCACTTCCCTGACAGCATTGTTGCGAGGATCAAATGATATAATGTATATAAAAGGTTTGCATACATTAAAAAGTAATGTAAATGTTAGGCATCATTATTTTCAAATGAAAATATATTTATATTGCAAAATTTACATCAAATTATCACCAGGAGGTATTATTATTAACAATTATTATTATATGTAAACCCAAGAGTATACTCTGGTGGGGAAACTTCACATCCACTAAAAGACCTAGAATTTTTCTTTAGCTTTACAGAGGAGTCCTATGACATTATTCCTAGGTTTTCTACTCTAATGATGCCTGTCTTTCCAATTATGAGGGAATATACTTTCCCTCATCATCATCCTTGCTCTTAAGACTCAAACAACATGATTCTGTTTACACAAAGTCATTCACCATAATTACACCTTTAAGCCTTGATTATAAACATTTACTTAGCAACAAAACAAAAGAGATCATGTTAATATCATAAGTACTGATATCAAAATAAATACATATATAACAAACATCACAATCTACATATATAAGCCTTTTTTCTATTATCTTAAGCAATGCACTCATTATCTATAAGTGAGAGTGGGCACACAGAGTCTTTCTTAAAGGTATATGAGAGAAGGGAAATCATCTGCTCAGAATAGCCTGTAGCTCCAAAATTTTAAATTTCAATAACCTCTTTCTATCTCAGGACCCGTCCTTAGAAAGTACTTCTGTCGAAAAGAGAAATAATTTATGTACTGAGTGATTTTTCTCATCCTCTTCTAATTTGTTTCTCTGCTCAGCTGGACTTACTCTTGATGGCAATTTGATTCGTTACAATAAGTAAAGTTATTATTTTGTTAGAAAAGTCAGTTGAGGAGCTCAAGGCAGAAGGAGGTCTTGGGGGCTAATGAATAGACAGCAGCAGACTCTGTAGCTCCCAGCCCATAGATGGAGCACAGATAACTGGTCAGAAGGATACAGGGGTCCCTTTGCTGACACTGGATGCAGAGCTCTTTTTCATTCCCCAAGTGCTGCATCTGAGTCACAGTCTTGGGTTTCAGTTCTAGGGTGAGGAAGAGCACTAGCATTCCAGAGGGTTGGCTGTAGAAGAGCAGGGAACTTGGTCACAGTTCAAAGGTAAAAAAGTACGTGCTTGTGGCCACACACAGACCAGAGCAAGGCCAAGAGAGCAGTAAACACATTTCTCCTCAGGTCACAACAGTTTGAGAGAATGGAAAACTTACAGACCACCCCCCTGCAATACTTGTTCTAAAAATAGCTGCAAAGAAATGTGAAGCTTTGAACAGTGCTCCTTCCAGCCAGGAAATAGAGCCCAATTTCAATATAAAGTCAAAAGTCAAGAAATGGGCTGGAAAAATGATCAAACCATGAAAAATATGACCATGCACAACTACTATTGCGGTAAGAAAGAGCGGAACACAAACTCAGAAGACAACAACATCAAATCTTCTACATACAACAACTCAAAGAAAAATGTGAATTGGTCTCAGGTTGAAAAAGAATGTCAAGATGAGCTCACAAGGGGTTTAAAAAATCAAATAATAGAGACAGAGGAAAGATTGGGAAAAGAAATGAAAGTAATGCAAGAAAATATGGAAAAAATCAACTTCAAAAAGGAGGCACAAAAAATATTGAAGCAAATAACATCTAACAAATCAAAATAGGCCAAATGGTAAAAAGAAATCCATTGAAAAGAAGAACTACTTAAAGAGAAGAATTGGCCATATGGAAAAAAAGTACAACAATTCACTGAAGAAAAGAACTCCTTAAAAAGTAGGATTGGCCAAATGGAAAAGGAGGTACAAAAGATAACTGAAGAAAATAATTCCTGAAAAATAAGAATTGGGCAAATGGAAGCTAATGACTTCTCACGACATCAAGAAAAAAATGAAACAAAATGAAAAGAATGAAAAAACAGAAGAAAATATGAGATATCTCATTGGAAAGACAATTGACCTGGAAAATAGGTGTAGGAGAGATAATGTATGAATTATTGGACCACCTGTAAGGCATGATCACAAAAAGAGGCTAAAAATCATCTTTCAAGAAATTATATATTCTTTGATATTCTTGAATCAGAGGGTTACATAGAAATTGAAAGAATCCATTGACTACCTGTTGAAAGAGGTTTCCATATGAAACTTACCAGGAATATTATAGTCAAATTCCAGAGCTTCAAGGTCAAGGAGAAAATACTGTAAGCAGCCAGAAAGAGATAATTCAAATAAGATGGAGCCACAGGAACACACAAGATTTGATGGCTTCCAAATTAAGGGAGTAGAGAAATTGTGATATTATATTCTAGAGGCAAAGAAACTAGGATTACAACCAAGAATTACCCACCCATCAAAACTGGGTATAATTCTTGAGGGGAAAAATGAATATTCAATGAAATAGAAGACTTTCATGCACTCTTGATGAAAAATACCAGAGATGAGTAGAAAATTTGACTTTCAAATACCACTCAAGAGAAGCAAAAAAAGCATAAACAGGAAAGACAAATCATAACGGATTGAATATTCCTTCATTGCAAGATAATGTAACTCCTAAGAACTTTCTCATCATTAGGGCAGTTTAAAAGAGCATGTATATGTATATGTATATGTATATGTATATGTATATGTATATGTATATGTATATGTATATGTATATATATGTTGAATATGATGGAATGTTATCTAAAGAAATAAAATTAAGGGATGAGAAAGAGGAATGTACTGAAAGAAGAGGAAATGGAGGGATAAGATGTCATTAAATTATCTCTTATAAAAGAAATATGAGAGCTTTTACAATGGAGGGGGAGATAAAGGAGGTGGGGGGAGTGCTTGAACCTTACTCTTATCAGAATTAGGTCAAAGAAGGAATAACATACATAGTTAGGTATAGATATCTTTCTTACCCAATAGAAAATATGTGTGTGAGGAGGGCATAAAAAAGAGGCTGACAAGGGTGGATTAGGGGAGGTGGTAGTAAGAAACAAAGCACTTGAAGATGGACAGGATGAAAGGAGAGAGTAAGGATAAACAGGGAAAAACAGGAAGAAGGAAACAATAACTTTAGTAATCATAACTGTCAAAAATTTTTTAGAGCAAGTTTTTCTGATAAAGGCCTCATTTCTCAAATACATAGAGAATCAAGTCAAATTTACAAAAAAACAAAAAAAACCAAACTCATTCCCCAACTGAGAAATGGCCAAAGGATATGAAGAAATAGTTTTCAGATGAAGTTATCCAAGACTTCTATAGTCATATTCAAAATGCTTAAATCTCTACTGGTTAGAGAAGTGTAAATTTAAATACCTCTGCAATACCACTCCATACCCATAATACTGGCTAATGTGACAGAAGGAAAATGACAAATATTAGAGAGGATGTGGAAAAATGGAGACAATACTGTTTGTGAAGTTGTGAATTGATTCAACCACTCTGGTGAACAATTTGGAACAATGCCCAAAGGCTATAAAACCAAAAATACCCTTTCAGACAGCAATATCATTACTAGGTCTATGTCCCAAAGAGATTAAAAACTAAAAATAAATGGAGTTATATATGCACAAATATTTATAGCAGTTCTTTTAAAAAAATATTGTTTATTTATTTTTAGTTTTCAACATCCATTTCCACAAAATTTTTAGTTCCAAATTTCTCACCATCTCTCCCTTCCCTCCACCCCAAAACACCATGTATTCTGGTTACCCTTTCCCCAATCTGCCCTCCCTTCTATCACACCCCTCCTTTCCCTTATCCCCATCTTCTCTCTTTTCTTGTAGGACAAAATAGATTTCTATATCCCATTACCTGTATTGCTTATTTCCCAATTGTATGCAAAAACAATTCTCAACATTTATTCCTAAAACTTTTAGTTTAAACTTCTCTCCCTTCCTCCCTCCCCACCCATCCCTACTGAGAAGGCAAGCAATTAGGTATAGGCTATATATGCGCAGTTTTGCAAAAGACTTCCATAATAGTCGTGGTGTGTAAGCCTAATTATATTTACCTCCATCTTATCCTGCTCCCCATTTATTCTATTCTCTCTTTTCACCTTGTTCTTCCCCAAAGCATTTATTTCTAATTACTCCCTCCTTCCATTTGTCTTCCCTTCAATCATCCCCCCACCCCACTTATCCCCTTCTCCCCTACTTTCATGTAGTGTAAGATAGATTCTCATACCAAATTGAGTGAGCACGTTATTCCCTCCTTAAGCCAAATGTGATGAGAGTAAACTTCATTTTTCCCCTCTCACCTCCCCCCTTTTCTATTCCATTGAAAAAACTTTTTCTTGTCTCTTTTATGAGAGACAATTTGCCCCAATCCATTTCTCTCTTTCTCTTCCAAATACATTACTCTCTCACCCCTTAATATTATTTTTTTGGATGTCATCCCTTTCTATTCAACTCATCCTGTGACCTCTGTTTATATACGTGTGTGTGTGTGTGTGTGTGTGTGTGTGTATGTGTGTGTACAGTCCCCTCAACTACCCAAATACTGAGAAAAGTTGAAAGAGTTACAAATACTACCTTCCCATGTAGGAATGTGAACAGTTCAACTTTAGAAAATCCCTTATGATTTCTCTTTCCAGTTTACCTTGTCATGCCTCTCTTGATTCTTGTGTTTGAAAGTCAAGATTTCTATTCAGCTCTGGTCTTTTCATCAAGAATGCTTGAAAGTCCTCTGTTTCATTGAATGATCATTGTTACCCCTGAAGTATTATACTCAGTTTTGCTGGGTAGGTGATTCTTTATTTTAATCCTAACTCCTTTGACTTCTTGAGTATCATATTCCAAGCCCTTTGACCCCTTAATGTAGAAGCTGCTAGATCTTGTGTTATCCTGATTGTATTTCCACAATAGTCGAATTGTTTCTTTCTAGCTGCTTGCAATATTTTCTCCTTGACCTGAGAATTCTGGAATTTGGCCATAATGTTCCTAGGAGTTTCTCTTTTCGAATCTCTTTCAGGAGGTGATCAGTATATTCTTTAAATATTTATTTTGACCTCTGGTTCTAGACTATCTGGGTAATTTCCCTTGATAATTTCATGAAAGATGATGTCTAGGCTCTTTTTTGATCATGAATTTCAGGTAGCCCCACAATTTTTAAATTGCCTCTCCTGGATCTATTTTCCAGGTTAGTTGTTTTTCCAATGAGATATTTCACACTATTTTCAATTTTTTCATTCTTTTGGTTTTGTTTTGTAATTTCTTGGTTTTTTCATAAAGTCATTTGCTTCCATCTGCTCCATTCTAACTTTTAAAGAACTATTTTCTGCAATGAGCTTTTGAATCTCCTCTTCCATTTGGCTAATTCTGCTTTTTAAAGCATTCTTCTCCTCATTGGATTTTTGGACCTCTTTTGCAAATTGAACTAGCCTATTTTAAAAGGTATTTTTTCTTCAGCATTTTTTTGGGGGTCTCTTTTAGCAAGCTGTTGACTCACTTTTCATGATTTCTTGCATCTCTCTCATTTCTCTTCCCAATATTTCCTCTACCTCTCTTGCTTGATTGTCAAAATCCTTTTTTGCACTCTTCCATGGTCTGAGACCATTGTATATTTATTTTGGAGGTTTTGGATGGAGAAGTCTTGACTTTTATGTCTTCCTCTCATGATATGCCTTGTTTTTCCTCATCTGAAAGAATGGAAGAAAATACCTGTTCATCAAGAAAGTAACCTTCTATAGTCTTTCCCCCCACCCCCCTTTTTAGGCATTTCCCCAACTAGTTACTTGACTTTTGTGTCCTTTGTCAAGAAGAGGGACCTGTAAGTTCTCAGGTCCTCCAAGGTGGTACAATCAAGGGAGAGGAGTTTACTCCTCTCCTGGACAGCACTCTTGTCTGGGATCAACCACAGGCTCTCTGTTCTGCCCAGGATCTGCCTACAGGGTTCCCTCTCCAGAGCCTCCACCGACTTCACCACCAGTATTCTTCCTCAACTCAGGAGAGTTGAGACCCAGATCCAAGACTCAGTTCCCCCAAGGTCTCCAGCAGAGGGCTCCAATAATGAAACCTGCCATTGCAGTGACTGCTGCTGGTGGGTCCAGATCACATTCCCTTCTCACTAAGTGAAAGAGCTTTCTCACTGACCCCTGAAGCTGTCTTTGCATTTGTGGGTTGAGCAATCTGAGAACTGCTGTTGCTGGTGATTCCCTGAAGCTTGTTCTGGGTCCTGCCCCTGCCTTGGCCCATGCTGGGCTGTGCTCTGCTCCATGTCTGGTGGAATAGATCTTTCCTGTCAGCCTTCTAGTTGGTCTTGGGCTGGAAATCTCTTTCACTCTGTCATTCCTTGGCTTCTGCTGCTTCAGAACTTGTTCAGAGTCATTCTTTACAGTTATTTTATGGGCTATGGGGGGAGTTTCTCCAGGTGTGTCTTTCTACCGCACCATCTTGACTCTGCCCTCCTATAGCAGTTCTTTTAGAGGTGGAAAAATATTGGAAATTGAGGGGCTGCTCATCAATTGGTGAATTGCTGAACAACTTGTGGTATACAACTGTGATGGAAAGTTATTGTACTATATGAAATGATGAGTGAGATGCAGTCAGAAAATCCTGGAAAGACTTAAATGAACTGAAACAAAGTGAAATGAGCAAAATCAGGAGAACACTGTGTACAGTAGCAGCAACATTATGCAATGATCAGCTGCAAATGACTTAGTTATTTTCAGCAATATGATGATCTAATACAATTGCAAAGGACTTATGATGAAAAAATTTTTTCCAGAGAAAAAAACTGAATGCAGATTGAAGCACAGCTTTTTAACTTTATTCTTTTGTCTGTTTTTTAAATTAAATTATTAGTATGAAAAAGTTTTGTGCGACTGCGCGTGTACAAACTATATTGAATTGCTTGCCTTCTCAATGAAGGGTGAAGAGAGAGGCAGGGAGAGATTGGAACTCAAATTGAAAAAAATCCGAATGTTAAAAATGTTTTACATGTAATTGAGGAAAAACAAAATTTGAATCAATAGAAGGGAGTCAAGAATTCTAAGAAAGAGGTGAGGAGGGAGAATACACCAAAGAGGCAAGGTGAAGAAAAATGGAATCTGATGTGTGAAGAACAGCAAATAGAATATTGTGGTTGGATCATAGGAATTGTCAAGCAGAGTAATGTGTGAGAAATCTTGAAATATAGGAATGGTACAGAGCAGGTGTGGGGAACCTGTGGCCTCGAGATTCCATGTGGCCCCCTATGTCCTCAAGTGTGGCCCTTTGACTGAGTCCAACTATGTTTTACAGAACAAATCTTTTTATTAAGGGGATTTTTTTTCTGTGAAGTTTTGATTCAAAGATCATACTTGAGGAGTGAAAGAATGGAAGAAAATACCTGTTCATCAAGAAAGTAACCTTCTATAGTCTTTTCCCCCACCCCCCTTTTTAGGCATTTCCCCAACCAGTTACTTGACTTTTGTGTCCTTTTTCAAGAAGAGGGTATACACTGGGGACCTGTAGGTTCTCAGATCCTCCAAGGTGGTACAATCAAGGGAGAGGAGTTTACTTCTCTCCTGGACTGAAGGAGCTAGAAGGCCACATATTGCCTCAAAACCACAGGTTCCCCACCCCTTTTCCAGAATGTGAAGAATTTTAATAATCGAACACATGATTTTCTATTTAATTCAAGAGGTAACAGTGAGCTACTGTAGTTTATCAACTAGGGTATGTGTGACATAAACATAGCTGTACGTTAGGAAAATCACTTGTAGTTGGAAGAGGATTGAAGCACGGAAAATAATTATGAGGGTATTGCAATAGCCTAGGTGAGAGAGGATAAGATAACTGAACTACAGTGTTAGTTTGTGAGTGGGAGGCAAAGGCATACCAGAGAGATGTCGATAAGAAATGAAAAGATTTGGTAACTCATTTTTTTGGAGAGAGTGAAAGTGGAGAAAACAAAGATTACACTGATATTATAAATGTAGTTGACTGGAAGTATGGTTAATAAGTAATGAATGTTAATTGTCCAACAAATCAGGAGCATCCATCTTCCTCAACTTTGGCACTGATTCCTGAATACAAGGGGAAACAAACATTTATACATTAAAACATTTACTCAGATAAGGTCAATTAATTAAAAGAAAACAATACAACATCAGGCAGTCTGATTAGTAATTGGGTAAAGATTAAGAATCTTTTAAGTTGAGAGGTGAAGAGCAAGTAGGTACAATTCCCTCCATGCCAAAAAAGAGGTGTCCCACTCCCCCCACTAAGTGTCTTAGATCAAAGGAACATGGAAACAGTAATTGATTGATCAGTATGGGTTCAGTTTTCAGATAAGATATATACATCATTTGAGATGTATAAATTATGAGAAAACTCTTTACATCCATCTTGGGATCTGATTGACTTTCTGGTCAATACAACCTAGGGCCTTCGTTAACAGTTTCTAAGCAATAGGTAGTAGTAGTCCAGATTCCCAGTCATACAGGGTTAGGTTCAAACAGTGGAGTAAGGTTTTCTCCCAATTTCCACGGTAGAATAAAATTTTCTAACAAGACAGAAATTGAACTAGATCCAAAATTGAATAGAAGAGCAACTGAGCTAGCTCTAGAATTTAGTCATAAGATGGAGATAGTGTGATTCACTCAGTTCTTGCAATTAGTCACTTGTTTTCCTAATCCCCTTAATTTTCCCCCTTGATTTAAAGGAGAGGGGACAGCCCACTCCTCCCACCCAGATCACTTATCTGTAAGTCAAATGTATAAGTTTTTTAAAAATATGTTCATAATCAGAATTATATAACTCTTGTTACTGATCAAACTACTTAGAGAGCTTATGATGGAGTAATAGGGAGATTTTACATGTCACCAAAGTAATCAAGAAAACAGAAAAATAAACACCATAAAACGTAAGGGCAAAGTAAAATAATAATGATCATCAATATTAACCAGCATCAAATTGACTTGTATCTTAGTAATGCACTCCCGATAGCCATTTAATCAGTACTTTTTGCATCCCAGATGTCTCATGTAGTCATGTGATTCCTACATATATTCTCTTGGACATTCTGGAATAGGTCTCATTCTCAGGACAGCTCTGAAGGGCCTCTACTTCTCTGGTTCCAAATTACCTGTAGATATTCCTGAGTAATTCTGCTAATATCTGTCAGTAACAAGACAATGCAATTTAGAATAACTTATTAAATTTTCTTTTTCAAATTTAAGATTTCAGTAAATTTAATTTTTTATGTAGTGCTTGCTGTTTCTAACTTTGCCTAAATCTGGTACCTGAAATAAGAATCTAAAAAGCATTTATGAAGATCTAAATGTAAAATGAAATCTTCCATCTTTTAAAATTATCAGAGAGATATTTCACAAAAGGGAAAATAATTTTACTTTCTTTACAATTGTGAATAAAATTTTATATACCGGGAGGTGCGAAATCAACTACTCACTCCTTCAGATACTGCTAAAAAGAGAATCTAACTGGATTTTGGAGGGGCAGAATCCAATAGGAGACAGACCATGGCAGATTCACAGACCAGGACAGACTGAGGTCAACAGGAAGGATCTGTTGCATGCGGCTGGAGGAGCACACAGTGCACAGACTGTACCAGTGTAGACCCCACCCTGGTAGGGCCAGGCAGGAAGCCCTGGGCAGTCTGAGGCAGTGACTACACTGCAGAATCTCAGGCATATCAGCGCAAGATGGGAGTCCAGTGAGATTGAACAAGTGAGAACCCAGAGCCTCAGGTATCTGCAGCAGCAGCTCCTGAGACTACCAACCCACAGATTAAATGTCTGTAAATCACCGACTTGAACTTCTGGGAACCAAGATGGCAGAGTGATCAGTAAATGCTCTCCCTTTCCCCTTGTTTACCTTGAAAGATCCATAAAATATTCCCCAGAAAAAAACCCTGGAACAGTGGGATCAGCTAAAGGGGTAAACAGTCTCTTATCATGTGAGGTTAGGAAAATTGCTAAGGAGGGTCCCTCTTGCTGTGTCTGAAGAGAACCAATGCAGGATTGGAGCTGTCCCAGACAGAGCCACCTCAGCAAACCAGGATGAGATCCCGAGCTCCAGGGAGGTGAAGCCCACAATTGTCAACACCAGGACCCCAGGCATACCTCAGCAGTCCAGGGAATCAGGAAGACACTAGTGCAGCTGGGATCATCAATCACTGAGCTTGCTTATTCTCTAGCTAGCTGTAGCCAGACCAACCCTCCCCCACACTTAATGCAGCTGGCTTCAGGGCAACTCCAGGGAACCCAGAAAGACTTAACCTGCTTTCCAACAACAGCCAGCTCAGCACCAGATAAATTACAGCATTTTAGCTTCTAGCTGAAGGAACCAGAGGCCACAGCACACAAAGCCACAAGTTCAAGGCATAAGAACTGTGGGACAGAGCTCTTTGTGCTCCAGAAGCAGAGATCTACTTTAAAAGCCAGGAAAAAGGTGGTCATCATGAGTAAGAAGTCAAGTAGAAAAGAAAAGACCATAGAATTTTTCTATGGGGACAAGTACCAAAACACGAATACCAAAGAAGTTGGCATTGAAACTGTACTCCTTTCTGAAACTTCAAAAGGGAATATGGACTGGTTGCAAGCCCAAAGAGCATTTTTGGAAGAATTGAAGAAGGATTTCAAAAGCCAAATTAGAGAAAAAGAAGAAAAAGTTGCCAATGATTTTAAAATATGAAAAAAAGAAATCACAGAAGAATTTAAAAGGAAAATTGGACAAATGAGAAAGGAAGCACAAAATCTAACTGGGAAAATTGGACAAATGGAAAAGGAAGTATAAAAGCTAACCTAATAAAGTAACTCCTTAAAATGAACAATTGGACAGATGGAAAAGGAGATGCAAAAGTTAACAGAAGAAAACAATTTGATAAAAACTAGAATCAGGCAATTAGAAGCTAATGACTCTATGAGACATCAAGAATCAGTCAAACAGAATCTAAAGAATGAAAAGATGTAAGAAAATTTAAGATATCTAATTGGAAAAACACTGACCTGGAAAATAGATCCAGGAGAGAAAATATAAGAATGATTCATTTGCCAGAAAGCGATGATGAAAAAAAGAGCCTGGAAAATATCTTCCAGGAAATCATCAAGGAAAACAGTCCAGGAGTCCTAGAGGGCAAAACAGTTATCAAAAGAATCCACTATTCACCTCCCAACAGGGATCAAAAAATAAAAACACAAAGAAATATCATTGCCAAATTCCAGAACCATCAAGTGAAGGAGAAAATACTGCAGACAGAAAGAAACCATTCAAATATCAAGGAGCTACAGTCAGGATCACACAGAATCTTGCATCTTTCACATTAAAAGATTAAAGGAATTTGAATATGATACTCTGTAAGGCAAAAGAGCTGGCACTACAACCAAGGATCAATTACCCACCAAAGTTGAGCATAATATTTCATGCAAGGAGATGAACATTCAATGAAATAAGGAATTTCCAGACCTTCCTGATGAAAAGGTCGGAGCGCAATAGAAAATTCAATCTTCAAACACAAGTCTCAAGAGAGGCATAAAAAGGTAAACAGGGAAAGAACTTGTTATTCAATATGGGCAAACTGTTTACATCCCAATAAGGGAAGAGGATACTTGTTAATCTTGAGAACTGTATATTTAACATGATATATAAAAGAGATATACATAGATAGAGGGAGCGGGTATAAAGTAAATGATGTGATGATGAAAATGTGATTTAAGGGTGACAAGGAACTGTAACAGGAGATGTGAAAAGGAGGAGGCAGAAAATGGTAAATAACCTTACAGGAAGAGGCACAAAAGTATATTACAGTATAGGGAAAGTGGGGAGGGAGATGAGCATTGTTTGAGATTTGCTCTCACCTGATTTGGTTCAAGGAGGGAACAACAAACTCAGTTAAGTGTAGAAATCTAACTAGCTCTATAGACAGTAGGAGAGAAATGGGGGAAGAAAAGGGAGGAGAGGCTAAAAGAGAGGGAAGTAGTAAGTAGAAAGGGCAAAGCATAGTAAAACGGAAGGGGACTGAAAGAAGGAAGGGAAGGCAGTGGTCAAAAATTAAAACTATTGTGGAGGGGAAGGGAGAAGGGAGAACTAAAAGCACAAGCAGGGGGAAAGAGAATGGAGGAAAAGACACAGACAGTAATCATTACTGTGAATATGAATTGGATGAACTGTCCTATAAAACAGAGATGGATAGTAGAATGAATTAAAAACCATAATCCAACAATATGTTGTTTACAAGAAACACATTTGAAATAGGGAAGTATACACAGGGTAAAGGTAAAAGGTTGGAGTGGAATATATTGTACTTCATCTGATGTAAAAAAAAAAAAGCAGGAGTAGCAATCCTAATCTCAGACAAAGCAAAAACAGAATTAGATCTAATAAAAAGAGATAAGGAAAAAACTATATCCTGCTTAAAGACACCATAGACAATGAAACAATATTATTACTAAATATATATGCGCCAAGTGGTATAACATCCAAATTCTTAGAGAAGTTAAGGGAGTTACAGAAAGAAATAGACAGTAAAAGTATTCTAGTGGGGAACTCAAACTCCCTCTTCCTAAACTTGATAAATCTAACCTCAAAATAAACAAGAAATAAATTAAGGAGATGAATAAAACTCTGGATAAGGTAGATATGATAGATCTCTGGAGAAAATTGAATGGAGATAGAAAGGAATATATCTTTTATCTCAGAGGTACATGCCTCATATACAAATATTGACCATGTACTAGGGCATAAAAACTTCATAATCCAGTGCAGAGAGGCAGAGACAGTGAATGCATACTTCTCAGATCATAATAAAATAAAAATTATATGTAATGAAAGGCTATCGAAAGGCAGGCTAAAAATTAATTGGAAACTAAATAATCTAATCCTAAAGAATGGGTGGGTTAAACAATAAATCACAGAAACAACCAACAACTTCATTCTAGAGAATGACAATAATGAGACAACCTAGCAAATCTTATGGGATTCTGCAAAAGCAGTTTGTAGGGGAAGTTTTATATTTTGAATGCCTACATATATGAAATAGAGAAAAAAGAGATTAATGACTTGGGCATGCAGCTGAAAAAGTTAGAAAAAGAACAAATTGAAAATCCCCAAGTAAATACCAAAGTAGAAATACTGAAAAACAAAGGAGAGATTAATAAAATTGAAATTAAGAAAACTATTGCACTGATAATTAAAACTAAGAGTTGGTTTTATGAAAGAAACAATAAAATTGATAAACCTTTGGTTTGATTAAAAAAAGAAGAAAACCAAATTACTAACATGAAAAATGAGAAGGGTGAACTAACTTCCAATAAGGAGGAAATTAAAACAATAACTAGAAATTATTTTGCCCAACTGTATGCCCATATATTAGACAATCCAAATGAGATGGATGATTAATGTAAAAAATTCAAATAGCTCAGATCAACAGAAGAGGAAGTTGAATACTTAAATAACCCTATCTCAGAAAAAAAGAAATTGAGCAAGCCATCAATGAATTTCCTGGGAAAAAATCTCCAGGGCCAGATGGATTTACAAGTGAATTCTATCAAACATTTAAAGAACAGTTAATTACAATACTATATAGAATATTTGGGAAAATTGGGGAAGATGTAGTCCTACCAAATTCTTTTTATGATACAAATATGGTTCTGACAGGTAACCAGGAGGAGCCAAAACAGAGAAAGAAATATATACATCAATTTCTCTAATGAATATATATGCAAAAATTTTAAATAAGATATTAGCAAAAAGAATACAGCAACTTCTCATGAGAATAATACATTATGGACAGGTAGGATTTATACCAGGATTGTAGGGTTGGCCAAATATTAGGCAAACTATTACCGTTATTGATCACATCAACAACAAAACTAATGGAAACCACATGATTATCTCAACAGATGCAGAAAAAGCTTTCGACAAAATACAACACCCATTACAACTGACAACACTGGAGAGCATAGGAATAAATGAAACTTTCCATAAAATAATAAACAATATCTACCTAAAACCTTCAGCAAGCATTGTATGCAATGAGGACAAGCTGGATACATTTCCAATAAGATCGGGGGTGAATCAAGGATGTCCATTATCACCACTGTTATTCAATATGGTAATAGAAATGTTACCTGTAGCAATAAGAGAAGAAAAAGAAATTGAAGGAATTAGAATAGGCAAAGAAGAAATTAAGTTATCACTCTGCAGACGATATGATGATATACATAGAGAATCCCAAAGAATCAAGTAAAAAATTACTTGAAGCAATAAACAACTTTGGCAAAGTTGCAGGTTACTAAATAAACCCACACAAATCATCTGCATTTCTATGTATTACCAGCAAAACCCAACAGCAAGAGATAGAAAGAGAAATCCCAATTAAAGTTACAGTAGACACTATACCTGACTTTCTACCTGCCAAAACAAACCCAGAAACTATATGAACACAATTCCAAAACACTTTTCACACAAATAAAGTCATATCTACATAAGTGGAAAAACATCAGTTGCTCATGGGTAGGCAGAGCCAATATAATAAAAATGACAATTCTATACCTAAATTAATTTACTTATTCAGTGCCATATGAATCAAACTAACAGATAATTATTTTCTAGAGCTAGAAAAAATAATATCAAAATTCACCTGTAAGAATAAAAGTCCAGAATATCAAAGGAACTAATGAAAAGAAATATTAGGGAAGGTGGTCTAGTCCTTTCAGATTTCTAATTGTATTATAAACAGCAATTATCAAAACCACTTGGTACTGGTTAAGAAACAGAGGAGTAGACCAGTGGAATAGGTTAGGTACTCAAGACACAGTAGTCAATGAATATAGGAATATACTGCTTGATAAACTCAAGGACCACAGGTTCTGGGATAAGAACTCAGTGTTTGACAAAAATAGCCAAGAAAACTGGGTATAGGTGGGAGAAACTGGGTATAGACCAATGCCTGATACCACACACAAGAATAAAATCCAAATAGGTACATGATTGGTGCATAAAGAGTGTTGCTATAAACAAACTAGTGGAGCAAGCAACAATGTATTTATCAGATTTATGGAGAATGGAGAAATTTTTGACTGAATGAGATAGAAAACATTATGAAGTGCAAAATGGATAATTTTGATTACATTAAGTTGAAAAGTCTTTGTACAAACAGACCCAAAGTCACCAAGATTAGGAGGGAAGAAGAAAACTGGGAAAGAATTTTTGCAACTTGTGTCTGTGATAAAGGTCTTATTTCTAAAATATTTAGAGAACTGAGTCAAATGCACAAGAATACAGGCCATTCCCAATTGATAAATGGTCAAAGGATATGAACAGACAGTTTTCAGAGGAAGAAATTAAAGCTATCTATAGTATGAAAAAATGCTTTAAATCACTATTGATTAGAGAGAAGAAAATCAAAACAACTCTGAGGTACTACATCACACCCACCAGATTGGTTAGCATGACAAAACAGGAAGATGACAAATACTGGAGAAAGTGTGGGAGAATTGGAACACTAATTCATTGTTGGTAGATTTGTGAGCTGATCCAACCATTCTGGAGAGCAATTTGAAAGTATGCCTAAAGGGCTACAAAAATGTGCATACTCTTTGACCCAGCAATACCACTTATAGGGCTGTAACTCAAAGAGATCATAAAAATGGGAAAGGTTCTCACATGTACAAACACATTTATAGCAGCTCTCTTTGTGGTGGTCAACACCTGGAAATCAAGGGGATGCCCAGGAATTGAGGAATGGCTGAATAAATTGTGGTATACGAATATAGTAGAATACTATTGTGCTATACGAAATGATAAACAGGAACACTTCCAAGAGGCCTGAAAAGACTTATATGAACTGTTGCTGATTGAAAGGAGCAGAGTCAGGAGAACTTTGTACACAGCAACAACCATAGTGTATGAGGCATTTTTCTGGTTGACTTAGTACTTCATTGAAATGCAAGGACTTAAATATTTCCCACTGGTCTCTTAAGGAAAAATGCCTTTCACATCCAGAGAAAGAACTATGGCATTTGAATGAAGCAGATCATTTCCTTTTGTATTTTGTTTTCTTTTATGATTTCTCTCGTTCATTTTAATTCTTCTATGCAACATAACTAAGGTGAAAATGTATTTAATGGGAATGTATGTGTAAAACCTGTATAAAAATGTATGCTATCTCATGCAGGGAGTGAGGAAGGAGAGGGGATGGAAGGAGAGGAAGGGGAAAAAATATAAGATATATGTAAGTGATTGTAGAACACTGAAAACAAATAAAATAATTTAATAAAAAATTTTATATATAAAATCCTTAAGGCAATTTTCAGAACTTGTTACTGAAACATACAATGCCTGAATTTCCATGCCAGATATATTTGGGATGTGTATCTACATCTATATTATGTATATATGTATATACACCCTTTCATATACATGCATATGTATATACACTCTCATATTTATGTATATATATATATATATACAAGTATATATGTGTGTATCTACCTATGTATGTATGTAATTCTTAGAGAAAAGAGCCTAATCCTGTTCCTTTCTCAAATTTACTATTCCATTTAATTAGAAAACTTTTACATTACATTTTTGTCTTATTACTTTAATTCCCCCTTTTAGAGGTTGCCATCCATATATTATAATTTGACCACAAATACAGATTAAAATTGTAAGATTTTTCAAATTTGCATCCTGTTATAGTAACTCTGAAATGTTCCAGTATCACTCTACTAACTAGCAGATTTAGTATTGTACTTTCCAAACTTGTACTGCCCTCTGGCTCATACTACAGAAAATTTCTATGAAAGAATAAGTAGGGATGAAGTTATAACAATGTTAATACTTTTCCCCTTAAGGGCACAGACTGATCTGACCTTAAGAGGATAAAATCTCCCATTAGCTCTGTTTGGTGTCAGGCATTAGTCGTATTTTACAGGCCATCATTTAGTCAGAGAGCATCAAAAGGCAGTTTAAGCAGGTGGGTAATTTTCTGTTCAGAAAGAAAACAGTACAGTGAGGAAACTGAGTCAAAAGGTTATTACCTTAGGTCATATAAAGGTTGTCCTTTCAACTTCTTCCAGGTACAGACATCTACCTGTAGTTCTCAGGCTGCAGCACATGTCATTTTCTACCACTGGCTGCTTGACAATCCAGACAACTAACCCTGTAATCAAAAATCAAAACAATAGTAAATTATAGCCCTAAGAGTTTTATATCAAATAGAAAAACTTCACTAATCACAGTTTGGACTTGAATATTATCAGTTTCTCACCTTTCCCTAACAGTTGCATTTCACTTACCATTTACTTATAAATTAAAACTCATCACACTCTGTAGTTTCATATATATAGCAAATACCTGATAATTGATTCATATTAGTATGTTGAAGTTACAGTGTGAAATTACCCTATATATCTTCATAATTTTTTAAATGGTAGACAAAATTTTCAATGAAAACTCACTATTACAGTAAACTATTATCTGTTTTAAAACCAAATATATTCCATTAAATATTTATATGTTTTAAAATATCTATTTTTAAGATATATACTGATATTGTTCATTTTTATATTGGTAGAAAACTTTTACTTCTTTTTTTCTTTTAAATTTTCTTTTTAATTTATGGATTAAAACAAATATAACTCTAACATAGTATAATAAAAAACATGAATTTACATGAAACTGAAAATTTACTATATATAACTTGCAGTTACATTCAAATACACAACAGAATTATTACGCATTTTTGTGTTCTCCCCCTCTCCTGAGATGGCTACCATGAGACACAAATAGGTATGTACATATAGGATTACAATATATATACTTATAATTATCAGTTCTTTCTCTGGTGTGGATAGCATCTTTATTCATATGTCCTTTATGGCTTTTCCCTTCATAACTAATTGCATATGAAATTGCAAAATACTTCAGAGGACTTACTATTCCTTTCAAATGTACGTCAAAACTATTGTGTAAATGTTTTAAATCATATTCTTTTATAAATCGTTCATAATCTAGAAGCATGCAGGCAAAAAAAGTTGTTTTTTTGGGGCAGAGCCAAGATGTAAGAGTAAAGGCAGGGACTGTCCTGAGCTCTCCACCAATACCCTCCAAATACCTTTTGAAAATGACTCTAAACAAATTCTAGAGCAACATAACCCATAAAAAGATGGAATGAAGCAAATTTCAAGTCCAAAACAGCTCAGGTAAGATCTGTTGCATCAGTATGAGAGATGAGTGCAGTCTAGTGCAGGCCATACGAGCACAGACTGGGCCCCCGCAAGCAGAGAGGAGGCATTGTGGTGACTGAATCACTCACAGAAGTTGCAGTTTCTGGACCTCTCTGCCCACAGTCACCAGGAGCAACTTAGAAGGTCAGCAAGAAGTGTTTATTGTGCCAGGGTAGGAGTGAAGTGCAGTCCAGTCCAGGTCCCGCCAGCATGGTGCAGCCCTAGCAGGCCAGGAGCAGGTCTTGGGAATGATTCAAACAGTAATGGCAGCAGCAGCAGCTGCTTCTGGGGCTCTCAAACCACAGTTAGTAAGGCAGTTGAATAAACACGCCAAAGAAGATTCTAAGGGTCTCTTTGCTAGCACTGAAGCAGAACTCTGTTGCTTTGTTTACACTCAGATCAAAATACCAGTTGAGAAGGAGTACTAGCAGACTGGAGCTTATGTCCATAGTGGAGTGGGAACCCTCCTCATTGTTCCAGGACAGAAAAGAAGGTTTGGGATCACTCACAAGACAAGAGCACAGACCACAAGAGTGGAAAAGAGCAGTCTTTATATCATGCCACCTTGGAAAGAAATGAAAACTTACAGGTCCCTAGAAATATCTCTGAAAAATGTTGGACAAAACCCCTGAAAGTTGGGACAGTGTTACCTCCAGATCTCTACTTTAACAAACAGTAAAAAGTGAAGTAATAGGCTAGGGAATTGAGCCAACAAACTAAAAGCTCTAATTGTAGAAAGTTATTATGTTGACAAAGAATATCAAAACACACACGAAGAAGACAACAAAGTCAGACTCCTACATCTGAACCTTCCAAGAAAAATATGAGTGAGTCCCAGGCCATGGGAGAGCTCAAGAAGAATTTTGAAGATCAAGTGAGAGGGGAAGAAGAAAAATTGGGAAGAGAAATGAGAATAATGCAAGAAAATCATGAGAAAAGAGTTAACAACTTGGTGAAGGAGACACAAGGAGACTGAAGAAAATAGTACTTTCAAAACCAGACTAGGCTCAATGGCAAAAGAGGTCCAAAACTCCAATGAGGAGAATAATGCCAAAAAAACCAACCAACCAACCAAACAAACAAACAAACAAACTCCCACCAGAATTGGCCAAATGGAAAACAAGGTCCAAAAGCTCATTAAAGAAAATAATTGCTTAAAAATTAGAATGGATCAAATGGAAGGTAATGACTTAATGAGAAACCAAGAAGCAGTAAAACAACATCAAAAGAATGAAAAAATAGAGCTGAATGTGAAATATCTCATTGGAAAAAACAATTGACCTGGATAATAGATCTAGGAGAGATAATTAAAAATTATTGGACAATCTGATAGTCATGATCAAAAAAAGAGCTTAGACATCATCTTTAGAGAAATTATCAGGGAAAATTTTCCTGATATTCTAGAACCATAAGGTAAAATAGAAATGGAAAGAATCCACTGATCAGCTCCTTAATGAGATCCCAAAATGAAAACTGGCAGGACTATTTAAAAAATTCTGAAATATTACCTCATATCTACTATATTGACTATTAGGCCAAAAAAGGTAAATGACAAGTATTGGAGGAAACCAACGATTCTATAGAGCAATTTGGAACTATGCCCAAAGGGCTATAAAACCATAACTCTTAGCTAGTAATACTACTGGTTGGTCTGTATCCCAAATGAGATAAAAACAAAAATGAAAAAAAAATCCATATGTACAAACATTTTTATAGTAACTCTTTTCTGGGGGCAAAGAATTATGACATGACTGAACAAGTTGTGCTATGTAATTATCATGTAATAATATTGGAGTGTTAGAATTAAAGAGCAGGATACTCTCAGAAAAACCTGGAAAGACTTGCATAGGCTGATGCAAAGTGCAATGTAATGGGTATAAAGTAATAGCAATACTGTAAGATGATCAGTTATGAATGACTTAGCTATCCTCAGTAATACAATGATCCAAGTCAACTTTGAAGGATTTATGATGATAAAGGCTATCCATCCTGAGAGAAAGAACTGATGTTGTCTGAATTCAGATTGAAGCACACTTTTTCACTTTCTTTTCCATGAGTTGTTTTTCTATGTCTTCTTTCAGAACATTAATATTATGGATATGTTTTTTTGTGACTACATATGCATAAACTATATTGAATTACTTGCCTTCTCAATTGTGAGGAGGCTGGGAGGGAAGAAAAGAGAATTTGGAACTCAAAGTTTTAAAAACAACTGCTGAAAATTGTTTTTTACATGTAACTGGGGAAAAATTAAATACTACGTTAATGCAAAAAAATAAAAACATTGTTTTTCTAACAGCATTTCTTGCCCAATGGTCTCTAAAGTTTTACAGTATAAAAGAATCTAGAAATACAATAATAACATGCACAATATTATGGAAGTAAACATGAAACAAAACTTATTACTAGTTAGGAAACAAATTCAGCCCAATAAATTTCCAAATTATTTTGCATAACAATTAATTTTATTATTTGTGGTATTTTATACTAATCACATTTACAATCCAATGTAGAATAGCTTTATCAAAACAAAAATAATAACTATAATCAGCATTTATATGGTATTTATTGTGGACTAGTTACTGTGTTATACACTTAACAATAATTATATCATTTTGATCCTTACAGCAACCCCAGTAGGTGGGTACCATTATTATTTTCCTCTTTTCAGATCAAGAACCTGAGGCAAATAGAGATAAAATAACTTGCTTAAGATCATTACACAGCTAATAAATTTCTGACACTGGAGTGTAACTCAGGTTTCCCTGAATTTCTTCAGCTCTATTTATTTTTTGTAGTTATTGAGCACCTTTTTATAAGGGACCTGAATTGAGAAGGCTTAAAAGGATAAAAGGAAGAGGATCTCTGCTATAGAGGAGTCATGGGGGTCTCTGAGTTGGGATGGGAAATGAAGGGAGTCCTTCACAAGCCCCTTTTTGATGTAAATCACCCTTTCCATATTAACTACATTTTACTCATGTTTCAGTTGTTCCCTGATTTAAACACTCTTTTCTTTGTTCATGATCGGGGAAGGGTTAAGTACCAGGTAAAAACTGAAGTGCAAACTGAATGTTTATAAATTTTTCTTCAACCTAGGAAGACTTTCCAACTAGCTACTTCCTCAGTTACTCTAAAATAATAGCCCTAACATTTTTCTGGGGTAGAGGGAAATTATGTAGGTGCTGTTTACTCCTAAAACCTCTACAGATTTTAAATTTTCTTTTTCCCTCCAGCAAATTCCACAATGGTACCCCAAAACTCACTATGATATTTCAAAAGGAACTGAGTTCCTGGGATAACCAAAAGTCCCAGGAGTTTCCTACTGCAGTTTCAAAATGATTAATCTATTAAGATTGTTTTTTAGTAGTTTTTAAAATGCCATTTGCCACTGAAGTCCTAAAGTGGGACTAAGTACTCCTCACTGGGACAACTGTTTCAAGTATGAAACTTCATTAATCTTTCCCAGTATACCAAGCTCTGTGGCTACAGCTTTTCAGCAATTTTTCTGGCTGGCTGCATTTTGCTTTCAGAAATCTTTCAAGATTATAGAATCTACCAGGAACACTAACTAAGACTGAAGACAAAGATTATTCTACATCTTTCAAAGAAAAAAATAGATAAAATGATAAAAAACACATAATTGCTAGGCTTAATGTTTTTCAGATTTGCAATAATTAAAATACTGAATTTTTTGGGAGGAATAACAATCATTTGAATCCCTTGCAGATTTATACATAATGTCCCATAGTTCAATAGCATGCTGTTTTGTCATTCTCATAACTATCAAGAACAGTCCGTTGTCAAAGGTTATCAGAATTCTATTCAAGGGGAGACCACAGGATTCTATAATCCTTTAATATCCCTAGGGTTAAACTGAAAAAGAAAACTAAAACTTAATCTTAATCCTGACTCATCCCATTCATGGGGAAAATTTAAACTAATCTAAACCACGCCTCTGCCTGAAGTTACTTAATCAAAACTCCACATTCCCTGGAGCAAACAATAAAAAACTAAACCTAAACCTTATCTGAGCTCTGAAGAAATAGGGATTGTGTGCAGCATGTACTGTCTTTCACAAAAAAGTCCCTCAATAAAAAATTAACCAGATATCTCTAGGGAGTTTTTCTGGAAGGCTGTTACCCGGGGGTTGGGTGACCATGTCACTCATCCTTAAAATGTCTTACTAGACTTTGCCATCTCCATTAGCTATCATCTTATATATCAACATTTAAAATAACCTTCTTTCTTTTTTTTCTTCTTTTTTTAATAATTAATTAATTTATTTATTTAACTTTTTACATTCATTTTCACAAAATTTTGGGTTCCAAATTTTTTCCCCCTTTTATCCCCTCCCCTCACCCCAATACCCCAAGCAATCTAATTTTCCCTATCTCCAATCTGCCCTCTCTTCTGTCATCCCTCCCTTCTCTTGTCTCCATCTTCTCTTTTCTCCTGTAGGGCCAGATGACTTTCTATTCCTCATTAACTGTATGTCTTCTTTTCTAGTAGCAACACAAAAATAACCTTCTTGAAAAAATTATCATGAAGTGACAAATTTAGACACATGATTGATCTATCACACAGAAATACAAACAGATTTAGGAGCACTCAAACTCAAATAAGTTTGGTATAATGAATCTTTCACCGATTGTCATGGGACACCTACACTCAAGATCAGATGTCTTCTTATAACATAATTGGAGACCAATGTCCAATGACCTTTTGGATATCTGCCCATGCCTTTGTACAGTCCTTCCTGGCAATAGGTAATCATCCATATCTTCTACAGTAACAAAACACAAGACCACAGAACCTCGTTTAAGACCTTTCACAGAATGACTGAGGAATTTTGTCAGCATCAAGCATGACAAGACCTTCATTGATATACCTGGAAGTGTTAAGGATGCATATGAAAGACATTAGGGAATTTCCAAGAGGTCTATTGCAACTTCTGCCAAATTCTCTTGGTTTTTGGGTGATGATAATATTCAATGTCTCTTTTTTGAAAGAAGACCCTAATTTTTAAAATTGCAGACAACTTTGAGATGTGTTGGAAACATATTGCATTGAATTCATTATGAAAAGTTGTTGTAAGAACTGAGAACAGACAATGTGAGAGGTTTCATTGAACCTGGTGAATGTATTCCAGAATTTCAGCTTAAGTTTTCTTTTCACTTTTCTTCATAATTCTCTGTATGAAATTTCATGTTGATATACTCACTTCAGCATATTAAGAACTTTAGACTTTAATTAAACAATGTTCAACAAAAATTCCATCCAGGAACTGGTTATTCCCCACACCGATACTCATTATTAGCTTTTAGTACAGAATGTTGTTCAACAATGAGTACATTACCTTACGAAGCCCAATGCATGGTCCAATGAAAAACATTATTTTAGTGAATTAGTCATTCTTGTAAGTCTTTAGAAGAGGAAATTTTAAACACTGGCTACGGTATCAAAGAGTTTGTGTAAGATAAGATGAGATCCTCCTAGTTCTACTTTTCTATTCCTTTATGTTAATGAGCAACACATTTCATAGTTCCCCAAAGAACTCAGACATTATGGATCATTCTAATTCTGAGAAAATGTATATGGGTGTGTGTGTATTATATATATATATATATATGTATATATATACATATATATATATATATATATATAGATAGATAGATAGATAGATAGATAGATAGTGAAGTTACAAATAGAAACAAAGCCAGGAAAAGTCAGAGACTCTAAGGTTTCTAAAGTTTGGTAACAGAACTTAACTCAATTCTGTAGATACACATGAACAGCATTGATAGGTACTAGGGGCAGAAAGAGGAAAAAC
This sequence comes from Bettongia penicillata ogilbyi, assembly GCA_023548195.1. Classification (NCBI taxonomy): domain Eukaryota; kingdom Metazoa; phylum Chordata; class Mammalia; order Diprotodontia; family Potoroidae; genus Bettongia; species Bettongia penicillata. Next base: position 3,594,953 of record JAJHZJ010000051.1, on the reverse strand, counting down.
AACAGACTATGTCCTCAAGGAGTTTGAAATATGATAGTGAGGATGAGATATGCCCAGAAATAAATATAATGTATAATGTGATAAATGTATAGGAGAGTGTTAGGCAAAATGTTATCAGAACTTTGAGGAAGAGAATATTCTTTTTTGAGGTGTATCATGTAAGTTGCTTTAGAGGAAGCACCTGTGTCGAGAAGAAATGTAAGGATATCAAGAAGAGAAAATGTCTAGGAAATGTGTTTCAGGCATGAGTTGGGTTGGGTGATGGTGACCCACACAGAGTTTGCAACAGACACAGTGTGAGTATGGAACCAGACTGGAGCTAGATTGTGGAGGATTTTAATCACCGAGTTCTTTTTAGGGGGACTTTTCTAAACCAGAACTTCTTAAACTTTTGGTTTTGACCCTATATGGGATTGTGAAAAATTTGGCAACAGTAAAAAGTTTCTGAATGTATAATGATGAAAATTTAATTCAAAATCAGATGTGAGAAGAGCAAGAGGTGTTTCTGGCAGGTCTTGCCTATGATACAATGTGCAACTTCAGTGAAGCCTTGGTTCTGAACAGAAAGCATACACACTTTACACTGTGGATGCCCTCAGGCCATGTAACACTAAGCAACCTCCAAAAAAGAAGATAGGAGGTCATAAGTGGAAAAAGTTTAAGAAGTCCTCTGCTAATCCAATAAAAACACAGCTCTAGTACCAAACAAGCCCTATATTTTGGCCTGAAGGAAATGAGGATCCACTGAATCCTTTTGAACAGAGGAGTAAGTTGATGATGCCTGAGTATTAGACATCAGACAAGATGGAGAATTTGAGTGACAAGTTATAACCCCAATCAACACCACACACTTGAGGACAGCTGTGAAAAAGCAAGCACCCCAACATAAACAGGAGGACCTACTCTCACAGGTTCTTAGATCTGCATTTCTAAAAGGAAAAGAACTTTTGAGGGCCCAACAATCACTTTAAACAAGCACATGTATCATTCACTTAGTTCAGAAAAAAAGTCAGCGCCCTGAACGTCAGAGAAAATATAGAGAAACAAAGATCAACCAATAGATAGGGCTTCTAACTGTCTGACCTTAAGCAATACATACATCACAGATTAACAGAAAGAAAACTGTGTGACCATACATACATGGTTGTGTTCATCTTTTGTTGCTGAAGAAGACCATGCCATCAGAGAAATGTTGACATGACTTGCACTTGACTTTTTTTTGAGTGAGGGAGGGCTGTGCAGGTCACCAGCCTCACTTCTCTTCCAGAGCCATCTGAATCCAGTGACCAGATATTCATCAGGATGACTGGAGATGACCCAGGATGAGGCAGTTGGGGTTAAGTGACTTGCTCAAGGTCACACAGCTAGTGAGTGTCAAGTGTCTGAGGTGAGATTTGAACTCAGGTCTTCCTGACTCCCACACTGGTGCTCTCTCCACTGCACCACCTGGTTGCCCTTGGGGATGACCCAGGAAGCAATGGGAGACCTTGGGCCCTTTAGGCCAAGGTCTTTGCATGTACTCACTTAGGGTGAGGTGACACCTATTCATTGAATAGGCCTGTTTAAGAAGTAGCCAGGGCATGGCCACTTTAATGAGGTTAAGGAAATAAAAGGACATCAGGCTGGGAGGGAAACAGCAACAGTTACTATTGATAATCACTTTAAAGCCAGGAAGGTCCATATGAGCCTGTAGGCAGGAGTCCATTGGCATCCTAGCTTCAGAGTGCAGTAGGTTTGTGGTTTTGGGAAAGGAAAAGACAGGACAGGTCAGGAAAAGAAAGAAAAGGAAAAGAAATGAAAAGAAAGTAAAGGAAAAAAGGGCAGGAAGGGAAAGGAAACTAGCCAGTAAAACCCAAGTCAACTGGGCCAACTTCAAAGCTGGGGGCTCCTTAACATCTACCCAGAATTTCTTTTGGATAAAGAAACACTTCCAACCAGCAAGCCCCAAAGCAAATCCTCACTTCAGAGTATTTATACACTTTTCAGAGCCAAAGGGCATCACAACCCTTGAGAACCAGTGCATTAGAAGTTAAGAAAATGTGTGGGACTCTGCTAAACAAGCTTCCCTTAATGAGCAGAACCATTATCGGGTGGGGAAGATCTGTAATCTCATTAGCATTACAAGCAGCTGTGAAAATATTTAGGGTTGAACCATAAATTGTAATAAGCTCTCTATTTATTCAACAGTACCCCTTGAGCTGAGAAGCATTCACAATATACCATCAAAATCCATACCGTAACAAATAATTACCAGAGTGGCCACGTGGCCCCAAATATACACAAAATATATACCATAACATAGCATACTCCACACCTTATACTTATTTATACAATCAGAGAATCCCAGGCCAGGGTTTTCCCTAACACAGCCCTTCCCCAGGGGCAGCAGAGAACACAACACAATCCACCCCTATGTTACAGTTATTTCAAAACTGAATGTCCAAGTAAAGTCCTCTTGGGACTGTGTTAACTCCACACTGCTATTGCAGGCTCCCACCTGGCACTCTTAGATGCATGCTTGAATGAACCAAAGAGTCCAAGTTCTTAACAGTGCTCCAGCCCCTTCTTCCAAAAACTGAGGGGCAGCTGGGTCAACAGGGTGAGCCCTCGGGGATTGTGATACTTCCCCCTCCCATCATAGACAGCTCCACCAGGTTCCAACTCATCCCAGAGGAATGTTGCAGGAAAGCATTCTTACTACTCCTGCCCTGCTGCAAAGCCTCCATCTGGACTTGGGGCTGATTCCCATGCTCTATATTCCTCTTTCTACAGGTGCTGACCACTGTGGGCTCAGGCTTGGATTCACACACAGAGAACTTTCCACTCCTGCTCCATGTCCCACCTCATGAGGGAAGGGACTGCTGCATTCCAAGCTCTCGCTTTTCCAGCCTGAGTCTAGGCATCACATGCCCCAGGGGTTCCTGCCCCCAGTCTCCATCTTGGGCTTGTACCACCTCAACTCTGGGACAGTAGATGAGGAGGGGCCACTCCAGTTTGAACTCTGGGCACAACAAAATAGTACAATAACCAGAAACTAACAGATAACTATTCCAGTCTCACTAAGCTCCATACTGTCCTTTAGTACTTTACTCCAGTCCAGTGTTCTGGTGTTGTTACAAGGATTGGTGTCAGAGGTCTCCTCTTTCAGTCAGATGACTCCTCTCCAAGCTTTGATGAGTGATTCACATTCACAGCTGGTGGGGGGACTGTAGGAGTTTCAAGAGGGTCTTTAATAACAACTAAACGTATTTCCATAAGCAAGCCCAAGGCAAGTATCTCACTTCAGAATATGTATATACCCTTTCCACTAATAGGCTCAGAGTCAGAAGGTACCAAATCTACTTGATTCAGCAAAGTTGTGAATTACCAGGGTTCAAAAGAGATTGATCCTTCAGATGCTTACAATTTAGCATGAGCCTGGGAAACTGAACTCCAGAAAGAAAACAACAAAAATCCCGTCTGGCTTGCACTTTCACAAGTCAAGTAAACCACTTAGGAATCCATGATAATAGTCTAGGCGGGAGGATTCAAGGTAGTGTAATGAAGGTTGTAATGATACAGTTGTAGATGTGGACAGATATGAAAAAATTGTGTAAAGATATACAACCTAGGGGAGGAAATATAGCCTGAGGGAAAGAATAGAGTAATATGAGTACAAGAGTTTGAGTCAAAGTACTATGACAGTGGATGTACTATCAATACATTAAAGGATTGGAAGGGGAAGTTTTTTTGAGGGGGAAAGAGAAGTTCAATTTTGGACAGTTAAACTTGAGGTGTTATTGAGATATCCAGGTAGAAATGTAGTTGGAAAGGTAAGAGTGGAACCAGGAGATATACTGGCTATTCTTGATACTTGAGGGGGAGATCTAAAATTAATATGGTTCTCTATGCCTTTTTTTTTTGCTCAGCCTTTAATCCTTATATACCCAGAAATTTTCTCAGGGCATCCTTCATCTCATTGTTCCTAAGGCTGTATATGAAAGGGTTTAAGAATGGGGTCACCAAAGAATAAAAAAGGGTCACAGTCTTCTGTGTTCCTGCATCATGGCCGGATGTTGGACTCACATACATCACCATCACAGAGCCATAGAACAGTGACACCACAGTCAAATGGGATCCACAGGTGGATAAGGCTTTACTCCGACCTGCTCCTGAAGGAACTCTAAACACAGCTCTCAGGACCAGGGCATACGTTCCCATGATATAGAGAAAGGGTACAAATAGCATCAAAATAGTCAAGATAGTCCAGGTGATCTCTAACAAAGGGGACCTGGTGCAGGTGAGAGCTAACAGAGGGCCTGGGTCACACAGGAAGTGGTCAATGACTTTGGAACCACAGAAGGACAATTGGGAGATGAGTATGATGGGAACCGGGTACCAGAGGAAGCCAACCACCCAGTAGCTGACCACCAGACAGGTGCAGAGATGTCCTGTCATGATGGTAGGATAATGCAGAGGTCGGCAGATGGCCAGATACCTATCAAATGCCATAATGGCCAGAAAAAAACATTCTGTAGTACCAAAAGAGAAGAAAAAGTAAAATTGAAGGAAGCATCCAGAGAAGGAAATCATCTTAGTCTTAGAGAGAATGTTGACCAACATATTGGGGACAGTAGAAGTGACATACCAGATTTCCAGGAAAGAGAAGTTGGCCAAGAGGATGTACATGGGATTATGGAGACGTTTGTCCCAGTGCACAGCACATATGATAGAACCATTTCCTGTTAGGATCATGATATAGATGATGAAGAAGAGTATGAAAAGGAGGATCTGAATGTCTCTGCTACAGGGGAATCCAAGGAGGATGAAACCATCTGTATCACTGGAACTGTTGTAGGTGTGGGAGGTATTCATTTTCCTGGTTTTGATTTATAAAAAAAACATAGAGGTGATTGAATGAAAAAACTCATCATCAATGTGAAAAAGTTTTTGATGATCTCAATAACAAATTTAGATACAACAAATATTTCTTAATCAACTACTAAGTTCAAAATATTTTACTAGATATATATGCAATTGTATATAATTTTGTGTATATATATATGTGTGCATATACACATATGTACATGTATATATGTACACATATATGTATATACATACAGACATATATATCTCTGTGTGTTTACACACACGTGCACACATACACAGACATACACGCGCACACATATATAGGCTCAATAACTCAACGTTTCTGCTCTTCGAATTTTTCTTTTTACCCAACCTGTGATTTTCATTGGTATAGGAAAGTTTTTCTACCAGTGCACATTGGCATATGCTATGCAAATGTATTAGAGAATTGCCTGTGGCATAGAGAGGTTAAATGTTTTCTCCAATGTCACATAGTCAGTATGGATCAGAAGGGGAACTTAAATAGAAATTGTCCTGACTCCCGGATAGGCGGAAGTTATCTCTGAGACCATCCAATCCTAGCATTTATAGTGAAAGAGCATTAAACTTGAAGTCAAAAGGGCTGAATTTTCAACCACAACTCTGCTATTTACTGACTATGCATCCTTTGGCAAATCACTCAACTTCCAGGGACTCAGATTCCTCACTGGTAAAATAACAATACCTTATCAAGTGATCTCTGAGGTTTCTCTTAGATATGTTGTTGTGGGATTCAGTGTCTAATCAAGCCCCCACATATATTGTCAATGTGAATTAGTGCCATTTAACTCATTCACTTCTAATTTATGAAATTGGTTTCTATAACAGTTCTTATAAAAAACTGTATAAGATTAAATTTAGGATGACCTCTTGTTTTGTCTTTTTGTATATTTAAAATATAGCTTATCTCTCAACTGATACATTATAAAGTTTTGAGGGACACATATCTCTTTCTTTCTCATCTCTACCTCAGCAATTTCTACAAGTGATTCATAATTGAGGCTGTGGGCAGGGGTGTAGCAAATTTTGGAATTTTAATGTTAGTCTTTAATGATCTACCATCTTTCTTCTCAGGAACCTTCTGTGATCTATGAGTTCCCCAGGACCCTTACTTTCTCAATTCTCCTTATAGATTAGATTTGTCTACTGTAATAATAAATCTGGTATGTGGCTAGGTGGTATGTCATTAAGATATTCCCCTTGTTGCTTTCATTTTTTAACATGGAAGTTGCAAAGACCAAAAGTTTTGAAGAAACAAGAGCATTTACTTCTAGTAGTAAGATTTCAGGCCCTCTGAAAGTTGGTGGGGAGATGTGTTTGGTATTCTTGACTTCCTGATGCTCTGGATCTACAATTCTGTGGGTGTCAAACTACTTCACCCCCTCAGAACTCTGATCCTGGATGGTCATGTGTGTATTGATTTCCATTCAGTAGCTGTCAGTTCTGCAGAGAAAGCCCAGTGCTCCCACTCTACAATTTTGGAGAGTCCCTATGGCAGGAGTGGGGAACTTGTAGACTTTAGGCCACATGTAGTCCCTGTGGTTCCTCAAATGTGGCCCTTTGACTGAATCCAAACTTCAGAGAACACATCCCCTTAATAAAAGATCAGAGATTCCCCACTCCTGCCCTTGAGTCTACTCCAAAGTACATATGATCTGCAGTGAGAGGAACTTTGATAGATTCCCAGATCAACTCTTTATGAACTCTATGATCTTGGCTCAGGTCATTTTATCTTTTGGGCCTCAAATTCCTTACCTTTAGGAAATGAGGATGCTGGACTAGATGAACTCTGAACTCCTTTCCTGCTCTGAGTCCTGGGACCTGATGATCATGCTTCTGCTGCTTGCCATTAAAGAAAACCCTATGGAAATATATGATAGAAATATCTTCAAAGATAACAATACCTTGTGGTGAAAAAGGATCTCTGAAACTTTTTTCTTTCTCTCTCCCTCTCTCCATCTGCATTTGTTCCTATATTTTATCTATCTTTACAGCGATAATCTTACTTATCTACATTCAAATTTATAACAACTATATTTATTTCTTAATCTTTATATCTATTCATATCTTTATCATCTCTGTCTCATCTCTCTTTCTGATATCTCATCTCTTTCTCATCTCTTTCTCTCTTATCTCTCCCTCATCTCTATCTCATCTTTCTTTCTCTCATTTCTCTCTCTCTCTCTGTTTTTGTCTTTCTCCCTCTTTCCCTCCTTCTCTGTCTCATTTAATTATCATTGGGAAATTCTAATTTAGAAGCTCTTCCTACTGATCCTAGTCAGCAATTCTTCTCTAATTTATAGTTTGAGAGAATTGTCGGGGCACAGAGAAATTATGTGAATAGCCCATGACCATGTAGTTTGTATGTATGGAGAAGTTACACAAAATATAAATGTGTTTCATACTTTTTAAAATTATGAAAGATTCATTTTATTTCATTTTTAACCCTATAAATAATCTTTAGAAAAATCTCTTTTCTGTGTAATTCTGATTATCTGAGGATGTGACTAAGATGCTACCCAGAAAACATGAGAAGATAAGAAAAATCCATTTACTGCCAGGCCTGTGAAATTATTGCTGTGCAGTGACATTCAACTAGAATACATGAATTACAAAAATAGCTTATAACTAAGACAGCTTCAGAGTCAAATGCAGATAGATCTCAATTTTTTTGTAATAAGTCTAGGGTACGAATTCTGCTTATCTAGTTACTACTTGTTCAACCTTGACTAACGTGCTTAATTTCTTTGATCTTGGTAGGATCTGAAGATATCAAAGGACTTCACAGGTCTAAATTACAGGTCTGGTTGATTTCAGAATTATTTACCCAAATGTAATAATAATAATAGGTGGCATTTACATAGTACTTGAAAGTTTGCCAAGCACTTAACATATGTTACCTCATTTTTTCCTCTCAAGTAGGTCTTATTATCATTTCCATTTTACACATAAATAAGATGAAGTTGAGAGAGGTTAAATGATTTGTCCAGGGTCACAAGACTAGATAGCATCTCATCTTCTTGATTCCAAGAGTGACACTTTAGTGAAGCCTCCTCTCTTTAGAGAAGCACTGTCCCATTGGGCTGATCCAAATTTAATTTTAGTGACCTGGAAGCAGAGTTTCCTTCAATATTTGTTTTACACAGGACATTGTATCAGAGTTGGTGGGGCCACAGGTACAATTAATAGAGAATTTAATAGAGAAATGAAAGCTGTTGTATTGAATCTGGTATCACATCATGGGAGAATATATTGTTGAACTTGGAGCTGGGAAAAGTTGGGTTCAAATCCTGACTCCAAAACTAGTACTGTGGGTTAGTCCCTTAACCTTTATGAACCTCATTTTCCTCATTTGTATGCAAATATCCGTGATTCCAGCAATACATGAAGGCACATTTCAAGCCATCTATCATTGATTGAAAAGTTCTGGGGAGGTGAGGTACATAGAACCTAAATGATTTGGTTCTAGGGTTCTTCAGCAAGATTTGAACTCAGGTCTTCCTGACTCTAAGCTCAGCTCCCTGTCCATAATGACACACTACTTCTATGTTTTTGATTTGTAAAATGGGAATAGTACAAGGCATAGTTTCTACATCACAGGGTCATTATGAGACCCATACAAAAAATCCTTACAAAAGGTTTTTTTTTTTTTTTTGCAAGCCTTAATATAGTATATAAACATCAGCTATTATTTTAGTGTGAGAACCAGTTCACCACCTTCCCTATTTACTACTGTCCCCTTGCTGGTTTGCCATTCTGTAGACAAAACCTGAGCAAACCCTTCTCCTGGGTTATGGACCTTACACATAGCTTGGTAGAGGGTGATAAGGAGGGGAACTAACTGGCTGAACCTCAAGAAGTGCACTCAGAGGTTTATGGAGGGACTCTTCTATTGCAGCCACTTAGGTAAGACACTGCTGATTGCTTAGGTGTATTTATAGTAGGGGTTAAGTGGATTGGTTCGGCCATGAGTAGGACGTTTATAAAACTACCAGAGCCTTAGATCTCCCGTCTCCAACATACACACACATTTGCACACACACAGACACCCCCCATCCCCCAAATTTGCCTGACCCCAGCAGTCTAATTCAAATAAGTAGCACAGTATAATTAATGGTCTTTAATTACTTTGGTGTGGGCAGCTCTGCTGAAGGGTTTCAGGATACATTTAAAATTCATTTCCCATTTCATGCCTTCTGTGCCCAAACCCCTTAACAAATAATGATTGTATTCTCCATTGTGATATATGAAAATGCCACCTGGAGGGAAAAATGCCATATACTCAACTGCCTATTTAGCAGATAGAGAGGGAGCCTCTGACTGAGTCTGGAAATCCCTGTATGTAGACAGTTGTATTTGCTGTAAGGGCTACATCACCTTCTTTGAGGCAGAACTACAGAAAAACCTGCATTCAAGAACTTCCCTTTCTTCTTTTCTCCTGAGGGCTTCAGATTTTTACCACTGTAGGTCTTCAAGCAAAGGAAGGATGAGCTCTTGTGGTGATGGTTTGACAGGATTCATTCAGGGTTGCACTGGATAAACTCAGAAGTCCCTCAAGACTGAGATTCTATTAGTTTCCTATTGTTTTTTTTAATTGTTGCAAAACTTGTGTCCAATCTAACAACCAGTTTAGGGAAAGAAAGTGACCATAGGGGTTCTTGTGATGTTATCTCAGTGTTTGCTGGAAGAGAGAAGGTTATATGTATAACCTGCTTTGTAGGAAGTGTCCGAACTCCACTCTTTGAGGGATCAATTAATTATCTCCAGAAGGAAAGTAGTGTCTAGGGATAAGTTTGTTCCGGTTTTTTCCTCCTCTTGAGAGCTTGCCACTTCTGAGTCATCATATTGAAATCTAAAAAAAAAAACAAAAAAAAAAACAACCCAAACTTTGGATTTCTTCCTTCTTTCTAATCTGTGATATTTGGGAAATGATGCCAGTAATTTCTTTTTGATTTGTTTCAAGAAGATATGAGAATCAATCTATCACTTTAAAAATATTATCTCATGTGATCTTTAAAATAATTTAGGACAACAGGTGTTATAATGGTAACATTTTATAATTGGGGAAACCGAGATAAGTTAAATGACTTGCCCATTGCCAGATAGTTGGTATGTGTCTGGGTTAGATTGATACCCAGATCGTCCTGACTCCAAGTCCATTGCTATATCCACTATACCACTTAGCTACACTTCTATTTGGATGAATCTGTGATTTCCTTCACTTGTATAGGTCACTTTCTACTCTTGCTCATCCTGGGGGAGCCATAGAAAGTTTGAGGGAGGAAAAGTGTGAAAGAGCCACTGTGGAGAGTGGGAAAGTGAGTTGAAAAGCCTGCTTGCCTACAAGAGTACCCATTATTTGATGTAGAAAGGTCTCCATTGGGGTCCTCCCTTTTTACCACCAACCCTCCATCACGTACCAAATTCCAGGAATTAATTCTTTCCCTCCTGATTAATTACTTTGTGTTCACTTATGTAATGTACTTCCCCAATATAATCTAAGCTCTTTGAGTACAGAGACAGTTATGACTTTGGAAATTCTTAGACAATAAATGTAGGAAGAGGCTTTCATCTTCCCCACTGGAGACCTAAAGCTATCTGTTATTGTGTACAGGTTTGTTGATTTGAAAGAAATTACTGTGGACATATCTCAGGTTTTGTGTGGAGATGGCATGACAGAGTAGAAAGAAAGATCTGGGTTTGAATCCTACCTCAGACATTTATTAGCTATGTGACCATGTACCAGTCAGAACCTTTCTCAGTTCAATTTCTGCATCTGTGAACTGGAGATAATAATGACACTTACTTGAGAGCATTACTGTGAGGATCAAATGATAGAATGCATATAAATGCTTTACAAATATTAAACAGTACTGTGTTAGGCATCCTTATTATCAAATGGGAGTGTGTTTATATTGCAAACATCATAGTGAATTTTCACCAGGAGCTATTATTATAGCTCCATCCTCTAAAAGACTTAGAATTTTTCCTTAACTTTATGGGGGACTACTGTGACCTCATTCCTAGATTTTCTACCTAATGATGACTCTCTTTCCATTTATCAGGGAATATATTTTCCATAGTCATCATGCTTGCTCTTAAGTCTCAAACAATATAACTATGTTTATTGAGACTGTTTACACAGTCATTCATGATAATTACACCTTTAAGCCTTAATCATAATAATTTACTTAATAAAACAAGAGATAATGCTAATATAATAAGTACTCATATATCAAAGCAAATACATATATAATAAATATATCACAATCTGCATATATAAACCTTGGTTCTACTATCTTAAGCAATGCACTCATTATCTATAAGTGAGAGTGGGCACATAGATAAACCTTCCTTTAAGACACATGAGTGAGGGGAAATCATCTGCTCAGAATAGCCTGTAACTCCAAAATTTTGAATTTTGTGACCTCTTTCTATCTTAGGACTTGTCCCAAGATAGTACTTCCATCATAAAGAGAACTAGTTTATGTACTGAGTGATTTTTTTTCTGGTTCTCTTCTTCTGATTTATTTTTCTGCTCAACTAGACTTATTCTTGATTGCAAATGGGTTCATTATAACAAGTCAAGTTATTATTTTGTAAGAAAAATCAGTTAAGGAGGTGAAGCCAGCAGGAAGCATTGGGGGCTAGTGAATAGGCAGCAGAAGATTCTAAAGTTCTCAGTCCACAGATAGTAAGGGAGTCAGGTAACTGGTCAGAAGGATTACAGGGGTCCCCTTGCTGACACTGGAGACAGAGCTCCATTGCATTGCACAAGTGTGCTATCTGGGTCACTGCAGATGGAAAGAGACAATTCAAACAAGATAGAGCCACAGTGAGGATCACACAAGATTTGATATCTTCCAAATTAAAGGACTGAAGAACTTGGAATATGATCTTCTAGAGGATAAGGAACCTAGAAATATAACAAAGAATTACCCACTCAGCAAAACTGAGTATAATCCTTCAGGGGAAAAAAATGGATATTCAGTGAAAGAGAAGACTTTCAAGCATTCCTGATGAAAAGATCAGAGATAAATAGAAAATCTGACTTTCAAAAAAAAAGATTCAAGAGAAGTATAAAAAGCATAAACAGGAAAGAGAAATCATAAGGGATTCAATAAGATTTGACTGTTTATATTCCTTCATTGGAAGATAATTCGATCTCTTAAGAATTTTCTCATTATTAGGGGTATTAGAAGAAGTATATGGGGTTGAGTTGAATATGATGGGATGTTATCCAAAAAAATAAAATTAAGTAATGAGAAAGAAGAATGCATTGAGAGAAGGGGAAAGAGAGAGATATAATTGGGGTAAATTATCTTTTATAAAAGAGGTATGAGAGAGCTTTTGCACTAGAGGGGGAGATAAAGGAGGTGGTAAGATTGCTTCAACCTTATTCATATCAGAATTGGGTCAAAGAGTGAGTAATACACATAGTTAGGTATAGAAATCTTTTTTACCCTACAAGAAAATATGTGTGTGGGGAAAGCATAAAAGGAAAAGAGGCCAATAGAAGGAAAGGTGGATTAGGGGATGTGGTAATCAGGAGCAAAACACTTTTGAAGATGGACAAGATGAAAGGGACGAATAAGGACAACCAGGGAAAAACAGGAGGAAGAAAAAGATAAAGTTAGTAATCACAATTGTCAAAAATTTTTATAGCAAGTTTCTCTGATATAGGCCTCATTTCTCAAATATATAGAGAACCCAGTCACATTTACAATAAAATACCCATTCCCCAATTGATAAATGATCAAAGGATGTGAACAAGCAGTTTTCAGATGAAGTTAAAAAATATTTCTGTAATCATATTCAAAACACTTAAATTGCTACTGGTTAGACATGCAAATTTAAATACCTCTGCAATAACATTGCACACCTATAATATTGGCTTATACAATGACAAATGTTGAAGAGGATGTGGGAAAAATGGAGACAATAATGCACTGTTGGTGGACTTGGAAATGGATTCAACCATTCTGGAGAACAATTTGGAATGATGGGGCTACTACCTTAAGTCATACCAAGGTTGTCCCTTCAAATTCTTCCAGATACCGACATCTACCTGTAGTTCTCAGGCTGCCTCACATGCCATTTTCTACTACTGGCTGCATGACAATCAAGAAAACGATCTGTAATCAAAACCCAAAACAATAGTAAATTATAGCCCCAAGAGTTTTAGTTCAAATAGAAAAACTTCACTAATCACAAAACGGACTTGAATATTATCAGCTTCTCATCTTTTCCTAACAATTACATTTCATTTACCTTTAACTTATGAATTAAAACTATCCACATTCTGGGGTTTCATATTTACAACAAATAGCTATTAGTTGACTCATATACAACTTGAAATCAATCACTCAGTATATTTTCATGTTTTGTACCTGATAGACAAAAAATGTGAAATGAAAAACTCACTATTATAGTAAGCTTTTTCTTATTTGTTTTAAAATCAAATATACTCCATTAAATATTTAACTGTTTTCAAATATCTATTTTTATGACACATACTGATATTGTTTATTTGAATATTGCTATAAAAGCTTTACTTCTTTTTTCTTTTAAATTTTCCTTTTAATTTATGGAATAAAGCAGACATTTCTCTAACATAGTACAATAAAAACATGATTATACATGAAACTGAAAATTTGCTATGTACAACTTGTTGTTATATTCAAATATACAATTGAATTATCATGTACATTTGTTTTCTCCCCCTCTCCTCAGGTGGCTACCATTAGACACAAAGAAGTATGTATATGTAGGGTTACACTCTATATACTTGTATTTATCAGTTCTCTCTCTGGTGTAGATAGTAACTTTTTTCATACATCCTTTATAGCTTTCCCCCATGGCATAGTATAATAAAAAGATCATTGCTTATGAAATTGTAAATTTACTATAGACATGTTACTATTCTTTTCAGATATACAACCAAATTATCATATGAGTTTTAATTTGTTTTATCACATTCTTAGAAAAACAATTCATATTCTAAAAGCATCCTGATAAAAAAGTTGGTTTCTGGGGGCAGAGCCAATTTGGCAGGGTAAAGGCAAGGCTTTCCTGAGCTCTCCTCCCTCCAAATACCTTTTGGAAATGAATCAAAAAAAATTCTAGAGCAGTAGAACCCATAAAAAGATGGAGTGAAACAAATTTCTAGCCCAAGACTACTTGGAATTTCAACAAGAAAGATCTGTTGCGACAGTTTGAGAGAGGAATGCAGTCCAGTGCAGGCCACACTAGCACAGCCTGGGCCTCAGCAAGCACAGAGTGGTGACTGAATCACTCACAGCAGTGGTGGTTTCAGGACCTCTCAGTCCCCAGACAACATGGACAACCTAGAAGGTTGATGAGAAGGGTTTATTGTGCCAGGCTTGGAGTGAAGGGCATACCAGCTCAGGTCCTGCCAGCACAGTGCAGCCCCAACAGACCAGGAGAAGGCTTTGGGAATGACTGAATCAGCAGTGGCTCCAGTAGCAGATAGTATAATAAGTGAACAACTGGTCCAAAGGAGATTACAAGGGTCTCTTTGCTAGCACTGAAGCAGGCCTCCGTTACTTTGCCCATGCTCAAATCCAGTCCTGGGGGACAGCATCAGGGCAAGGAGGAGTGCTAGCACACAAGACCTGGTGGCCACAGTGGAGTGGGGACCCTCCTCACACTTCCAGGGCCGAAAATAGGGTCACTCACAAGACCAGAGCACAAACCAGGCAAGTGAAAACAGCTGTCCTGAGATCTTGCTACCTTAGAAAAAACTGAAAACCTATAGGTACCTGTAAGTATCTCTGAAAACAGTTGTACAAAACCCCTGAAACTTGGGTCAGTGTTCTCTCTAGAGCCCTACTTTAACAGTTAAAAGTAAAGTAACAGGCTGGGAAAATGAGCAAAAAACAGAAAAGCTCTGACTGTAGAAAGTTATTATGGTGACAAAGGAGATCAAAACATGCTCAGAAGACAACAAAGTCAAATCTCCTACATCCAAATCTTCCAAGAAAAATATGAACTGATCTCAGGCCATGGAGGAGCTCAAAAAGAATTTTGAAGATCAAGTAAGAGAGATAGAGGAAAAACTGGGAAGAGAAATGAGAATGATGAAAGAAAATCATGAGAAAAGAGTCAACAGTTTGGTGGAGACACAAAAATCCTGAAGAAAATAATACCTTAAAGAAGAAACTAGGTCAAATGTCAAAAGACATCCAAAGCTCCAATGAGGAGAATAATGCTTTGAAAAACAGAATTGGTGAAATTGAAAAGGAGGTCCAAAACCTCACTGAAGAACATAATTCCTTAAAAATTAGAATAGAGCAAATGGAAGCTAACAACTTTATAAGAAATCAAGAAGCAACAAAACTAAACAAAAATAATGAAAAAATAGAAGACAATGTGAAATATCTCATTGGAAAAAACAATTGACCTGGAAAATAGACCTAGGAGAGATAATTTAAAAATTATTGGAAAATCTGACAGTGATAATCAAAAAAGGAACCAAGACATCATCTTTACAGAAAGTATCAGGGAAAACTGCCCTGATATTCTAGAACCAGAGGGAAAAATAAAAATGGAAAGACTCCATTGTTCAGTTTATGAATGAGATACCAAAATGAAAACTTCCAGAAATATTGTAGCCAAATTCCAGAGTTGTCAGGTTAAGGAGAAAATACTAAAAGCAGCCATAAAAAAACAATTCAAGTATTGTGGAGCCACAGTCAGGACAAAACAAAATTTAGAAGCTTCTACATTAAGTTTACTGAAGGGTATATTCTGGAGGGCAAAGGAGTTAGGATTACAACCAAGAGTGATCTGCCTAGCAAAATTGAGTATAATCCTTTGGGGAAAATATGGACATTCAATGAGATAAAGGATTTTCAAATAACCTTGATAAAAAAATGAACTGAATAGAAAATTTGCCTTTCAATACCAGTCTAAAGAGGAGCATAAGAAGGTAAGTAGGAAAGGGAAATCATAAGGGACTTAATAAGGTTAAACTGTTCATATTCCTACATTGGTCGATGGAATTTGTTACTATTTGTTACTTTCATTATTAGGCATGTTAGAAGAAGTATATACAGATAGAGTGCATAGGTGTGAGTTGAATACGGAGGGATGATACCAAAAAAAATAAAATTATGGGATGAAAGATGAATGTACTGGGAGAAAGAGAAAGGGAGAAGTAGAATGGTGTAAATTGTCTTACACAAGAGAGGAAGAAAAAAAGCTTTGCATTATGGAATGGAAGAGGAGGGAGGTTAGAGGGGAACCTTACTCTCATGAGAATTGGCTCAAAGAGGGAATAAGATACACAGGCAATTGTGTATAGAAATCTTTTTGGTTAGAAATTAGTTAGGAATAGTAACTGTGAAAAAATTGAAGTTCTGATAAAGGCCTAATTTTTCTAACACACAAAAAACTGAGAAAAATTTATAAAAATGAGAGCCATTCCCCAATTGAAAAATGATCAAAAGATATAGTCTGTTTTCAAATGAAATAACTAAAACTATCTCTAGCTATATGAATAAAAATATTATTACTCACTCTTGATTGGAGAAATGCAAATTAAAACAATTATGAGGTACTACCTCATATCTATTATATTGGCTATTGGGTTAGAAAAGGTAAATGACAAATGTTGGAGGGAATGAGGGAAAAATAAGACATCAATGCATTGTTGTCAGAAATGTGAATTGATTTCAGTGATTTTATAGAGCAATTTAGAACTATGCCCAAAGGGCTATGAAGACTTTGACCCAGCAATACCACCGTTAGATCTGTATTCCAAATGAGATAAAAATAAAAAAAAAGGATCCATATGTACCAAAATATTTATATCAACTCTTTTCTGAGGGTAAAGAATTTAAACTTGAGGGAATGCCTGTCAATTGGGGAATGACTGAACAAGTTTTGATATGTAGTTATGATCTAATACTATTATACTATAAGAAATGAAGACCAGGATGCTCTCAGAAAAACCTGGAAAGACTTGCATAGGTTGATGCAAACTGAAATGTACTGGGTACAGGGTAACAGCAATACTGTAAGATGATCACCTATGAATGAATTAGTTATTCTCAGTAATACAATGATCCAAGACATCTCTGAAGTCCTTATAATGAAAAAGACTATCCTTCCCCAGAGAAAGAACTGATGGTGCTTGAATACAGATTGAAGCATACATTATTTACTTGCTTTTCTTGAGTTTTTTCCACTTTTTCTTTCATAACATGACTTATGGATATGTTTTCATAACTACACAAGCTTAAATTATATTGAATTACTTGCCTTCTCAGTGGCAGGGGGCAAAAGGGAAGAAAAGAGAGAATCTCGAGCTCAAACTTTTAAAAACAACTGTTGAAAATTGTTTTTATATGTAACAGGGTAAAAATAAATACCAAATTAATGCAAAAAAAAATTAAAACCTTTTTTTTCTAACAGCATTTCTTACCCAGTGGTCTCTCAAGTTTTCAATTTTAGATAATCTAGAAATACAACATACAAAATATCATGTTCAGAAAACATGAAACAAAATTTTATTACTATCAGATAACAAATTCAGTCCAATAAATTTTCAAATTATTCTACATAAAAGAATTTTATTATTTTTTGGTATTTTATACTAAGCACATTTACAATCCAGTGTAGCATAACTTCATCAAAACAAAAATAATAACTATAACCAACATTTATATAGTATTTACTGTGGATTATTGTGTTATACATTTAACAGTAATTATATCATTTTGATCCTTACAATAACCCTAGGAGGTGGGTACCATTATTACTTTCCTCTTTTCAGATCAAGAACCTGAGGCAAACAGTGATCAGATAACTTGCTTAAAATCATAATTTCTGAGACTGGAGTCTAACTCAAGTTTCCCTGAATTTTTCCAGCTTTATTTTTTGTTGCTGTTGTACATCACCTTTTTATAGAGGACCTGAATTGAGAGGGCTTAAAAGGATCAGAGGAAGAGGGTCTCGGATCTACAGAAGTCATGGAGGTCTCTGAGTTGGGATAGGGAACTCAGATGGTCCTGCTTCACAGGCCCCTTTTTGGTTCAAATCACCCTTTTCATTCCTTAATTACAGTTTACTCATGTTTAAGTTGCTCCCTTTTCTTTTTTTCATGATCAGGGAAGGATTAAGTACCAGGCAAATTTAGACTGCAAAGTGCATAATTATTTATTTGTCTTAACTCTGGGATTACTTTCAAACTCTCTGCCTTCCTCAGTTACGCTAATACAGTAACTCTAAAAGTTTTCCAGGGGGGAAATTATCTAGGTGAAGTTTGTTTAGTCCTAAAACTTCTACAGATGATAAGTTTTCTTTTTCCCTCCAGCAAATTCCACAGTGGTACCCCAAAACTCACCATAATATTTCAGAAGGGAATTTCCAAGAGGCCTATTGCAACTTCTGCCAAATCCTCTCGGTTGCTGGTTGATGATAATATTCATTGTCTCTTTTATGAAAGAAAACCCTAATTTTTAAAATTATAAGCAATTATGAGATATATTGGAAACATATTGCATTGAATTTATTATGAAAAGTTGTTGGAAGAAATGAGAGCAGACAATATGAGAGATTTAATTGAACTTGGTGAATGTCTTCCAGAATTTCAGCTTAAGTTTTCCTTTGACTTTTCCTCATAATCTATGGAATGAAATTTCATGTATTGATATACACTCTTCAGCATATTGAAAGTTGTAGAATTGGTA
This sequence comes from Bettongia penicillata ogilbyi, assembly GCA_023548195.1. Lineage (NCBI taxonomy): Eukaryota > Metazoa > Chordata > Mammalia > Diprotodontia > Potoroidae > Bettongia > Bettongia penicillata. The sequence goes on along the minus strand of JAJHZJ010000051.1, from coordinate 3,576,351 downwards.
AGACAATGTCCAACAAAAATTACATCCAGGAGCTGGTGATTGTCCTAACTGGTACTCATTTATTAGCTTTTAGTACATCACGTTGTTCAACAACGAGTACATTAGCTCATGAAGCCCAATCCATGGTGCAATGAAAAGCATTACTTTAGTGATTTAGTCATGATTTAGGTCTTTAGAAGAAGAAATTTTAAACACTGTCTGTGGTATCAGATACGTTGAGTAAGATAAGGCAAGGTTTTCCTACCTCTACTTTTCTATTCCTTTCTGATCATGAGCAACACAATACATAGTTGAAAGTTATGGATGACTTCCTTGATTATAAATCTAAGAGGATGTGTATATTTTATGTTGTGAAATTACAAATAGAAGCAAATTCAGGAAAGTTAAGAGACTCAAAGATTCCTACATTTTGGTGACAGGACTCAATTCAATGCACAACATTGTTAGGCGCTAAGGGCAGAAAGAGGAAAAACAACAGATTATGTACTGAAGGAACTTGAGATATGATAGTGAGGATAAGATATGCACAGAAATAAATATAAGGTATAATGTGATAAATGTATAGGAGAGTGTTAGGCAAAATGTTATCAGAACTTTGAGGAAGAGAGTATTCTTTTTTGAGGGGTATCATGCACATTGCTTTAGAGGAAGCACCTGAGCCCAGAAGAAATGTAGGGATATGAAGAAGAGAAAATGTCTAGGAAATGTGTTTCAAGCTTGAGTTGTGTTGGATGATAGTGACCCATGAGTTGGAAACAGACACAATGAGACTGTGGAACCAGACTGGAGTCAGATTGTGGAGGATTTTAATCACCAAGTTCTTTTTAGAGGGAGTTTTCTAAACCAGGACTTGTGAAACTTTTGGTTTTGAACTTGATATAGGGTTGTGAAAAATTTGGCAATATTAAAAGGTTTCTGAATGTACAATGACCAAAAATTAATTGAAAATCAAATGCATAAAGAACAAGAGGTGTTTCTGGCAGGGTTTGCCCATGAAACAATGTACAACTTCAATGCAGCCTTGGTTCTGAACACACAGCATACACACTTTACACTGTGAATGTCCTCAGGTCATGGAACATTAAGCAAATTCCTCTGCTAATCCAATAAAAACACTATGCTAGTCCCAAACAAGTCTTTCATTTTAGCCTGAAGGAAATGAGGATCCACTGAATCTTTTTGAACAGAGGATTAAGATGATGATGCGTGAATATTAGACTTAGACAAGATTGGAGAACTGATGTGACAAATTATAACATCAATCAACACGGCGCACTTGAGAACAGCTGTGAAAAAACAAGCACCCCGACATACGCAGGTGGGCCTGCTGTCCAGGGTCTTAGATCTGCATTTCTTTTTTTTTAACTTTTATTTTTTATTATTTTATTTGTTTTATTGTTTATTGTTTATTTTTTATTTATTTGTTTGTTTTATTTTTTGTTTATTTTTTGTTTATTTTTATTTTTTGTTTATTTTTTGTTTATTTTTATTTTTCCCCTCCCTCCCCTCCTTGCTCTCTACCTTCCCACTCCCTCCCTGAGATGGCATACAGTTTTTTATAAGTTCTACATATACATTTCTATTAAACACATTTTCATCTTAGTCATGTTGCATTGAAGAGTTAAAATGAGTGGGAGAAATCATAAAACAAATCAAAACATAATGCAAAAGAAAATGATCTGCTTCATTCTCCAATCAAATTCCATAGCTCAAAATATACAACATAACATAACATACCCCACACTTTACACTTGTTTATACAATCAGGGAATTCCAGGCCAAGGTCTTCCCTAACACAGCACATCCCCAGATTTAGCAGAGAATACCACACAATCTACCCCTAGGTCAGAGACTGTTCAAAGAGAGTGTCCAAGTAAAGTTGTCTTAGGGGTGTGTCCTTTCCACACTGCTGTTGCAGGCTCCCATCTGGTAGTCTCAGGTGCAGCCAGGCCAGCATCAGCCATGAGTCCAAGTTCTTAACACTGCTCCAGTCCCTGCTTCCAGATACTGAGGAGCAAGTGGCCAACAGGCTGTCTCCCTGAGGGTTAGAATACTTCCTGTCGCACTATAGGCAACTCTACCCCCTGGGTCCCAACTCATTCCAGGGGAATGAGGCAGGAAAGCACTCTTACTACTCCTGCCCTGCTGCAAAGTCTTATTCTCGACTCTGGACTGATTCAAGAGGTCTAGGTTCCTCCTTTTGTTGGGGCTGACTGCTCCGGGCTCCTGCTTGGATTCACACACAGACAACTCTCCACTTCTACTGCATGTCCCATCTCATGGGGAAGGAACTGCTACCTTCCAAGCTTTCTCTTCTCCTGCCTGAGTCCAGGCACAGAAGTCTCCAAGGGTTCCTGCACCCAACCTCCATCTTGAACTTGCACCACCTCAACAGTGGTACAACACATGGAGAAGGGCTGCTCCAGTCTGAACTCAGTGCACAGCAAAGTAATTCAAGAATCAGAAAATAACGGATAACCATCCCAACTTCACTTAGTCCCATACTCTCCTTTAGCGCTTTATTCTAGTCCATTGTTCCAGTGTCTTTACAAGGATTGGTATCAGAGGTCTCCTCTCTCTGTCAGATGTCTCCTCTCTAAGCCTTGATGAGTGATTCACATTCATAGCTGTGGGGAGTGTAAGAGGTCCAGGGGGTCCTTAATATCAGGTAAGCATACTTCCATGAGTGAGCCCCAAAGGCTGGATCTCATCTCAGAATATGTATATACCCTTTCCGCTAATACGCTCAGAATCAGAAGGCACCAAGCCTACTTGACTCACCACAGCTGTGAATTACCAGAGTTCAAAGGCTATTGATCCTTCAGATGCTTACAATTTAGCATAAGCCTGGGAAACTGAACTCCAAAAAGAAAATAACAAAAATTCCATCTTGCTTGCACTTACACAAGTCCAGAAAACCAGTTAGGAATCCATTATAATAGTCTAGGCAGGAGGCATTCAAGGTAATGTAATGAAGATTGCAATGATACAGATGTAGACATGGACAGATGTGAAAAAATTTTGTAAAGATATAACCCTGGAGAGGAAATACAGTCTGAGGGAAAGAAAAGAGTAAGAGGGGAACAGGATTTTTGAGTCAAAGTACTATGATAATGGATGTACTATCAATACAATTAAAAAATTTGAAAGGGGAATTTTTTTGAGAGGAAAAGACAAGTTCAGTTTTGGACAGTTGAGGTTTTATTGAGATATGTGAGTAGAAATGTAGTTGGAATGGTGGGAATGGAGCCAGGAGATATGCTGGCTATTCTTGATACTTCCCTGAAGAAGGGATCTAAAATTAATGTGATTCTCTGAGGCTTTTTTTTTTCTTGCTAGGACTTTCAATCCTATATACCCAGAAATTTTCTCAGGGCATCCTTCATCTCATTGTTCCTGAGGCTATATATGAAAGGGTTTAAAAGTGGGGTCACCACAGAATAAAAGAGGGTCACAGTCTTCTGTGTTACTGCATCATGGCTTGATGATGGCATTACATACATCACCATCACAGAACCATAGAACAGTGACACCACAGTCAAGTGGGACCCACAGGTGGATAAGGTTTTACGCCAACGTGCTCCTGAAGGAACTCTCAACACAGCTCTCAGGACCAGAACATATGATCCCATGATGTAGAGGAAGGGTCCAAAAAGGATCAAAGCAGTTAAGACAGTACAGCTGAACTCTATGAAAGGGGCCCTGGTGCAGGTGAGAGCTAGCAGGGGGCCTGGGTCACATAGGAAGTGGTCAATGACTTTGGAACCACAGAAGGACAATTGGGAAATGAGTATGATGGGAATCGGGTACCAGAGGAAGCCAACCACCCAGCAGCTGACCACCAGACAGGTGCAGAGAAGTCCTGTCATGATGGTAGGATAATGCAAAGGTTGGCAGATGGCCAGATACCTATCAAATGCCATAATGGCCAGAAAAAAGCATTCTGTAGTACCAAAGGAGAAGAAGAAGTAGAATTGGAGGAAGCATCCAGAGAAGGAAATCATCTTGGTCTTAGAGAGAAAGTTGACCAACATATTGGGGACAGTAGAAGTGACATACCAGATTTCCAGGAAAGAGAAGTTGGCCAAGAGGATGTACATGGGATTATGGAGACGTTTATCCCAGTGCACAGCACATATGATAGAACCATTTCCTGTTAGGATCATGATATAGATGATGAAGAAGAGTATGAAAAGGAGGATCTGAATGTCTCTGCTACAGGGGAATCCAAGGAGGATGAAACCATCTGTATCACTGGAGTTGTAGGTGTTGGAGACATTCATTTTCCTGCATGCGATTAAAAAAAATGGCCATTATTGACTGAAAGAATGATCACCAATGGGAAAAGCTCTTTGAAGATCTCAATAACAAATTTACATACAACAAACACTTCTTAATCAAATTTCTTAATCAATCAGAATATTGTACAATATATAGTACATATGCAATTATATATATATACACAATATATATATAGTATATATATAATATATGTGTATGTGTATACCTGTACATACATATACATACACATGTGTATATGTATACACACACACATACCTATCTAGCCTCAATAACTCCAGGTTCTTGCTTTTAGGATTTTCATTGCTATGGAGAAGTTTTTCTGCCAGTGCAGATTGGCTATGCAAATGTATTAGAGTGTTGCCTGAGGCATAGAGAGGTTAAATGGTTTCCCCAAAGTCACACAGTCAGTACGTGTCAGAAGTGGAATTTGAACAGAGAGCTTCCTGACTCCCAGATAGGAAGAAGTGATCCGTGAGACCATACAATCCCAGCATCTATCATGAATGGGCAGTAAACTTCAAGTCAAAGCCCTGAGTTTTCAAGCCCAGGTCTGCTATTTACTGACTATGCATGCTTAGACAAATCACTCAATTTTTCAGGAACTTAGTTTCCTCATCTGTAAAATGACAATAGCTTATCAAGTGATCTCTGAGTTTTCTCTTAGATCTGCTCTTCTGGGATTTAGTGTCTAGTCAGGTCGCCACATCTATCGGCAATGTGAATTAGTGTCATTTATCTCAGTTCCTTCTAATTTATGAAATAAATTTCTATAACAGTATTTATAAACAACTCTATGTGATTATATTTGGGATGACCTCTAGTTTCATCTCTTTGCATATTTAAAATTTGGCTTTTCTCTCAACTGATACATTATAAAGATTTGAGGGACTCATCTTTTTCTTCCTTTTTTCTACCTCAGCAATTTCTACAAGTGATTCACAACTGAGGCTGTGGGCAAGGGTGTACAAAATTTTGGAATTTTGAAAGTTCATCTGTAGTGTTCCTTCTCAGGAACCTTCTACGATCTATGAGCTCCTCAGGGCTCTATACCTCCTCAGGTCTCCTTAGAGCTTAGATTTTAGTCTACTGCAATAATCAATCTGGTAAGGGGTTAGGAGCCATGTCATTAAGATGTTCCCTTTGTTGCTTTCATTTTTTAACATGGAAGTTGCAAAGGCCAAAAGCTTGGATGAAACAAGGGCATTTGCTTCTAAAAGTAGAATTTCATGCCCTATGAAAGTTGGGGGCAAGATGTGTTTGGTTTTCCTGTCTTCTTGATCCTCTGCATCTACAATTCTGTGGGTGTCAAACTACTTCACCCACTCAAAACTCTGGTCTTGGATGGTCATGTGTGTGTTGATTCCCATTTAGTAGCTATGAGTTCTTCAGAGATAACCCAATCTTTCCAACGCACAGTTCCAGAGAGTTCTTAGGATAGGGGTGGAGAACTGTAGTGTCAAGGCCATGTGGAATCCTCTCAGTCATCAAGTTTGACTCTTTGACAGAATCCAAACTTCAGAGAACAAATCCCCTTAATAAAAAGTTCAGAGACTCCCCACTCCTGCCCTAGGGTCTACTGAAAAGTACATTTGATCTGTAGTGAGAGAAGCTTGGATAGTTCCCCAGATCAACTTCTTATGAACTCTATGACCTTGACTCAGGTCATTTCATCTTCTTGTGTCTCATGTTGTTTACCTTGAGGAAATGAGGGAGTTGGATGAGATGAACTCTGAGCTCCTTTCCTGCTCTGAGTCCTGAGACCTGATGATCATGCCTCTGCTGCTTCCATTAAAAGAAATGGAAATATATGTTAGGTCATCAGACATAACAATCCCTTACAAGAAAAAGGATCTCTAAAACTCTTTTTTTCTTTCTCTTTCCCTCTCTCCGTCTATATATGTTCCTATGTCTAACCTATATTTACAGTGATATCCATACTTATCTAATCCATATCTATATCACCTATATATCTATTTCTTTGTCTTTATATTTACTCACATCTTTATCATTTCTGTCTCATTTTATCTCTCATTTCTCTCTCTAGCTCCACTCTCTCCTCTCCCTTTCTGTCTCTGTCATTTCTCTCTGTCTCTGTCTGTCTTCCTCTTTCAGGGAGGGAAAAAGGGAGGCTCTGTCTCATTTAATTAGCATTGGGAACTTCTAATTTAGAAGCTCATGCTACTGATCTGTTTTGCAACTCTTTTCCAATTTATACTTTGAAAGAAGTATCTGGGGCACAGAAAAATTATGTGAGTAACCGATGGTCATGCAGTTAGTATGTTTGATAGGTAATATAAAATATATATATAAGGGTTTCATATTTTTGAAAGTTATGAAAAATCTATTTTATTTCATTTTAACTCTTGAAATAATTTTCTGAAAAATTCCTTTTCTGTGTAATTCTGATTGTCTGAAGATGTGACTCAGATGCTTCTCAGAAAACATGAGAAGGAAAGAAAAAGCCCATTTTCTGCCATGTCTGTGAGATTATCACTGTGCCAGGACATTAAGCCAGAGTACATGAATTACAAAAATAGTTTGTGTCTAAGACAGCTTCAAATGCAGGGCTGCATTTTTTGTCATAAACTAGAGTATGAATACTGACTTATCCAGTTACTACTTGTTCAACCATGATTAAAGTGCTTACTTTCATTGCTCTTAGTAGGATCTGAGGATATCAAAGGTCTTTAGAGCTCTAAATTACAGCTCTGATTGAGTTCAAAATTATTAATCCAAATGTAATAGCAATAACAGGTAGCATTTGCATAGTGCTTGAAAGTTTGTCATTTTCTTCTCCCAAGTAGGTCCTATCATCATCTCCATTTTACACATAAAGAAGCTGAAGTTGAGAGAGGTTAAATGATTTGTCCAAGGTCATATGGCTAGTGAGCATCTCATCTTGCTGATTCGAAGACTGATACTTTAGTGCAGTCTCTGCTCCTAATAGAAGCACTGTCCCATTGGGCTCACTCAAATTTAATTTTAGTGACCTGGAAGCAGAGTTTCCTTCAATATTTGTTTTATACAGGACATTGCATCATATTGGATGGGGACACAGGTAGAATTATTCTGAAATAGTGTGTATACATACAATTACTCAGACTGAACCAGTTTGATAGAGAAATAAAAACTGTTGTAATTGAATCTGATATCATTCATGGGAGAATATATTGTGAGACTTGGAGTCAGGAAAAGTTAGGTTCAAATCCTGACTCCAATACTAATACTGTGGGCAAGTTCCTTCACTTTTATGAACCTCAGTTTCCTCATTTGTATGCAGATATCTTTGCTTTCAGCAACACATGAAAGCAAATCTCAATCCACCTATTATTTATGAAAGAGTTCTGGGGAGTTGAGGTACATAGAACTTAAGTGTTTGGTCTAGGGCCCTTCAGCAAAATTTGAACTCAAGTCTTCCTGACTCTAAGCCTGGCTCCCAGTTCATAGTGATGCACTGCTTCTATGTTTTTCTTTTTTAAAATTGAGATAGTACAAGTCATAGTATCTACATGACAGGATTATTGTGAAACCTATACACAAAGGTTTTTGCAAACCTTAATATGCTATAGAAACATCAACTGTTATTATTAGTGTGAGAACCAGTTCACCACCTACCTTACTTGACTGAAATATCCCTTGCTGGTTTCCCATTCTGTAGACAAAACCTGAACAAACTCCTCTCCTGCAACATGAGCCTTACACAGAGCTTTAGAGAGTGCGAGTAGGAGGGGAACTAACTTGCTGAACCTCAAGAAGCGGACTCGGAGGTTTGTGGAAAGACTTTTTCATTGCAATCAGTTAGGTGAAGACACTGCTGATTGCGTAGGGGTATTTATAGTAGGCATTGGATGGACTCGTTGTGCCATTGGTAGGACACTTATGAGATTGCTGGAGCACTAGATTTCCCCTCCCCAAGACACACACACACACACACACACACACACACACACACACACACACACACCCTGCATTTGCCTAACTCAGGTGGTCTAATTCAGGTAAGCAGCATGGTAAATAATGACTTTCATTGCTTTAGTGTGGGCAACACTACAGAGGGTTTGAGGATATAGTTAAAATTCATTTCCCATTGCATGCATTCTGTGCTCAAAAACCTCACAAATAATGAATGTATTCTCCCCTGTGATATATAAAAATGCCCCTTGGAGGGAAAAAGTACCACCTGAAAACTGCCCAGTAACCAGACAGAGAGCGAGCCTCAGAATGAGTCTGATATAAAAATCTCTGTATTTAAACAATTGTATTTGTTGTAAGTGCCGCATCCCCTTCTTTGTTGGAGAAATACAGAGAAACCTGGAGTCAAGAATTCCCCTTTCTTCTTCTGAGGGCTACAGGTTTTATCAGTAGAGGTCTTCAAGCAAAGGAAGCCTGAGCTCTTGTGGTGATGGTTTGAGAGGATTCATGCTTCAAGGTGGAGGGTTGCACTGGATGAACTCAGAAGTCCCTCATAACTCTGAGATTCTGGGAGTCTCTGACTGTTTTCTTCTTGCTGTAAAACTTGTGTCCTAACAACCCGGATAGAGAAAGACAGTGACCATGGGGTTGGTGTGATGTTATCTCAGTGTTTGCTGGAGCAGGGAAGGGTATACGTATAAACTGCTTTGTAGGAAGTGTCTGAGCTCCATTCTTTGAGGGATCAATTAATTATCTACAGAAGGAGAATAGCGTCTAGGGATAACTTGGTTCCGGTTTTTTCCTCCTCTTGAGAGCTTGCCGCTTCTGAGTCATCGCATTGAAATCTCAAAAAAATCCAACAAAACAAAACCCTTTGGGATTCTTCCTTATTTCTAATCTATGATATTTGGGAAATGACACCAGTACTTTTTTTGATTTTTTTTTCAAGAAGGTATGAGCATCAATCCATAACTTTACAAATATTATCTCATTTGAACTTCAACATAATGTAGAACAACAGGTGCTATAATGGTAGCACTTAATAACTGAGGAAACTGAGATTGATTAAGTGACTTGCCCATTGCCACACAGTTGGTATATGTCTGGGCTCGATTTGTGCCCAGATCATCCTGACTCCAGGTCCATTACTGTATCCACTGTACCACTTAACTCCATTATATTTGGATGAGTCTGTGATCTTCTTCACTCGTATAGGTCACTTCCTATTCTTGTTCTGCTGGGAGAGCCATGGGAAGTTTAAGGAGGGAAAAAAAGTGTGAATGAGCGAACCAGTGTGGAGAGTGGGAGAGTGGGTTGAAAATGCTGCTAGCCTGCTAAGATACCCTTTATTTTATGTGAAAAGGTAACCTTTGGGGTACTTCCCCTTTTATCACCAGCCCCCCATCCCAATCCAGTTCCCAGGCATTAATACTTTCTCTCCTGATTAATTAATTTCTATTCATTTATGTAATGTACTTCCCCTAAATAATCTAAGTCTTTGATTATAGAGACAGGTTTGACTTTGGAAATTCTTGGACAATTATTATAAGAAGAGGCTTTCACCTTCCTCACTGGAGACTCAAAGCTATTTGTTAATGTGTGCAGGTTTGTTGATTCGAAAAAAATTACTGAGAGCATATTTCAGGCTTTGTGTGGAGACAGCATGACAGAGTAGAAAGAAAGATCTGAGTTTGAATCTTACCTCAGACACTTATTATGTGATCATGGACCAGTCAGAACCTTTCTCAGTTCAATTTCTTCATCTGTAAACTGGAGATAATAATGGCACTTACCTGATTGCATTACTGCGAGGATCAAAGGATCTAGTGCATGTAAATAATGCTTTGTGAACATTAAAGTTATCCAGTGAGAATCTAACCATATTTTAAACCTCATAATGAATTTTCACCAGGAATTACTACTATTATTAATTACTATTACATGCAGTGCTGAAAGTATACTGTGGTGAGGGGACTTCACATGTGCTAGAAGACTTAGAATTTGTCCTTAGCTTTACAGGAGACTCCTCTAGTCTTATTCCTAGATTTTCTATCTAATGGCGCCTCTCTTTCCAGTTATGTGGGAGTATACTTCGCTGACTCATCTTGCTTTTCCTTAAACCTCCAACAACATGACTCTATTTATACAAAGCCACCAACAATAATCACACATTTAAGCCTTAATCATAAACATTTACTTAGCAATAAAGCAAAAGAGATAATGCTAATATCATAAGTACTCATATATCAAAGCAAACGCACACATAATAAACATATCACAATCTACAAAGATCAACAAATTAATCTTTGTTCTACTGTCTAAACAATGCCCTCAACATCTGTAGGTGAGAGTGGGCATTTTTCCGGAACTTTCACAGGGGACTTCTATGACCTTATTCCTAGATTTTCTACCCTAATGATGCTTCTCTTTCCATCTATGAGGGAATATACATCCCTTACTCATCATGCTTTCTCTTAATCCTCCAACAATTTGATTCTGTTTACACAAAGTCATGCATCATAATTACACCTTTAAGCCTTAATCATAAGCAAAAGAAGAAATGCTAATATCATAAGCACTCCCATATCAAAGGAAATACATAGATAGTAAACGTGTTACAACCTACCTATATATATATATATATATATATATATATATATATATATATTCACACACACACACACACACACACACACACACACACCTTGGTTCTACTATCTTCAGTAATGCAGTCATCTCTTGGTGAGAGTGGGCACACAGAGAAATTTTTCGTAAAGACATACGAGTGAGGGGGAATCATGTGCTCAGAATAGTGTATGTGTCCAAAATTTTGAACATCAATGACCTCCTTCTGTCTCAGGACCTGTCCCTAGAAAGTATTTCTATCACAAAGAAAACTAATTTATGTGCTGAGTGTTTTTTATGGTTCTTTTTTCTGATGGGTTTATCAGTTCAGTTTGAGTTAGTCTTGACTGCGATTTGACACATCACAGTGAATCATGTTATTATTTTGTAAGGAAAATCAGTTAAGGAGTTCAAACCAGCAGGAGGCATTGGGGACAACTCCATAGGGGGTAGCAGGTTCTGAAGCTCTCAGCCTACAGATGGTCAGGCAGTCCTATAACTGGTCAGAATGATTACAGGGTCCCTTTGCTGATAGTCGATACAGAGCTCCATAGGATTGCCGAAATGTGGTGTCTGGTCTTAGTTCTTGGGTGAGGAAGAGCACTTGCATTCCAGAGCATGTGCCTTCAGAAGAGCTGGGAGCCTGGTCACAGTTCAAAGTTATAAAGGAGTGCTTGCTTGTGGCCACACACAGGCCAGAGCAAGGCCAAGAGAGAGGTAAAAACACCTCTCCTCAGGTTATACCAGTTTGAGAGAACAGAAAACTTACAGATTCTCCAATATTTGTTCTAAAAGTATCTTCAAAGTAACCTGAAGCTTTGAACAGTGCTCCCTCTAGTCAGGGAATAAAGTCTAACTTCAAAAGTCATGAAATAGGCTGGAAGAATGAGCAAACCATAAAAATATGACCATGCACAATTACTATGGTGATATGGAAGAGCAGAAGTCTACAATGTCTAATCTTCTACATCCAATAACTCAAAGAAAAATATGAATTGATCTCAGGTACAAAAAGAATGCCCAGAAGATCCCCAAAAGGGTTTAAAAAATCAAATAAATGAGGCAGAGGAAAGATTGGCAGAAGAAATGAGAGTGATGCAAGAAAATGTAGAAAAACATTATCTTTTGGTAAAAGGCACAAAAATATTGATTCAAACAACACCTTAAAAACCAGAACTGGTAAAATGGTAAAAGAGAAGAACTCCTTAAAGAGCAGAATTGGCCATATGGAAGAAAAGTACAAAAATTTACTGAAGAATGGAATTCCTTAAAATGTGTGATTAGAAAAGGAGGCACAAAAATCACTGAAGAAAATATTTTCTTTGGGCAAATGGATGCTAATGACTCCATGAGATATCAGGAAAAAAATAAAACAACATGAAAAGATTGAAAGAAATAGAAGAAAATATGAAATGCCTCATTGGATGACAATAGACCCAGGGGAGATAATTTAAGCATCATTGGACTATCTTAAAGTCATGATTAAAAAGAGAGGCTAGGCATCATCTTTCAAGATATTATATATTCCCTGATGTTCTTGAGGAAAAGGCAACAGAAATGGAAAGAATCTATTAACCACTTCCTGAAAGAGATTCCCACATGAAACATACCAGGAATATTATAGTCAAATTGCAGAGCTCCAGGGACAAGTGGAAACTGGTGGAAGCAGCCAGGAAGAGACAAATCAAATAAGATGAAACTACAGACAGTATTACATAAGATTTGATGGCTTCCAAATGAAAGGTATGGAGAGCTTGGAATATGATATTCTAGAGAGGAAAGGACCTTGCAAAAGTGAGTATAATCCTTCAGGGGAAAAATGGATATGCAATGAAAGAGAAGTCTTTCAAGCATTCCTGATGAAAATATCAGAGATGAATAGAAAATTTGACTTTCAAATACAAGACTTAAGGGAAACATACAAAGCATAAACAAGAAAGAGAAATCATAAAGGATTTAATAAGATTTGAATGTTTATGTTTCTTCATTGGAGGATAAATGTAACTCCTAAGAACTTTCTTGTTACTAGGGCATTTAAAGGAGTACATAGATGTGTATTGGATATGATGGAATGTTATAAAAAGACAAAATTAAAGGATGATAAAGAGGAGTGCATGGAGGGGAGGGGAAAGGAGAGAGAATGGAAGTAAGTTGTCTTTTATAAAAAGAGATGTGAGAGAGCTTTTACAGCAGATGAGGAGATAAAGGAGGTGGTGGGAGTGCTTGGACCTTAGTCTTATCAGAATTAGTTCAAAGAGGGAATACATACATAGTTAGATATAGAAATCTTTCTTACCCTACAAGAAAATATGTTTATAGGATAAAAAAAGAGGCTGATGGAAGGAAGTGTGGTTTAGGGAAGGGAGTAGTCAGAAGTAAAATACTTTTCAATATGGATAGGATGAAAGGCAAGAATAAGGACATCAGGGAAAAATAGGAAGAAGGAAAAGATAAAGTTAGTAATCCTAACTGTCAAAAATTTTTTATAGCAAGTTTCTCTGTTAAAAGCCCTCATTTCTCAAATACATAGAGAACTGAGGGAAATTTACAAAAAAAGACCCATTCCTCCATTGACAAATGGTCAAAAGATATGAACAAGTAGTTTTCAGATGACATTATCGAAGATTTCTATAGTAATATTCAAAATGCTTAAATCACTCCTGGCTAGAGAAATTCAAATGTAAATATCTCTGCAATACCACTCCAAACCTATAATTTTGGTTAATATGATAGAAAAGGAAAATGACAAATGTTGGAGAAGATGTGGGAAAATGGAGACAATAATACACTATTGGTGGAATTGTGAATTGATTCAGCCATTCTGGAGAACAATTTGAAGTTTTCCCCAAAGGCTATAAAACCAAGGATACCCCTTGAATCAGCAGCACCATTACTAAGTCTGTGTCCCAAAGAGATTAAAATCTAAAAACAAAAGGACCTATATACATATATATGGGTATCTATCTATCTATCCAGATAATACATATACATGTAATATTTAAACAGTTCTTTTAGAGGTGTCAAAGAGTTGGAAATGGAGGGGATGCTCATCAGTCGATGAATGTCTGAACAACTTGTGAAATACAACTGAGATGGAAAACTATTGTACTATATGAAATGATGACTAGGATGCACTCAGAAAAACCTGGAAAGACTTCAGTGAACTGATACAAAGTGAAATGAGCCGAACCAAGGGAACATTATATACAGTAGCTGTAGTACTATGCAATGATCAGCTGTAAATGAGTTAGATATTCTCAGCAAAACAATGATCCAAGGCAATTACAAAGGACTTATGATGAAAAAGGTTTTTTTCCTGAGAAAAAAACTGATGTAGTCTGAATTCAGATTGAAGTACACTTTTCTTTTACTTCATATTTTGTCCGTTTTTTTCATTACATGGTTAATATGAAAATGTTGTGCATGACTGCACATGTAGAAATTATATAGAATTGTTGCCTTCTCAATGAAGGGGGAAGAGAGATAAGGAGGGAGAGAGTGGAACTCAAACTGAAAAAACTTGAATATCAAAAATGTTTTTCATGTAATGAGGAAAAACAAATATTGGACAAATAGAAGGAAGTCAAGAATTCTAAGGAGAATATTCCAGAGAGGCAAGGTGAAGAAAGATGGAATGTGGTATGTGAAGAACAGCAAATACAGCACTGTGGCTGGATCATAGGAACTGATATGGGGAGTAATGTGTCTGGAAGGACAGGAATAGTCCAGAGCAGGAGTGGGGAACCTGTGGCCTTCACACACCATGAGGCCCTCTAGGTCCTCAAGTGTGGTCCTTTGACTGAGTCCAACTAAGTTTTACAGAACAAATCCTTTTATTTATTATCATCTATTTATTTATTTATCTATCTATTTATTCATTTAACTTTTTACATTCATTTTCACAAAATTTGGGGTTCCATATTTTCTCCCCTTTTATCCCCTCCTCCACCCCAATACCCCAAGCAATCTAATTTTCCCTATCTCCAATCTGCCCTCTCTTCTGTCATCCCTCCCTTCTCTTGTCTCCATCTTCTCTTTTCTCCTGTACGGCCAGATGACTTTCTATTCCTCATTAACTGTATGTCTTCTTTCCTAGTAGCAACAACAATACTAAACAGTTGTTCCTAAAACTTTGAGTTCCAACTTCTCCCCATCCCTCCCTCCCCACCCATTCCCTTTGGGAAGGCAGGCAATTCAATATAGGCCGTATCTGTGTAGTTTTGCAAATGACTTCCCTGATAGTCGTGTTGTGTAAGACTAAGTGAATTACCCTCCATCCTAACCTGCCCCTCATTTTGTCTCTTCTGTCTTTTGATCCTGTCCCTCCCCGAGTGTTGACTTCAAATTGCTCCCTCCTCCCTTTGCCGTCCCTTCCATCATTCCCCTCCTGGCTTATCTCCTACTCCCCCACTTTCTTATACTGTAAGATAGATTTTCATACCAAAATGAGTGTGCATTTTATTCCTTCCTTTAGTCAAATGTGATGAGGGTAAACTTCTTGTTTTTTGTTTTTTCTTCTCAGCTCTCCTCTTTTTCCCTCCACTAAAAAGTCTCCTACTTGCCTCTTAAATGACATATAATTACCCCATTCCATTTCACCCTCTTTCCTCCCACTACATTTCTCTCACCATTTACCTTAATTTCTTTTAAGACATGGTCCCATCCTATTCAATTCAATCTGTGCTCTCTGTCTCTGTATGTGTGTGCATGTGTGTATGTGTGTGTGCGTGCATGCATGTACATGATTGTGTATGGACCCACCAACTACCCAGATACTGAAAAGTTTTAAGAGTTACAAATATTGTCTTTCCATGTAGGAATGTAAACAGTTCACTTCTGGTAAGTCTCTTAAGACTTCTCTTTGCTGTTTACTTTTTCATGCTTCTTCTCATTCTTGTGTTTGAAAGTCAAGTTTTCTTTTCAACTCTGGTCTTTTCATCAAGAATGATTGAAAGTCCTCTGTTTCATTGAAAGACCATATTTTCCCCTGAAGTATTATACTCAGTTTAGCTGGGTAGGTGATTCTTGGTTTGAGACCTAGTTCCTTTGACTTCTGGAATATCCTATTCCACACCCTAGATCTTGAGTTATCCTGATTTTATTTCCACAATACTGGAATTGTTTCTTTCTAGCTGCTTGTAAGATTTTCTCTTTGACCTGGGAGTTCTGGACGTTAGCCACAATGTTCCTAGGAGTTTTTCTTTATGGATCTCTTTCAGGTGGTGATTGATGGATTCTTTCAATACTTATTTTGCCCTCTGGTTGTAGAATCTCAGGGCAGTTTTCCTTGATAATTTCATGGAAGATGATATC
Source organism: Bettongia penicillata ogilbyi (assembly GCA_023548195.1). NCBI lineage: Eukaryota > Metazoa > Chordata > Mammalia > Diprotodontia > Potoroidae > Bettongia > Bettongia penicillata. The sequence goes on along the minus strand of JAJHZJ010000051.1, from coordinate 3,560,199 downwards.
TATGCTCTTTTTTTGATCATGACTTTCAGGTAGTCCCATAATTTTTAAATTGTCTCTTCTGGATCTATTTTCCAGGTCAGTTGTTTTTCCCATGAGATATTTCACATGCTCTTCCATTTTTTCATTCTTGCTTGCACTTATGCGAGTCAAGGAAACCTATTAGGAATCAATTATAATAGACTAGGCAGGAAGCATTGAAGGTAACAATGAAAGTTGTGATGATATAGGTGTAGATATGGACAAATGTGAAAAAGTATTGTAAAAATACCATTTTGGGGAAGATATAGAGGATGAGGGAAAGAAAACAGTAAAAGGGCTTCAAGATTTCAAGTCAAAGTACTGTGACAATGGATGTAGTATCAGTGCAATTAACAATTTGCCAGGAGAAGTTTTTTCGAAGGGGAGACATAAGTTCAGCTTTGGACATTTGAACTAGAGGTATTATTGAGATATTTAGGTAGAAATGCAGTTGGAAAGGTAGGTGTGGAGCCAGGAGATATACTGGCTATTCTTGATATTTCATTCAGAAGAGATTCAAAAGTAATATGATTCTCTAAAGCTTTTTTTAATTTGCTAAGACTTTAATCCTTACATACCCAGAAATTTTCTCAGGGCATCCTTCATCTCACTGTTCCTAAGGCTGTATATGAAAGGGTTTAAGAAGGGGGTCACCACAGAATAAAAGAGGGTCACAGTCTTCTGTGTTCCTCCTTCATGGCCTGATGTTGGCTTCACATACATCACCATCAGAGAGCCATAGAACAGTGACACCACAGTCAAATGGGATCCACAGGTGGATAAGGCTTTATGCCAACCAGCTCTTGAAGGAACTCTCAACACAGCTCTCAGAACCAGGGCATATGTTCCCATGATGTAGAGGAAGGGTACAAACAGGAGCAATGAAGTCAAAATAGTCCAGCTGAACTCTAACAAAGGGGCCCTGGTGCATGTGAGAGCCAGCAGTGGGCCTGGGTCACATAGAAAGTGGTCAATGACTTTGGAACCACAGAAAGACAATTGGGAAATAAGGATGATGGGAACTGGGAACCAGAGGAAACCAAACACCCAGCAACTGACCACCAGACAGGTGCAGAGATGTCCTGTCATGATGGTAGGATAATGCAGAGGTCGGCAGATGGCCAGGTCCCTATCAAATGCCATAATGGCCAAAGCATTCTGTAGTTCCTAAAGAGAAGAAGAAGTAGAACTGGAGGAAGCATCCAGAGAAGGAAATCGTCTTGGTCTTAGAGAGAAAGTTGGCCAATATATTGGAGAGAGTAGACGTGACATACCAGATTTCCAGGAAAGAGAAATTGGCCAAGAGGATGTACATGGGATTATGAAGACGTTTATCCCAGTGCACAGCACAGATGATAGAACCATTTCCTATAAGGGTGAGGATGTAGATGATGAAGAAGAGTATGAAAAGGAGGATCTGAATGTCTCTGCTACAGGGGAATCCAAGGAGGATGAAACCGTCTGTATCACTCGAGCTGTTGTAGGTGTTGGAGATATTCATTTTCCTGGATGTGATTTAAAAAAAAAATAGAGGTGATTGAATGAAAAAATGATCATCAGTGGGAAAAGTTCTTTGAGGATCTCAATAAAAAATTTACATACAACAAAGATTTCTTAATCAACTACGGAGTTCAGAATATTATGTATAAATATTCCATTATATATATAATTGTGCATGTATGTATAATATATGTGTGTATACATATACACACATATAGTCACACATATGTGTATATATTTGTATATTTGTATGTAAACATGTATATATACATATTTGTATATGTGTGTATATATATTTATATATAGGCTCATTAACTCAAGGTTCCTGCTCTTAGGATTTTATTTTACTCAATCTGTGATTTTCATTGATACAGGAAAATTTTGCTACCAGTGCAGATTGTCATTTTCTATGCAAATATATTAGCATGCTTCCTGGCTCATAGAGAGGTTAAATGGTTTCCCCAAAGTCACATAGTGAGTATGTGTCAGAAGTGGAACTTGAAGAGAGATCTTTCTGACTCCCAAATAGGAGGAAGTGATCTCTGTGACCAACCAACCCCAGCATTCACCATGAAATAGCACTGAATATGAAGTCAAAAGGTCTGTGTTTTCAACCTCAACTCTACTATTTACTGGCTGTGTATCCTTAAGTCAATCACAGAACATTCAGGGACTCAGTTTCCTCATCTTCAAAATGACAGTACTTTATCAAATGATCTCTGTGGTCTCTCTAATATCTGTTATTCTGGGATTCAGTGTCTAATCAGGGCACCACATCTATTCTCAATGTGAATTAGTTTCATTTAACTTAGATCCTTCTAATTTATGAAGACAATTTCCATAATAGTGCTTATAAACAATTGTATAAGATTATATTTGGGATGTCCTCTTGTTTAATCTCTTTGTATATTTTAAATTTGACTTATCTTTCAACTGATACATTATAAAGGTTTGTGGACACATCTTTTTCTTTCTCATCTCTGTCTCAGCAATTTCTACAAATGATTCACTGAGGCTGTGGGCAGGGGTGTAGAAAGTTTTGGAATTTTTAGAGTTAGTTTGTAGTGATCTACCCTCTTTATTCTGAGGAACCTTCTGTGGTCTATGAGTTCCCTAGGGCTCTATCCTTCCTCAGGTCTCCTTCGAGGTTAGACTTTAGTCTAATGTAATAATCAATCTGGTAAGGGGTTAGGTGGTATATCATTAAGATGTTCCCCTTCCTACTTTCATTTTTAATGTGGAAATTGCAAACCAAAAGCTTTGAAGGAGCAATGCCATTTACTTCTAACAATGGGATTTCAGGTCCTTTGAAAGTTTGCGGAGAGATATTTTTGATGTTCTTGATTTCCTGATACTCTGATGCTACAGTTCTGTGGCATCAGCCGACTTCACCCACTCAGAACTCTGGTCCTGGATAGTTATGTGTGTATTGATTCCAATTCAGTAATTGTCAGTTTTTCAGAGAAAGCCCAGTGCTCCCACTCTACAGTTTTGGAGAGTCCCTATGGAAGGAGGGGAGGAACCTGCAACCTCGAAGCCACATGTGGTTCTCTAGATCCTCAAGTGTGGCCCTTTGACTGAATCCAAACTTCAGAGAACAAATTTCCTTAGTAAAAGTCCAAAGATCCCCCACTCCCACTTTAGGGTCTACTCCAAAGTATATTTGATGTGTAGTAAAAGGAGCTTGGGTAGATCCTCAGAAAAGCTGCTTAGCTTGGCCCAGTCATTTTATCTTTTGGAGCTCAAGTTCCTTAGTTTTAGGAAATGAGGGTGTTGGACTAGATAAACTCTGAGCTCCTTCCTGCTCTGAGTCCTGGGACCTTATGATTATGCTTCTGCTCTTCCATTAAATGAAAACTCGATGGAAATATATGATAGAAATGTTATCAAAGATAATAATTCCTGTGAGAAAAAGGATATCTAAAACTTTCTTTTTTTCTTTCTATCTCTCCCTCTATCTACATTTTTTCCATATTGAACCTATATTTACAGTGAATTCTATTTTTGTCTAAGTTCATCTCTATCACTTTTATTTCTATTTCTTTACCTATGTATCTAGTAATATTTTATCATCTGTCTCTCTCATCTCATCTTTTCTCTCATCTCTCTATGTCTCTCATCTTGTGTCTCATCTCTTTCTTCCCCTTTTTGCTCTCTCGCCCCCTGTCTTTCATTTCTCATCTCTCATTCTCAAATCTTTCTCTCTGTCTGTCTCTCTCTAATCTCTCTCTCTCTTCCCTCTCTTCTCTCTGTCTCTGTTTATCTCCTCTGTCTGTCTCTTTCTCTCTCTCTTTCCTTCCCTCCCTGTCTCATTTAATTAGCACTGGAACTTCTAATTTAGGAGCTCTTACTACTGATCTGATCTGCAACTCTAATTTATAGTTTCAGAGAATTTTCTGGGGCACAGAGAAATTATGCAAATAGTCCATGACTATGCAGCCTATATGTATGAGAGGTAAAATGAAATATATATATATATATATATGTATGTAAACACACATTTACATAGAATACATGAATTTTACATTTTTCCCATTTATGAAAGATCCATTTTATTTCATTTTAAACCTTTAAATAAACTTCTGAAAAATTCCTTTCCTGTGTTATTCTGATTTTCTAAAGATATGAGTCAGATGCTTCTCAGAAAACATGAGAAGGAAAGAAAAGTCCATTTACTGCCATGCCTGTGAGATTATCACTGTGCAATGACATTCAATCTGAGTGTGTGAAGTGCAAAAATAATTTGTGTCTAAGACAGCTTCAAGGTCAAATCTAGAACTTGATATTTTGTCATTAATCTAGGCTATGAACCCTGGCTTATTTAGTTCCTGCTTGTTCAACCTTGGGTAAAGCACTTACTTTCTTTCATCTTAGTAGGATCTGAGGATATCAAAGCTCTTTCCAGTTCTAAATTACTGCTCTGATTGAGTTCAGAATTATTTACCAAATGTAATAATAAAAATAGGCAGCATTTTCCCCTCCCAAGTAGCTCCTATTATCATCTCCATTTTACACATAAAGAAGCTGAAGGTGAGAGAGGTTAAATGTTTTGTCCGGCATCACATGACTAGTGAGGATCTCATCTCCTTGATTCCAAGGCTGACACTTTAGTGAAGCCTCTGCTCTTTAGAGAAGCACTGTTCCATTGGGCTGACCTAAATTTAATTTTAGTGACCTGGAAGCAGAGTTTCCTTCAATATTTGTTTTACACAGGACATTGTGTCATATTGTATGGGGCACAGGTAGAATTGTTCTGATGTTGTGTGTATACGTGCAAATTACTCAGATTGAATCAATTTAATATAGAAACGAAAACCGTTGTAATTGAATCTGATATCACATCACGGGAGAATATATTTGTTGGACCTGGAGTCAGAAAAAGTTGGGTTCACATCCTGACTCCAATAGGCAAGTCCCTTAATCTTTATGAACCTCAGTTTCCTCATTTCTTTGCAAATGTCTGTGATTTCAGCAACACATGAAGGCAAATCTCAATCCATGTATTATTTATTAAAAAGTTCTAGGGAGTTCAGGTAAATAGAACCTAAGTGATTGTCCTTGGACTCTTCAGCAAGATTTGAACTCAGGTCTTCTTGACTCGAAGCCCAGCCCCCAGTCCACTATGACACACTGCTTCTCTGTTTTCCCTTTTTACAATGGAGATAGTGCAAATCATAGTATCTACATCACAGGATCATTGGGAAACTCATACACAAAGTGCTTCCAAATGGGTTTTGCAAATCTTAATATACTAATGAAACATCAACTTAGTGAACAATGAAACTTAGTTATTCTCAGTAATACAATGATCCAAGACATCTCTGAAGTCCTTATAATGAAAAAGACTATTCTTCCCCAGAGAAAGAACTGATGGTGTTTGAATACAGATTGAAGCATACATTATTTACTTACTTTTCTTGAGTTTTTTCCACTTTTTCTTTCATAACATGACTTATGGATATGTTTTCATAACTACACAAGCTTAAATTATATTGAATTACTTGCCTTCTCAGTGGCAGGGGGCAAAAGGGAAGAAAAGAGAGAATCTCGAATTCAAACTTGTATAAACAACTGTTGAAAATTGTTTTTATATGTAACAGGGTAAAAATAAATACCAAATTAATGCAAAAAAAAATTAAAACCTTTTTTTTTCTAACAGCATTTCTTACCCAGTGGTCTCTCAAGTTTTCAATTTTAGATAATCTAGAAATACAACATACAAAATATCATGTTCAGAAAACATGAAACAAAATTTTATTACTATCAGATAACAAATTCAGTCCAATAAATTTTCAAATTATTCTACATAAAAGAATTTTATTATTTTTTGGTATTTTATACTAATCACATTTACAATCCAGTATAGAATAACTTCATCAAAACAAAAATGATAACTATAGCCAACATTTATATAGTATTTACTGTGGATTATTGTGTTATACATTTAACAGTAATTATATCATTTTGATCCTTACAATAACCCTAGGAGGTGGGTACCATTATTATTTTCCTCTTTTCAGATCAAGAACCTGAGGCAAACAGTGATCAGATAACTTGCTTAAAATCGTAATAAATTTCTGAGACTGGAGTCTAACTCAGGTTTCCCTGAATTTTTCCAGCTTTATTTTTTGTTGCTGTTATACATCACCTTTTTATAGAGGACCTTAATTGAGAGGGCTTAAAAGGATCAGAGGAAGAGGGTCTCTGATCTACAGAAGTCATGGAGGTCTCTGAGTTGGGATAGGGAACTCAGATGGTCCTGCTTCACAGGCCGCTTTTTGGTTCAAATCACCCTTTTCATTCCTTAATTACATTTTACTCATGTTTAAGTTGCTCCCTTTTCTTTTTTTCATGATCAGGGAAGGATTAAGTACCAGACAAATTTAGACTGCAAAGTGTATAATTATTTATTTGTCTTAACTCTGGGATTACTTTCAAACTCTCGGCCTTCCTCAGTCACGCTAATACAGTAACTCTAAAAGTTTTCCAGGGGGGAAATTATCTAGGTGAAGTTTGTTTAGTCCTAAAACTTCTACAGATGATAATTTTTCTTTTTCCCTCCAGCAAATTCCACAGTGGTACCCCAAAACTCACCATAATATTTCAGAAGGGAATTTCGAAGAGGCCTATTGCAACTTCTGCCAAATCCTCTCGGTTGCTGGTTGATGATAATATTCCTTGTCTCTTTTATGAAAGAAAACACTAATTTTTAAAATTATAAGCCATTTTGAGATATATTGGAAACATATTGCATTGAATTTATTATGAAAAGTTGTTGGAAGAAATGAGAGCAGACAATATGAGAGATTTAATTGAACTTGGTGAATGTCTTCCAGAATTTCAGCTTAAGTTTTCCTTTGACTTTTCCTCATAATCTCTGGAATGAAATTTCATGTATTGATATACACTCTTCAGCATATTTAAAGTGGTAGAATTGGTAAGACAGTGTCCAACAAAAATTACATCCAGGAGCTGGTGATTGCCCTAACTGGTACTCATTTATTAGCTTTTAGTACATCACGTTGTTCAACAACGAGTACGTTAGCTCATGAAGCCCAATCCATGGTGCAATGAAAAACATTACTTTAGTGATTTACTCATGATTTAGGTCTTTAGAAGAAGAAATTTTAAACACTGTCTGTGGTATCAGATACGTTGAGTAAGATAAGGCAGGGTTTTCCTACCTCTACTTTTCTATTCCTTTCTGATCATGAGCAACACAATACATAGTTGAAAGTTATGGATGACTTCCTTGATTATAAATCTAAGAGGATGTGTATATTTTATGTTGTGAAATTACAAATAGAAGCAAATTCAGGAAAGTTAAGAGACTCAAAGTTTCCTACATTTTGGTGACAGGACTCAATTCAGTGCACAACATTGTTAGGCACTAAGGGCAGAAAGAGGAAAAACAACAGATTATGTACTCAAGGAACTTGAGATATGATAGTGAGGATAAGATATGCACAGAAATAAATATAAGGTATAATGTGATAAATGTATAGGAGAGTGTTAGGCAAAATGTTATCAGAACTTTGAGGAAGAGAGTATTCTTTTTTGAGGGGTATCATGCACATTGCTTTAGAGGAAGCACCTGAGCCCAGAAGAAATGTAGGGATATGAAGAAGAGAAAATGTCTAGGAAATGTGTTTCAAGCTTGAGTTGTGTTGGATGATAGTGACCCATGCGTTGGAAACAGACACAATGAGACTGTGGAACCAGATTGGAGTCAGATTGTGGAGCATTTTAATCTCCAAGTTCTTTTTAGATGGAGTTTTCTAAACCAGGACTTGTGAAACTTTTGGTTTTGAACTGATATAGGGTTGTGAAAAATTTGACAATATTAAAAGGTTTCTGAATGTACAATGACCAAAAATTAATTGAAAATCAAATGCATAAAGAACAAGAGGTGTTTCTGGCAGGGTTTGCCCATGAAACAATGTACAACTTCAATGCAGCTTTGGTTCTGAACACACAGTATACACACTTTACACTGTGAATGTCCTCAGGTCATGGAACATTAAGCAAATTCCTCTGCTAATCCAATAAAAACACTATGCTAGTCCCAAACAAGTCTTTCATTTTAGCCTGAAGGAAATGAGGATCCACTGAATCTTTTTGAACAGAGGATTAAGATGATGATGCATGAATATTAGACTTAGACAAGATTGGAGAACTGATGTGACAAATTATAACATCAGTCAACACTGCACACTTGAGAACAGCTGTGAAAAAACAAGCACCCCGACATACGCAGGTGGGCCTGCTGTCCAGGTTCTTAGATCTGCATTTCTTTTTTTTTTAACTTTTATTTTTTATTATTTTATTTGTTTTCAGTGTTCTGCTATCACTTCCATATCTTAAATTTTTCCCCTCCTTCCCCTCCTTGCTCTCTACCTTCCCACTCCCTCCCTGAGATGGCATACAGTTTTTTATAAGTTCTACATATACATTTCTATGAAACACATTTTCATCTTAGTCATGTTGCATTGAAGAATTAAAATGAATGGGAGAAATCATAAAACAAATCAAAACATAATGCAAAAGAAAATGATCTGCTTCATTCTCCAGTCAAATTCCATAGCTCTTTCCCTGGATGTGAAAGGCATTTTGCCTTAAGAGACCACTGGAATTATTTGTCCTTGAATTGTAAAGAAGTACTAAGTCTACCAGAAAAAATTTCTTGCTCTCTGTGGTTGCTTGCACGAAGTTCTCCTGGTTCTGCTCTTTTCACTCAACATCAGTTCATATAAGTCTTTCCAGGCCTCTGAAGTTTTCCTGTTCATTGTTTCTTATAGAACAATAGCATTCCCTTATATTCATATACCACAGTTTATTCAGCCATTCCTCAATTGATGAGCATCTGCTTGATTTCCAGTTTTTGGCCATCAGAAAGAGAGCTGCTATAAATATTTTTGTACATGTGGGACCCTTTCCTATTTTTATGATCTCCTGGGGATACAGTCCTAGAAGCAGTATTACTGGGTCAAAGAGTATGCACATTTTTGTAGCCCTTTGGGCATAGTTCCAAAATGCTCTCCAGAATGGTTGGATCAGCTCACAGCTCCACCAGCAATGAGTTAGTGTTTCCAACTCTCTCACATCTTCTCCAACATTTATCATCTTCCTGTTTTGTCATGTTAGCCAATCTGATAGGTGTGATGTGGTATCTCAGAGTTGTTTTGTAGATCTGCATTTCTAAAAGAAAGGAACTTTTGAGGGCTGAACAATCACTTAAATCAAGCACATATATCATTCACTTAGTCCAGGAAAAAAGTCAGCACCCTGAACTTCATAGAAAAGATAGAGAACCAAAGATCAGCTAACAGACAGAGCTTCCAACTGTCTGACCTTAACCAATATATGCATTACAAATCAACAGATAGAAAATGACCACGCATACATAGTTAATAGAGGGAGAAGCACCAATCTCTGGGTTTTCAAAGCTGGGAGGCTCTTTAATGGCTTCCCAGAATCTCTTGTGACCAATGAAACACTTCCAAAGCATAAACCCCAAAGTAAATCTTCACCTCCGAGTATTTACGTACTTTTCAGAGTCAGAGGTCATCACAACCCCTGAGAACCAGTGCATCAGAAAGTAAGAGAATGTGTGGGACTCCCTTAATCAAACTTCCCTTAATGAGCAAGCCCATTAATGGGTGGGGAAGATCTGTAATCTCATTAGCATTACAAGCTGCTCTTAATATATTTAGGGTTGAACCATAAAGTGTAATAATCTCTATTTATTAAAAAATAAACCTTGAGCTGAGAAGCTAAAGCATTCACAATATAACATCAAAATCCATAACATAACAAGTAATTACCAGGGTAGCCACATGGCCCCAAATATACTCAAAATATACAACATAACATAACATACCCCACACTTTACACTTGTTTATACAATCAGGGAATTCCAGGCCAAGGTCTTCCCTAACACAGCACATCCCCAGATTTAGCAGAGAACACCACACAATCTACCCCTAGGTCAGAGACTGTTCAAAGAGAGTGTCCAAGTAAAGTTGTCTTAGGGGTGTGTCCTTTCCACACTGCTGTTACAGGCTCCCATCTGGTAGTCTCAGGTGCAGCCATGCCAGCATCAGCCATGAGTTCAAGTTCTTAACACTGCTCCAGTCCATGCTTCCAGATACTGAGGAGCAAGTGGCCAACAGGCTGTCTCCCTGAGGGTTAGAATACTTCCTGTCGCACTCTAGGCAACTCTACCCCCTGGGTCCCAACTCATTCCAGGGGAATGTGGCAGGAAAGCACTCTTACTACTCCTGCCCTGCTGCAAAGTCTTATTCTCGACTCTGGACTGATTCAAGAGGTCTAGGTTCCTCCTTTTGTTGGGGCTGACTGCTCCGGGCTCCTGCTTGGATTCACACACAGACAACTCTGCACTTCTACTGCATGTCCCACCTTATGGGGAAGGAACTGCTACCTTCCAAGCTTTCTCTTCTCCTGCCTGAGTCCAGGCACAGAAGTCTCCAAGGGTTCCTGCACCCAACCTCCATCTTGAACTTGCACCACCTCAACAGTGGTACAACACATGGAGAGGGGCTGCTCCAGTCTGAACTCAGTGCACAGCAAAGTAATTCAAGAATCAGAAAATAACGGATAACCATCCCAACTTCACTTAGTCCCATACTCTCCTTTAGCGCTTTATTCTAGTCCATTATTCCAGTGTCTTTACAAGGATTGGTATCAGAGGTCTCCTCTCTCTGTCAGATGTCTCCTTTCCAAGCCTTGATGAGTGATTCACATTCATAGCTGTGGGGAATGTAAGAGGTCCAGGGGGTCTTTAATAACAGGTAAGCATACTTCCATGAGTGAGCCCCAAAGGCTGGATCTCATCTCAGAATATGTATATACCCTTTCCGCTAACACGCTCAGAATCAGAAGGCACCAAGCCTACTTGACTCACCACAGTTGTGAATTACCAGAGTTCAAAGGAGATTGATCCTTCAGATGCTTACAATTTAGCATAAGCCTGGGAAACTGAACTCCAAAAAGAAAATAACAAAAATTCCATCTTGCTTGCACTTACACAAGTCCAGAAAACCAGTTAGGAATCCATTATAATAGTCTAGGCAGGAGGCATTCAAGGTAATGTAATGAAGAGTGCAATGATACAGATGTAGACATGGACAGATGTGAAAAAATTTTGTAAAGATATAACCCTGGAGAGGAAATACAGTCTGAGGGAAAGAAAAGAGTAAGAGGGGAACAGGATTTTTGAGTCAAAGTATTATGATAATGGATGTCCTATCAATACAATTAAAAAATTTGAAAGGGGAATTTTTTTTGAGAGGAAAAGACAAGTTCAGTTTTGGACAGTTGAAGTTTTATTGAGATATGTGAGTAGAAATGTAGTTGGAATGGTGGGAATGGAGCCAGGAGATATGCTGGCTATTCTTGATACTTCCCTGAAGAAGGGATCTAAAATTAATGTGATTCTCTGAGGCTTTTTTTTTTTCTTGCTAGGACTTTCAATCCTATATACCCAGAAATTTTCTCAGGGCATCCTTCATCTCATTGTTCCTGAGGCTATATATGAAAGGGTTTAAAAGTGGGGTCACCACAGAATAAAAGAGGGTCACAGTCTTCTGTGTTACTGCATCATGGCTTGATGATGGCATTACATACATCACCATCACAGAACCGTAGAACAGTGACACCACAGTCAAGTGGGACCCACAGGTAGATAAGGTTTTACGCCAACGTGCTCCTGAAGGAACTCTCAACACAGCTCTCAGGACCAGAACATATGTTCCCATGATGTAGAGGAAGGGTCCAAAAAGGATCAAAGCAGTTAAGATAGTCCAGCTGAACTCTATGAAAGGGGCCCTGGTGCAGGTGAGAGCTAGCAGGGGGCCTGGGTCACATAGGAAGTGGTCAATGACTTTGGAACCACAGAAGGACAATTGGGAGATGAGTATGATGGGAATCGGGTACCAGAGGAAGCCAACCACCCAGCAGCTGACCACCAGACAGGTGCAGAGAAGTCCTGTCATGATGGTAGGATAATGCAAAGGTTGGCAGATGGCCAGATACCTATCAAATGCCATAATGGCCAGAAAAAAGCATTCTGTAGTACCAAAGGAGAAGAAGAAGTAGAATTGAAGGAAGCATCCAGAGAAGGAAATCATCTTGGTCTTAGAGAGAAAGTTGACCAACATCTTGGGGACAGTAGAAGTGACATACCAGATTTCCAGGAAAGAGAAGTTGGCCAAGAGGATGTACATGGGATTATGGAGACGTTTGTCCCAGTGCACAGCACATATGATAGAACCATTTCCTGTTAGGATCATGATATAGATGATGAAGAAGAGTATGAAAAGGAGGATCTGAATGTCTCTGCTACAGGGGAATCCAAGGAGGATGAAACCATCTGTATCACTAGAGTTGTTGTAGGCGTTGGAGACATTCATTTTCCTGCATGTGATTAAAAAAAATGGCTATTACTCAATGAAAGAATGATCACCAATGGCAAAAGCTCTTTGAAGATCTCAATAAGAAATTTACATACAACAAACACTTCTTAATCAAATTTCTTAATCAATCAGAATATTGTACTATATGTAGTACATATGCAATTATATATATGTAATTGCTTTTGTGTATATAATATATGTGTATGTGTATACCTGTACATACATATACATACACATGTGTATATGTATACACACATACATATCTAGCCTCAATAACTCCAGGTTCTTGCTTTTAGGATTTTCATTGGTATGGAGAAGTTTTTCTACCAGAGCAGATTGGCTATGCAAATGTATTAGAGGGTTGCCTGAGGCATAGAGAGGTTAAATGATTTCCCCAAAGTCACACAGTATGTGTGAGAGGTGGAATTTGAACAGAGAGCTTCCTGACTCCCAGATAGGAAGAAGTGATCCGTGAGACCATACAATCCCAGCATTTATCATGAAAGGGCAGTAAACTTCAAGTCAAAGCCCTGAGTTTTCAAGCCCAGGTCTGCTATTTACTGACTATGCATCCTTAGACAAATCACTCAATTTTTCAGGAACTTAGTTTCCTCATCTGTAAGATGACAATAGCTTATCAAGTGATCTCTGAGTTTTCTCTTAGATCTGCTCTTCTGGGATTTAGTGTCTAATCAGGTCGCCACATCTATCGGCAATGTGAATTAGTGTCATTTATCTCAGTTCCTTCTAATTTATGAAATAAATTTCTATAACAGTATTTATAAACAACTCTATGTGATTATATTGGGGATGACCTCTAGTTTCATCTCTTTGCATATTTAAAATTTGGCTTTTCTCTCAACTGATACATTATAAAGATTTGAGGGACTCATCTTTTTCTTCCTTTTTCCTGCCTCAGCAATTTCTACAAGTGATTCACAACTGAGGCTGTGGGCAGGGGTGTACAAAATTTTGGAATTTTGAAAGTTCATCTGTAGTGTTCCTTCTCAGGAACCTTCTACGATCTATGAGCTCCTCAGGGCACTATACCTCCTCAGGTCTCCTTAGAGCTTAGATTTTAGTCTACTGCCATAATAAATCTGGTAAGGGGTTAGGAGCCATGTCATTAAGAAGTTCCCTTTGTTGCTTTCATTTTTTATCATGGAAGTTGCAAAGGCCAAAAGCTTGGATGAAACAAGGGCATTTGCTTCTAAAAGTAGAATTTCATGCCCTATGAAAGTTGGGGGCAAGATGTGTTTGGTTTTCCTGTCTTCTTGATCCTCTGGATCTACAATTCTGTGGGTGTCAAACTACTTCACCCACTCAAAACTCTGGTCTTGGATGGTCGTGTGTGTGTGTGTTGATTCCCATTTAGTAGCTATGAGTTCTTTAGAGATAACCCAATCTTTCCAACGCACAATTCCAGAGTTCTTAGGATAGGGGTGGGGAACTGTAGTGTCAAGGCCATGTGGAATCCTCTCAGTCATCAAGTTTGACCCTTTGACAGAATCCAAACTTCAGAGAACAAATCCCCTTAATAAAAAGTTCAGAGACTCCCCACTCCTGCCCTAGGGTCTACTGAAAAGTACATTTGATCTGTAGTCAGAGAAGCTTGGATAATTCCCCAGATCAACTTCTTATGAACTCTATGACCTTGACTCAGGTCATTTCATCTTCTTGTGTCTCATGTTGTTTACCTTGAGGAAATGAGGGAGTTGGATGAGATGAACTCTGAGCTCCTTTCCTGCTCTGAGTCCTGAGACCTGATGATCATGCCTCTGCTGCTTCCATTAAAAGAAATGGAAATATATGTTAGGTCATCAGACATAACAATCCCTTACAAGAAAAAGGATCTCTAAAACTCTTTTTTTCTTTCTCTTTCCCTCTCTCCGTCTATATATGTTCCTATGTCTAACCTGTATTTACAGTGATATCCATACTTATCTAATCCATATATATATATCACCTATATATCTATTTCTTTATCTTTATATTTACTCACATCTTTATCATTTCTGTCTCATTTTATCTCTCATTTCTCTCTCTAGCTCCACTCTCTCCTCTCCCTTGCTGTCTCTGTCATTTCTCTCTGTCTCTGTCTGTCTTCCTCTTTCAGGGAGGGAAAGAGGGAGGCTCTGTCTCATTTAATTAGCATTGGGAACTTCTAATTCAGAAGCTCATACTACTGATCTGTTTTGCAACTCTTTTCCAATTTATACTTTGAAAGAAGTATCTGGGGCACAGAGAAATTACGTGAGTAACCGATGGCCATGCAGTTAGCATGTTTGATAGGTAATATAAAATATATATATATATATATATATATATATACATATATATATATAAGGGTTTCATATTTTTGAAAGTTATGAAAAATCTATTTTATTTCATTTTAACTCTTGAAATAATTTTCTGAAAAATTCCTTTTCTGTGTAATTCTGATTGTCTGAAGATATGACTCAGATGCTTCTCAGAAAACATGAGAAGGAAAGAAAAGCCCATTTACTGCCATGTCTGTGAGATTATCACTGTACCAGGGCATTCATCCAGAGTACATGAATTACAAAAATAGTTTGTGTCTAAGACAGCTTCAAGTGCAGGGCTGGATTTTTTGTCATAAACTAGAGTATGAATACTGACTTATCCAGTTACTACTTGTTCAACCATGACTAAAGTGCTTACTTTCTTTGCTCTTAGTAGGATCTGAGGATATCAAAGGTCTTTAGAGCTCTAAATTACAGCTCTGATTGATTTCAAAATTATTTATCCAAATGTAATAGCAATAATAGGTAGCATTTGCATAGTGCTTGAAAGTTTGTCATTTTCTTCTCCCAAGTAGGTCCTATCATCATCTCCATTTTACACATAAAGAAGCTGAAGTTGAGAGAGGTTAAATGATTTGTCCAAGGTCATATGGCTAGTGAGCATCTCATCTTGCTGATTCGAAGACTGATACTTTAGTGCAGTCTCTGCTCCTAATAGAAGCACTGTCCCATTGGGCTCACTCAAATTTAATTTTAGTGACCTGGAAGCAGAGTTTCCTTCAATATTTGTTTTATACAGGACATTGCATCATATTGGATGGGGACACAGGTCGAATTATTCTGAAATAGTGTGTATACATACAAATTACTCAGACTGAACCAGTTTGATAGAGAAATAAAAACTGTTGTAATTGAATCTGATATCATTCATGGGAGAATATATTGTGAGACTTGGAGTCAGGAAAAGTTAGGTTCAAATCCTGACTCCAATACTAATACTGTGGGCAAGTTCCTTCACTTTTATGAACCTCAGTTTCCTCATTTGTATGCAGATATCTTTGATTTCAGCAACACATGAAAGCAAATCTCAATCCACCTATTATTTATGAAAGAGTTCTGGGGAGTTGAGATAAATAGAACTTAAGTGTTTGGTCTAGGGCCCTTCAGCAAAATTTGAACTCAAGTCTTCCTGACTCTAAGCCTGGCTCCCAGTTCACAGTGATGCACTGCTTCTATGTTTTTCTTTTTTAAAATTGAGATAGTACAAGTCATAGTATCTACATGGCAGGATTATTGTGAAACCTATACACAAAGGATGTTGCAAACCTTAATATGCTATAGAAACATCAACTATTATTATTAGTGTGAGAACCAGTTCACCACCTACCTTACTTGACTGAAATATCCCTTGCTGGTTTCCCATTCTGTAGACAAAACCTGAACAAACTCCTCTCCTGCAACATGAGCCTTACACAGAGCTCTAGAGAGTGCGAGTAGGAGGGGAACTAACTTGCTGAACCTCAAGAAGCGGACTCGGAGGTTTGTGGAAAGACTTTTTCATTGCAATCAGTTAGGTGAAGACACTGCTGATCGCGCAGGGGTATTTATAGTAGGCATTGGATGGACTTGTGCCATTAGTAGGACACTTATGAGATTGCTGGAGCACTAGATTTCCCCTCCCCAACACACACACACACACACACACACACACACACACACACACACACACACCCTGCATTTGCCTAACTCAGGTGGTCTAATTCAGGTTAGCAGCATGGTAAATAATGACTTTCATTGCTTTAGTGTGGGCAACACTACAGAGGGTTTGAGGATATAGTTAAAATTCATTTCCCATTGCATGCATTCTGTGCTCAAAAACCTCACAAATAATGAATGTATTCTCCCCTGTGATGTATAAAAATGCCCCTTGGAGGGAAAAAGTACCACCTGAGAACTGCCCAGTAACCAGACAGAGAGGGAGCCTCAGAATGAGTCTGATATAATAATCTCTGTATTTAAACAATTGTATTTGTTGTAAGTGCCGCATCCCCTTCTTTGTTGGAGAAATACAGAGAAACCTGGAGTCAAGAATTCCCCTTTCTTCTTCTGAGGGCTACAGATTTTATCAGTAGAGGTCTTCAAGCAAAGGAAGCCTGAGCTCTTGTGGTGATGGTTTGAGAGGATTCATGCTTCAGGGCGGAGGGTTGCACTGGATGAACTCAGAAGTCCCTCATAACTCTGAGATTCTGGGAGTCTCTGACTGTTTTCTTCTTGCTGTAAAACTTGTGTCCAGTCTAACAACCCGGCTAGAGAAGGGCAGTGACCATGGGGTTGGTGTGATGTTATCTCAGTGTTTGCTGGAGGAGGGAAGGGTATACGTATAAACTGCTTTGTAGGACGTGTCTGAGCTCCATTCTTTGAGGGATCAATTAATTATCTACAGAAGGAGAATAGCGTCTAGGGATAACTTGGTTCCGGTTTTTTCCTCCTCTTGAGAGCTTGCCGCTTCTGAGTCATCGCATTGAAATCTCAAAAAAATCCAACAAAACAAAACCCTTTGGGATTCTTCCTTATTTGGGAATGATATGATATTTGGGAAATGACACCAGTACTTTTTTTGATTTTTTTTTTCAAGAAGGTATGAGCATCAATCCATAACTTTACAAATATTATCTCATTTGAACTTCAACATAATGTAGAACAACAGGTGCTATAATGGTAGCACTTAATAATTGAGGAAACTGAGATTGATTAAGTGACTTGCCCATTGCCACACAGTTGGTATATGTCTGGGTTCGATTTGTGCCCAGATCATCCTGACTCCAGGTCCATTACTGTATCCACTGTACCACTTAACTCCATTATATTTGGATGAGTCTGTGATCTTCTTCACTCGTATAGGTCACTTCCTATTCTTGTTCTGCTGGGAGAGCCATGGGAAGTTTAAGGAGGGAAAAAAAGTGTGAATGAGCGAACCAGTGTGGAGAGTGGGAGAGTGGGTTGAAAATGCTGCTAGCCTGCTAAGATACCCTTTATTTTATGTGAAAAGGTAACCTTTGGGGTACTTCCCCTTTTATCACCAGCCCCCCATCCCACTCCAGTTCCCAGGCATTAATACTTTCTCTCCTGATTAATTAATTTCTATTCATTTATGTAATGTACTTCCCCTAAATAATCTAAGTCTTTGATTATAGAGACAGGTTTGACTTTGGAAATTCTTGGACAATTATTATAAGAAGAGGCTTTCACCTTCCTCACTGGAGACTCAAAGCTATTTGTTAATGTGTGCAGGTTTGTTGATTCGAAAAAAATTACTGAGAGCATATTTCAGGCTTTGTGTGGAGACAGCATGACAGAGTAGAAAGAAAGATCTGAGTTTGAATCTTACCTCAGACACTTATTATGTGATCATGGACCAGTCAGAACCTTTCTCAGTTCAATTTCTGCATCTGTAAACTGGAGATAATAATGGCACTTACCTGATTGCATTACTGAGAGGATCAAAGGATCTAGTGCATGTAAATAATGCTTTTCGAACATTAAAGTTATCAAATGAGAATCTAACCATATTTTAAACCTCATAATGAATTTTCACCAGGAATTACTACTATTATTAATTACTATTACATGCAATACTGAAAGTATATGGTGGTGAGGGGACTTCACATGTGCTAGAAGACTTAGAATTTGTCCTTAGCTTTACAGGAGACTCCTCTAGTCTTATTCCTAGATTTTCTATCTAATGACGCCTCTCTTTCCAGTTATGTGGGAGTATACTTCGCTGACTCATCTTGCTTTTCCTTAAACCTCCAACAACATGACTCTATTTATACAAAGCCAGAAACAATAATCACACATTTAAGCCTTAATCATAAACATTTACTTAGCAATAAAGCAAAGGAGATAATACTAATATCATAAGTTCTCATATATCAAAGCAAATGCACACATAATAAACATATCACAATCTACAAAGATTAACAAATTAATCTTTGTTCTACTGTCTAAACAATGCCCTCAACATCTGTAGGTGAGAGTGGGCATTTTTCCGGAACTTTCACAGGGGACTCCTATGCCCTTATTCCTAGATTTTCTACCCTAATGATGCTTCTCTTTCCATCTATGAGGGAATATACATCCCTTACTCATCATGCTTTCTCTTAATCCTCCAACAATTTGATTCTGTTTACACAAAGTCCTGCATCATAATTACACCTTTAAGCCTTAATCATAAGCAAAAGAAGAAATGCTAATATCATAAGTACTCCCATATCAAAGGAAATACATAGATAGTGAATGTATTACAACCTACCTATATATGTATATATGTGTGTGTGTGTGTGTATATGCACACACATACACACATGCACACACACACACACACACTTTGGTTCTACTATCTTCAGTAATGCAGTCATCTGTTGGTGAGAGTGGGCACACAGAGAAATTTTTCTTAAAGACATACGAGTGAGGGGGAATCATGTGCTCAGAATAGTGTTTGTGTCCAAAATTTTGAACATCAATGACCTCCTTCTGTCTCAGGACCTGTCCCTAGAAAGTATTTCTATCACAAAGAAAACTAATTTATGTGCTGAGTGATTTTTATGGTTCTTTGTTCTGATTTGTTTATCAGTTCAGTTTGAGTTAGTCTTGACTGCGATTTGACACATCACAGTGAATCATGTTATTATTTTGTAAGGAAAATCAGTTAAGGAGTTCAAACCAGCAGGAGGCATTGGGGACAACTCCATAGGGGGTAGCAGGTTCTGAAGCTCTCAGCCTACAGATGGTCAGGCAGTCCTATAACTGGTCAGAATGATTACAGAGTCCCTTTGCTGATAGTCGATACAGAGCTCCATGGGATTGCCCAAATGTGGTGTCTGGTCTTAGTTCTTGGGTGAGGAAGAGCACTTGCATTCCAGAGCATGTGCCTTCAGAAGAGCTGGGAGCCTGGTCACAGTTCAAAGTTATAAAGGAGTGCTTGCTTGTGGCCACACACAGGCCAGAGCAAGGCCAAGAGAGAGGTAAAAACACCTCTCCTCAGGTCATACCAGTTTGAGAGAACAGAAAACTTACAGATTCTCCAATATTTGTTCTAAAAGTATCTTCAAAGTAACCTGAAGCTTTGAACAGTGCTCCCTCTAGTCAGGGAATAAAGTCTAACTTCAAAAGTCATGAAATAGGCTGGAAAAATGAGCAAACCATAAAAATATGACCATGCACAATTACTATGGTGATATGGAAGAGCAGAAGTCTACAATGTCTAATCTTCTACATCCAATAACTCAAAGAAAAATATGAATTGATCTCAGGTACAAAAAGAATGCCCAGAAGATCCCCAAAAGGGTTTAAAAAATCAAATAAATGAGGCAGAGGAAAGATTGGCAGAAGAAATGAGAGTGATGCAAGAAAATGTAGAAAAACGTTATCTTTTGGTAAAAGGCACAAAAATATTGATTCAAACAACACCTTAAAAACCAGAATTGGTAAAATGGTAAAAGAGAAGAACTCCTTAAAGAGCAGAATTGGCCATATGGAAGAAAAGTACAAAAATTTACTGAAGAATGGAATTCCTTGAAATGTGGGATTAGAAAAGGAGGCACAAAAATCACTGAAGAAAATAATTTCTTTGGGCAAATGGATGCTAATGACTCCATGAGATATCAAAAAAAAATAAAACAACATGAAAAGATTGAAAGAAATAGAAGAAAATGTGAAATGCCTCATTGGATGACAATAGACCCAGGGGAGATTATTTAAGCATCATTGGACTATCTTAAAGTCATGATTAAAAAGAGAGCTAGGCATCATCTTTCAAGATATTATATATTCCCTGATGTTCTTGAGGAAAAGGCAACAGAAATGGAAAGAATCTATTAACCACTTCCTGAAAGAGATTCCCACATGAAACATACCAGGAATATTATAGTCAAATTGCAGAGCTCCAGGGACAAGTGGAAACTGCTGGAAGCAGCCACGAAGAGACAAATCAAAGACGATGAAACTACAGGCAGTATTACATAAGATTTGATGGCTTCCAAATGAAAGGTATGGAGAGCTTGGAATATGATATTCTAGAGAGGAAAGGACCTTGCAAAAGTGAGTATAATCCTTCAGGGGAAAAATGGATATGCAATGAAAGAGAAGTCTTTCAAGCATTCCTGATGAAAATATCAGAGATGAATAGAAAATTTGACTTTCAAATACAAGACTTAAGGGAAACATACAAAGCATAAACAAGAAAGAGAAATCAGAAAGGATTTAATAAGATTTGAATGTTTATGTTTCTTCATTGGAGGATAAATGTAACTCCTAAGAACTTTCTTGTTACTAGGGCATTTAGAAGGAGTACATAGATGTGTCTTGGATATGAGGGAATGTTATAAAAAGACAAAATTAAAGGATGATAAAGGGGAGTGCATGGAGGGGAGGGGAAAGGAGAAAGAATGGAAGTAAGTTGTCTTTTATAAAAAAAGATGTGAGAGAGCTTTTACAGCAGATGAGGAGATAAAGGAGGTGGTGGGAGTGCTTGAACCTTAGTCTTATCAGAATTAGTTCAAAGAGGGAATACATACATATTTAGATATAGAAATCTTTCTTACCCTACAAGAAAATATGTTTATAGGATAAAAAAAGAGGCTGATGGAAGGAAGTGTGGTTTAGGGAAGGGGGTAGTCAGAAGTAAAATACTTTTCAATATGGATAGGATGAAAGGCAAGAATAAGGACATCAGGGAAAAATAGGAAGAAGGAAAAGATGAAGTTAGTAATCATAACTGTCAAAAATTTTTTATAGCAAGTTTCTCTGTTAAAAGCCCTCATTTCTCAAATACATAGAGAACTGAGGGAAATTTACAAAAAAAGACCCATTCCTCCATTGACAAATGGTCAAAAGATATGAACAAGTAGTTTTCAGATGACATTATCGAAGATTTTTATAGTAATATTCAAAATGCTTAAATCACTCCTGGCTAGAGAAATTCAAATGTAAATATCTCTGCAATACCACTCCAAACCTATAATTTTTGTTAATATGATAGAAAAGGAAAATGACAAATGTTATAGAAGGTGTGGGAAAATGGAGACAATAATACACTATTGGTGGAATTGTGAATTGATTCAGCCATTCTGGAGAACAATTTGAAGTTTTCCCCAAAGGCTATAAAACCAAGGATTCCCTTTGAATCAGCAGCACCATTACTAAGTCTGTGTGCCAAAGAGATTAAAATCTAAAAACAAAAGGACCTATATACATATATATGGGTATCTATCTATCTATCCACATAATACATATACATGTAATATTTAAACCGTTCTTTTAGAGGTGTCAAAGAGTTGGAAATGGAGGGGATGCTCATCAGTCGATGAATGTCTGAACAACTTGTGAAATACAACTGAGATGGAAAACTATTGTACTATATGAAATGATGAGTCAGATGCACTCAGAAAAACCTGGAAGGACTTCAGTGAACTGATACAAAGTGAAATGAGCCGAACCAAGGGAACATTATATACAGTAGCTGTAGTACTATGCAATGATCAGCTGTAAATGAGTTAGATATTCTCAGCAAAACAATGATCCAAGGCAATTACAAAGGACTTATGATGAAAAAGGTGTTTTTCCTGAGAAAAAAACT
The DNA here is from genome assembly GCA_023548195.1 of Bettongia penicillata ogilbyi. Taxonomy (NCBI): domain Eukaryota; kingdom Metazoa; phylum Chordata; class Mammalia; order Diprotodontia; family Potoroidae; genus Bettongia; species Bettongia penicillata. The sequence continues at coordinate 3,537,847 of JAJHZJ010000051.1, read as the reverse complement.
GATGTAGTCTGAATTCAGATTGAAATACACTTTTCTTTTACTTCATATTTTGTCCGTTTTTTTCATTACATGGTTAATATGAAAATGTTGTGCATGACTGCACATGTAGAAATTATATAGAATTGTTGCCTTCTCAATGAAGGGGGAAGAGAGATAAGGAGGGAGAGATTGGAACTCAAACTGAAAAAACTTGAATATCAAAAATGTTTTTCATGTAATGAGGAAAAACAAATATTGGACAAATAGAAGGAAGTCAAGAATTCTAAGGAGAATATTCCAGAGAGGCAAGGTGAAGAAAGATGGAATGTGGTGTGTGAAGAACAGCAAATACAGCACTGTGGCTAGATCATAGGAACTGATATGGGGAGTAATGTGTCTGGAAGGACAGGAATAGTCCAGAGCAGGAGTGGGGAACCTGTGGCCTTCAAAAACCATGAGGCCCTCTCGGTCCTCAAGTGTGGTCCTTTGACTGAGTCCAACTAAGTTTTACAGAACAAATCCTTTTATTTATTATCATCTATTTATTTATCTATCTATCTATCTATCTATCTATTTATTCATTTAACTTTTTACATTCATTTTCACAAAATTTGGGGTTCCATATTTTCTCCTCTTTTATCCCCTCCCCCACCCCAATACCCCAAGCAATCTAATTTTCCCTATCTCCAATCTGCCCTCTCTTCTCTCATCCCTCCCTTCTCTTGTATCCATCTTCTCTTTTCTCCTGTAGGGCCAGATGACTTTCTATTCCTCATTAACTGTATGTCTTCTTTCCTAGTAGCAACAACAATACTAAACAGTTGTTCCTAAAACTTTGAGTTCCAACTTCTCCGCATCCCTCCCTCCCCACCCATTCCCTTTGGGAAGGCAGGCAATTCAATATAGGCCGTATCTGTGTAGTTTTGCAAATGACTTCCCTGATAGTCGTGTTGTGTAAGACTAAGTGAATTACCCTCCATCCTAACCTGCCCCTCATTTTGTCTCTTCTGTCTTTTGATCCTGTCCCTCCCTGAGTGTTGACTTCAAATTGCTCCCTCCTCCCTTTGCCCTCCCTTCCATCATTCCCCTCCTGGCTTATATCCTTCTCCCCCACTTTCTTATACTGTAAGATAGATTTTCATACCAAAATGAGTGTGCATTTTATTCCTTCCTTTAGTCAAATGTGATGAGGGTAAACTTCTTGTTTTTGTTTTTTTTCTCAGCTCTCCTCTTTTTCCCTCCACTAAAAAGTCTCCTACTTGCCTCTTAAATGACATATAATTACCCCATTCCATTTCACCCTCTTTCCTCCCACTACATTTCTCTCACCATTTACCTTAATTTCTTTTAAGACATGGTCCCATCCTATTCAATTCAATCTGTGCTCTCTGTCTCTGTATGTGTGTGCATGTGTGTGTGCGTGCATGCATGTACATGATTGTGTATGGACCCACCAACTACCCAGATACTGAAAAGTTTTAAGAGTTACAAATATTGTCTTTCCATGTAGGAATGTAAACAGTTCACTTCTGGTAAGTCTCTTAAGACTTCTCTTTGCTGTTTACTTTTTCATGCTTCTTCTCATTCTTGTGTTTCAAAGTCAAGTTTTCTTTTCAGCTCTGGTCTTTTCATCAAGAATGATTGAAAGTCCTCTGTTTCATTGAAAGACCATATTTTCCCCTGAAGTATTATACTCAGTTTAGCTGGGTAGGTGATTCTTGGTTTGAGACCTAGTTCCTTTGACTTCTGGAATATCCTATTCCACACCCTAGATCTTGCGTTATCCTGATTTTATTTCCACAATACTGGAATTGTTTCTTTCTAGCTGCTTGTAAGATTTTCTCCTTGACCTGGGAGTTCTGGATGCTAGCCACAATGTTCCTAGGAGTTTTTCTTTTTGGATCTCTTTCAGGCGGTGATTGATGGATTCTTTCAATACTTATTTTGCCCTCTGGTTGTAGAATCTCAGGGCTGTTTTCCTTGATAATTTCATGGAAGATGATATCTATGCTCTTTTTTTGATCATGAGTTTCAGGTAGTCCCATGATTTTTAAATTGTCTCTCCTGGATCTATTTTCCAGGTCAGTTGTTTTTCCCATGAGATATTTCACATGCTCTTCCATTTTTTCATTCTTTTGGTTTTGTCTGGTGATTTCTTGGTTTCTTGTAGTCATTAGACTCCATCTGTTCCATTCTAATTTTGAGAGAACTATTCTCTTCAGTGAGCTTTTGAACCTCTTTTTCCATTTGGCTAATTCTTCTTTTGAAAGCATTCTTCTCCTCATTGGCTTTTTGAACCTCTTTTGCCAATTGAGTGAGCCTATTTTTCAAGGTGTTATTTTCTTCAGCATTTTTTTGGGTCTCCTTTACCAAGGTATTGACCCGTTTTTCATGCTTTTCTTGCATCTCTCTCATTTCTCTTCCCAGTTTTTCCTCCACCTGTCTAACTTGCTTTTCAAAATGCTTTTTGAGCTCTTCCAAGGCCTGAGCCCACCAGACATCCCCCTGGGATGTCTGGGGTGCCGAGGCCCGGCCCTTCACGTCTTTCCCTGATGGCAAGAATATGTCGGGATCATTTGCATCTGTTCAAAAAAACTCTCCATGTTCTTATTTTTCTTCCCTTTTCTAGGCATTTTCCCAGCCAGTTACTTGACTTCTGAGATTCCTGTCCACCCCCGCCTAGATCCGCCCAGCTAGTGCTTGGGGTCTGAGATTCAAATGGGCTTTCCGCCGCTCGGCTGCTAATCTATGTGAGCTTTAGTTCTAGTGCTGGGGTGGGGACAGGGCCGCCTCCCAGGCTCAGTTTCCTCAGGGGCTTTATGCAGAGACCTTCAATAATGGAGCGGGGTGGGGCAGGGCTGTCTCCCAGGCTCAGCTCCCTCAGGTTGTTTATGCAGAGACTTTCAGTAATGAAGATCCTGCCTGCTGCTGGGGGAGTCCTGAGCCGCAGCCGCTGCTGACTCCACCACCGCCCCCGCCTCTTCCTCCACCGCTTCCTCCCGAGAGGTCCCGAACCACAGAGACACCCTGCTCCCCTCGGCCAGCCAGCCATCTCTCTCACTGACCTGTAGCTTCTGTGGGCGGAGGGACCTTCCCGGCCACCAGAGCTTCCGTCCCTGAAGCCTGCTCAGATCAGCTTCTCTGGGGCAGCGTCCAGGGCAGCGCTGTCCCTGGAGACAGCTCTCCAGGGCTCTCTGGAACAGAAATCTCTTCCACTCTGTTTCTGCACCCCCTGCAGTGATCCAGAACTTATGGGGACCTCTTTTTACATTAACTCTATGGGCTGTGGGTTTGGAGCTCGCAAATGTGCATCTTTCTACTCCGCTATCTTGATTCCGCCCCCCAACAAATCCTTTTATTAAGGAGATTTGTTCTGTGAAATTTTGATACAAAGACTATACTGTTACAGAATGTGAAAAACTTTAATAATCAACAGATGATTTTCTATTTAATACTAGAAGTAACAGTGAGGTACTTTAGTTTTTTAAGTAGAGCATGTGTGACATAATCTTATCTGTACACTAGGAAAATCACTTGTAGTGGGAAGGGGATGGAAGCAGGGAAAATAATTATGAGGTGTGACAGCAGTCCAGGTGAGAAGCAACAAGAGAACTGATGTAGAATGGTAACTTTGTCAGTTGGGGACAAAGGCAAACCAGAGAGATGTCAGTAAGAAATGATATCATTTGGTAACTCATTTTCTGGAGTGAATGAAAGTGGAAAAAAAAAAACTGATTACACTGACATTACAAAAGTAGTTGAGTGGAAGGAAGGTTACTAAGTAATGAATGCTAATTATCCAATTAATCGGGAGCAGTCACCTTCCTCAACTTTGGCACTGGATCCTGACTACAAGGGGAAACAAACTTTTATACTTCAAATCATTTACTCAAATAATTTAATTAAAAGAAAACAATACAACATTAGGTAATCTGATTACTAATTGGGTTTAAGATTAAGAATTTTTAAGTTGTGAGGGAGAGAGCAAATAGGAACAATTTACCCCTTTCCTAAAAAGGGAGATCCCATTCCCCGCACCAAGTGACTGTAAGCAATCACAGAACCATGGAAACAATAACTGATTTATTAGTTAGGGTTACTTTTCAGAAAAGATATGTAGAATCTCATTGACTTTTTGGTTAATTTAACATAGGTCCTTATTTTCGGAGTATTTAAGGAGTAGGTAGAGGAGGTCCAGATTTGCAGTCATACAAGGTTATGTTTAAACAATGGAATAAGATCTTGTTTGATTTCCACAAATGATTAAAATTTTCTAAGCAGATAGAAATTGAACTAGACCTATAACTAAATAGAAAGAGAACTAGCTAGCTTCAGAATTTAGTCAGAAGATAAAGTCAGTGTGATTCAATCAGTTCTTAAAATTAACCACTTGTTTTTACAAATCTCCTAAATTTCCACTTTTGGTTTAGGAGGGAGTGGGCAGGCTACTTCTCCCACCCCAATCACTTATCTATAAGCCAAATTTATAATGTTTTTAAAATGCATTCATAACCAGAATTATATAACTCAATTTACAGATCAAACTACTTAGAGAGCTTATGATGGAGTAACAGGCAGATGTACAAGTCATCCAGGTAATCAAGAAAACTGAAACATAAACAGCATGAAACAAAAGGGCAAAAAATTATAAGAATGATCCTCACTATTAACTAGCATCAAATCCCCTTGTGTCCTAGTAACGCACTGCCAATATCCATTTAGTCAGTACCTTTTGGGTCCCACATGTCTCATGTAGTCATCTAGTTCCTACATATCTTCTCTTGGACATTCTCAGAACAGCTCTGAAGAAAGCTCTGCTTCTCTGGTTCCAAACTACTTCAGAGATTCCTAGGTAATTCTGTTAATCACAGCTGTCAGTAACAAGACAATGCAATTTAGGATAATCTCTAAAATTTGGTTTTTCAAATTTGAGACTTCAGAGAATTTAGTTTTTTATGTAGTTCTTGCTGTTTCGATCTTCGCTTAAATTCTGTATCTAAAATAAGAATCTAACAAACATTTATGAATGTCTAAGCATAAAATGACCTCTTCTGTCTTTTAAAATTATCAGACAAGTACTTTAAAAAAGGGAAAAAAATTTCACTTTCTTTACAATTGTCTGTGAATTTTTATATATAAAATCCTCAATGCAATTTTGAGAACCTGTTTCTAACACACAATTTCCATGATAGATACATTTGGTATATACTATGTGTATATGTATCTACACTCACATATACATGCATATGTGTACACACATATATGTATATACATATATATCTATATATGTGTGTGTATATGTACGTATGTATGTATGTAAGTAGTTCTTAGAGAAAAGAGTCTGATCCTGTTTCTTTCTCAAATTTATTATTCCATTTAATTAGAAAACTGTTACATTACATGTTTGTCTCATTACTTTGTCTAGTTCCCCCTTTTGAAAGCTGTCATCCCTATATTATAATTTGACCACAAATACAGATTAAAATTGTAAGATTTTTCAACTTTACATCCTATTATAGTAACGCAGAAATGTTCCACTATCACTCCATTAACTAACAGATTTAGTATTGTACTTATAAAACTTGTACTGTTGTCCAGCTCATGTTATAGAAATTTTCTATGGAAAAAAAATGAGGGATGCAAGTATAGCAATGTTAAGACTTAAGGTCACAGATTGACCTGACCTATACCTTAAGAGGGAAAAAACTCCATTAACTCTGTTTGATGCCAGGTATTAACCATATATGAGGCCATCTATTAGTCACAGATATCCAAAGGCAGGTTAAGCAGGTGGGTAATTTTCTGTTCAGAAAGGAAATACCACAATGAGGAAACTGAGTCAAGGGCTACTACTTTAGAGCATACTAAAGTTGTCCCTTCAACTATTTCCAGGTACAGACATCTGTCTATCTGTAGTCCTCAGGCTGCATCCTATGCCATTTTCTACTACTGACTGCCTAACAATCCAGACAACTATCCCTGTAATCAAACAATAGTAAAATATAACCCTAAGGGTGATACTTTGAATAAAAAAACTTCACTACTCACAGATTGGTCTTGACTATTATCAGCTTCTCATCTTTCCCTAAGAGTGACATTTCACTTACCTTTTCTTTATACATTTAAACTAACCACATTCTAGGGTTTCATATATACAAAAAATACCTGATAGTTGACTCATATTGAAGTTACATCTTGAAATCTCCCTATAACTTTTCATAATTTTTATAAATGACAGACACAATATTTTAAATGAAAACTCACTTTTATGATAAGCACTTTTTTACCTGTTTTAAAAACAAATATACTACTTTAAATATTTAGCTGTTTTAAATATCTGTGTGTTTGGATACATACTGGTATTGTTCATTTCTACATTGCTAGAAGACCTTCACTTCTTTTTTTCTTTTAAAATTTCCTTTCAGTTTATGGAATAAAACAGACATTTCTGTAACATAGAATAATAAAATTACTATGTACAACTTGTTGATACATTCAAATATACAACAGAATTATCATGTACATTTGTTTTCTACCCCTCTTCTGAGATGACTGCCATTAGACACAAATTCCAGAGTTGCCTGATCAAGGAGATAATAAAGGAACAGTTCAAATATTGCAGAGTCACAGTCAGGATAGCACAAAATTTAGCAGCTTCCATAAACTTTGGAATATGATATTGTAGAGGGCAAAGGAGCTTGGATTACAACCAATAATGACCTACCTAGAAAACTTAGTGTAACCCTTTGGGGGAAGAATGGACATTCAAGGAGATAAAGGATTTTCAAACACTCTTGATGAAGAAACATGAGCTGAATAGAAAATTTGACTTTCAAAAACGGGACTCAAGAGGAACATAAAAAGTTAACAGGAAAGGGAAATCATAATGGACCTAATAAAGTGAAACTGTTTATATTCCTACATGGGTTGATAGTGTTTGTTACTCATAAGATCTGTTTCATTATTAGAAGTGTTCGAAGGAGTATACATAGATAGAGGGCATAGGTGTGAGTTGAATATGAAGGCATGATATGTAAGAAATAAAATTATGGCCTGAGACATGAATGTCCTGAGAGAAAAACTAAGGAAGAGGTAGAGTGTTGTAAATTGTCTCACACAAAAGAGGAAGGAAAAAGCTTTTATTGTGGATTGGAAGAGGAGGGAGGTTAGAGGGAGAGAGTGAACCCTACTCTCTTCAGAATTGGCTCAAGAGGGAATAAAAAATATAGGCAATTGGGTATAGAGATCTATCTTGCCATTTAAGAAAGTAGGAGAGGCAGAGTATAAAAGAAGGTGGGATAATAGGAGAGAGGGAAGATTGCAGGAAGGGGTAATCAGAAGCAAAACACTTGAGACATGACAGGGTGAAAGGAGAGAGAATGGAATAAATGAATAGGGGTAATCGATGGAGGGAAATGTAGTTAGAAATAGTAATTGAGAATAAAAAATTGAAGTAATTTCCTCTGATAAAGTCCTAGTTTCTCTAATATGCAAAAACAAAGTCAAATATGTAAAAACGAGAGCCATTTCCCAACTGATGAATGATCAAAAAATATAGACAGCTTTCAGGTGAAATAATCTATTTCTATTTAGATTGTCTACTAGACCAGAATAGATAAATGACAAATGTTGGAGGGAATGTGGAAAAAATGAGACATCAATGCATTGTTGTCAGAGTTGTGAACTGAATCAACGATTTTATAGAGCAATTTGAAACTATACCCAAAGGGCTATAAAACCAAGCCTTTCACCTAGCAATACTACCACTGAGTCTGTATCTCAAATGAGATAAAAAACAAAAAAGGAAAGGATCTATATGTACAGAATTGTTTATAGTAACTGTTTTCTGGGGGTAAAGAATTAGAACTTGAGGGAATGCCCATCATTTGGGGAATGACTAAATAAGTTGTGGTATGTGATTATGATGTAATGCTAGTATACTATAAGAAATGAAAAGCAGGATGCTCTCAGAAAAGCTTGGAGAGTCATACATACGTTGACACAAAGTTAAATGTACTAGTTACAAAGTAACAGCAATACTGTAAGATAATCAGTTATCAGTGAATTTGTTTTTCTAAGTAATACAAGGAACCGAGCCAACTCTGAAGAACTTATGATGAAAAAGACTATTCATCCCCAGAGAAAGAAGTGATGGTATCTGAATACAGATTGACATATACTTTTTAAAATTTATTTTTCTTGCTGTTTTTTTGTCTATGTTTTCTTTTAGAACATGACTATTACGGATATGTTGTCATGACTACACTTGCATAAACTTTATTGAATTACTTGCTGTCTCATTGGAGGGCATTTCAGAGGGAGGAATGGAGAGAATTTGGAACTCAAATTTTTAAAAGAAATTTTGAAAATTGTTTTTATATATATCTGGGGAAAAAATTAAGTAATAAATGCAGAAAAATAAAAATGTTGTTTTTCTTTTCTTCTTTTTTTTTTATAAATTAACATATTTGTTTTTGGTTGTCAACAGTTACTTCCATGAGTCTTAAATTTTGACCCCCTCCCTGGCCACTCCCTCCCCGAGATGTCATGTAATCTCATATGCATTCTACACATACATTCTTCGTGAACACATTTTCACATTAGTCATGTTGCATAGAATGATTAGAAAAAATGTGAGAAATCATGAGAGAAACCAAAGCAAAACAAACTAAAACAAAACTCTAGAGAAAATAGTCTTCATACTGTGTTCCAATTCCATAGCTCTTTCTCTGGATGTGGATGCCATTTTGCCTCAATAGTCTTTTCGGAATGTTTTAGGTCCTTGCATTGCTGTGAAGCGCTAAGTCTGTGAGAACCAGTCCTGTCACACTATGGCTGTTACTTTGTACCACGCTCCCCTGGTTCTGCTCCTTTCCGTCAGCATTGATTCATATAAGTCCTTCCAGCCCTCTCTTCAGTCCTTCTGATCATCATTTCTTATAACACAATAGTATTCCACTACGTTTATTAACACAGCTTGTTCAGTCATTTCCCAATTGAGGGGCATCCCCTCGATTTCTAGTTCTTGGCCACCACAAAGAGAGCTGCTATAAAGATTTTTGTGCATGTGGGACGTTTTCCCATTTCTATGATCTCTTTGGGATATAGTTGTAGAAGTGATAATATTGGATCAAAGGGTATGCACAATTTTGTGACCCTTGGGGCATGGAAAAAAATATTTCCAGTAGCATTTCTTACCCAATGGTCTTTCAAATTTTACAACATAAAAGAATTTAAAAATACAGTAATAACATACATAGCACCATGCATTGAAAACATGAAACAAAACTAATTAGTAGTCAGATAAAATGAATTCAGCCCAATGAATTTTCTAATTATTCCACATAAAATAAATAATTTTTAAATTTGTGGTATTTTATACAAATTACATTTACAATCCAGTAGAGAATAACTTTGTCAAAACCAAAAATAGTAATAATAATAGTCAATGTTTCTGTAGTATTTACCATAGCCTAGTTATTGTGTTATGCATTTAAAAATTCTTGGATAATTTTAATCCTTACAACTCCAGGAGGTAGATACCATTATTATTTTCATCTTTTCATATCAAGAATCTGAGACAAGCAGAGATAAGATAACTTGCTTAAGATCATTACATGGCTAATACATTTCTGAGACTGGAGTGTAGCTCAGGCTTCCCTGAATCTTCTCAGCTTTTTGTGGTTGCTGCTGTTCAGTACCTTTACATGCGAACGTGGAATGAGAGGGCTGAAAATGAAGGAGGGATAGTTTCTTTGATCTAAAGCAGTCATGGGGGCCTCTGAGCTGGGATAGGAGTACTCAGGAGGTCCTTTTCCACAGGCCCCTTTTTGGTTTAAATCACCCTTTCAGTTCCTTAATTAAATTTTACTCATGTTTAAGTTGCCCCTTGATTTAAACAATCTTTTCTTTTTTTCATGTTCAAGGAAGGGTTAAGTACCAGGCAAATTTAAACTGTAAACTCAATACTTATTTATTTTTCTTCATTCTGGGATTACTTTCAAACTATCTTCCTTTCTCGGTTATGCTAAAACAGTAGATCTAACAGTCTTCTGGGGAAGGGAATTATCTAGGTGCTGCTTAGTCCTAACACTTCTACAAATTTAAACTTTTCTTTTTCCCTCCAGCATATTCCATAATCGTACCCTGAAACTCACTATGATATTTCAGAAGACAGTGAGTTCCTGAAATTACCAAAAGTCCCAGGAGTTAATTCCTGTGATCTTAAAATGATTAATCTCCCAACCTACAACTCCAGTGAGATGTTTTTAGCAGTTTTTTGAAAAAACATTCCCCACTGAAGGCCTAAGTGGGACTATTTACTCATTGCTGAGACAACTACTTCAAGTATGAAACTTCATTAATATATCCTAGTATACCAAGCTCTTTTGCTACAGCTTTTTAGCAATTTTTATGATTGGCTGCATTTTGCTCTCAGACAACCTTCAAGGTAATAGAATATATTAGGAACACTAAATATGATGCAAGATACGGTTTTCCTACATTTTACAAAGAAACAAAGATAGACAAAATGATGCTTGCTAGGCTTAATTTTTTTTCAAATTTGCAATAATTAAAAAAGGTGAATTTTTTTAGGGGGTAAAACAAAGGACCATTTGAATCCCTTGAAGACTTATTCCCAATGTCACAAAATTCAATAGCATGCTGTTTTTTTCATTCTCATAGCTATCAAGAGCATTCCCATGGTGAAAGGCTACCAGAAGTCCATTCAAGGAGGAACCATAAGAATCCATAATCTTTCAGCATCCCTACGGTTAAATTTAAAAAGAAAACTAAAACTTAATCTTAATTATAATCCATTCCATTCCTGTGGAAAATTTAATCTAAAAGAAACCTCCCTACTGCTGAGGTAACTTAATCAAAACTAAACTGCCACAATCCCCTGAGTAAATCAGTGGAAAGCTAAACCTAAACCTTACCTCATCTCTGAAGAAATAGGGATTGTGTGCAGCAGTTGGATGTTCATGTGCCATCTTTCGCAGAAAAGTTCCTCAATAAAAAATGAACCAGTGATCTCTAGGAGTTTTTCTGGAAGACTGTCACCCATGGGTGGGGTGCCCATGTCATTCATCCTTAAAAAGTCTCCCTAGACCTTGTCATCTCTATTAGCTATCACCTTATATGTCAATTTTTAAATAAACCTCCTTGAAAAAGTTATCATAAAGTAACAAATCTGAGCACATAATTGATCTGTCACTCAGACAGACACACCAACAGATTCAGGAGCACTCAAACTCAAATAAATTTGGCATAATGAATCTTTCACGGGTTGGCATGGGACACCTACAGCCAAGATTGAGTCATTTCTTATAGCATAATTGGAGGCCAATGTCCAACGTCCTTTCGAATACTTGCCCATGACTTCTTAAAATCCTTCCTGGCAATAGGCAATCCTCCATATCTTATATAGTAACAAAACATAAGATCACAGAAGCTCATTTAAGACCTTTCACAGAATGACTGAGGAGTTTTGTCAGCATCAAGCATGACATGACCTTCACTGATATACCTGGGCCTATTAAGGACGCATGTGATCCAAATGAGAGAATTTCCAAGAGGTCTATTGTAACTTCTGCCAAATTCTTTTTTTTGCTAAGTGATGATGCTATGTGATGTCTTTTTTTTGGAAAGAAAACCCTAATTTTTAAAATTATAGACAACTTTGAGATATGTTAGAAACATATCACTTTGAATTTAGTATGAAAAGTCGTTGGAAGAAATGAAAGCAGACAGTGTGAGATATTTCATTGAACTTGGTGACTGTCCTCCAGAATTTCAGCTTAGGTTTTTTTCAGTTTTCTTCATAATCCTCTGGATGAAATTTCATGTATTGATATATAGACTTCAGCATATTAAGAATTTTAAACTTTAATAAGACAATGTCCAACAAAAATTACACCCAGGAACTGGTGATTCCCCAAACTGGTACTCATCATTAGGTTTTAGTACAGTATGCTGTTCAACAAAGAGTACATTAGCTCATGAAGCCCAATCTGTGGTCCAATGAAAAACATTACTTTAGTGATTTAGTCATTCTTGTAAGTCTTTAGAAGAGAAAATTGTAAACAATGTCTATGGTATCAAAGATGTTGAGTAAGGCAAGGCAAGATCCTTCTAGTTCTACTTTTCTGTTGCTTTCTGTTAATGAACAATGCATTTCATAGTTCACCAAAGAACTCAGAAGTTGTGGATGACTTCCCTGATTCAAATTATGAGAAAATATGTATATTTTATGTTGTGAAGTTACAAGGGGAAGCAAAGCCAGAAAAAGTAAGAGACTCCAAGGCTGCTGAAGTTTGGTAACAGGACTCATTTCAATTCTTTAGATATACATGCACAACATTGTTAGGCAGTAGGGGCAGAAAGAGGAAAAGCAACAGACTATGCCCTCAAGGAACCTGAAATATGATAGTGAGGATAACATGTGCCCAGAAATAAATATAAGGTACAATGTGATAAAGGTAGAGGAGAGGGCTATGCAAAATGTTACCAGAATTTGAGGAAGAGAGTATTCCATTTTAAGGGACATCACATAAATTGCTTTGGAAGAAGCACCTGAACCCATAAGAAATGTAAGGATAGCAAGAGGAGAAAATTTCTAGGAAATAAGTTACAGGCATGAGTTAGGTTGGGTGATGGTGACCCACACAGAATTGGAAACGGAGACAATGAAGTTGTGGAACCAGACTAGAGCCCGATTGTGGATGATTTTAAATACCAAGCTCTTTGCAGAGGAAGTTTTCTAAATCAGGACTTCTTAAACTTTTGGTTTTGACCCCATATAGGGTTGTGAGAAATTTGGCAACAGTAAATGGTTTCTGAACGTACAAAGACCAAAAATTAATTCAAAATCAAATGCGTAAAGAACAAGAGGTTTTTCTGGCAGGGCTTGTCAATGATGCATCATACAACTTCATTGCAACCTTGGTTCTGAACACCAAGCAGGCATGCACTGTGGATGCCCTCAGGCCATGTAACACTAAGGACCTGCCAAAAAAACAGGAAAAGGGGCCATAAGTGAAAACGTTTAAGAAATCCTCTCCTACACTAATAAAAACACTGCTCTAGGTCCAAACAAGGCTTATATTTTAGCCTGAAGGAAATGAACTTCCACTGACTCCTTTTGATCAGAGGAGTAAGATGATGATGCCTGAGTATTAGACATCAGACAAGATCGGAGAATTGGAGTGACACATTATGACAGCAATCGACACTGCACACTTGAGAACAGCTGTGAAGAAACAAGCACCCCGACATACGCAGGTGGGCCTGCTGTCCAGGTTCTTAGATCTGCATTTCTTTTTTTTTAACTTTTATTTTTTATTATTTTATTTGTTTTCAGTGTTCTACAATCACTTCCATATCTTAAATTTTTCCCCTCCCTCCCCTCCTTGCTCTCTACCTTCCCACTCCCTCCCTGAGATGGCATACAGTTTTTTTATAAGTTCTACATATACATTTCTATGAAACACATTTTCATCTTAGTCATGTTGCATTGAAGAATTAAAATGAGTGGGAGAAATCATAAAACAAATCAAAACATAATGCAAAAGAAAATGATCTGCTTCATTCTCCAATCAAATTCCATAGCTCTTTCCCTGGATGTGGAACGCATTTTGCCTTAAGAGACCACTGGGAATTATTTGTCCTTGAATTGTAAAGAAGTACTAACTCTACCGAAAAAATTTCTTGCTATCTGTGGTTGCTTGCACGAAGTTCTCCTGGTTCTGCTCTTTTCACTCAACATCAGTTCATATAAGTCTTTCCAGGCCTCTGAAGTTTTCCTGTTCATTGTTTCTTATAGAACAATAGCATTCCCTTATATTCATATACCACAGTTTATTCAGCCATTCCTCAATTGATGAGCATCTGCTTGATTTCCAGTTTTTGGCCATCAGAAAGAGAGCTGCTATAAATATTTTTGTACATGTGGGACCCTTTCCTATTTTTATGATCTCCTGGGGATACAGTCCTAGAAGCAGTATTACTGGGTCAAAGAGTATGCACATTTTTGTAGCCCTTTGGGCATAGTTCCAAAATGCTCTCCAGAATGGTTGGATCAGCTCACAGCTCCACCAGCAATGAGTTAGTGTTCCAACTCTCTCACATCTTCTCCAACATTTATCATCTTCCTGTTTTGTCATGTTAGCCAATCTGATAGGTGTGATGTGGTATCTCAGAGTTGTTTTGTAGATCTGCATTTCTAAAAGAAAGGAACTTTTGAGGGCTGAACAATCACTTTAATCAAGCACATATATCATTCACTTAGTCCAGGAAAAAAGTCAGCACCCTGAACTTCATAGAAAAGATAGAGAAACAAAGATCAGCTAACAGACAGAGCTTCCAACTGTCTGACCTTAACCAATATATGCATTACAAATCAACAGATAGAAAATGACCACGCATACATAGTTACTAGAGGGAGAAGCACCAATCTCTGGGTTTTCAAAGGTGGGAGGCTCTTTAATGGCTTCCCAGAATCTCTTGTGACCAATGAAACACTTCCAAAGCATAAACCCCAAAGTCAATCCTCACCTCCGAGTATTTATGTACTTTTCAGAGTCAGAGGTCATCACAACCCCTGAGAACCAGTGCATCAGAAAGTAAGAGAATGTGTGGGACTCCCTTAATCAAACTTCCCTTAATGAGCAAGCCCATTAATGGGTGGGGAAGATCTGTAATCTCATTAGCATTACAAGCTGCTCTTAATATATTTAGGGTTGAACCATAAAGTGTAATAATCTCTATTTATTAAAAAATAAACCTTGAGGTGATAAGCTAAAGCATTCACAATATAACATCAAAATCCATAACATAACAAGTAATTACCAGGGTAGCCACATGGCCCAAAATATACTCAAAATATACAACATAACATAACGTACCCCACACTTTACACTTGTTTATACAATCAGGGAATTCCAGGCCAAGGTCTTCCCTAACACAGCACATCCCCAGATTTAGCAGAGAACACAACACAATCTACCCCTAGGTCAGAGACTGTTCAAAGAGAGTGTCCAAGTAAAGTTGTCTTAGGGGTGTGTCCTTTCCACACTGCTGTTGCAGGCTCCCATCTGGTAGTCTCAGGTGCAGCCAGGCCAGCATCAGCCATGAGTCCAAGTTCTTAACACTGCTCCAGTCCCTGCTTCCAGATACTGAGGAGCAAGTGGCCAACAGGCTGTCTCCCTGAGGGTTAGAATACTTCCTGTCGCACTCTAGGCAACTCTACCCCCTGGGTCCCAACTCATTCCAGGGGAATGTGGCAGGAAAGCACTCTTACTACTCCTGCCCTGCTGCAAAGTCTTATTCTCGACTCTGGACTGATTCAAGAGGTCTAGGTTCCTCCTTTTGTTGGGGCTGACTGCTCCGGGCTCCTGTTTGGATTCACACACAGACAACTCTCCACTTCTGCTGCATGTCCCACCTCATGGGGAAGGAACTGCTACCTTCCAAGCTTTCTCTTCTCCTGCCTGAGTCCAGGCACAGAAGTCTCCAAGGGTTCCTGCACCCAACCTCCATCTTGAACTTGCCCAACCTTAACAGTGGTACAAGACATGGAGAGGGGCTGCTCCAGTCTGAACTCAGCACACAGAAAAGTAATTCAATAATCAGACAATAACGGATAACCATCCCAACTTCACTTAGTCCCACACTCTCCTTTAGCGCTTTATTCTAGTCCATTGTTCCAGTGTCTTTACAAGGATTGGTATCAGAGGTCTCCTCTCTCTGTCAGATGTCTCCTCTCTAAGCCTTGATGAGTGATTCACATTCATAGCTGTGGGGAGTGTAAGAGGTCCAGGGGGTCCTTAATATCAGGTAAGCATACTTCCATGAGTGAGCCCCAAAGGCTGGATCTCATCTCAGAATATGTATATACCCTTTCCGCTAATATGCTCAGAATCACAAGGCACCAAGCCTACTTGACTCACCACAGCTGTGAATTACCAGAGTTCAAAGGAGATTGATCCTTCAGATGCTTACAATTTAGCATAAGCCTGGGAAACTGAACTCCAAAAAGAAAATAACAAAAATTCCATCTTGCTTGCACTTGCACAAGTCCAGAAAACCAGTTAGGAATCCATTATAATCGTCTAGGCAGGAGGCATTCAAGGTAATATAATGAAGATTGCAATGATACAGATGTAGACATGGACAGATGTGAAAAAATTTTGTAATGATATAACCCTGGAGAGGAAATAGTCTGAGGGAAAGAAAAGAGTAAGAGGGGAACAGGATTTTTGAGTCAAAGTACTATGATAATGGATGTACTATCAATACAATTAAAAAATTTGATAGGGGAATTTTTTTTGAGAGGAAAAGACAAGTTCAGTTTTGGACAGTTGAGGTTTTATTGAGATATGTGAGTAGAAATGTAGTTGGAATGGTGGGAATGGAGCCAGGAGATATGCTGGCTATTCTTGATACTTCCCTGAAGAAGGGATCTAAAATTAATGTGATTCTCTGAGGCTTTTTTTTTTCTTGCTAGGACTTTCAATCCTATATACCCAGAAATTTTCTCAGGGCATCCTTCATCTCATTGTTCCTGAGGCTATATATGAAAGGGTTTAAAAGTGGGGTCACCACAGAATAAAAGAGGGTCACAGTCTTCTGTGTTACTGCATCATGGCTTGATGATGGCATTACATACATCCCCATAACAGAACCATAGAACAGTGACACCACAGTCAAGTGGGACCCACAGGTGGATAAGGTTTTACGCCAACGTGCTCCTGAAGGAACTCTCAACACAGCTCTCAGGACCAGAACATATGTTCCCATGATGTAGAGGAAGGGTCCAAAAAGGATCAAAGCAGTTAAGACAGTACAGCTGAACTCTATCAAAGGGGCCCTGGTGCAGGTGAGAGCTAGCAGGGGGCCTGGGTCACATAGGAAGTGGTCAATGACTTTGGAACCACAGAAGGACAATTGGGAGATGAGTATGATGGGAATCGGGTACCAGAGGAAGCCAACCACCCAGCAGCTGACCACCAGACAGGTGCAGAGATGTCCTGTCATGATGGAAGGATAATGCAGAGGTCGACAGATGGCCAGGTACCTATCAAATGCCATAGTGGCCAGAAGAAGGCATTCTGTAGCACCAAAGGAGAAGAAGAAGTAGAATTGAAGGAAGCATCCAGAGAAGGAAATCATCTTGGTCTTAGAGAGAAAGTTGACCAACATCTTGGGGACAGTAGAAGTGACATACCAGATTTCCAGGAAAGAGAAGTTGGCCAAGAGGATGTACATGGGGTTATGGAGACGTTTGTCCCAGTGCACAGCACATATGATAGAACCATTTCCTGTTAGGATCATGATATAGATGATGAAGAAGAGTATGAAAAGGAGGATCTGAATGTCTCTGCTACAGGGGAATCCAAGGAGGATGAAACCATCTGTATCACTGGAGTTGTTGTAGGTGTTGGAGACATTCATTTTCCTGCATGTGATTAAAAAAAATGGCCATTATTGACTGAAAGAATGATCACCAATGGGAAAAGCTCTTTGAAGATCTCAATAACAAATTTACATACAACGAACACTTCTTAATCAAATTTCTTAATCAATCAGAATATTGTACTATATGTAGTACATATGCAATTTTATATATATATATATATAATTGCTTGTGTATATATAATGTATGTGTATGTGTATACCTGTATATACATATGCACACACATGTATATGTATACACACATACATATCTAACCACACTAACTCCAGGTTCTTGCTTTTAGGATTTTCATTGGTATGGAGAAGTTTTTCTGCTAGTGCAGATTGGCTATGCAAATGTATTAGAGTGTTGCCTGAGGCATAGAGAGGTTAAATGGTTTCCCCAAAGTCACACAGTCAGTACGTGTCAGAAGTGGAATTTGAACAGAGAGCTTCCTGACTCCCAGATAGGAAGAAGTGATCTCTGAGACCATACAATCCCAGCATCTATCATGAAAGGGCAGTAAACTTCAAGTCAAAGCCCTGAGTTTTCAAGCCCAGGTCTGCTATTTACTGACTATGCATCCTTAGACAAATCACTCAATTTTTCAGGAACTTAGTTTCCTCATCTGTAAAATGACAATAGCTTATCCAGTGATCTCTGAGTTTTCTCTTAGATCTGCTCTTCTGGGATTTAGTGTCTAGTCAGGTCGCCACATCTATCGGCAATGTGAATTAGTGTCATTTATCTCAGTTCCTTCTAATTTATGAAATAAATTTCTATAACAGTATTTATAAACAACTCTGTGTGATTATATTTGGGATGACCTCTAGTTTCATCTCTTTGCATATTTAAAATTTGGCTTTTCTCTCAACTGATACATTATAAAGATTTGAGGGACTCATCTTTTTCTTCCTTTTTTCTGCCTCAGCAATTTCTACAAGTGATTCACAACTGAGGCTGTGGGCAAGGGTGTACAAAATTTTGGAATTTTGAAAGTTCATCTGTAGTGTTCCTTCTCAGGAACTTCTACGATCTATGAGCTCCTCAGGGCACTATACCTCCTCAGGTCTCCTTAGAGCTTAGATTTTAGTCTACTGCAATAATAAATCTGGTAAGGGGTTAGGAGCCATGTCACTAAGATGTTCCCTTTGTTGCTTTCATTTTTTATCATGGAAGTTGCAAAGGCCAAAAGCTTGTATGAAACAAGGGCATTTGCTTCTAAAAGTAGAATTTCATGCCCTATGAAAGTTGGGGGCAAGATGTGTTTGGTTTTCCTGTCTTCTTGATCCTCTGGATCTACAATTCTGTGGGTGTCAAACTACTTCACCCACTCAAAACTCTGGTCTTGGATGGTCGTGTGTGTGTTGATTCCCATTTAGTAGCTATGAGTTCTTCAGAGATAACCCAATCTTTCCAACGCACAGTTCCAGAGAGTTCTTAGGATAGGGGTGGGGAATTGTAGTGTCAAGGCCATGTGGAATCCTCTCAGTCATCAAGTTTGACTCTTTGACAGAATCCAAACTTCAGAGAACAAATCCCTTTAATAAAAAGTTCAGAGACTCCCCACTCCTGCCCTAGGGTCTACTGAAAACTACATTTGATCTGTAGTCAGAGAAGCTTGGATAGTTCTTATGAACTCTATGACCTTGACTCAGGTCATTTCATCTTCTTGTGTCTCATGTTGTTTACCTTGAGGAAATGAGGGAGTTGGATGAGATGAACTCTGAGCTCCTTTCCTGCTCTGAGTCCTGAGACTTGATGATCATGCCTCTGCTGCTTCCATTAAAAGAAATGGAAATATATGTTAGGTCATCAGACATAACTATCCCTCACAAGAAAAAGGATCTCTAAAACTCTTTTTTTCTTTCTCTTTCCCTCTCTCCGTCTATATATGTTCCTATGTCTAACCTATATTTACAGTGATATCCATACTTATCTAATCCATATCTATATCACCTATATATCTATTTCTTTGTCTTTATATTTACTCACATCTTTATCATTTCTGTCTCATTTTATCTCTCATTTCTCTCTCTAGCTCCACTCTCTCCTCTCCCTTTCTGTCTCTGTCATTTCTCTCTGTCTCTGTCTGTCTTCCTCTTTCAGGGAGGGAAAGAGGGAGGCTCTGTCTCATTTAATTAGCATTGGGAAGTTCTAATTTAGAAGCTCATACTACTGATCTGTTTTGTAACTCTTTTCCAATTTATACTTTGAAAGAAGTATCTGGGGCACAGAGAAATTATGTGAGTAACCGATGCCCATGCAGTTAGTATGTTTGATAGGTAATATAAAATATATATATAAGGGTTTCATATTTTTGAAAGTTATGAAAAATCTATTTTATTTCATTTTAACTCTTGAAATAATTTTCTGAAAAATTCCTTTTCTGTGTAATTCTGATTGTCTGAAGATGTGACTCAGATGCTTCTCAGAAAACATGAGAAGGAAAGAAAAGCCCAGTTACTGCCATGTCTGTGAGATTATCACTGTGCCAGGACATTCAGCCAGAGTACATGAATTACAAAAATAGTTTGTGTCTAAGACAGCTTCAAATGCAGGGCTGGATTTTTTGTCATAAACTAGAGTATGAATACTGACTTATCCAGTTACTACTTTTTCAACCATGACTAAAGTGCTTACTTTCATTGCTCTTAGTAGGATCTGAGGATATCAAAAGTCTTTAGAGCTCTAAATTACAGCACTGATTGAGTTCAAAATTATTTATCCAAATGTAATAGCAATAATAGGTAGCATTTGCATAGTGCTTGAAAGTTTGTCATTTTCTTCTCCCAAGTAGGTCCTATTATCATCTCCATTTTACACATAAAGAAGCTGAAGTTGAGAGAGGTTAAATGATTTGTCCAAGGTCATATGGCTAGTGAGCATCTCATCTTGCTGATTCGAAGACTGACACTTTAGTGCAGTCTCTGCTCTTAATAGAAGCACTGTCCCATTGGGCTCACTCAAATTTAATTTTAGTGACCTGGAAGCAGAGTTTCCTTCAATATTTGTTTTATACAGGACATTGCATCATATTGGATGGGGACACAGGTAGAATTATTCTGAAATAGTGTGTATACATACAATTACTCAGAGTGAGCCAGTTTGATAGAGAAATAAAAACTGTTGTAATTGAATCTGATATCATTCGTGGGAGAATATATTGTGAGACTTGGAGTCAGGAAAAGTTAGGTTCAAGTCCTGACTCCAATACTAATACTGTGGGCAAGTTCCTTCACTTTTATGAACCTCACTTTCCTCATTTGTATGCAGATATCTTTGATTTCAGCAACACATGAAGGCAAATCTCAATCCACCTATTATTTATTAAAGAGTTCTGGGGAGTTGAGGTACATAGAACTTAAGTGTTTGGTCTAGGGCCCTTCAGCAAAATTTGAACTCAAGTCTTCCTGACTGTAAGCCTGGCTCCCAGTTCACAGTGATGCACTGCTTCTATGTTTTTCTTTTTTAAAATTGAGATAGTACAAGTCATAGTATCTACATGACAGGATTATTGTGAAACCTATACACAAAGGTTTTTGCAAACCTTAATATGCTATAGAAACATCAACTGTTATTATTAGTGTGAGAACCAGTTCACCACCTACCTTACTTGACTGAAATATCCCTTGCTGGTTTCCCATTCTGTAGACAAAACCTGAACAAACTCCTCTCCTGCAACATGAGCCTTACACAGAGCTTTAGAGAGTGCGAGTAGGAGGGGAACTAACTTGCTGAACCTCAAGAAGCGGACTCGGAGGTTTGTGGAAAGACTTTTTCAATGCAATCAGTTAGGTGAAGACACTGCTGATCGCGTAGGGGTATTTATAGTAGGCATTGGATGGACTCGTTGTGCCATTAGTAGGACACTTATGAGATTGCTAGAGCACTATATTTCCCCTCCCCAACACACACACACACACACACACACACACACACACACACCCTGCATTTGCCTAACTCAGGTGGTCTAATTCAGGTAAGCAGCATGGTAAATAATGACTTTCATTGCTTTAGTGTGGGCAACACTACAGAGGGTTTGAGGATAGAGTTAAAATTCATTTCCCATTGCATGCATTCTGTGCTCAAAAACCTCACAAATAATGAATGTATTCTCCCCTGTGATATATAAAAATGCCCCTTGGAGGGAAAAAGTACCACCTGAGAACTGCCCAGTAACCAGACAGAGAGCGAGCCTCAGAATGAGTCTGATATAATGATCTCTGTATTTAAACAATTGTATTTGTTGTAAGTGCCGCATCACCTTCTTTGTTGGAGAAGTACAGAGAAACCTGGAGTCAAGAATTCCCCTTTCTTCTTCTGAGGGCTACAGGTTTTATCAGTAGAGGTCTCCAAGCAAAGGAAGCCTGAGCTCTTGTGGTGATGGTTTGAGAGGATTCATGCTTCAGGGCGGAGGGTTGCACTGGATGAACTCAGAAGTCCCTCATAACTCTGAGATTCTGGGAGTCTCTGACTGTTTTCTTCTTGCTGTAAAACTTGTGTCCAGTCTAACAACCCGGCTAGAGAAGGGCAGTGACCATGGGGTTGGTGTGATGTTATCTCAGTGTTTGCTGGAGGAGGGAAGGGTATACGTATATACTGCTTTGTAGGAAGTGTCTGAGCTCCATTCTTTGAGGGATCAATTAATTATCTACAGAAGGAGAATAGCGTCTAGGGATAACTTGGTTCCGGTTTTTTCCTCCTCTTGAGAGCTTGCCGCTTCTGAGTCATCGCATTGAAATCTCAAAAAAATCCAACAAAACAAAACCCTTTGGGATTCTTCCTTATTTCTAATCTATGATATTTGGGAAATGACACCAGTACTTTTTTTGATTTTTTTTTCAAGAAGGTATGAGCATCAATCCATAACTTTACAAATATTATCTCATTTGAACTTCAACATAATGTAGAACAACAGGTGCTATAATGGTAGCACTTAATAACTGAGGAAACTGAGATTGATTAAGTGACTTGCCCATTGCCACACAGTTGGTATATGTCTGGGTTCGATTTGTGCCCAGATCATCCTGACTCCAGGTCCATTACTGTATCCACTGTACCACTTAACTCCATTATATTTGGATGAGTCTGTGATCTTCTTCACTCGTATAGGTCACTTCCTATTCTTGTTCTGCTGGGAGAGCCATGGGAAGTTTAAGGAGGGAAAAAAAGTGTGAATGAGCGAACCAGTGTGGAGAGTGGGAGAGTGGGTTGAAAATGCTGCTAGCCTGCTAAGATACCCTTTATTTTATGTGAAAAGGTAACCTTTGGGGTACTTCCCCTTTTATCACCAGCCCCCCATCCCAATCCAGTTCCCAGGCATTAATACTTTCTCTCCTGATTAATTAATTTCTATTCATTTATGTAATGTACTTCCCCTAAATAATCTAAGTCTTTGATTATAGAGACAGGTTTGACTTTGGAAATTCTTGGACAATTATTATAAGAAGAGGCTTTCATCTTCCTGACTGGAGACTCAAAGCTATTTGTTAATGTGTGCAGGTCTGTTGATTCGAAAAAAATTACAGGCTTTGTGTGGAGACAGCATGACAGAGTAGAAAGAAAGATCTGAGTTTGAATCTTACCTCAGACACTTATTATGTGATCATGGACCAGTCAGAACCTTTCTCAGTTCAATTTCTGCATCTGTAAACTGGAGATAATAATGGCACTTACCTGATTGCATTACTGCGAGGATCAAAGGATCTAGTACATGTAAATAATGCTTTGCGAACATTAAAGTTATCCAATGAAAATCTAACCATATTTTAAACCTCATAATGAATTTTCACCAGGAATTACTACTATTATTAATTACTATTACATGCAATGCTGAAAGTATACTGTGGTGAGGGGACTTCACATCTGCTACAAGACTTAGAATTTGTCCTTAGCTTTACAGGAGACTCCTCTAGTCTTATTCCTAGATTTTCTATCTAATGACGCCTCTCTTTCCAGTTATGTGGGAGTATACTTCGCTGACTCATCTTGCTTTTCCTTAAACCTCCAACAACATGACTCTATTTATACAAAGCCACAAACAATAATCACACATTTAAGCCTTAATCATAAACATTTACTTAGCAATAAAGCAAAAGAGATAATACTAAGGTCATAAGTACTCATATATCAAAGCAAACGCACACATAATAAACATATCACAATCTACAAAGATTAACAAATTAATCTTTGTTCTACTGTCTAAACAATGCCCTCAACATCTGTAGGTGAGAGTGGGCATTTTTCCAGAACTTTCACAGGGGACTCCTATGACCTTATTCCTAGATTTTCTACCCTAATGATGCTTCTCTTTCCAGCTATGAGGGAATATACATCCCTTACTCATCATGCTTTCTCTTAATCCTCCAACAATTTGATTCTGTTTACACAAAGTTATGCATCATAATTACACCTTTAAGCCTTAATCATAAGCAAAAGAAGAAATGTTAATATCATAAGCACTCCCATATCAAAGGAAATACATAGATAATTAACTTATTACAACCTACCTATATATATATATATGTGTATATATATATATATATATATTCACACATACACACATGCACACACACACACACACACACCTTGGTTCTACTATCTGTCATCTGTTGGTGAGAGTGGGCACACAGAGAAATTTTTCATAAAGACATACGAGTGAGGGGGAATCATGTGCTCAGAATAGTGTATGTGTCCAAAATTCTGAACATCAATGACCTCCTTCTGTCTCAGGACCTGTCCCTAGAAAGTATTTCTATCACAAAGAAAACTAATTTATGTGCTGAGTGATTTTTATGGTTCTTTTTTCTGATGTGTTTATCAGTTCAGTTTGAGTTAGTCTTGACTGCGATTTGACACATCACAGTGAATCATGCTATTATTTTGTAAGGAAAATCAGTTAAGGAGTTCAAACCAGCAGGAGGCATTGGGGACAACTCCATAGGGGGTAGAAGGTTCTGAAGCTCTCTGCCTACAGATGGTCAGGCAGTCCTATAACTGGTCAGAATGATTACAGAGTCCCTTTGCTGATAGTCGATACAGAGCTCCATGGGATTGCCCAAATGTGGTGTCTGGTCTTAGTTCTTGGGTGAGGAAGAGCACTTGCATTCCAGAGCATGTGCCTTCAGAAGAGCTGGGAGCCTGGTCACAGTTCAAAGGTATAAAGGAGTGCTTGCTTGTGGCCACACACAGGCCAGAGCAAGGCCAAGAGAGAGGTAAAAACAGTTCTCCTCAGGTTATACCAGTTTGAGAGAACAGAAAACTTACAGATTCTCCAATATTTGTCCTAAAAGTATCTTCAAAGTAACCTGAAGCTTTGAACAGTGCTCCCTCTAGTCAGGGAATAAAGTCTAACTTCAAAAGTCATGAAATAGGCTGGAAAAATGAGCAAACCATAAAAATATGACCATGCACAATTACTATGGTTATATGGAAGAGCAGAAGTCTACAATGTCTAATCTTCTACATCCAATAACTCAAAGAAAAATATGAATTGATCTCAGGTACAAAAAGAATGCCCAGAAGATCCCCAAAAGGGTTTAAAAAATCAAATAAATGAGGCAGAGGAAAGATTGGCAGAAGAAATGAGAGTGATGCAAGAAAATGTAGTAAAACGTTATCTTTTGGTAAAAGGCACAAAAATATTGATTCAAACAACACCTTAAAAACCAGAATTGGTAAAATGGTAAAAGAGAAGAACTCCTTAAAGAGCAGAATTGGCCATATGGAAGAAAAGTACAAAAATTTACTGAAGAATGGAATTCCTTAAAATGTGGGATTAGAAAAGGAGGCACAAAAATCACTGAAGAAAATAATTTCTTTGGGCAAATGGATGCTAATGACTCCATGAGATATCAAAAAAAAATAAAACAACATGAAAAGATTGAAAGAAATAGAAGAAAATATGAAATGCCTCATTGGATGACAATAGACCCAGGGGAGATAATTTAAGCATCATTGGACTATCTTAAAGTCATGATTAAAAAGAGAGGCTAGGCATCATCTTTCAAGATATTATATATTCCCTGATGTTCTTGAGGAAAAGGCAACAGAAATGGAAAGAATCTATTAACCACTTCCTGAAAGAGATTCCCACATGAAACATACCAGGAATATTATAGTCAAATTGCAGAGCTCCAGGGACAAGTGGAAACTGGTGGAAGCAGCCAGGAAGAGACAAATCAAATAAGATGAAACTACAGACAGTGTTACATAAGATTTGATGGCTTCCAAATGAAAGGTATGGAGAGCTTGGAATATGATATTCTAGAGAGGAAAGGACCTTGCAAAAGTGAGTATAATCCTTCAGGGGAAAAATGGATATGCAATGAAAGAGAAGTCTTTCAAGCATTCCTGATGAAAATATCAGAGATGAATAGAAAATTTGACTTTCAAATACAAGACTTAAGGGAAACATACAAAGCATAAACAAGAAAGAGAAATCATAAAGGATTTAATAAGATTTGAATGTTTATGTTTCTTCATTGGAGGATAAATGTAACTCCTAAGAACTTTCTCGTTACTAGGGCATTTAGAAGGAGTACATAGATGTGTCTTGGATATGATGGAATGTTATAAAAAGACAAAATTAAAGGATGATAAAGAGGAGTGCATGGAGGGGAGGGGAAAGGAGAGAAAATGGAAGTAAGTTGTCTTTTATAAAAAAAGATGTGAGAGAGCTTTTACAGCAGATGAGGAGATAAAGGAGGTGGTGGGAGTGCTTGAACCTTAGTCTTATCAGAATTAGTTCAAAGAGGGAATACATACATAGTTAGATATAGAAATCTTTCTTACCCTACAAGAAAATATGTTTATAGGATAAAAAAAGAGGCTGATGGAAGGAAGTGTGGTTTAGGGAAGGGGGTAGTCAGAAGTAAAATACTTTTCAATATGGATAGGATGAAAGGCAAGAATAAGGACATCAGGGAAAAATAGGAAGAAGGAAAAGATAAAGTTAGTAATCATAACTGTCCAAAATTTTTTATAGCAAGTTTCTCTGTTAAAAGCCCTCATTTCTCAAATACATAGAGAACTGAGGGAAATTTACAAAAAAAGACCCATTCCTCCATTGACAAATGGTCAAAAGATATGAACAAGTAGTTTTCAGATGACGTTATCGAAGTAGCTGTAGTACTATGCAATGATCAGCTGTAAATGAGTTAGATATTCTCAGCAAAACAATGATCCAAGGCAATTACAAAGGACTTATGATGAAAAAGGTTTTTTTCCTGAGAAAAAAACTGATGTAGTCTGAATTCAGATTGAAATACACTTTTCTTTTACTTCATATTTTGTCCGTTCTTTTCATTACATGGTTAATATGAAAATGTTGTGCATGACTGCACATGTAGAAATTATATAGAATTGTTGCCTTCTCAATGAAGGGAGAAGAGAGATAAGGAGGGAGAGATTGGAACTCAAACCGAAAAAACTTGAATATCAAAAATGTTTTTCATTTAATGAGGAAAAACAAATATTGGACAAATAGAAGGAAGTCAAGAATTCTAAGGAGAATATTCCAGAGAGGCAAGGTGAAGAAAGATGGAATGTGGTGTGTGAAGAACAGCAAATACAGCACTGTGGCTGGATCATAGGAACTGATATGGGGAGTAATGTGTCTGGAAGGACAGGAATAGTCCAGAGCAGGAGTGGGGAACCTGTGGCCTTCACACACCATGAGGCCCTCTAGGTCCTCAAGTGTGGTCCTTTGACTGAGTCCAACTAAGTTTTACAGAACAAATCCTTTTATTTATTATCATCTATTTATTTATTTATCTATGTATCTATCTATTTATTTATTTAACTTTTTACATTCATTTTCACAAAATTTGGGGTTCCATATTTTCTCCCCTTTTCTCCCCTCCCCCACCCCAATACCCCAAGCAATCTAATTTTCCCTATCTCCAATCTGCCCTCTCTTCTCTCATCCCTCCCTTCTCTTGTATCCATCTTCTCTTTTCTCCTGTAGGGCCAGATGACTTTCTATTCCTCATTAACTGTATGTCTTCTTTCCTAGTAGCAACAACAATACTAAACAGTTGTTCCTAAAACTTTGAGTTCCAACTTCTCCTCATCCCTCCCTCCCCACCCATTCCCTTTGGGAAGGCAGGCAATTCAATATAGGCCGTATCTGTGTAGTTTTGCAAATGACTTCCCTGATAGTCATGTTGTGTAAGACTAAGTGAATTACCCTCCATCCTAACCTGCCCCTCATTGTGTCTCTTCTGTCTTTTGATCCTGTCCCTCCCCGAGTGTTGACTTCAAATTGCTCCCTCCTCCCTTTGCCCTGCCTTCCATCATTTCCCTCCTGGCTTATCTCCTTCTCCCCCACTTTCTTATACTGTAAGATAGATTTTCATACCAAAATGAGTGTGCATTTTATTCCTTCCTTTAGTCAAATGTGATGAGGGTAAACTTCTTGTTTTTTGTTTTTTTTCTCAGCTCTCCTCTTTTTCCCTCCACTAAAAAGTCTCCTACTTGCCTCTTAAATGACATATAATTACCCCATTCCATTTCACCCTCTTTCCTCCCACTACATTTCTCTCACCATTTACCTTAATTTCTTTTAAGACATGGTCCCATCCTATTCAATTCAATCTGTGCTCTCTGTCTCTGTATGTGTGTGCATGTGTGTATGTGTGTGTGCGTGCATGCATGTACATGATTGTGTATGGACCCACCAACTACCCAGATACTGAAAAGTTTTAAGAGTTACAAATATTGTCTTTCCATGTAGGAATGTAAACAGTTCACTTCTGGTAAGTCTCTTAAGACTTCTGTTTGCTGTTTACTTTTTCATGCTTCTTCTCATTCTTGTGTTTGAAAGTCAAGTTTTCTTTTCAACTCTGGTCTTTTCATCAAGAATGATTGAAAGTCCTCTGTTTCATTGAAAGACCATATTTTCCCCTGAAGTATTATACTCAGTTTAGCTGGGTAGGTGATTCTTGGTTTGAGACCTAGTTCCTTTGACTTCTGGAATATCCTATTCCACACCCTAGATCTTGAGTTATCCTGATTTTATTTCCACAATACTGGAATTGTTTCTTTCTAGCTGCTTGTAAGATTTTCTCCTTGACCTGGGAGTTCTGGACGTTAGCCATAATGTTCCTAGGAGTTTTTCTTTTTGGATCTCTTTCAGGTGGTGATTGATGGATTCTTTCAATACTTATTTTGCCCTCTGGTTGTAGAATCTCAGGGCAGTTTTCCTTGATAATTTCATGGAAGATGATATCTATGCTCTTTTTTTGATCATGACTTTCAGGTAGTCCCATAATTTTTAAATTGTCTCTTCTGGATCTATTTTCCAGGTCAGTTGTTTTTCCCATGAGATATTTCACATGCTCTTCCATTTTTTCATTCTTTTGGTTTTGTCTGGTGAGTTCTTGGTTTCTCGTAGTCATTAGACTCCATCTGTTCCATTCTAATTTTGAGAGAACTATTCTCTTCAGTGAGCTTTTGAACCTCTTTTTCCATTTGGCTAATTCTTCTTTTGAAAGCATTCTTCTCCTCATTGGCTTTTTGAACCTCTTTTGCCAATTGAGTGAGCCTATTTTTCAAGGTGTTATTTTCTTCAGCATTTTTTTGGGTCTCCTTTACCAAGGTATTCACCCGTTTTTCATGCTTTTCTTGCATCTCTCTCATTTCTCTTCCCAGTTTTTCCTCCACCTGTCTAACTTGCTTTTCAAAATGCTTTTTGAGCTCTTCCAAGGCCTGAGCCCACCAGACATCCCCCTGGGATGTCTGGGGTGCCGAGGCCCTGCCCTTCACGTCTTTCCCTGATGGCAAGAATATGTCCTCATCCTTGTCAGATCCGAAAGTCGGGATCATTTGCATCTGTTCAAAAAAACTCTCCATAGTCTTATTTTTCTTCCCTTTTCTAGGCATTTTCCCAGCCAGTTACTTGACTTCTGAGATTCCTGTCCATCCCCGCCTAGATCCGCCCAGCTAGTGCTTGGGGTCTGAGATTCAAATGGGCTTTCCGCCACCCGGCTGCTAATCAATGTGAGCTTTAGTTCTAGTGCTGGAGTGGGGGCAGGGCCACCTCCCAGGCTCAGTTTCCTCAGGGGCTTTATGAAGAGACCTTCAGTAATGGAGCGGGGTGGGGCAAGACTGTCTCCCAGGCTCAGCTCCCTCAGGTTGTTTATGCAGAGACTTTCAGTAATGAAGATCCTGCCTGCTGCTGGGGGAGTCCTGGGCCGCAGCCGCTGCTGACTCCACCGCCGTCCCCGCCTCTTCCTCCACCACTTCCTCCCGAGAGGTCCCGAGCCACAGAGACTCCCTGCTCCCCTCGGCCAGCCAGCCATCTCTCTCACTGACCTGTAACTTCTGTGGGCGGAGGGACCTTCCCGGCCACCAGAGCTTCCGTCCTTGAAGCCTGCTCAGATCAGCTTCTCTGGGGCAGTGTCCAGGGCAGCGCTGGGTTGGGGTCTGCTTTCTGGGGTGTGATGGACCCTGGGGACAGCTCTCCAGGGCTCTCTGGAACGGAAATCTCTTCCACTCTGTTTCTGCACCCCCTGCAGTGATCCAGAACTTATGGGGATCTCTTTTTACATTAACTCTATGGTCTGTGGGTTTGGAGCTTGCAAATGTGCATCTTTCTACTCCGCTATCTTGATTCCGCCCCCCAACAAATTCTTTTATTAAGGAGATTTGTTCTGTGAAATTTTGATACAAAGACTATACTGTTACAGAATGTGAAAAACTTTAATAATCAACAATGATTGATTATTAACAATAAAATAATTGATTATTAACAATAAAAAACAATGATTTTCTATTTAATACCAGAAGTAACAGTGAGGTACTTTAGTTTTTTAGGTAGAGTATGTGTGACATAATCTTATCTGTACACTAGGAAAATCACTTGTAGTGGGAAGGGGATGGAAGCAGGGAAAATAATTATGAGGTGTGACAGCAGTCCAGGTGAGAAGCAACAAGAGAACTGATGTAGAATGGTAACTTTGTCAGTTGGGGACAAAGGCAAACCAGAGAGATGTCAGTAAGAAATGATATCATTTGGTAACTCATTTTCTGGAGTGAATGAAAGTGGAAAAAAAAACTGATTACACTGACATTACAAAAGTAGTTGAATGGAAGGAAGGTTACTAAGTAATGAATGCTAATTATCCAATTAATCGGGAGCAGTCACCTTCCTCAACTTTGGCACTGGATCCTGACTACAACGGGAAACAAACTTTTATACTTCAAATCATTTACTCAAATAATTTAATTAAAAGAAAACAATACAACATTAGGTAATCTGATTACTAATTGGGTTTAAGATTAAGAATTTTTAAGTTGTGAGGGAGAGAGCAAATAGGAACAATTTACCCCTTTCCTAAAAAGGGAGATCCCATTCCCCGCACCAAGTGACTGTAAGCAATCACAGGATCATGGAAACAATAACTGATTTATCAGTAAGGGTTACTTTTCAGAAAAGATATGTGGAATCTCATTGACTTTTTGGTTAATTTAACATAGGTCCTTATTTTCGGAGTATTTAAGGAGTAGGTAGAGGAGGTCCAGATTTGCAGTCATACAAGGTTGTGTTTAAACAATGGAATAAGATCTTGTTTGATTTCCACAAATGATTAAAATTTTCTAAGAAGATAGAAATTGAACTAGACCTATAACTAAATAGAAAGAGAACTAGCTAGCTCCAGAATTTAGTCAGAAGATAAAGTCAGTGTGATTCAATCAGTTCTTAAAATTAACCACTTGTTTTTACAAATCTCCTAAATTTCCACTTTTGGTTTAGGAGGGAGTGGGCAGGCTACTCCTCCCACCCCAATCACTTATCTATAAGCCAAATTTATAATGTTTTTAAAATACATTCATAACCAGAATTATATAACTCAATTTACAGATCAAACTACTTAGAGAGCTTATGATGGAGTAACAGGCAGATGTACAAGTCATGAAGGTAATCAAGAAAACTGAAACATAAACACCATGAAACAAAAGCGCAAAAAATTATAACAATGATCCTCACTATTAACTAGCATCAAATCTCCTTGTGTCCTAGTAACGAACTACCAATATCCATTTAGTCAGTACCTTTTGGGTCCCAGATGTCTCATGTAGTCATCTAGTTCCTACATATCTTCTCTTGGACATTCTCAGAACAGCTCTGAAGAAAGCTCTGCTTCTCTGGTTCCAAACTACTTCAGAGATCCCCAGGTAATTCTGTTAATCATATCTGTCAGTAACAACATAATGCAATTTAGGATAATCTCTAAATTTTGGTTTTTCAAATTTGAGACTTCAGAGAATTTAGTTTTTTATGTAGTTCTTGCTGTTTCGATCTTGGCTTAAATTCTGTATCTAAAATAAGAATCTAACACACATTTATGAATGTCTAAGCATAAAATGAACTCTTCTGTCTTTTAAAATTATCAGACAAGTACTTTAAAAAAGGGAAAAAAATTTCACTTTCTTTACAATTGTCTGTGAATTTTTATATATAAAATCCTCAATGCAATTTTGAGAACCTGTTTCTAACACACCAAATTTCCATGATAGATACATTTGGTATATACTATGTGTATATGTATCTACACTCACATATACATGCATATGTGTACACACATATATGTATATACATATATATCTATATATGTGTGTGTATATGTACGTATGTATGTATGTAAGTAGTTCTTAGAGAAAAGAGTTCTGATCCTGTTTCTCAAATTTACTATTCCATTTAATTAGAAAACTGTTACATTACATGTTTGTCTCATTACTTTGTCTAGTTCCCCCTTTTGAAAGCTGTCATCCCTATATTATAATTTGACCACAAATACAGATTAAAATTGTAAGATTTTTCAACTTTACATCCTATTATAGTAACGCAGAAATGTTCCACTATCACTCCATTAACTAACAGATTTAGTATTGTACTTATAAAACTTGTACTGTTGTCCAGCTCATGTTATAGAAATTTTCTATGGAAAAAAAATGAGGGATGCAAGTATAGCAATGTTAAGACTTAAGGTCACAGATTGACCTGACCTATACCTTAAGAGGGAAAAAACTCCATTAACTCTGTTTGATACCAGGTATTAACCATATATGAGGCCATCAATTAGTCACAGATATCCAAAGGCAGGTTAAGCAGGTGGGTAATTTTCTGTTCAGAAAGGAAATACCACAATGAGGAAACTGAGTCAAGGGCTACTACTTTAGAGCATACTAAAGTTGTCCCTTCAACTATTTCCAGGTACAGACATCTGTCTATCTGTAGTCCTCAGGCTGCATCCTATGCCATTTTCTACTACTGACTGCTTAACAATCCAGACAACTATCCCTGTAATCAAACAATAGTAAAATATAACCCTAAGGGTTATACTTTGAATAAAAAAACTTCACTACTCACAGATTGGTCTTGACTATTATCAGCTTCTCATCTTTCCCTAAGAGTTACATTTCACTTACCTTTTCTTTATAAATTTAAACTAACCACATTCTAGGGTTTCATATATACAAAAAATACCTTATAGTTGACTCATATTGAAGTTACATCTTGAAATCTCCCTATAACTTTTCATAATTTTTATAAATGACAGACACAAAATTTTAAATGAAAACTCACTTTTATGATAAGCACTTTATTATCTGTTTTAAAAACAAATATACTACTTTAAATATTTAGCTGTTTTAAATATCTGTGTGTTTGGATACATACTGGTATTGTGCATTTCTACATTGCTAGAAGACCTTCACTTCTTTTTTTCTTTTAAAATTTCCTTTCAGTTTATGGAATAAAACAGACATTTCTGTAACATAGTATAATAAAATTACTATGTACAACTTGCTGATACATTCAAATATAGAACAGAATTATCATGTACATTTGTTTTCTACCCCTCTTCTGAGATGACTACCATTAGACACAAATTCCAGAGTTGCCTGATCAAGGAGATAATACTACAAGCAGCAAGAAAGGAACAGTTCAAATATTGCAGAGTCACAGTCAGGATAGCCCAAAATTTAGCAGCTTCCATAAGCTTTGGAATATGATATTGTAGAAGGCAAAGGAGCTTGGATTACAACCAATAATGACCTACCTAGCAAAACTTAGTGTAATCCTTTGGGGGAAGGATGGATACTCAATGAGATAAAGGATTTCCAAACACTCTTGATGAAGAAACATGAGCTGAATAGAAAATTTGACTTTCAAAAATGGGACTCAAGAGGAACATAAAAAGTTAACAGGAAAGGGAAATCATAATGGACCTAATAATGTGAAACTGTTTATATTCCTACATGGGTTGATAGTGTTTGTTATTCATAAGATCTGTTTCATTATTAGAGGTGTTCGAAGGACTATACATAGATAGAGGGCATAGGTGTGAGTTGAATATGAAGGCATGATATGTAAGAAATAAAATTATGGCCTGAGACATGAATGTCCTGAGAGAAAAATTAAGGAAGAGGTAGAGTGTTGTAAATTGTCTCACACAAAAGAGGAAGGAAAAAGCTTTTATTGTGGATTGGAAGAGGAGGGAGGTTAGAGGGAGAGAGTGAACCCTACTCTCTTCAGAATTGGCTCAAGAGGGAATAAAAAATATAGGCAATTGGGTATAGAGATCTATCTTGCCATGTAAGAAAGTAGGAGAGGCAGAGTATAAAAGAAGGTGGGATAATAGGAGAGAGGGAAGATTGCAGGAAGGGGTAATCAGAAGCAAAACACTTGAGACATGACAGGGCAAAAGGAGAGAGAATGGAATAAATGACTAGGGGTAATAGGATGGAGGGAAATGCAGTTAGAAATAGTAATTGAGAATAAAAAAATTGAAGCAATTTCCTCTGATAAAGTCCTAGTTTCTCTAATATGCAAAAACAAAGCCAAATATGTAAAAATGAGAGCCATTTCCCAACTGATGAATGATCAAAAAATATAGACAGCTTTCAGGTGAAATAATCTATTTCTATTTAGATTGTCTACTAGACCAGAATAGATAAATGACAAATGTTGGAGGGAATGTGGAAAAAATGAGACATCAATGCATTGTTGTCAGAGTTGTGAACTGAATCAACGATTTTATAGAGCAATTTGGAGCTATACCCAAAGGGCTATAAAACCATGCTTTCACCTAGCAATACCACCGCTGAGTCTGTATCTCAGATGAGATAAAAAACAAAAAAGGAAAGGATCTATATTTACAGAATTGTTTATAGTAACTGTTTTCTGGGAGTAAAGAATTAGAACTTGAGGGGATGCCCATCATTTAGGTAATGACTAAATAAGTTGTGGTATGTGATTATGATGTAATGCTAGTATACTATAAGAAATGAAAAGCAGGATGCTCTTAGAAAATCTTGGAGAGTCATACATAAGTTGACACAAAGTTAAATGTACTAGTTACAAAGTAACAGCAATACTGTAAGATAATCAGTTATCAGTGACTTTGCTATTCTAAGTAATACAAGGAACCAAGCCAACTCTGAAGGACTTATGATGAAAAAGACTATTCATCCCGAGAGAAAGAAGTGATGGTATCTGAATACAGATTGACATATACTTTTCTAAATTTATTTTTCTTGCTGTTTTTTTGTCTATGTTTTCTTTTAGAACATGACTATTACAGATATGTTGTCATGACTACACTTGCATAAACTTTATTGAATTACTTGCTGTCTCATCAGAGGGCATTTCAGAGGGAGGAATGGAGAGAATTTGGAACTCAAATTTTTAAAAGAAATTTTGAAAATTGTTTTTACATATATCTGGGGAAAAATTAAGTAATAAATGCAGAAAAATAAAAATGTTGGAAGACTGTCACCAAAGGGTGGGGTGCCCATGTCATTCATCCTTAAAAAGTCTCCCTAGACCTTGTCATCTCTATTAGCTATCATCTTATATATCAATTTTTAAATAAACCTCCTTGAAAAAGTTATCATAAAGTAACAAATCTGAGCACATAATTGATCTGTCACTCAGACAGACACAGCAACAGATTCAGGAGCACTCAAATAAATTTGGCATAATGAATCTTTCACGGGTTGGCATGGGACACCTACAGCCAAGATTGAGTGTTTTCTTATAGCATAATTGGAGGCCAATGTCCAACGTCCTTTCGAATACTTGCCCATGACTTCTTAAAATCCTTCCTGGCAATAGGCAATCCTCCATATCTTATATAGTAACAAAACATAAGATCACAGAAGCTCATTTAAGACCTTTCACAGAATGACTGAGGAGTTTTATCAGCATCAAGGATGACATGACCTTCACTGATATACCTGGGCCTATTAATAAGGACGCATGTGATCCAAAGACCTTAGAGAATTTCCAAGAGGTCTATTGTAACTTCTGCCAAATTCTCTTTTTTGCTAATTGATGATAGTATTTGATATCTTTTTTTTTGGAAAGAAAACCCTAATTTTTAAAATTATAGACAACTTTGAGATATGTTAGAAACATATCACTTTGAATTTAGTATGAAAAGTCGTTGGAAGAAATGAAAGCAGACAATGTGAGATATTTCATTGAACTTGGTGACTGTCCTCCAGAATTTCAGCTTAGGTTTTCTTCAGTTTTCTTCATAATCCTCTGGATAAAATTTCATGTATTGATATATAGACTTCAGCATATTAAGAATTTTAAACTTTAATAAGACAATGTCCAACAAAAATTACACCCAGGAACTGGTGATTCCCCAAACTGGTACTCATATTAGATTTTAGTACAGTATGCTGTTCAACAAAGAGTACATTAGCTCATGAAGTCCCATCCATGGTCCAATGAAAACATTACTTTAGTGATTTAGTCATTCTTGTAAGTCTTTAGAAGAGAAAATTGTAAACAATGTCTATGGTATCAAAGATGTTGAGTAAGGCAAGGCAAGATCCTTCTAGTTCTACTTTTCTGTTGCTTTCTGTTAATGAACAATGCATTTCATAGTTCACCAAAGAACTCAGAAGTTTGGATGACTTCCCTGATTGAAATTATGAGAAAACATATATATTTTATGTTGTGAAGTTACAAGGGGAAGCAAAGTCAGAAAAAGTAAGAGACTCCAAGGCTGCTGAAGTTTGGTAACAGGACTCATTTCAATTCTTTAGATATACATGCACAACATTGTTAGGCAGTAGGGGCAGAAAGAGGAAAAGCAAGAGACTATGTCCTCAAGGAACCTGAAATATGATAGTGAGGATAACATGTGCCCAGAAATAAATATAAGGTACAATGTGATAAAGGTAGAGGAGAGGGCTATGCAAAACGTTACCAGAATTTGAGGAAGAGTGTATTCCATTTTAAGGGACATCACATAAATTGCTTTGGAAGAAGCACCTGAACCCATAAGAAATGTAAGGATAGCAAGAGGAGAAAATTTCTAGGAAATAAGTTACAGGCATGAGTTAGGTTGGGTGATGGTGACCCACACAGAATTGGAAACGGAGACAATGAAGTTGTGGAACCAGACTAGAGCCCGATTGTGGATGATTTTAAATACCAAGCTCTTTGCAGAGGAAGTTTTCTAAATCAGGACTTCTTAAACTTTTGGTTTTGACCCCATATAGGGTTGTGAGAAATTTGGCAACAGTAAATGGTTTCTGAACGTACAAAGACCAAAAATTAATTCAAAATCAAATGCGTAAAGAACAAGAGGTTTTTCTGTCAGGGCTTGCCAATGATGCATCATACAACTTCATTGCAACCTTGGTTCTGAACACCAAGCAGGCATGCTTTGCACTGTGGATGCCCTCAGGCCATGTAACACTAAGGACCTGCCAAAAAAACAGGAAAAGGGGCCATAAGTGAAAACGTTTAAGAAATCCTCTCCTACACTAATAAAAACACTGCTCTAGGTCCAAACAAGGCTTATATTTTAGCCTGAAGGAAATGAACTTCCACTGACTCCTTTTGATCAGAGGAGTAAGATGATGATGCCTGAGTATTAGACAATAGACACACAGAGAGCCCTTGAGCTACATACACCTCACAAATCAAGAGACAGATAACTGACCATACATACATATTTACTAGAGAGAGAAGCACCAACATCTGGGTTTTGAAAGCCTTGGAGCTCCTTTAGGGCTGCCTGGAGTCTAATCTGGCCAAACACTTCCAAACGGTAAGCACTGAAGTGAAATCTCACCTCAGAATATTTGTACACTTTTCAGAGTCACAGGGCATCACAACCCTGGAGAACCAGTGCATTAAAAATGAGCAAAAGATGCGGGACTCCCCTAAACAAGCTGCTCTTAAGATTTCATTAATACATGAAATCTTATTAGCATTACAATCTGCTGTGAATATATTTAGGGTTGAACCATAAAGTGTAATAAGCTCTCTATTTATTCAGAACTAAAGCTGGACTGAGAAACTAAAGCATTCACAATGTAATATCAAAATCCATAATATAACAATTATCTGCCAGAATGGCCACATGGCCCCTAACAGACACAAAAGTATACAATATAACATAGCATATCCCACACCTTACACTTATTTATACAATCAGGGAATCCCAGGCCAAATTCTTCCTTAACACAACACATCCTTCAGGGTAGCAGAAAACACAACATATTCCACCCCAGGTCACAGTAGATTCAACACAGAGTGTCCAAGAAAAGTTCTCTTGGGGGTGTGTCCACTCCACAGGTTCTCACCTGAAACTCTCAGGTGCAACCATGCTTGCATTAGCCAAACAGTCCAAGTTCTTAACACGGCTCCAGTCCCTGATTACATGTGCTGAGAGGTAGCTGGGCCAACAGGGTAAGTCCACAGGGGTAATGATACTTCTCCCTCCCTCCATAGACAACTCCAATTCTTGGGTCCCAACTCATCCAGGGGAATGTGGCAGGATAGTACTCTTACCACTCCTGCCCTGCTGAAAAACCTTCACCTTGACTTGGGGCTGATTTCTCTGCTCCATGTTCCTCCTCCTGCAGGTGCTGACCACTCTGGGCTCCAGCTTGGATTCACACATAGATAGCTTTCCACTCCTGCTCCATGTTCTACCTCATGGGGAAAGAGATTGCTGCGTCCAAGCTCTCCTTTCCCCTTACCTGAGCCCAGGCACAGGAGACTCCTTGTGTTCCCACCCCCAACCTCCAGCTTGGGCTTGCATCACCTCAACTCTGGGGAAGCACATGGGGAGGGATCACTCCTGTATGAACTCAGGCAACAGCAGAATAATATAATAACTGAGAAATAACACATAAATATCCCAGTTTCAGTAAGCCCCATACTCTAGTACTTTATTCCAGTCTAGTGTTCCAGTTTACAAGGGTTGATATTAGAGGTCTCCTCTCTCCATCAGACATCTCCTTTCCAAGCTTTGAAGAGTGATTCACATTCATAGTAAGAGGGTGGTACTAGGGGCACCAGGGGAGGGAAGTTCCTTAATAACAGGTTAACATACTTCCATGAGCAAACCCCAAGGAAATATCCCATCTTAACTTATGCATATACCCTTTCCACTAAAAGACTCAGAGACACAAGGTACCAAACCTACTTGACTCAGCCCAGCTGTGAATTACCAGGGTTCAAAGGAGATTGATGCTTCAGATGTGTACAATTTAGCATGAGCCTGGGAAACTGAACTCCAAAAAGAAAACAACAAAAATCCCACCTTGCTTGCACTTATGCAAGTGAAGGAAACCTATTAGGAATCAATTATAATAGACTAGGCAGGAAGCATTGAAGGTAACAATGAAAGTTGTGATGATATAGGTGTACATATGGACAAATGTGAAAAAATATTGTAAAAATACCATTTTGGGGAAGATATAGAGGATGAGGGAAAGAAAACAGTAAAAGGGCTTCAAGATTTCAAGTCAAAGTACTGTGACAATGGATGTAATATCAGTGCAATTAACAATTTGACAGGAGAAGTTTTTTCGAAGGGGAGACATAAGTTCAGCTTTGGACAGTTGAACTAGAGGTATTATTGAGATATTTAGGTAGAAATGCAGTTGGAAAGGTAGGTGTGGAGCCAGGAGATATACTGGCTATTCTTGATATTTCATTCAGAAGAGATTCAAAAGTAATATGATTCTCTAAAGCTTTTTTTAATTTGCTAAGACTTTAATCCTTACATACCCAGAAATTTTCTCAGGGCATCCTTCATCTCACTGTTCCTAAGGCTGTATATGAAAGGGTTTAAGAAGGGGGTCACCACAGAATAAAAGAGGGTCACAGTCTTCTGTGTTCCTCCTTCATGGCCTGATGTTGGCTTCACATACATCACCATCACAGAGCCATAGAACAGTGACACCACAGTCAAATGGGATCCACAGGTGGATAAGGCTTTATGCCAACCAGCTCTTGAAGGAACTCTCAACACAGCTCTCAGAACCAGGGCATATGTTCCCATGATGTAGAGGAAGGGTACAAACAGGAGCAATGAAGTCAAGATAGTCCAGCTGAACTCTAACAAAGGGGCCCTGGTGCATGTGAGAGCCAGCAGTGGGCCTGGGTCACATAGAAAGTGGTCAATGACTTTGGAACCACAGAAAGACAATTGGGAAATAAGGATGATGGGAACTGGGAACCAGAGGAAACCAAACACCCAGCAACTGACCACCAGACAGGTGCAGAGATGTCCTGTCATGATGGTAGGATAATGCAGAGGTCGGCAGATGGCCAGGTACCTATCAAATGCCATAATGGCCAAAGCATTCTGTAGTTCCTAAAGAGAAGAAGAAGTAGAACTGGAGGAAGCATCCAGAGAAGGAAATCGTCTTGGTCTTAGAGAGAAAGTTGGCCAACATATTGGGGACAGTAGAAGTAACATACCAGATTTCCAGGAAAGAGAAATTGGCCAAGAGGATGTACATGGGATTATGAAGACGTTTATCCCAGTGCACAGCATAGATGATAGAACCATTTCCTATAAGGGTGAGGATGTAGATGATGAAGAAGAGTATGAAAAGGAGGATCTGAATGTCTCTGCTACAGGGGAATCCAAGGAGGATGAAACCGTCTGTATCACTCGAGCTGTTGTAGGTGTTGGAGATATTCATTTTCCTGGATGTGATTTAAAAAAAAAATAGAGGTGATTGAATGAAAAAATGATCATCAGTGGGAAAAGTTCTTTGAAGATCTCAATAAAAAATTTACATACAACAAAGATTTCTTAATCAACTACTGAGTTCAGAATATTATGTATAAATATTCCATTATATATATATATAATTCTGCATGTATATATAGTATATGTGTGTATACATATACACACATATATTCACACATGTGTATATATTTGTATGTAAACATGTATATATACATATTTGTATATGTGTGTATATATATTTATATATAGGCTCATTAACTCAAGGTTCCTGCTCTTAGGATTTTATTTTACTCAATCTGTGATTTTCATTGATACAGGAAAATTTTGCTACCAGTGCAGATTGTCATTTTCTATGCAAATATATTAGAGTGCTTCCTGGCTCATAGAGAGGTTAAATAGTTTCCCCAAAGTCACATAGTCAATACGTGTCAGAAGTGGAACTTAAAGAGAGATCTTTCTGACTCCCAAATAGGAGGAAGTGATCTCTGTGACGAACCAACCCCAGCATTCACCATGAAATAGCACTGAATATGAAGTCAAAAGGTCTGTGTTTTCAACCTCAACTCTACTATTTACTGGCTGTGTATCCTTAAGTCAATCACAGAACATTCAGGGACTCAGTTTTCTCATCTTCAAAATGACAGTACTTTATCAAATGATCTCTGTGGTCTCTCTAATATCTGTTATTCTGGGATTCAGTGCCTAATCAGGCCACCACATCTATTCTCAATGTGAATTAGTTTCATTTAACTTAGATCCTTCTAATTTATGAAGACAATTTCCATAATAGTGCTTATAAACAATTGTATAAGATTATATTTGGGATGTCCTCTTGTTTAATCTCTTTGTATATTTTAAATTTGACTTATCTTTCAACTGATACATTATAAAGGTTTGTGGACACATCTTTTTCTTTCTCATCTCTGTCTCAGCAATTTCTACAAATGATTCACTGAGGCTGTGGGCAGGGGTGTAGAAAGTTTTGGAATTTTTAGTTAGTTTGTAGTGATCTACCATCTTTATTCTGAGGAACCTTCTGTGGTCTATGAGTTCCCTAGGGCCCTATCCTTCCTCAGGTCTCCTTCGAGGTTAGACTTTAGTCTAATGTAATAATCAATCTGGTAAGGGGTTAGGTGGTATATCATTAAGATGTTCCCCTTCCTATGTTCATTTTTAATGTGGAAATTGCAAACCAAAAGCTTTGAAGGAGCAATGCCATTTACTTCTAACAGTGGGATTTCAGGTCCTTTGAAAGTCTGTGGAGAGATATTTTTGATGTTCCTGATTTCCTGATGCTCTGATGCTACAGTTCTGTGGCATCAGCCGACTTCACCCTCTCAGAACTCTGGTCCTGGATAGTTATGTGTGTATTGATTCCAATTCAGTAATTGTCAGTTTTTCAGAGAAAGCCCAGTGCTCCCACTCTACAGTTTTGGAGAGTCCCTATGGAAGGAGGGAAGGAACCTGCAACCTCGAAGCCACATGTGGTTCTCTAGATCCTCAAGTGTGGCCCTTGGACTGAATCCAAACCTCAGAGAACACATTTCCTTAGTAAAAGTCCAAAGATCCCCCACTCCCACTTTAGGGTCTACTCCAAAGTATATTTGATGTGTAGTAAGAGGAGCTTGGGTAGATCCTCAGAAAAGCTGCTTAGCTTGGCTCAGTCATTTTATCTTTTGGAGCTCAAGTTCCTTAGTTTTAGGAAATGAGGGTGTTGGACTAGATAAACTCTGAGCTCCTTCCTGCTCTGAGTCCTGGGACCTTATGATTATGCTTCTGCTCTTTCATTAAATGAAAACTCGATGGAAATATATGATAGAAATGTTATCAAAGATAATAATTCCTGTGAGAAAAAGGATATCTAAAACTTTCTTTTTTTCTTTCTCTCTCTCCCTCTATCTATCTACATTTGGTTCCATATTGAACCTATATTTACAGTGAATTCTATTTTTGTCCAAGTTTCTATCTATATCACTTTTATTTCTATTTCTTTATCTATGTATCTAGTAATATTTTATCATCTGTCTCTCTCATCTCATCTTTTCTCTCATCTCTCTATATCTCTCATCTTGTGTCTCATCTCTTTCTTCCCCTTTTTCCTCTCTCTCCCCCTGTCTTTCATCTCTCATTCTCATCTCTTTCTCTCTGTCTCTCTCTAATCTCTCTCTCTCCCTTCCCTCTCTTCTCTCTGTCTCTGTTTATCTCCTCTGTCTGTCTCTTTCTCTCTCTCTTTCCTTCCCTCCCCGTCTCATTTAATTAGCACTGGAACTTCTAATTTAGGAGCTCTTACTACTGATCTGATCTGCAACTCTAATTTATAGTTTCAGAGAATTTTCTGGGGCACAGAGAAATTATGCAAATAGTCCATGACTATGCAGCCTATATGTATGAGAGGTAAAATGAAATATATATATATATATATATGTATACACACATATACATAGAATATATGAATTTTATATTTTTCACAGTTATGAAAGATCCATTTTATTTCATTTTAAACCTTTAAATAAACTTCTGAAAAATTCCTTTCCTGTGTTATTCTGATTTTCTAAAGATATGAGTCAGATGCTTCTCAGAAAACATGAGAAGGAAAGAAAAGTCCATTTACTGCCATGCCTGTGAGATTATCACTGTGCAATGACATTCAATCTGAGTGTATGAAGTAAAAAATAACTTGTGTCTAAGACAGCTTCAAGGCCAAATCTAGAACTTGATATTTTGTCATTAATCTAGGCTATGAACCCTGGCTTATTTAGTTCCTGCTTGTTCAACCTTGGGTAAAGCACTTACTTTCTTTGATCTTAGTAGGATCTGAAGATATCAAAGGTCTTTCCAGCTCTAAATTACAGCTCTGATTGAGTTCAGAATTATTTATGCAGATGTAATAATAAAAATAGGCAGCATTTTCCCCTCCCAAGTAGCTCCTATTATCACCTCCATTTTACACATAAAGAAGCTGAAGGTGAGAGAGGTTAAATGTTTTGTCCAGCGTCACATGGCTAGTGAGGATCTCATCTCCTTGATTCCAAGGCTGACACTTTAGTGAAGCCTCTGCTCTTTAGAGAAGCACTTTTCCATTGGGCTGACCTAAATTTAATTTTAGTGACCTGGAAGCAGAGTTTCCTTCAATATTTGTTTTACACAGGACATTGTGTCATATTGTATGGGGACACAGGTAGAATTATTCTGATGTTGTGTGTATACGTGCAAATTATTCAGATTGAATCAATTTAATAGAGAAACAAAAACTGTTGTAATTGAATCTGATATCGCATCATGGGAGAATATATTGTTGGACCTGGAGTCAGAAAAAGTTGGGTTCACATCCTGACTCCAATACTCCAATAGGCAAGTCCCTTAATCTTTATGAACCTCAGTTTCCTCATTTCTTTGCAAATGTCTGTGATTTCAGCAACACATGAAGGCAAATCTCAATCCATGTATTATTTATTAAAAAGTTCTAGGGAGTTCAGGTAAACAGAACCTAAGTGATTGTCCTTGGACTCTTCAGCAAGATTTGAACTCAGGTCTTCTTGACTCGAAGCCCAGCCCCCAGTCCACTATGACACACTGCTTCTCTGTTTTCCCTTTTTACAATGGAGATAGTGCAAATCATAGTATCTACATCACAGGATCATTGCGAAACTCATACACAAAGTGCTTCCAAATGGGTTTTGCAAATCTTAATATACTAATGTAACATCAACTATTAGTATTAGTATGAGAATCATTTCAGCACTTACCCTACTTGACTGAAATGTCCGCTTGCTGGTTTACCATTCTGTAGATACAACCTAAGTAATCCTCTCTCCTGGGTCGTTGACCTTACACACAGCTTGGGAGAGGTCCATAAGGAGGGCAACTAAGTGGCTCAACCTCAAGAAACAGACTCAGAGTTTTGTGGAAAGACTCTTTCATTAAAGCTTGTCAGGGGAAGACTGCTGATTGCTAGGCTATGTTTATAGTGGATGTTGGATGGACTGGTTCTGCCATTACTAGGACATTTATGAGACAGATAGAGCTCTGGATCTTCCCTCCCCAAGACACACACACACACACGTACACACATACATGCAAACATACACTCTGAATTTGACTGACACAGGCAGTCTAATTCAAATAAGCAGAGAAGTATCACAGCCCTTGATTCCTTTGGTGTGGGCAGCTCTGGAGAGGCTTTGAGGACACAGTTAAAATTCATTTCCCATTTTAAGCATTCTGTACCCCCAAATACTTACACATAATGATTGCATTCTCCATTGTGATATATGAAAATGCCCTTTGGAGGGAAAAAATACCACGTAATCAACTACCCAGTAAGCAGACAGTGAGGGAGCCTCAGACTGAGTCTGGAAATATCTGTATTTAGACAATTGTATTTGTTGTAAGGGCTACATCACCTTCTTTGCTGGAGAACTGCAGAGAAACCTGGAGTCAAGAATTCCCCTTTCTTCTTTTCTCCAGGGGCTTTAGATTTTATTACTGGAGTCTTCAAGCAAAGGAAGCATGAGCTCTTGTGGTGATGGTTTGAGA
The DNA here is from genome assembly GCA_023548195.1 of Bettongia penicillata ogilbyi. NCBI lineage: Eukaryota > Metazoa > Chordata > Mammalia > Diprotodontia > Potoroidae > Bettongia > Bettongia penicillata. The sequence goes on along the minus strand of JAJHZJ010000051.1, from coordinate 3,492,850 downwards.
GGATTCATGCTTCAAGGAGGAGGGTTGCACTGCATAAACTCAGAAGTCCCTCATAACTCTGAGATTCTTAGTTTCTAATTTTTTTTTTACTGTAAAACTTGTGTCCAATCTAACAACCAGACTAGAAAGGAAGTTACTGTGGGGTTATTGTGATGTTATCTCAGTATTTGCTGAAAGACAGAATGATATATGTATAAACTGCATTGTAAGAAGTGTCCAAACTCTGCTCTTTTAGGGATCAATTAATTATCTACAGAACGAGAATAGTATCTAGGGATAACTTTGTTCCAGTTTTTTACTCCTCTTGAGAAATTGCTGTCTCTGATTCATCACAATGAAATCTCAAAAAAAAAGAAACCTTTCATTTCTTCCTTCTTTCTAATCTATGACATTTGAGAAATGACCCCAGTTCTTTCTTTTTGATTTTTCAAGATGGTATGAGAATCAGTCTAACACTTCACAAATATTATCTCATTTGATATTGAAAACAGTTCTGGACAATAGTGGCTATGATGGTAACATTTTGTCATTAAAGAAACTGAGATTGTTTAAATTGACTTGCCCATTGCCACACAGTTAGTATGTGTCTGGGTTAGATTTGAGTGCAGATCTTTCTGAATCCAGGTCTGTTACTTTATCCACGGTACTACTTAGCTACACTTTTATTTGGATGCATCTGTGATCTCCTTCACTCGTGTAGGTCACTTTCTACCCTTGCTCATCTTGGGTGAACTATAGGAAGTCTGAGGATGAAAAAATATGTGTGAAAGAGCCACTGTGGAGAGTGGGACAGTGAGTTGAAAAGGCTACTACCCTTTATTTGATGTGTAAAGGTCCCCATTGGGGCACCTCCCCTTTTACCATCCAGCCCACATTGCACCCCAGTTCCCAGGAACTTCTTCTTTCTCCCCTGAATAATGACTTTGTATTTATTTATATTATGTACTTGTCCAAAATAATCTAAGCTCATTGTGTATAGAGACCGTTTTGACTTTGAAAATTCTTGGAGAATAATTGTCTAAAAAGGCTATTACCTTCCCCACTGGAAACCCAAAGCTATTTGTTAATGTATGCAGGTTTGTTGATTTGGATGAAATTACTGAGCATATTTCAGGCTTTGTGTGGAGATGGCGTGCCAGAGTAGAATGAAAGAACTGGGCTTGGATCCTACCTCAGACACTTAGCTGTGTGACCATGGACCAGTCACAACTTCTCTGTTTCGTTTCTGTCTCTGTGAAATGGAGATAATGTCACTTATCTGACAGCATTATTGTGAGGATCAGATGATATAATGCACGTAAATGCTTTGCAAACATTAAGGAGTAATGTAAACCTTAGCCATCATTATTATCAAATGAGAATATATTTATATTTCAAGCCTTATAGTGAATTATCACCAGGAGCTCTTCTTTTTCTTCTTCTTTCTCTCTTCTTTCTTCTCCTTCTTCTCCTCCTTTTCCTTCTCTTCCTCCTCCTTCTTCCTCTTCTTCCTCTTCCTCTTCCTCCTCCTCCTCCTCCTCCTCTTCTTCTTCTTCTCCTTCTTCTTCTTCTTCTTCTTCTTCTTCTTCTTCTTTTTCATCTTCTTCTTTCCAATCATTATTACATGCAAAGCTGCAAGTAGACTATGGTAAGGGGACTTCATATCCACTAAAAGATTTGGAATTTTCCCTTAGATTTACAGAGGACTCCTATGACCCTATTGCTAGATTTTCTACCCTAATGATGCTTCTCCTTCCAGTTATGAGGGAATATACTTCCCTTACTCATCATGCTTTCTCTTAATCCTCCAACGATATGATTCTGTTTTACACAAAGTCATGCATCATAATTACACCTTTAAACCCAAATCATAAACATTTGTTTAACAATAAAGCAAAAGAGAAAATGCTAATATCATAGGTACTCATATATCAAAGCAAATACATAGATAACAAACATATCACAATCTACATAAATAAACCTTGGTTCTACTATCTTAAGTAATGCAGTCATTATGTGTAGGTGAGAGTGGGCACACAGAGAAATTTTCCTTAGAGGTACATGAGTGAGGGGAAACCATGTGCTCAGAATAACCTGTAGGTCCAAAATTTTAAATATCAATGATCACTTTCTATTTGAGGACTTGTCCCTAGAAAGTATTTCTATCATAAAGAGAACTAATTTATATACTGAGTGATTTTCTGGTTCTTTTATTCTGATTTTTTTCTCTATTCAGCCATACTTTCTTTTGATTGCAACTTGACTCATTATAATGAGTAATGTTATTATTTTGTAAGAAAAATTAATTAAGGAGATCAAGCCAGCAGGAGGCATTGGAGACAACTGTATGGGCAGTAGCAGCTTCTGTAGCTCTCAGCCTACAGATAGATGGTCAGGCAGTCAGATAACTGGTCAGAAGGATTAAAGTGTCCCTTTTCTGACACTCAATGCAGAGCTCCATTGCACCATCGCAGTGAACAAATGTGGTATCTGGGTCACAGTCTTGGGTGAGAAAGAGCATTAGCATTCCAGAGCATGTGGCTGCAGAAGAGCTGGGAGCCTGGTCACAGTTCAAAGGTAAAAAAGAGTGCTTGTGGGCACACAGAGTAAGGTCAAGAGAGTGGTAAAAACACCTCTCCTCAGGTCATACCAGTTTAGAACAGAAAACTTACAGACACCCCAATATTTCCTCTAGAAATAGCTGCAAAGTAATCTGAAGCTTTGAACAGTGCTCCCTCTAGTCAGAGAATAAATCCCAACTTCAAAAGTTCAGTAATATGCTGGAAAAATGAGCAAACCACAAAAAATATGACCATGCACAATTACTATGATGATATGGAAGAGCAGAACAAAAACTCAGAAGACAACTTCTAATCTTCTGGATCAAACAGCTCAAAGAAAAATGTGAATTGATCTTGGGTACAAAAAGAATACCCAGAAGAACTCAAAAAGGCTTTAAAGAAATCAAATGAGACAGAGGAAAAATTGGCAAAAGAAATGAGAGTGATGCAAGAAAATATAGAAAAAGAGTTATCTTCTTGCTAAAGGAGGCACAAAAAATATTGATTCTAACAACACCTTAAAAACCAGAATTGGCCCAGTGGTAGAAGAGACACCACAATCTGCTGAAGAGAAGAACTCCTTATAGAGTAGAGTTGGCCATATGGAAAAAAAGTAGAAAAATTTACTGAAGAGAAGAGTTCCTTAAAAAGTTGGATTGGAAAAGGAGGCACAAAAATCACTGAAGAAAATAATTCCTGAAAAATAAGGATTGCGCAAATGGATGCTAATGATTCCAAGAGACATCAAGTAACAATAAAAAAACATGAAAAGACTGAAAAAGATAGAGGAAAATATGAAATATCTCATTGGAATGATGATTTGACCTGAAAAATAGACCCAGGAGAGAAAATTTAAGAATTATTGGACTACCTGAAAATCATGATTTAAAAAAGAGACTAGACATCATCTTTCAAGAAATTACAGATTCCCTGATGCTCTTGAGGAAAAGGTGACAGAAATTGAAAGCATCTATTGACCTCTTCCTGAAAGAGATTCCCACACGAAACACACCAGGAATATTATAGTCAAATTGCAGAGCTCCAGGTTCAAGGAGAAAATGCCGTAAGCAGCCAGGAAAAGACAAGTCAAATAAGATGGAGTCACAGTCAGGATTACATTAAGAATTGATGGCTTCCACATTAAAGATATGGGGAGCATGGCATATAATAGTCTAGAGGGCAAAGGATCTAGGATTACAACCAAGAATTACTCATTCTGCAAAAGTGAGCATAATCCTTCAGGGGAAAAATGGATATTCAATGAGATAGGAGTATTTCAAGCATTCCTGATGAAAATATCAGAAATGAATAGAAAACCTGACTTTCAAATACAAGGCTCATAAAAAGTATAAACTGGAAAGAGAAAACATAGAGTATTCAATAAGATTATATTCCTTCATTGGAGGATAATTGCAATTCATAAGACCTTTCTCACTATTAGTGTAGTTAGAAGGAGTATATGGGTATATCTTGAATATGATGGGATGTTATAAAAAAACAAAATTAAGAAATGAGAAAGAGGAATGTATCAAGAGAAGAGGAAAGAGAGATAGAATGGAAGCAAGTTGTCTTTTGTAAAAGAGGTCTGAGAGAGTTTTTACAGTAGAAGGGAAGATAAAAGAGGTGGTGGGAGTGCTTGAACCTTAGTCTTATCAAAATTGGCTCAAAGAAGGAATAACGTACGTAGTTAGGTATAGAAATCTTTCCTACCCTTCAAGAAAGTCTGTTTATGGGATAAAAAAGAGGTTGATTGAAGGAAGTGTGGTTTAAGGAAGGTGGTAGTCAGAAGCAAAATACTTTTGAAGATGGATAGGATGAAAGGAGAGAGTAAGGATATTGGGGAAAAATAGAAAGAGGGAAAATATAAAGTTAGTAATCATAACTGTCAAAAAGTTTTTTATGGCTAGTTTCTCTGATAAAAGCTTTGTTTCTCAAACATATAGAGAACTGAGTGAAATTTACAAAAAAAGACCCATTCCCCTATTGATAAGTGGTCAAAGGATATGAACAAGCAGTTTTCAGATGAAGTTTCAGATTTATCAAAGATTTCTATATTCATATTCAAAATGCTTAAATCTCTCCTGCTTAGGGAAATGCAAATTTAAATACCTCTGCAATACCACTCTACACATATATTATATGCCAGAAAAGGAAAATGACAAATGTTGGAGAGAATGTGGAAAAATGGAGACAATAATGCAGCGTTGGTAGAGTTGTGAATTCATTCAACCACTCTGGAGAACAATTTGGAGTGATGGCCAAAGGTTATAAAACCAAGGATACCCTTTGACTCAGCAACAGTACTACTAGGTCTATGTCCCAAAGAGATTAAAAACGAAAAACAAATGGACACACACACACATATATTTATATACATACATACATGTAGATAGATAATATTTATAGCAGTTCTTTTAGAGGTGGCAAAGAGTTGGATATTGAGGGGATGCTCAACAGTTGGTTAATGACTGAACAACTTGTGATACATAACTGCGATGGAACACCATTGTACTATGTGAAATGATGACCAGGATGCACTCAGAAAAACCTGGAAAGACTTAAATGAACTGGTACAAAGTGAAATGAGCCAAATCAGGAGAACATTATATACAGTAGCAGCAGTATTATGCAATGACCAGCTGCAAATGACTTAGCTATTCTCTGTAATACAATGATCTAAGACAATTACAAAGGATATATGAAGAAATTTTTTTTACAGAGAAAAAACTGATGGAATCTGAATGCAGATTGAAGTACACTTTTTAATTTTATTTTTTGTCTGTTTTTTCATTACATGATTAATATGAAAATATTTTGCAAGACTGCACATGTACAAACTATATCGAATTGTTGCCATCTCAATGAAGGGGAAAGAGAAAGAAGGAGGGAGAGATTGGAACTCAAATTGAAAAAAAACTTGAATGTTAAAAATGTTTTTCATGTAATTGAGGAAAAACAAACATTGGACAAATAGGGGGGATTCAAGAATTCTGAGAGGTGAGGAGGGAGAATATTCCAAAGAGCCAATGTGAAGGAAGATGGGAGTCTGGTATGTGAAGAACAATAAATAGACCACTGTGGCTGGATCATAGGAACTGTGAAGGGCAGTAATGTGTTTTGAAAGATAGGAATGGTCCAGAGCAGGGGTGGGGAACCTGTGGCCTCGAGGCTGCATGTGGCCCTCTAGGTCCTCAAGTATGGTCTCTGAATCAAAACTTCAGTTAGAAGGGCCACACTTGAAGACTTAGAGGGTCACATGTGGCTTCAAGGTCACAGGTTCCCCAACCCAGTTACAGAGTGTGAAGAACTTCAATAATCAAACAGATGGTTTTCTATTTAATTCTCGAAGTAATTGTGAGCTACTTTAGTTTATCGAGCAGGGTATGTGTGACATGCTCATATCTGTACACTAAGAAAATTACTAGTAGTGAGAAGAGGAATTAACCAGGGAAAATAATTATGAGAGTGTTGCAACAGTCTAGGTGAGAGGCAACAAGAGAAGTGACGTACAGTGGCAACATTGTGAATAGGAGATAAAGGCATACCAGAGAGATGTCAGTAAGAAATGAAAAGATTTGGAAACTCAATTTTTGGAGTGAAAGTGGAGAAAAAAAAGGTTACACTGACATTACAAAAGTAGTTGACTGGAAGGATGGTTACTAAGTAATAAATGCTAATTTTCCAATCAATCAGGAGTAGTCACCTCCCTCAACTTTGGCACTGGATCCTGAATGCAAGGGGAATCAAACTTTTACACATCAAAACAGTTACGCAAATAAGGTCAATTAATTAAAAGAATTAAAAGAAAACAGTGCAGCATTAGGTAATCTGATTATGAATTGGGCGAAAGATTAAGAATCTTTTAAGTTGGGAGGGGGAGAGAAAATAGGTACAATTCCCTGCATTCCTAAAAAAGAGGGATTTCAGCCCCGCCCCGCCGTACCTGTCTGTAAGCAATCACAGGAACATGACAACAATAATTGATTTATTAGTATGGATCCAGTTTTCAGATAATATATATGGGTTATTTGAGATATATGAATTATGATAAAACTCTTTGCATCAATTGTAGGATCTGATTGACTTTCTGGTTAATATAATATAGGTCCTTATTTTAGAGTCTTTAAGGAGTAGGTAGAGGTGGTCCAGATTCTCAGTCATATAGAGCTATGTTTAAATAATGGAATAATGTTTTCTCCAGATTTCCACAACTGAATAAAGCTTTCTAACAATATAGAAAATGGATTAGACCCACAACTGAGTAGAAAGGGAACTGAACTACCTCCAAAATTTAGTCACAAGATGGAGTCAGTGTGATTCCAACGTTAGATACAGGATTTAGACAAAGATAGAAACAGTAAGCATTACATAAAAAATTAAACTCTCTGAAGCCTCAAATTTGAAAAACCAGATTTTAGAGATTATCATAAATTGCCTTGTCTTGGAATCTCTATGAGTAATCTGGAACTGGAGAAGCAGAGCCTTCTTCAGAGTTGTCCTGAGAATGAGGCCTATTCCAGAATGTCCAAGAGAAGATATTTAGGAACCAGATGACTACATGAGACATTTGGGACCCAAAATGTGCTGATTAAATGGATATCAGTAGTGGGTTACTAGGATGCAAGGAGATTGGATGCTAGGTAACTCTGAGGATCACTATTTTTTTTTTTTGCCTTTTTGTTTCACAGTGTTGAAGTTGAAGTTTTCTTGATTACCTTGATGACTTGTAAGTCTCCCTGTTACTCTCTAGTTTAATCTGTAAATTGAGTTATGTAATTCTGGTTATGAATATATTTTTAAAACATTATGAATTTGTCTTGCAGATAAGTGATCAAAGAGGGAGTAGTAGCCTACACCTTCCTTCTTAATTGAAAAGGGGAAATTTGAGGGAAAACAAGTGGTTAATTGTAAGAACTGATTGAATCACACTTTTACACATCAAAACAATTACTCAAATAAGGTCAATTAATTAAAAGAAAACAATGCAGCGTTAGGCAATCTGATTATGAATTGGGTGAAAGATTAAGAATCTTTTAAGTTGGGAGGGGGAGAGAAAATAGGTACAATTCCCTGCATTCCTAAAAAAGAGGGATTTCATTCCCCCCCGCCCCACCCCCACACCTGTCTGTAAACAATCACCTGAACGTGACAGCAATAATTGTCACTCGTTTTCCTAATTCCTCAAATTTCCCCTTTTGATTTAAGAGGGAAGGGGCAGTCTACTACTCCCACCTTGATCACTTATGGCAAGACAAATCCATAATGTTTTAAAAATATATTCATAACCAGAATTATATAACTCAATTTACAGATTAAACTACTTAGAAATATTCCAGTATCACTCTATTAACTAACAGATCTAGTATTGTACTTACAAAACTTGCACTGCTCTCTGACTTGTGTTACAGAAATTTTCTATGAAAGAAAAAGGAGGGATGCAGTTATAGCAATGGTAAGACTTGTTCCCTTAAGGTCACAGATTGACCTGAGCCATACCTTAAGAGGGTAAAAATTCCATTAGTTCTGTTTGATGCCAGGCATTAGCCATATTTGACAGGCCAGTAATTAGTCACAGAGTATCAAAAGGCAGGTTAAGTAGGTGGGTAATTTCTTGTTCAGAAAAGAAATAGCACAATGGGTAAACTGAGTCAAGGGCTAACTTAGGTCATACAAAAGTTGTCCCTTCAGCTATTTCTAGGTACAGGCATCTACCTGTAGTGCTCAGGTTGCATTCCATGCCATTTTCTACTACTGGCCACATGACAATCCAGATAACTATCCCTGTAATCAAAACTCAAAACTGTAGTAAAATATAGCCCCAAGAATTTTACTTCAAATAGAAAAATTTCACTAATCACAGATAGGGCTTGACTTTTATTGGCTTCTCACCTTTCCTTAACAGTTACATTTCACTTACCCTTTCTTTATAAATTGAAGCTAACCACATTCTGCATAGAAGGAATACCTGATAGATGACTCGAAGTTTCACCTTGAAATCTCCCTATACCTTTCCATAATTTTTAAAAATGACAGGCAAAAACTTTTAAATGAAGACAGTTTAATAATAGACATTTTATTATCTCTTTTTATTTATTTATTTATTTAACTTTTTACATTCATTTTCACAAAATTTTGGGTTCCAAATTTTCTCCCCTTTTATCCCCTGCCCCGACCCCAATACCTCAAGCAATCTAATTTTCCCTATCTCCAATCTGCCCTCTCTTCTGTCATCCCTCCCTTCTCTTGTCTCCATCTTCTCTTTTCTCCTGTAGGGCCAGATGACTTTCTATTCCTCCTTAACTGTATGTCTTCTTTCCTAGTAGCAACAGCAATACTAGACAGTTGTTCCTAAAACTTTGAGTTCCAAATTCTCCCCATCCCTCCCTCCCCCACCCATTCCCTTTGGGAAGGCAGGCAATTCCATATAGGCCATTTATGTGTAGTTTTGCAAATGACTTCCCTGATAGTCGTATTGTGTAAGACTAACTGTATTTCCCTTCATCCTATTCTGTCCCTCATTGTTTCTATTCTATCTTTTGATCTTGTCCCTCCCCAAGTGTTGACTTCAAATTGCTCCCTCCTCCCTTTGCCCTCCCTTCCATCATCGCCCCCCCTTGCTTATCTCCTTCCCCCCTACTTTCCTATACTGTAAGATAGGATTTCATACCAAAATGAGTGTGCATTTTATTCCTTCCTTTAGTCAAATGTGATGAGGGTAAACTTCTTGTTTTGTTTTTTTTTTCTCAGCTCTCCTCTTTATCCCTCCACTAAGAAGTCTCCTACTTGCCTCTTAAATGACATGTAATTACCCCATTCCATTTCACCCTCTTTCCTCCCACTACATTTCTCTCTCACCATTTACCTTAATTTCTTTTAAGCTATGGTCCCATCCTATTCAATTCACTCTGTGATCTCTGTCTCTGTATGTGTGTGCATGTGTGTATGTGTGTGTGCGTGCATGCGTGTACATGTGTGTGTGTGGTCCCACCAACTACCCAGATACTGAAAAGTTTTAAGAGTTACAAATATTGTCTTTCCATGTAGGAATGTGAACAGTTCACCTTTGGTAAGTCCCTTATGACTTCTCTTTGCTGTTTACTTTTTCATGCTTCTTCTCATTCTTGTGTTTGAAAGTCAAATTTTCTTTTCAGCTCTGGTCTTTTCATCAAGAATGCTTGAAAGTCCTCTGTTTCATTGAAAGACCATATTTTCCCCTGAAGTATTATACTCAGTTTAGCTGGGTAGGTGATTCTTGGTTTGAGTCCTAGTTCCTTTGACTTCTGGAATATCCTATTCCACGCCCTTCGATCTCTTAATGTAGAAGCTGCTAGATCTTGAGTTCTCCTGATTGTATTTCCACAGTACTGAAATTGTTTCTTTCTAGCTGCTTGCAAGATTTTCTCCTTCAGCTGGGAGTTCTGGAATTTGGCCACAATGTTCCTAGGAGTTTCTCTTTTTGGATCTCTTTCAGGTGGTGATCGATGGATTCTTTTAATACTTATTTTGCCCTCTGGTTGTAGAATGTCAGGGCAGTTTTCCTTGATAATTTCATGGAAGATGATGTCTAGGCTCTTTTTTTGATCATGAGTTTCAGGTAGTCCCATAATTTTTAAATTGTCTCTCCTGGATCTATTTTCCAGGTCAGTTGTTTTTCCCATGAGATATTTCACATTCTCTTCCTTTTTTTCATTCTTTTGGTTTTGTTTGGTGATTTCTTGTTTTCTCGTAAAGTCATTAGACTCCATCTGTTCCATTCTAATTTTGAGAGAACTATTAAATTCAGTGAGCTTTTGAACCTCTTTTTCCATTTGGCTAATTCTGCTTTTGAAAGCATTTTTCTCCTCATTGGCTTTTTGAACCTCTTTTGCCAGTTGAGTGAGCCTAGTCTTCAAGGTGTTATTTTCTTCAGCATTTTTTTGGGTCTCCTTTACCAAGGTATTGACCCGTTTTTCATACTTTTCTTGCATGTCTCTCATTTCTCTTTCCAGCTTTTCCTCCACCTATCTAACTTGCTTTTCAAAATCCTTTTTTAGCTCTTCCAAGGCCTGAGCCCACCTGACATCCCCCTGGGGTGTCTGGGGTACTGAGGCCCCGCCCTCCACATCTTTCCCCGATGGCGAGAATACGTCCTCGTCATCAGATCCGAATGTTGGGATCATTTGCATTTGTTGGAAAAAACTCTCTATAGTCTTATTTTTCTTCCCTTTTCTAGGCATTTTCCCAGCTAGTTACTTGACTTCTGAGATTCCTGTCCACCCCCGCCTAGATCCACCCAGCTAGTGCTTGGGGTCTGAGGTTCAAATGGGCTTTCCACAGCAAGCTTTAGTTCTGGTGCTGGGGTGGGGGCAGGGCCGCCTCCCAGGCTCGGCCTCCTCAGGGGCTTTATGCAGAGACCTTCAGGAACGGAGCAGGTGGGGGGGCTGCCTCCCAGGCTCAGCTCCCCCAGGGACTTTATGCAGAGACCTTCCGTAATGAGGATCCTGCCTGCTGCTGAGGGAGTCCGGGTGGCCACTGCCGCTGCTGCCACCGCTGCCGCCCACACCTCTGCCTCCGCAGCTTCCTGCCCCCGTCTCTGCCACCTCCGCTTCCTCCCGAGGGGGCCTGAGTCACGGAGACACTCTGCTCCCCTCTTCCAGCCCAGCCGTCTCTCTCACTGACCTGTAGCTTCTGTGGGCGGAGGGACTTTCCCGGCTGCCGAAGCTTCCGTCCCTGAAGCCTGCTTGGGTCAGCTTCTCTGGGGCCGCGGCCAGGGCAGCGCTGGGGGTGGGGTCTGCTTTCCAGGGCGCCACGGACCCTGGGGACGGGTCTCCAGGGCTCTCTGGCACGGAAATCTCTTCCACTCCGTTTCTGTACCCCTTTCAGTGGTCCAGAAGTTATGCGGATCTCTTTTTACATTAATTCTATGTGCTGTGGGTTGGAGCTCGTAAAGTTGCGTCCTTCTACTCTGCCATCTTGGCTCCGCCCCCTATGATCTCTTTTAAAAACAAATATCCTCCATTAACTATTTAAGAGTTTTCAAATATTTATTTTTTCAGATACATACTGATACTATTTATTTGCATATTGCTAGAAGAACTTTACTTTTTTTTTTCTTTTTAATTTATGGAATAAAACAGACATTTCTCTAACATCATGTAATAAAAAGCATGATTATACGTGAAACTGAAAATTTACTATGTAAGACTTGCTGTTACATTCAAACATATAACAGCATTGTCATGTACATTTGCTTTCTCTCCTTCTCCTGATATGACTACCATTAGATACAAATGGTTCCATATATGTAGGATTATACTATACATAATTCTATTTATCAGTTCTTTCTCTGGTGTAGATATAAACTTTTTTTCATTTGTCTTTTATAGCTTTCCCCCATAACATAATACAATAAAAAAGATGATTGCACATGGAATTGTAAATCTACTATGGACAACTTACTATTCCTTTTTTAATATGCAACCAAATTATCATGCAAATTTTAATTTTTTATAACATTCTTTTATGAGCAATTCACAATCTTAAAACATACAGATAAAAAATTTGGTTTTTGGGGCATAGCAAAGAAGGCAGAGTAAAGGCAGGGACTCTCCTGAGCTCTCCTGTAAAACCCTCCAAATACCTTTTGAAAATGACTCCAAACAAATTCAAGACCAGCACAAACGATAAAAAGACAGAGTGACATAAATTTCCAGCCCAAAATAACTTGGAAAGTCAGCAGGAAAGATCAATTGCTTGAGTTTGAAAGAGGAGTGCCATCCAGGGCAAGCCACACCAGGACAGCCTGGGTTTCAGAAAAGGCAATAGGCATTGCGATGACTAAGTCACTCACAGCAGTGATAGTTTCGGGACTTCTCAGGTCACAGACACCAGAGACAGCTTAGGTCAGCAGGAAGGGTTTATTTTGGCAGGGTAGGAGTGGAGTGCAGTCTAGCCCATGTCCTGCCCACACAGCACAGCCACAACAGGCCAGTGAGACTCAATCAGCAATGTGAAGTGAATCAAAAATTCTATAGAGCAATTTGAAACTATGCCCAAAGGGCTATAATACCATGCCTTTGAACTAGCGACACCACTGCTGGGTTTGTATCTGAAATGAGATAAAAAACAAAAAAAGGAAAAGATCTATGTGTACAGAAATATTTATAACAACTGTTTTCTGGGCATAAAAATTAGAACTTGAGGGGATGTCCATCATTTGGCGAATGACTGAACAAGTTGTGGTATGTAATTATGATGTAATATTATTGTACTACAGGAAATGAAAAGCAGGATGATCTCAGAAAAACCTGGACTTACATAAGTTCATGCAAAAGGAAATGCACCGGGTACAAAGTAAGAACAATACTGTAAGATAAGGTATCAATGACTTCGCTATTCTAAGTAATACAAGGAACCAAGCCAACTCTGAAGGACTTAGGATGAAAAAGACTATTCATCCCTAGAGAAAGAAGTGATGGTATTTGAATACAGACTGAGGCATACTTTTTACTTTATTTTTATTACTGTATTTTTTGTCTGTGTTTTCTTTCAGAACATGACTATTATGGATATGTTGTTATAACTACACATGCATAAACTATATTGAATTACTTGCCTTCTCAATGGAGGGCAGTTGGGAGGGAGGAAAGGAGAGAATTTGGAACTCAAAATTTAAAAGAAATGCTGAAAGTTGTTTTTACATGTATCTGGGACAAAATTAAATAATAAATGCAGACAAATAAAAACGTTTTTCTTTTTTTATAAATTAATGCATTTGTTTTTGGTTTTCAATAGTCACTTCCACAAGTCTTAAATTTTCATCTTTTTCCCTGCCCACTCCCTCACCTAGATGTCATGTAATCTCATATGAGTTCTACACTTACATACATTCTTATTGAACACATTTGCACATTAGTCATATTGTATAGAAGAATTACAAAGAATGGGGGAAACCATGAGAGAAACCAAACCAAACCAAAATATAACACTAGAGAAAATAGTCTTCTTCATTCTGTGTTCCAATTCCACAGTACTTTCTCTGGATGTGGATGCCATTTTGCCTCAATAGTCTTTTGGGAATGTTTTAGGTCCTTGCATTGCTGTGAAGTGCTAAGTTTGTCAGAATCAGTCCTCTCACTCTGTGGTTGTTACTGTGACCACGTTCTCCTGATCCTCCTCCTTCCATTCAGCATCAGTTCATATAATTCCTTCCAGGCATCTATGAAGTCCTTCTGATCATCACTTCTTATTACACAATAGTATTCTACTACATTTATTACCACAACTTGTTCAGTCATTTCCCAATTGATGGGCATCCCCTCGATTTCCATTTCTTGGCCACCACAAAGAAAGCTGCTACAAATAGTTTTGTGCATGTGGGACATTTTCCTATTTTTATGATCTCTTTGGGATACCATCCTAGGAGCAATATTACTGGATCAAAGGGTATGCACAATTTTTTAGCCCTTTGGGCATGGAAAAATATTGGTTTTCCAATAGCATTTCTTATCCAATGGTCTTTCAAATTTTACAATATAAAAGAATTTAGAAATACAATAATAACATACGTAATATTATGCACTGAAAACATGAAACAAAACTAATTAGTAGTTAGACAAAATGAATTCAGCCCAATAAATTTCCCAATTATTCTATATAACTAATTTTTAAATTTGTGATATTTTATGCAAATCACATTTACAATCCAATATAGAATAACTTTGTCAAAACAAAAAATAGTAATAACTCTAGTCAATGTTTCTATTGTACTTACCATGGCCTACTTATTGTGTTATGCATTTAATAATCCTTGGATAATTATAATCCTTACAACAACTCCAGGAAGTAGATTCCATTATTATTTTCTTTTTTTTAAGTCAAGAATCTGAGACAAGGACAGATAAGATAACTTGCTCAAGATCATTACACAGCTAATACATTTCTGAGACTGGAGTACAACTCAGGTTTCCTTGAATCTTTTTAGCTTTTTTTGTTGTTTTGGTTCAGCACCTTTACATGGGAACCTGGGATGAGAGGGCTTAAAATGATCAGAGGGACAGGTTCTCTGGGAGTACTCAGGAGGTCCTTTTTCACAGGCCCCTATTTGGTTAAAATAACCCTTTCAGTTTCTTAATTAAATTTTACTCTTGTTTTAGTTGCTCCCTCATTTAAACAATGTTTTCTCTTTTCGTGATCAAGGAAGAGTTAAGTACGAGGCAAATTTAAATTGCAAACTGCATACTTATTTATTTTTCTTCACTGGGATTACTTTCAAACTAGCTGCCTTCCTCAGTTACACTAAAGCGGTAGCCCTAACAATCTTCTAGGGAAGGGAATTATCTAGGTGCTGTTTATTCCTAAAACTTCTACATGTTTAAATTTTTCTTTTTCCCTCCAGCAAATTCCATAATTGTACCCCAAAAGTCATTATGATATTTCAGAAGGGGGTGTGTTCCTGAATTACCAAAAGTCCCAGGTGTTAACTTCTGTGATCTTAAAATGATTAATCTCCCAACATACAAAATCTAGTAAGATATTTTTATTAGTTTTGTAAAAACTATTCCCCATTGAAGGCTTAAAGTGGGACTACTCCTTACTGAGACATCTAATTCCAGTATGAAACTTCATTAATTTTCCTAGCATACCAACCTCTTTGGCTATACCTTTTTAGCAATTTTTCTGACTGACTGCATTTTCTCTCAGAAAACTTTCAAGGTAATAGCATATACTGGGAACACTAAATATGATTCAAGACAAATATTTTCCTACATTTTACAAAGAAACAAAGATATAGACAAAATGATAAGGAAAACACTTGCTAGGCTTAATTTTTTTTCAAATTTGGAATAATTAAGAAAGTTTAGTGTTTTGGGGGGGCCAAAACAAACCACTATTTGAATCCCTTGATGATTTATGCCCAATGTCACATTATTCAATAGCATGCTGTTTTAGTCATCCTCGTAAATATCAAGAGCATTCCCATGGTCAAAAGCTACCAGAAGTCTACTCAAGGAGGAACCACAGGAATCCATGATCTTTCAGCATCTCTACAGTTAAATTTAAAAGAAAACTAAAACTTAGTCTTAATTGTGACCTATTCCATTCCTGGGGAAAATTTAAACTAAGCTAAACCTCCCCTGTGCCTGACTTAACTTAATCAAAACTAAACTGCCACAATTCCTGGAGTAAACTAATAAAAAGCTGAACCTAAACCTTACTCCATCTCTGAAGAAATAGGAATTGTGTGTAGCAGTTGGACTTTCATGTACATCTTTCCCAGAAGTGTTCTTCAATACAAAATTAACCAGGAATCTCTAGGAAGCTTTTCTGGAAGGCTGTCACCAAGGGGTTAGGTGCCCATGTCACTTGTCCTTACAAAGGCTCCCTAGATCATGCCATCTCCATTAGTTATCATCTTATATATCAACTTTTAAACTAATCTCCTTGAAAAAGTAACAAATTTGGGTGCATGATAGATCTGTCACACAGACAGACAGACCAACAGATTCAGGAGCACTCAAACTCAAATAAATTTTGTATAATGAATCTTTCACGGGTTGGCATGGGACACCTACACTCAGGAATAGGTATTTTCTTATAGCATAATTGGAGTTCAATATCCAATGACCTTTTGAATACCTGCCCACACCTTTGTACAATCCTTCCTGGCAATAGGCAATCCTCCATAACTTCTACAGTAACAAAACACTAGATCACAGAACCTTGTTTAAGGCCTTTCACAGAATGACTGAGGAGTTTTGTCAGTATCAAGTATGACATGACCTTCACTGATATACCTGGACCTGTTAAGGATGCATGTGTACTAAAGACCTTAGGGAATTTCCAAGAGGTCTATTGCAATTTCTGCCAAATTCTCTTGGTTTTTGGGTGATGATAATATTTGTTGTCTCTTTTTTGAAAGGAGACCTTAATTTTTAAAATTAATTTAAACTTTGAGTAATGGTGGAAACATATTTCATTGAATTCATTATGAAAAGTTGTTGTAAGAAATGAGAACAGACAATGTGAGAGGTTTTATTGAATTTGGTTAATGTCTTCCAGAATTTTAGCTTAAGTTTTCTTTTCCCTTTTTTTCCTAATTCTCTGGATGACATTTCATGAATTGATATCCACACTTCAATATATTTAAAGTTTTAGACTTTAATAAGACAATGTCCCACAAAAATTACATCTAAGATCTGGTGATTTCCCAAACTGGTACTCATCATTAGCTTTAGTACAGCATCTTACTCAACAATGAGTACATTAGCTCAATCCATGGTCCAATGAAAAACATTACTTAAGTCATTCTTGTAAGTCTTTAGAAGAGGAAATTTAAAACACTGTGAGTGGCATCAAAGAGGTTGTGTAAGATAAGGCAAGACTCTTCTAGCTCTGCTTTTCTATTGCTTTCTGTTAATGAACAACACATTCCATAGTTTCCCAAAGAACTCAAAAGTTATGGATGACTTCCCTGATTATAATATATTTTATGTTGTCAAGTTACAAAAAGGAAGAAATCCAGGAAAGGTAAGAGACTCCAAGTTTGCTGAAGTTTGGCAACAGGACTCAATTTAATTATTTAGACACACATGCACAACATTGTTAGGTACTAGGGTCAGAAAGAAATCCTCAAGGAACTTGAAATATGATAGTGAGGATAAGACATTCCCAGAAATTAATGTAAGATATAATATGATTAATGTATAGGAGAGTGCTAAGCAGACTTTGAGAAAGAGAGTATTCCTTTTTAAGAGGCATCATGTAAGTTGCTTTAGAGGAAGCACCTGAGCTCGGAAGAAATGTAAGGATATCAAGAAGAGAAAATGTCTAGGAAATTTATCACAGACATGAGTTGGAGTGGGTGATGGTGATCCAGACAGGAGTGAAAACAGACACAATGAGACTGTACATCCAGACTGGAGCCAGATCATGGAGGGTTTTAAACACCACGCTATTTTTACAGGGAATTTTCTACACCAGCGCTTCCTAAACTTTGGGTTGTGACCTCATATGGGGTTCTGAAAAATTTGGCAACAGGAAAAGGTTTCTGAATCTACGATGACCAAAAACTAATTCAAAATTAAATGTATAAAGAACCTCAGGTGTTTCTGGGAGGACTTGCCAATGCTGCATCAGGCAACTTCACTACTGCATTAGTTCTGAATACCAAACATGCATTCTTTGCAATGTTGATGCCCTTAGGTCATTCAACATTAGGGAACTGCCAAAAAACAGGAAAAGGGGTCATTAGTGGAAAACGTTTAAGAAGTCCTCTCCTAAACTAATAAAAACATAGCTCTAGACCCAAACGAGGCTTATATTTTAACCTTAAGGAAATGAGGATCCACTGAATCCTTCTAAACAGAGGAGTAAGATGATGATGCCTGAGTATTAGACGTTAGACAATATTAGGGAATTGCAGCCACAAGTTTTAACATCAATCAACACAGCACACTTAAAAGCCTTTGTGCAAAAGCAAGTACCCCGACATACACAGGCAGGTCTGCTCTCACAGGTTCTCAGATATGCTTTTATAAAACGAAAACAACTTTTGAGGGCTAAACAATCACTTACATCAAGCACATATATCCTTCACTTAGGTCAGGAGAAAAGCTTAGCACTCTGAACTTCAGAGGAAAGACAGTAACAAAGATCAACCAATAGACAGCACTTCCAACTGTCTGACCTTATGCAATACATGCATCATCCACCAACAGACAGATAAGTGTCTGTCCATACATACATAGTTACCAACCAGCATCTGGGTTTTCAAAGCCTTGGGGCTTCTTAAGGGCTGCCCAGAATCACATGTGACCAAAAAAACACTTCCAATGAGTAAGTCCCAGAGTAAATCCTCACCTCGGAGTATTTATGCACTTTTCTGAGTCGATTCTAACCCTTGAGAACCAATGCTTTAGCAATTAACAAAATGTGTGGGTCTCCCCTAATCAAGCTTTCCTTAGGCCCATTAATGCCTGAGTAAGATCTTTAATCTCATTAGGGTTACGAGCTGCTGTGAATATATTTAGGGTTGATCCATAAAGTGTAAGTGAGTTCTCTATTTTTTCAAAACTAAACCTTGAGCTGAGAAACTAAGGCATTAACAATATAGCATTAAAATCCCTAACATAATAAGTAATTACTAGAGTGGCCACATGGCCCAAATAGACACAAAAAGTACAGCATAACAATGCATACACCACACCTTATACTTGTTTATGCAATCAGGGAATCCCAGAGCAAGGTCTTCCCTAATCCAGCCCATCTCAAGGGGTAGCAGAGAACACAACACACTCTACCCCTAGGTCACAGTAGTTTCAAAACAGAATGTCAAAGTAAAGTTCTCCTGGGGGTGTGTCCTTTCCACACTGCTGTTTCAGGCTCCCATCTGGCTCTCTCATGTTCATACATGCTTGGATGAGCCAGAGTCCAAGTTCTTAACACTGCTCCAGTCCCTACTTCCAAGTACTGAGAGGCAACTGGGCCAAGAGGCTGGCTCCATAAGATTTATGGCACTTCCCCCTCCCACCATAGACAATTCCACCCTGTGGTTCTCAATTCATCCCAGGGGAATGTTGCAGGAAAGCACTCATACTCTTCCTCCCCTGCTGCAAAGCATTCCTCTTGACTTGGGGCTGATATCTATGCTCCACATTTCTCCTTCTTCAGAGGCTGACCACTCTGGGCGCCTGTTGGATTCATACATTGACAGCACTACAGTCCTGCTCCATGTCTCACCTCATGGGGGAAGGGACTGCTGTATTCCAAGCTCTCCTTTCTTCTTTCTGAGTCCAGGCACAGCAGGCTCCAGGGGTTCTGGCCCCCAGCTTCCATCTTGGACTTGCACCACCTCAGCTCTGGGACAAAAGATGTGGAAGGTCCACTCCAGTCTGAACTCTGAGCACAGCAAAATAATACAACACCCAGAAGATAACAGACAACTATCCCAGTTTCACTAAGCCCCATACTCTACTTTAGTACTTTATTCCAGTCCAGTGTCCCAGTGTTGTTGCAAGGGTTGGTATCAGAGATCTCTCTATCAGACATCTCCTCTCCAAGCCTTGATGAGTGATTCACATTCACAGCAGGGAGAAGTTGAGGGGGGGCCTGAACAACAGTTAAATATACTTCTGTGAACATGCCCCAAGGCAGTATCTTATCTCAGAATACGTATACACCCTTTCAACTAATAGGCTCAGAGGCTGAAGGCATCAAACCTACTTGACTCAGCCCAGCTGTGAATTACCAGGTTTCAAAGGAGATTGATTCTTCAGATGCTTACAATTTAGCAAGAGCCTTGGAAACTGAACAACAAAAATCTCATCTTCCTTGCAAGAAAATCAGTTAGGAATGGATTATTATAGTCTAGGCAAGAGACATTGAAGGTACCATAATAAGGTTGCAATGATATAGATGTAGACACGGACAGATGTGAAAAAATATTTTAAAGATATGAACTTAGAGAGGAAATAGAGGCTGAGGAAAAGAAAAGAGTAAAAGGGGACCAAGGTTTTGAGTCAAAGTAGTTTGACAATGTTTGTACTATCAATACAATTAAAAATTTAGGAAGGGGAAATTTTTTTGAGGGTGATAGATAAATTCAGTGTTAGATAGTTAAATTTGATGCCTTATTGAGATAACTATGTAGGAATGTAGTTGGAATGTTGGAGTGGAGCCAGGAGACATGCTGGTTATTCTTTATACTTCACTCAGGAAGAGATGATTCTCTCAAGTTCTTTTTTTTTTTGCTAAGACTTTATTCCTCATGTCCCCATGATTTTTCTGAGGGCATCTTTCATCTCCTTGTTTCTAAGACTGTAGATTAAAGGGTTTAAGAATGGAGTCACCACAGAATAAAAGAGGGTCACAATCTTTTGTATTCCTGCTTCATGGCCTGATGTTGGCTTCACATACATCACCATCACAGAGCCATAGAACAGGGACACCACAGCCAAATGGGACCCACAGGTGGAGAAGGCTTTACGCCGACCTGCTCCTGAGGGAACTCTCAATACAGCTCTGAGAACCATGGCATAGGTTCCCATGATGTAGAGGAAGGGTACAAACAAGAGCAAAGAACTCAAGGTAGAGGAGGTGAACTCTATCAAAGGGACCCTAGTGCAGGCGAGAGCTAGCAGGGGGCCTGGGTCACATAGAAAGTGGTCAATAATCTTGGAACCACAGAAGGACAATTGGGAAATGAGGATGATGGGAACCAGGAACCAGAGGAAACCAAATACCCAGCAACTGATCACCAGATAGGTGCAGAGACGTCCTGTCATGATGGTAGGATAATGCAGAGGTCGGCAGATGGCCAGATACCTATC
Organism: Bettongia penicillata ogilbyi; assembly: GCA_023548195.1. Lineage (NCBI taxonomy): Eukaryota > Metazoa > Chordata > Mammalia > Diprotodontia > Potoroidae > Bettongia > Bettongia penicillata. The sequence goes on along the minus strand of JAJHZJ010000051.1, from coordinate 3,472,002 downwards.
AAATGCCATAATGGCCAGAAAAAAGCACTCTGTAGTACCTAAAGAGAAGAAGAAGTAGAACTGGAGGAAACATCCAGAGAAGGAAATCATCTTGGTCTTAGAGAGAAAGTTGACCAGCATATTGGGAACAGTAGAAGTGACATACCAGATTTCCAGGAAAGAGAAGTTGGCCAAGAGGATGTACATGGGATTATGAAGACACTGATCCCAGTGCACAGCACAGATGATAGAACCGTTTCCTATAAGGGTGAGGATGTAGATGATGAAGAAGAGTATGAAAAGGAGGATCTGAATGTCTCTGCTACAGGGGAATCCAAGGAGGATGAAACCATCTGTATCACTGGAACTGTTGCAGATGTTGGAGATATTCATTTTCCTAGATGTAATGTAAAAAAAAAAAAATAGAGGCAATTGAATGAAAAAATGACCACCAATGGGAAAAGCTCTTTGAAGACCTCAACAAATTTTCATACAAAAATATTTCTTAATCAGCTACTGAGGTCAGAATATTGTACTAAATATATAACATACATATATATATGCAATTATATATAATTATGTGTGTATTATGTGTATGTAATGTGTGTATAATATAGTGTATGTGCATATACATATAAATACATAATACATAGATATACACATATATAATACATACATACATAGACACACTCAAGGTTTTTACTCTTAGGATTTTTATTTTCACTTGATCTGTGATTTTCATTGGTATAGGGAAGTTTTTCTGCTAGTGCAGATTGGCATTTGCTATGCAAATGTATTAGAGAGTTGCTTGGGGCCTAGAGAGGTTAAATAGATTCCCCAAAGTCTGTGTCAGAAGGGAAATTTGAATGGATATCTTCCTGATTTCCAAATAGTAGAAAGTGATCTCTGAGACCATCCAACCCCAGAATTTATCGTGAAAGAGCACTAAACTTGAAGTCAAAAGCCCTGAGTTTTCACTCCCAGCTCTGCTTTTTACTGGTTTTGCATCTTTAGGCCAATCACTCAACTTTCTGGAACTCAGTTCCCTCATCTGTAAAATGATCGTACTTTATCACGTGATCTCTGTGGTCTCTCTGAGATCTGTTATTCTGGGATTCAACATCTAATAAGGTCCCCATATCTATTCTCATGTGAATTAGTGTCTTTTAACTTAGTTCCTGCTAATTTATGAAGACAATTTTCATAACAGTGTTTATGAACAATTATATAAGATTATACTTGAGATGACCTCTTGTTTCATCTCTTTGTGTATTTAAAATTTGATTTATCTCTCAATTGATACATTATCAAGCTTTGAGGGACACATGTCTTCTATTTCTCATCTCTGCCTTGTGAATCAAATTTCTTTGATTCACAAATGAGGATATAGACAGAGGAAAATTTTGGAATTTCTATAGTTAGTCTACAGTGATCTACCGTCTTCTCAGGAACCTTCTGTCATCTGTTAGTTCCCAAGGGCCCTAATCTTCTGCAAGTTTCCTTAAAGCTTAGATTTTAATATACTCTAATAATAAATTTGGTAAGGGGTTAGGAGGCATATAATTAAGATGTTCCCCTGGCATCTTTCATTTTTTAACATGAAAGTTACAAAGACCAAAAGCTATGAAGAAACAAGGTATTTACTTCTAATAGTAAGATTTCAGGCCCTCTGAAAGTTGGTAGGGAGATGTGTTTGGCTTTCTTGACTTCCTGATGCTCTGAATCTGTAGTTCTGTGGGCATCAGCCTACTTCACCCATTCAGAACTGTGGTCCTGGATGGTTATGTATGTGTTGATCTCCTTTTATTAGCTGTCAGTTCTTCAGAGAAAGCTGCATCCTCCCACTCTACAATTCTGATTTGTCCCTACGCAGGGGTGGGGAACCTGTGTCGTTGAGGCCACGTGTCCCTCTCTACATCCTCAAGTGTGACCCTTTGACTCAATCCAAACTTCACAGAATAAATCCTCTTAATAAAAGACCACAGATTCCTCACTTCTGCCCTAGAGTCTTCCACAAAGTACATTTGATCTGTAGTCAGAGGAACGTGGATGGATCCCCAGATCAATTCCTTGTGACCATTTGATTTGACTCAGGTCATTTCATCTTCTTGGACCTCAAGTTCCTTACCTTAAGGAAATGAGGGTGTTGGACTAGATGAACTCTGAGTTCCTTTCCTCCTCTGAGTCCTCAGACCCTATGATCATGCTTCTGTTTCTTCAAAAAAAGAAAACTCTATGGAAATATATGATAGAAATTTCTTAAAGATAATAATCTCTTTTGAGAAAAAGAATTTCTTTCTCCTGTTCTCCATCTACATTTGTTCCTATAGCTAACCTGCATTTATAGTGATATCCACATTTATCTACATTCATATCACCTATATGTCTAGTTCTTTATCTCTCTGTATCTATTCATATCTTTATCATCTCTGTCTTTTCATTTCTCTCTTTCTTCATCTCTCCCTCCCTCCTTCTTTGTCTCTCATTTAATTAGCATTTGAAACTTCTAATTCAGAAGCTCTTCCTACTGATTCTTATCTGGAACTCTTCTTTAATTTTTAGTTGGAGAGAATTATCTGGGGTACAGAGAAATTAGGTGAATTGCCAGTGATCATGTAGCCTTTATGTATGAGAGGTAATACTGATACACACACACACACACACACACACATTACTTGTGTGTATATATACATATATATTATATTTTTCAAATGTATGGATGATACAGTTCATTTCATTTTAACCCTTTAAATAATCTTTGGAAAAATTTCTTTTCTTTGTAATTCTGATTGTCTGAATATGTAAGTCAGATGCTTCCCAGAAAACATGAGAAGGAAAGAAAAGTCAATTTACCAACAGGCCTGTGAGATTATCACTGTACAATGACATTCAACCAGAGTACATGAATTACAAAAATAGTTTGTGTCTAAGACAGCTTCAAGATCAAATGCAGCGTTAGATTTTTTTTTGTCCCAAATCTAGGCTATGGAACCCATCTTATCTAGTTACTACTTTTTCAACCTTGACTAAAATGCTTAATTTCTTTGATCTTGGTAGGATCTGATGATATCAGTCTTCACAGCTCTAAATTACAGCTCTGATTGATTTCAGAATTATTTACCCAAATGTAATAATAATAATAATAAGTAGCATTTACATCATGCTTGAAAGTTTGCCAAGCACTTTCCATATGTTATCTCATTTTTCCTCCCAAGTAGGTCCTATTATCATCTCCATTTTACACATAAAGAAGCTGAAGCGGATAGAGGTTAAATGATTTGTCGAGGATCACATGGCCAGTAAGCATCTGAGAGAGGATCTGAAGTCAAGTCTTCTAGATTCCCAGACTGTCATTTTAGTGACTCCTCAGCTCTTCAAAGATGTACTGTCCCATTGGCCTGACCCAAACTTAATTTGGTGACCTGGAAGCAGAGTTTCCTTCGGTATTTGTATAACACAGGACATTACATCAGAGTTGATGGGGACACAGTTAGAATTATTCTGGTGTTGTGTCTATACATACAAATTACTCGGACTGAACCAATTTCACTGAATAATAAAAACTCTTGTACTTCAGTGTGATGTCACATCATGGAAGGATACATTGTTGAATTTGGAGTCAGGAGAAGGGTTCACATCCTGACTCTAATACTAATACTGTAGTTAAGTCCCTTAATTTTTATGAACCTCAATTTGTTCATCTGTGTGCAAGCATCTGTGATTCCAGCAACACATGAAGGCAAATCTCAAGTCATCTATCACTTATTGAAGAGTTCTAGGGAGTTGCGGTACATAGAAACTAAGTGATTTGCCTAGGGCTTCTTAGCAAGATTTGAACTCAGGTCTTCCTAATTCTAAGGCTAGCTCTGTTCACTATGATACACAGCTTCTATGTTTCTCATTTCCAAAATGGTGATAGTATAAGGCACACAGGATATTTGTGAGATCCATTTGAAAAATGTATACAAAGGACTTTTGCAAGTCTTAATATACTATATAAATATTAACTTTTATTATTAGTGTGAGACTCAGTTCACTATTTACCCTACTTGACTAAAATGTGCCCTTGCTTGTTAGTCATTCTGTAGATACAACCTGAGTAAACCCCTCTCCTGGGTCATGGGCCTTACACACAGCTTGGGAGAGGATGGTAGGGAGAAAAATTACTGGCTGAACCTCAAGAAGCAGTCTCAGAGGTTTGTGGAAGGACTGTTTCCTTACAGCCAGTCAGATGAAGACACTGCTGATTGCTTAGGTGTATTTATAGTAGGGGTTGGATGGACTGGTTTTTTGATCAGTAGGACATTCATGGAATTGGCAAAGCTCTAGATTTCCCCTCCCCTCCAGGTACACATCCTGAATTTGCCCGACCCAGGCAGTCTAGTTTAGATAAGTAGCACAGAATAATGGTCCTTAATTCCTTTGGTGTGGGCAACTCCACAGAGGGTTTCAGGATATGGTTAAAACTCATTTCTCATTTCATGTTCTCTGGTTCAAAGTCCTTACAAATAATGATTGTATTCTCCATTGTGATAAATGAAAATGTCCCTTGGAGGGAAAATAATTTCTACCCTATTAGCAGAAAGAAAGGGAACCTCATAGTGAGTCTGGAAACCTCTGTATTTAGGCAATTATATTTGCTGTAAGGGCTAGATCCCCTTTGCTGGAGAACTACAAAAAATACCTGGAGTCAAAACTCCCCTTCTTCTTTTCTCCTGAGGGCTTCAGATTTCATTATTGGAGGTCTTCAAGTAAAGGCAGGATGAACTCTTGTGGGAATGATTTGAGAAGATTCATACTTCAAAGAGGAGGCTTGCACTGGATGAACTCAGAAGTCCCTAATAACTGAGATTCTATTGGTCTTCATTTTTTTTCTTGTTGCAACACTTGTATCCAATCTAACAACTAGGCTAGAGAAAGGAATTGACCATGAGGTTAGTGTGATGCTATCTCAGTGTTTGCTGGAGGAGGTAAGGATTATAAGTATAACCTGCTTTGTACTAAGTCTCTGATTTCTACTCTTTGAGGGCTCAATTAGTTATCTACATTAACAGAATAGTGTCAAGGGACAAATGTGTTGCTTTTTATTATTCCTCTTGAGATCTTGCCACCTCTGAGTCATCACGTTGAAATCTCAAACAAAAACTTTGGTTTCTTCCTGTTTTCTAATCTGTGACATTTGGGAAATTAGCCTAGTTCTTTCTTTTTGATTTTTTCAAGATAGCATGAGAATCAATCTATCACTTAACAAATATTATCTCACTTGATCTTCAAAACAGTTGTAAGCAATAGGTGCTATAATAGTAGCATTTTATAACTGAGGATACTGAGACTAGTTAAGTGAGTTGCCTAGGGCCACACAGTTGGTAACTGTGTGATGACAAACTTGAACACAGATCGTCCTGACTCTAAGTCCATTGCTTTATCCACTGTACCACTTAGCTGCACTTACAGTTGTATGAATCTGTGATTTCCTCCACTCATGCAGGTCACTATCTACTCTTTCTTGTCTTGGGAGAGCAATAGGAATTTTGAGGTGGAAAAAAGGTGTGACAGAGCCATTGTGGACAGTGGGACAGTGAGTTGAAAAGACTACTTGCCTTTAAGGCTATCCCTCCTTTGATGTAAAATGGTCCCCACTGGACTAACCATTTCACTACCAACCCTCCATTCCTCCCTAGTTCCCAGGAATTAATGCTTTCTCCGCTAATTAATTATTTTGTATTTATTTGTGTAATGTACTTCCTTAATATAATCTAAGCTCTTTGAGTATAGAAAGAGTTTAAACTTTGGAAATCTTAGACAATAATTGTAAGAAGAGGCTTTCACCTTCCCCACTGGAGACCCCAAACCATTTCTTTTTTTTTCTTTTTTTACCATTTCTTAATGTATGAAGGTTTGTTGGTTTGAAATAAATTACTGTGGCCATATCACAGGCTAGTGTGGAGTTTGTGAGGAGATGGCATGATAAAGTAGGAAGAAAGATTTGTGTTTTAATAGTGCCTCAGATACTTATTAGCTACATGATCATGGAACATTCACAACCTTTCTCAGTTCAATTTTTGCATCTGTCAAATGGAGATAATAATGGCATTTACCTGACAACATTATCGTGAAGATCAAATGATATAAAGTACTTTGCAAATGTTAAATAGCAATATAAATGTTACCATAATTATTATCAAATGAGAATGAAATATATTTTTTATTTTTGTTTTTTTTCTTTTAAATATAAATTTATTTAACTTTTTACATTCATTTTCACAAAATTTTGGGTTCCAAATTTTCTCCCCATTTATCCCCTCCCCCAACCCCAATACACCGAGCATTCTAATTTTCGCTATCACCAATCTGCCCTCTCTTCTATCATCCCTCCCTTCTCTTGTCCCCATCTTCTCTTTTGTCCTGTAGGGCCAGATGACTTTCTCTTCCCCATTAACTGTATTTATTTCCTAGTAGCAACAACAATACTCAACAGTTGTTCCTAAAACTTTGAGTTCCAAATTCTCCCCATCCCTCCCTCCCCACCCCTTCCCTTTGGGAAGGCAGACAATTCAATATAGGCCCTATCTGTGTAGTTTCGGAAATGATTTCTATAACAACCATGTTGTGTAAGACTAACTATATTTCCCTCCATCCTATCCTGCCCCCCATTGTTTCTATTCTGTCTTTTGATCCTGTCCCTCCCTGAGTGTTGACTTGAAATTGCTCCCTCCTCCCATTGCCCTCCCTTCTATCATCCCCCCCACCCTGCTTATCTCCTTCTCCCACACTTTCCTGTATTGTAAGATAGGTTTTCATACCAAAATGAGTGTGCATTTTATTCCTTCCTTTAGTCGAATGTGATGAGGGTAAACTTCATGTTTTTTTTCTCAGCTCTTCTCTTTTTCCCTCCACTAAAAAGTCTCCTGCTTGCCTCTTGAATGAGAGATAATTTACCCCATTCCATTTCACCCTCTCTCCTCCCACTACATTTCTCTCTCACTGTTTGCCTTAATTTCTTTTAAGATATGGTCCCATTCTATTCAATTCACTCTGTGCTCTCTGTCTCTGTATGTGTGTGCATGTGTGTATGTATGTGTGCCCACATGCATGTACATGTGTGTGTGTGTGTGTGTGTGCAGTCCCAACAACTACCCAGATACTGAAAAGTTTTAAGAGTTACAAATATTGTCATTCCATGTAGGAATGTAAACAGTTCACCTTTGGTAAGTCCCTTATGACTTCTCTTTGCTGTTTACTTTTTCATGCTTCTTCTCATTCTTGTGTTTGAAAGTCAAATTTTCTTTTCAGCTCTGGTCTTTTCATCAAGAATGCTTGAAAGTCCTCTGTTTCATTGAAAGACCATAATTTCCCCTGAAGTATTCTACTCACTTTAGCTGGGTAGGTGATTCTTGGTTTGAGTCCTAGTTCCTTTGACTTCTGCAATATCCTATTCCACGCCCTTTGATCCCTTAATCTAGAAGCTGCTAGATCTGGAGTTATCCTGATTGTATTTCCACAGTACTGGAATTGTTTCTTTCTAGCTGCTTGCAATAATTTCTCCTTGACCTGGGAATTCTGGAATTTGGCCACAATGTTCCTAGGAGTTTCTCTTTTTGGATCTCTTTCAGGTGGTGATCAATCGATTCCTTCAATACTTATTTTGCCCTCTGGTTCTAGAATCTCAGGGCAGTTTTCCTCGATAATTTCATGAAAGATGATGTCTAGGCTCTTTTTTTGATCATGGCTTTCAGGTAGTCCCATGATTTTTAAATTGTCTCTCCTGGATCTATTTTCCAGGTCAGTTGTTTTTCCAATGAGATATTTCACATTTTCTTCCATTTTTTCATTCTTTTGGTTTTGTTTGGTGATTTCTTGGTTTCTCAGAAAGTCATTAGTCTCCATCTGTTCCATTCTAATTTTAAGAGAACTATTTTCTTCAGTGAGCTTTTGAACCTTTTTTTCCATTTGGCTAATTCTGCTTTTGAAAGCATTCTTCTCCTCATTGGCTTTTTGAACCTCTTTTGCCAATTGAGTGAGCCTATTTTTCAAGGTGTCATTTTCTTCAGCATTTTTTTGGGTCTCCTTTACCAAGGTATTGACCCATTTTTCATGCTTTTCTTGCATCTCTCTCATTTCTCTTCCCAGTTTTTCCTCCACCTGTCTAACTTGATTTTCAAAATCCTTTTTGAGCTCTTCCATGGCCTGAGCCCACCGGACATCCACCTGGGATGTCTGGGATACAGAGGCCCCGACCTCCACGTCTTTCCCTGATGGTAAGAATTTTTCCTTGTCATCAGAAATGAAAGGGAACATTTGTCCCCCAAGAAAGTAGCTTTCTATGGTTTTATTTTTCTTCCCTTTTCTGGGCATTTTCCCAGTCAGTTACTTGACTTCTGAAATTCCTGTCCACCCTCGCCTAGATTTGCCCAGCTAGTGCTTGGTGTCTGAGATTCAAATGCTGTTCCCCAGCCTCAGGGCTTTCCATGGCAGGCGTGGCTGCTATTCAATGTGAACTTAAATTCTGGTGCTCAGTTTGGGGGAGGACTGCCTCCCAGGCTCATTTCCCTCAGGGGGTTTATGTGGAGACCTTTGGTAATGGAGCTCCTGCCTGCTCCAGGAGTCCCGGGCTGCCTCTGCTACTGCCTCTGCTGCTGCCTCCCAAGGGGCCCCGAGTCACAGAGACACCCCTCTCCCCTGTCGGCCAGCCCAGAAGTCTCTCTCACTGACCTGGAGCACCTGTGGGTGGAGGGACCTTTGTGGCTGCCAGAGATTCCATCCCTGAATCCTGCTCCGAATGCTAAATGGCCAGGACAGCACAGGGGTGGGCTCTGCTGTCTGGAGCACGACGGACCCCTGGGGACAGCTTTCCAGGGCTCTCTGGAATGGAAATCTCTTCCACTGTGTTTCTGCGCGGGTTCCTCTGCTCCAGAATTTGTGAGGAGTTCTTTTTACAGGAAATTTATGGGCTGTGGGTTCGGAGCTAGCATATGTGAGTCTTTCTACTCTGCCACCTTGGCTCCTCCCTCAAAATATTATTATTACTATGAATAATTATTATTACATGCAAAGCATGGACTATACTGTGGTAGGGGGACCTCATATTTGCTAACGACAAAACTTTTCCTTAGCTTTGCAGGGGACTACAATGACCTTATTCTTATATTTTCTACTCTAATGATGCCTCTCCTTCCAGTTATGAGGGAATATACTTTCCCTCATCATCATACTTGCTCTTAAGTCTCAAAGAATATGATTCTGTTTATATAAAGTCATTCCCCGTAATTATACCTTTGAGCTTTAGTCATAAACATTTACTTAAAAATAAAGCAAAAGAGATAACGTTAATTTCATAAGCACTCATATATCAATGCAAATGCATACCCAGTAAACATATCACAATCTACATATATTGATCTTGGTTCTACTATCTTAAATAATGCACTTATTATCTCTAGATGAGAGAGGGCACACAGAGAATAGTGTCTTAAAGACACGAGTGAAGGAAAATCATGTGCTCAGAATTGCCTGTAGATCCAAAATTTTAAATTTTAGCGATCTCTATCTCAGGACCTGTTCCTAGAAAGTACTTCTATAATAAAGAACTAATTTATGTAGTGAGTGATTTTTCTGGTTCTCTTCTTCTGATTTGCTTCTCTGATCAGCTAGACCTAATCTTGATTGCAACTTGATTCATTACAACGAGTTGTTATTATTTTGTAAGAAAGGTCAATTAAGCAGCTCAGGCCAGCAGGAGACCGAGGGGGCAACTGAATAGGTAGCAGTATCTTCTGGAGCTCTCAACCCATAGATGGTAAGGTGGTCAGATAACTGGCCAGAAGGAACACGGGGTCCCTTTGTTGACAGGGTGCAGGCCTCCATTGCATTGCCTATATGCATTTCTGTGTCACAGTCTTGGGTTGTAGTCCTAGGGTGAGCAAAAGAACTAGTGTACCAGATCATGTGGCTGCAGAGGAGTAGGGAACCTGGCCAGAGTTCAAAGGTAAAAAAAAGTGCTTCTGGCCACTCATAGGCCATGGAAAGACCAGGAGAGTAGTAAACACACTTCTATTTAGGCCATAACACTTTGGAAGAATTGAAAACTTACATAACCCTCCCCCCCAATATTTGTTCTAAATATAGCTGCAAAGAAATTTGAAGCTTGAAACACTTTACACCAGCTCAACATTAGCATAAAGTTGAAAGTCAAGAAATAGGATGGAAAAATGAATAAGCCACAAAAAAATGACCAGTGAATGTTATTATGGTGATAAGGAGGATCAGAACATAAATTTAGACAACAACAAAGTCAAATTTACTACATTTAGCACCTCAGAGAAAAATGTGAATTGGTCTGAGGTCCAAAACAAATGCCAGAAGAGCTCAAAACAGGTTTTAACAACCAAATAACAGAGGGAGAGGAAGAATTGGGAAAAGAAATGGCAATGCAGCAAGAAAATGTGGGAAAAGAGTCAACCTCTTGGTAAAGGAGGTACAAAAAATATTCAAGCAAATAACACCTTAAAAACCAGAATACTCCAAATGGTAAAAGAGCCACAAAAATCACTGAAGAAAAGAGCTCCTTAAAAAGAATTGGCCATATTTGAAAAAAAAAATATATGAAAATTCACTGAAGAAAAGAACTCCTTGTCAAATGGAAAAAAGAGATACAAAAGATCACTTAAAGAAAATAATTCCTTAAAAGTAAGAATTGGGCAAATGGAAACTAATGACTCTATGAGACATCAGGATACAATAAAACAAAACAAAAATAATGAAAAAAATAGAAGAAAATATGAAACACAATTGATCCAGGAGAATGAAAAATAGATCCAGGAGAGATAATTTAAAAATTATTTGTGCTATCTATAAGTCATGATCAAAAAAAGAGCCTAGACATCATCTTTCAAGAAATTATTAAATTGTCCTGATATTCTTGAACCAGATGGTAACATAGAAATTGACTACCTCCTAAAAGAGATTCCCACATGAAAACTACAAGGAATATTATAGTCAAGTTCTACAGCTCCAGGGTTAAGGAGAAAATACTGTAAACAGCTAGAAAGAGACAGTTGTAATAAAATGGATTTGTAGTCAGGATCACACAAGATTGATGGCTTCCAAATTAAAGGCATGGAGAATTTGAAATATGATATTCTAGAGGGCAAATGAGCTAGGATTATAACCAAGAATCATCTACTCAGCAAAACTAAGTATAATTTTCAGGGGAAAATATATACTCAGTGAAATAGAGGACTTTCAATCATTCCTGATGAAAAGACCAGAGATGAATAGAAAAGTTTGACTTTCAAATACAATACTGAAACATAAAAAACATAAACAGGAAAGAGAAATAATAAAGGATTCAATAGGCTTTAACTGTCTATATTTCTTCACTGAAAGTTACGTGTAACTCCTAAGAACTATCTCATCGTTAGGCCAATTAGAAAAAGTATATAGGTGTGAGTTGAATATGATAGGATGTTATTTAAACAAATAAAATTAAGAGGTGAGAAAGAGGAATGCATTGAGAGAAGTGGAAAGGGAGAGATAGAATGTGACTAAATTATCTTTTATGAAAGAGCTATGAAAGAGCTTTTACAGTAGAGGGAGAGAAAAAGGAGGTGGAGGAGAGTACTTCAATATGTGACAGTCAGGAGATAGTATGCTAGACCTGCCATATGATAATTCCATTATATAATAATAATAATAATAATACTAGCTTTAAGATTGATCACACTCTCTTCACAACAGTCAAAGGGAGTAGATGCTGTTATTGTCTCTATTTTACAGATAAGGAAACCAAGCCTGGTAGACTTGAATGACTTGCTCAGAGCCAGAAAGAATAGTAAGCTTTTGAGGCAGAATTTGAATTCAGGTCTTCCTGATTGCAAATCCAGAGCTTAATCCATTAAATTACTACCACACCAAAGCAGTGTGCAAGTGGATAATACATACAACCACCATAAAAGATTGAAGCATGTCAGAAATGCATTATCTGATACTGTTATTTCCTATGTGAAAATTATTACCAATATGAAATTATTACCTTTGTGAAACAGTGTGACTTAAGAGCCAAATTCAAAGCCAGAAAAATGTGCGTTCAAGTCCTGCCTTTCTCTTTTATTTGCTGTGCAATTCTGGGGAAGTCACTTAATTCCCCAGTACTCTAGGACAGAGATGTTCACCTCTTGGCAGGCCTCAAGGAACTCACTTTCCAATGCATAGGAACCAGAGTAAAAAAATAATTGGGAAACGTTTGCAAAATAAATAAAGTTACAGTACAGCAGATATAATACTAATTTATGGTTTTCTAAGGAAATATAGGTTCTATAGTCTCCATTTGTATTTGTATTTGATTTCACTTCTCTAAGAAATTCTGTAAGACCTTATGTTCAGAACAGGCATCAAATTTCATTGGTGGAAGGAATTTTATCATCTGGAATATCCTCTACCCAAGAAAAGACAGGTTCTGTCCCTATCCCTATCACTAGCCTTCAAATGTCATGAAGTGACAAATTTGGGCACATGGTGGAGCTATCATCCAGACAGATACACCAAGAGATTTTGGAGCACTCAAACCCAACTAAATTTGGCATAATCAGTGTGCTAGGAGTTGACATGGGACACATACTCAGGATTAGGTGTCTTCTTTGTAAATAATTGGAAGTCAATCTCCAATGACCTCCTGAATACCTGCTCATGCCTTTGTACAATTCTTCCTGGCCATAGACAATCCTCCTTATCTTCTACAGTAGCAAAACACAAGATCACAGAACCTTGTTTAAGACCTTTCACAGAATCACTGAGGACTTTTGTCAGTATTAAGCATGACATGACCTTCACTGATATACCTGAACCTCTTAAGGAAGCATGTGAGCTAAAGATTTTATGGAACTTCCAAGAGATCTATTACAACTTCTGCCCAGTCCTCTTGGTTGCTGGGTGATGATATTATTAGATGTATTTTTTGAAAGATGACTCTAATTTTTATAATTATGTAAGATTTGAGATATGTTGGAAACATCCATTGAATTCATTAGGGAAAGTTGTTGGAAGAAATGAGAGCAGACAATGTGAGAAGTTTCATAGAACTTGGTGAATGTCCTCCAGAATTTCAGCTTAAGGTTTCTTTTCACTTTTATTCATAATCTTCTGGATGAAATTTCATGTATTAATATACATAATTCATTTAAATATACATATTTAAAGTTTTAGAATTTAATAAGACAATGTCCAAAAAAAGTTATATCCAGGAGCTGCTGATTTCCCTGACTGGTACTCATTTTAAGCTTTTAGTACAGCTTGTCATTCAGCAAAGAGTATATTAGCTTATGAACTCCATGAGCATAATCAATAGCATGGTCATCTTTGGTGATAGAAACCTCCTAATCTCCTCTCTACTTTTCTTTAGGCTAAAGTGAAAGATACTATGCAGTAAATGGTATAAAGATATTCCTTCCATAACATTGATGTTCATGGGCCTATTTCAGTTTCAAAGATATGATGATGTCATCCTGGTGGTAGGCAGCATAGTGAAGGTTTTTTATTTCCTTCCCATATTGGTTTTCTAAATTTGGCCAGTGACTGCCTATTAATTCAGATTTTTTTTTGATTCTGGAATCATTCTTGTCATATCATCTTTGATTTGGATTCCAAGTTTTTGTAATATTTTTGGACTGCACTAATTGTGGTCCTGTAGTGAAGAATTTACCTTTCATTTGACTGTCACCCTCATTTTGAAGGATAGAGTTTCCAAACCAACCCTGGAATGGTATCTTTCCTTTATATCAAAATGACTGCTGCCCTATTTCTTAAAGTTTAAATTTGCTATAATAGCTAGGCATCCTCTGATCCATTGAAAGAATTGTGTCTTCAATTTAGTTTTCTCTTGTACTTACCTTGAATAATGCAGATTCTGAAGTATATGACTACCTGAGAGAGTTGGAAACTTTCCAAACTGGTTTTAACATGTTCAACAAACAGTCAGAATGTCAATAAAATTGAATCTTTTGTGGATCATCTCTCTATATGAAATACGTGTATATAACTTACGATAGATTTGTTTTATGGGAGTTACTCATAGGGTAACTTTATGAATTGTCTGGAGGTGGGATAAGGGATCCAATCCACAACATACATCTTCTGATATTGAAGTAAGTATCACAAATCATATCTCACCAAGTCATACTCTAGAGTTATGAAAAAGCATTTTAGGTAGAGGAGCAACTTACAAGAGAATAACCTCATTAATAAGATTGTGGCAATGGGGAGCATACATTAATATATAAATGCAATTATTTTGTAATTAACTGAAAATATAGAAATTTGCTTTACTCACTAAAAAATACATTGTTTCTTTGTCACAACAGACATTTCTCAAGAAATACTTTTTCCAATTCCTTACAAAATATACTTTTGAAAACACATATATACAGCTGTTAATTGGGTTTATCAACCAAAGGAAGGATATATTCTTTGCCTGTGACAGTATGAGACCCACAAACAAAACAAAACAATCTCTTGTAATTGACTAGGTTTTTCGTGTTTCTCCATGTTGATTTCATTTACATGATTGTGATCAATGGAACTACTGTTCTTTTGAAAAGGCAATATTTAAGAAAAACATGAGAAGATATGAGAAGGAGGTATAATGCAATGGAAAGAGCAATGGGCTTGAAGTATGAAACTGAAGTCATGAGACCTGAATTTGAATTATGACCCTACCTATTCTTGTGCAAGTCACTTAATTTCTCCAGGATTCAGTTTACATATCTGAAAAATAAGGAGGCTGAACCTTTCAGATTCTTCCCAACTCTAGATCTGCAGTTCTGACATACATTCAATTATATGACTACAATTAAAAATCGATAAGGAAATGGATGTTGATAAATTATTCTTTAAAGGAAAAAGAAATTCATTGTGATTTAGATATTTTCAGAAATACTCAAAAAATAGGATTATTTCCATTTTTTGTCTACAAAAACAAAGAAGTTAAAATGAATAAAAAGGTAGTTTTACAAATCTTTTCTTTTATTCTATTTATTAATGAACAGAATAGTTGATAGTTTTTTTAAAGGAACTTTGTGGTTGGGAAATCTCTCTTTTATCAGAAAATCCAAAAAATACTGAGAAGTAAAAGTTTTAAACTTATAGGTATTGACAATGTCAATTGTCATAGGCCATAGGTGAGTGATGTTGAGTAATAGGATGAACAAATTTCTTACTTATGCCAGTTATTCTTGGGTCTTCACCTCTGAAGCATGTTAAAAGTCTAGCTGGATCTCAAAGCATATCTTTTACAGAGACTTTCATTCTCATGTCCTAGCACTTTCCTCAGAGCATCCTTCATCTCTTTATTCCTAAGGCTATAGATGACAGGATTCAAGAATGGAGTCACCATGGAATAAAACAGGGTTACAATCTTCTGGGTCTCTGCTTCATGTCCAGATCTTGGCCTCATATAAATAACCATTGCAGATCCATAGAAGAGGGACACTACAACAATATGGGAACCACAGGTAGAGAAGGCCTTTCTTTTCCCTCTTCCTGAAGGTATCCTCAGCACTGCTTTCAGGACCAGAGTATAGGTCCCTAAAATAAAGAAGAAGGGGATGACCAGAATCATAGAACTCAAGAAAGAACAGGTAAATTCCATCATAGGTGCTGGTGTACAGGTGAGTACTAGAATTGGGGATGGGTCACATAGAATGTGGTCAATGATCTTGGGGCCACAATAAGAAAGCTGGGAGATGATGATGATGGGAACAGGGAACCAAAGGAAGCCAATTACCCAGGAACTGACTACCAGTCTGGTTCGGAGATATCTTGTCATGATGATGTGGTAGTGTAGAGGCCGGCAGATGGCAAGATACCGATCAAATGCCATGATGGCCAGAAAAAAACATTCTACTGCACCTAAAGAGAAGAATAAATAGAATTGGAGAAAGCATCCAGAGAAGGAGATGACCTTGGTCTCTGAGAAGAAGTTGATCAACATATTGGGGACAGTAGTAGAGACATAGCAGATCTCCAGGAAGGAGAAGTTGGCCAGTAATATGTACATAGGGGTATGAATTCGTTCATCCCAGCACACAGCACAAATGATAGATCCATTCCCCAAGAGGGTCAGAATGTAAATTGTCAAGAGTACCATGAACAGAAGTTTCTGAATCTCTCCAGTGTAAGTGAATCCCAGGAGGATGAAGCCAGTAACACTGTTGGAGCTGTTGTAGGTGTTGGAGAAAGTCATTTGCCTGTAAACTACACAAAACACAGACAGTTATTACTTGACAGTGTACTGGTTATTGGGGAACATCTTTGAAAATTTCAACATAGAAACTCCTGATTCTTTGTAATATTACTACATGTTATTCCGTTCCAATTTCTGTTTCCCTCAGTCTATTATCCATTTCTTTTTAAATGCTTTAATTATGTTAATTCTTTCATACCCAAATTATTTTTTCAAAATATGATTCATTACTGAGAAACAGTTTTCACTTTGAAATGTACCTTATTTTCAACCACCAAAGTTGCTGTCTACAGATTTCATTTAGTAGAAACTTTCTTTGACTATGAAACGATGAAGAATGAGACCTAGCAATGTGTTGGAATCACCATTTTTTTATCGATTTTTTTTTTTGGTGTCTACATTACTTACAAATAGTTGGTTGACTTAGTCAACTTAGTCAATTCTATGAACAAATCTTTCCAGTTGGCTATCTGATTGAATTGATAGATCATTTCAGTATATATTTAGTATGGGGTAAAGGGTAATACACAGAGCCAAAGAACAAGATTAATACCCAATTAATTAGATGCCTAGAAAGAGATGAGGTGTTGGGATCTGGTTCAGGGATTAAATAGTTCTGCAGAGGCCCTTGTAATCTAACTATAGAGCCTCAGCTCATATCGTTCTTCTCTATCAACAGATATCTCCATTTCCTGTCTTTATTTCCAATGATCTGCTTTTCTAACTCTCTGGGTTAGGTGGCAGTTGTTGTTCAGGAGCTTCTAAGACCGAGGTCTTGGGTTGGCTGCATCATGTGGGAAATTAGTGAATAAAAATAGAAATAAAAAATAAAGACTAAGAGTAATGCAAATGAGTATGAATAAATGGATGGGTCTTTGTATGTGCCTGTGTATATGTGCTTGTGCGTGCATATGTGTGTGTGTGTGTGTGTATGTGTGTATACCTATCGTTATGTGGACACCATTCTAAATCAAGCCATAGCAGGTGCAGTGACTTTCTTGAAAGATGGAAATATGTCCAAAGTGGTGAGAGAGGAATCGAAATCCTCCACTGGTCAATTCAACTGTCTTCCTGAGAAGTCCTTCTTCTGTAGTTCTGGTCTTTCTAAAATGCAGGAATAGGTAAATGGGGATTCTCCTGAGGCCTCAATATAATATTTTAAAATAAAGAAGGCTTATTAAATTAGTACAGAAGGAATATTCTGTAAAAAGAGTTTACTTCAGGAAAGCCTTTGCTATTCTGGTGGTAAAGAGATGAGGACAGAGTTACAAGTAGACAGATTTGAAACTGGTTTACTAACTAGATTCAAAGAGGAGTCTTTAATGGTTTCATGTTGATTTGTCTTCAGTGAACACTTAAGGATTTGTACTTGACTCTATGCTGCAAAACAGCTTTATCAATGACTTTGGATAAGGACGCAGAAAGCAAGTGCATCAGATTTATAGATTACTCAAAGTTGGAAAGGATAGCAAATAACTAGATAATAAAGTTAGAATCTAAACAGGTCTTGACAGGCTAGATAATGTGGTTGAATCAAGATGAAATTGAATAGGAATAAATTCTGCTTCAGTTCAGAAAGTGAATTTCATATGTATAAACTGGAGAGGGGCTTCACTCTTTCAGTACTTCATTGGTCTTGTAATAAGGTGACCATTCCTTCTATCACTATGGGTCATATAAAACTGTTCATGAGCAACTTAACTTCTACTTAGTACTTTCAGTTTTCTCTGTTCAGAATTACCTTTTAAACTATGACCTTATGTGCAAAATGATACTACCCTCTCACTTTACTTTTGATTATGGAGTATGTAAGATGGAAAAGACTCTAAGAACTTAATGACTCAATTTCTAATGAAAATTTCAGCCATCATGATAGGTGGTTGGGGACACATGAAGGTTTTGCATGGTTTTCATTAATGTTTACTTTGTAAGTAGCCAGCTGCTCTGACCAGTTGTAACTCTGGGCAGAGACAGGTTAGCAGAAATTTGGCATTCTCTTTAAGAGAAATTATTGTGCATTCTGAACTTATCATTCCTTTATTTCCCCCAATATTTTAAGAAGATGAATGCTTGGAGAAATTTGTTGTCTTACATGCCAATGTGTTCTTATATATGTGTAGTGCTACACATATTTTTATGGTGACTTCTCAGTTTATGTCTCATTTGAACAGTCAAAAAATGAGGGTTGAAATACACAAATATATCTTCAGCAATCAGATTTACCTGGACAAAGAGAAAGAGCATATAAGCACAGATATCCAGATTATTTGGAACTGAATATGCTATTTCACTGAGCTTGTGCCAGTCTTTTTTGGTAACTCTTTTATGAGTGAAGTTAATTATAATCTCAATCGCAAAGGCTTAGCACTCTATCTTCTGGGCTACTTAGTTTTCTATCTATAGACATAAACATAATACACATACATATATACAATGCGTACCTACATAAACATATACACATATATACACAATTATACATCACACATGTGCATAACAATATACAGGTATGTATCTTTTTATCTTTTAAATATTGTGTAAATCTCTCGACCTTCCTGGGCTTTGATGAGACTTTTCATACAACACGATGGTAGGGGTCATTGTGCGTCCCTGGGTTAAAAGCAGTTTTCATTTATGAAGTGCTTTAAGTCTAGTTCAGTGAAGCAGGTATGCAAATACTGTAGCAGATTAGGAAACCCCCGAAAGGATAAGTAATGTTTCCATGATCACAGCTAGAAAATTTTGGAGCTTGGATTTGAGATTACTTTTTTTAGTTTTAAGCCCAGTATGTTTCTAAAATTTTTTTTAAAAAAATTGTGACTAATGAACATCAGTAAACAAACATTTTAATATAGTAAGATGATCAAGAATGTATAAAACCACAAACTTATGTATAGTTTTTAGCAAACTGCATAAGATTTAACAAGATTATAACAAAATTGCTAATTATTTGGACCTCCACTTCTTTTTATTTTCTTCTGCATTTTCTAATGATTTATTGATTATCTTTTCATTTGAACTTTTCTATCACTACCCATTAATTCTTTCCTTTTGCAACAAAAATGCATAGTCTGGCAAACAGTGCCATTTCCTGTACCTCCTATTGCCTTGGGTAAATCATTGATAAAGTTTTTTTAGCTCTGATTTTATGTGAATGCCTTTTCTGTGTCCTTTGAATAGGGGAGAGAGGTGAGTATTCCTACACAAGGCATTTAGGTTCTTTAAATCCAATAAAGATGTTCAGTTCCAGAAAGCATGGTATTGTTGCTGCTGTGGATTTTGTCATTGATATATGAAGTCATAGAAATCAGACCAGCTTTATTTCTGGATAATAATAATAATTAGCACTTACTTGAACCTTTAAGATTTTCAAAACACTTTACATCTAGTTCAAATCCAGCTTCAAATACTTTCTAGCTGTGTGATCTTGGTTACGTCACTTAACCTGTCTGTCTCAACTTCTTCAACTTTAAAATGATGATAATAACAGTACTTTCCTCACTGGGTTGTTGTGAGGATCAAATGAGATTGTACATATGTAACATTTAGCACAGTTCTTGGCACACAGAAGACACTTTATTAATGCTTCTTTCCTCTCCCTTTCTATTCTCATTTGATCTTTACAAAAACCCTATGAGGCAGGTGCTATTATTATCCTCCTTTTAAAGATAAGGAAATTAAAGCTGAGAAAGGTCAAGAGAGGAAATACACATTTATTAAATGCTTCTGGGCCAGGCATTGTGCTAATTGTAGGACTTGTCCAGGGTCATGCTGCTAGTTAGTATCTGGGGCAGGATTTGGACAGAGTTCTTTTTGATCCCAAGTCAATCACTCTATATAATATGCCACTTAGCTCCCTAATAAGACTTATTGCTACAGAATGGGACTCAGTTGCTGCCCAGAAAATATGAAAAACTTGGACATATGCTCATCTTTATCGTTCCAACTCTAAATATCCTTCCTTTGTGCAATGCCATTCAATGAACTCCAAAGCATTTTAGACCAAGGCAGAAGTTTGCTTCTGAGAATGCATTGTTACTCACCTGTGCTCATTTTGCTGCTGTTCTTCCTGGTTTTGCAGAAAGCTGCTGTCCAAGGTTTTCTCCAAATGCAACCTGCAATGACCAGGAAGAATAGGAAGCTTCCTTTAGTTTTCAGTAGGTGTTACAGCGGTTTGTGTGATGCAGGTTACATGATCTTGGAGCTAAGTCTACATAAACAAGCTGCTTTGAAAGAGCTTGTTTTATTTCATGAAGCAAATGAAAATTGGTTGAATTTGGACATGGAATCTGTTTATTTGTTTCATACAAAGCTTTAAACATTGATGACTTTG
The DNA here is from genome assembly GCA_023548195.1 of Bettongia penicillata ogilbyi. Classification (NCBI taxonomy): domain Eukaryota; kingdom Metazoa; phylum Chordata; class Mammalia; order Diprotodontia; family Potoroidae; genus Bettongia; species Bettongia penicillata. The sequence continues at coordinate 3,451,459 of JAJHZJ010000051.1, read as the reverse complement.
AATTTTAACTTTGATAGTTTGGTATCAGACAAAATAGTCTAAGCTAGAGATGGCAGAGAAGATTTTGCCTGATATTTATGCTTTCTTCAAAATCCAACAAATCACAACAAAGTGCATGTTTGGAAATTGGTTATTCAGTTGGAACTGTCTAAGAAGTGAGTTCAGAGAACTGAGGCAACACCTTGATTCTCAATTTATTTGGTCTCCTTAGTTGTTATAGAAAGAAAGCTTCAGAAGGTGACAATTATGCCATTCGCTCATGTGACATACCCTGTCCAAAACTCACAAATATGACATTGTTCTCAGTTGTGACAAATAGCAATCTTCCCTGAAGGGGATAAAATTTTATCTATATATCTATCCATCTATCCATCCATCCATCCATCCATTCATCCATCTATCTATCTATCTATCTATCTATCTATCTATCTATCTATCTATCTATCTATCTATCTATCTATCTGTCTGTCTGTCTGTCTGTCTGTCTGTCTGTCTGTCTGTCTGTCTCTCTCTTTCTCTGTCTCCCTGTCTACCCATCCACCCATCTATCTAGTTACTGTATGGAAGCAAACAAGGCTTAGTAGAGGCATTTGTTACTTCATCATGATTTTTTTTTATAAGCATTGCATTGCCTACTTTCTTGGGTCAGGGAATGCAATCCCAAAGTCAAGTTTGTCTATTTTCTTCTACCTTCTTAATTTTTACTGAAGAGAAAGTCTAGTGCCTCTACAATAGCTGAGACAAACCAGCATCCTATCTGATATCTCTTCTCCTAGAGAAAGGGGTGGAGAGATGGAATTGGTTGACTGGATTATAAATACAATCTGCTAGAATCCACAAACACAACTCATTGAGGGATCAATTTGTGGTCTATAGATGGAGAAAAGTGTCAGGGGAAACCTCAGTGCCAGGTATTTCCCTCCCTTCAAGAACTTCTCTGGGGATCTGCCCACTAAATGTTATTTTGGAAAGATATACGTAGGTTGCCCAATGCTTTGTGTTGTGATTTCTCTGCTTTGATTTTCAGAAGTCCTGGGAGACAGAAGAAAGACTCATCCTGCCAGATATGGTGCTCCTATAAGGACTCTGAGTTTTTTTTTCAAGCATAGATTCAAGTGACCTGTAGCATGTCCTTATCTTTGGAAAACAACACGTCCTTATGAGTAATGGCATGGATTAGAAATCAAGAGACTTGGGTGCTTTGTTTCTTATTTTTTATCTGAGAAAATGTCCCTTTATGATTTAATCTGGGGCTGTAAGAAAGGCTTGCTTTTAAGTCAGATTCTCAGTCAGTAAAATAGAATAACTGTTTGCAACCTCTGCCTTCTAATCTTTCAGACATTGTACAATAGTAAGTTAATCTATGATTGCTTCTTTTCTCCCTAATATAAACCCAAATTTGCATCTGCCAAATCTCTTATAACAAAAATTAAGTTCAAAGCTTTTTTCTTAACTGGGATAGAAGCACTGAGTGGTATAGCATGTAGACAGGTGGACTCAGATTTAGGAAGACCTAAGTTCAAATTTGGCCTCAGACACAAACTGTGGGATCCTGGGCAATTTCTTAACCTCTCTGGGCCTCAGTTTCCTCATCTGTAAAATGAGCTTAGACTTTATGTGTATTTGCTGCTGCTATTTGTCCTTTGTCCTCAAGTAGGACCATGACACTGAAGAGGTGATACTAGTATGAGAAAGTGAATTGAATTTAAGTGAGGGAGGGCTGTGCAAAGTCACCAGTCTCACTTTCTTCTCCATGATTTTTTAGAAGGTACTTTTCAGCTCTAATTTCATGATTAAAAATGTATCTTTTGAGAAGTATTTATCTCTCCACCCTGGGAGTGGGCTCTCCAACTGTCCTACCAGTGTTGAATGTGAGAATGGAGTTTAATGTCAGAGAATCCTGTCCAGTCTTAACAGTACATTCTCTCTGTCGGGCCTTGATGCTCAAGTAGCTTCCATTGCATGAGCACAACTGAGAAAACCATTGAAAGTTTGGTTTTAGCTGAGCAAGGATTATACAGGGCCATCCTGGAGTTGTTTCTTCAGCATCTACAATCTACATGACTGCTGTTACTCTTCTTTGTTGGGGAATATGATAATCTTCCCTATGGCACATTTCTATAGCTCTTTAAATTGTTTTTCTTCCCCCTAGGACTTTGTGTCATTGATCTCAAAGATGGCTTGGTGAACCAACACTAATGAGAAATCTACTTGAGGTAGGCTTTGAGGTGAATTTTAAAGGATTCTAAGGAAGTGGAGAAGAAGAGGTAAGGTGTGAATATTGCATCAAACAACCAATGTAGAGTCATAGTTAGGAGTTGAAGTGTCCTGTGTAAGAACTGTAGATATCCCAGTACAAACTAGATTTTAAAATTCATGGAGATGAATAAGATTCCTACCCTTTGAAGGCCTCACATCTTTCTAGAACAGCCTGTATCTTTGACTCACTTGAACGTTTCCCTACAACGCGCAGAAACCTCTTCATATTGGGAGCTTACTTCACCCCTGAACTTCTCACGTTGGAAGTACTTTCTCTCTGTTTGGTTCTTCCTGGAACTTGTATTTTAAAGATGATGCCTATGCTAGCTTTGTCTTCATTTCTCTACAAGCTGTACTCCTGACTGCTGGCACATTCTCTGCAATAATCCCCTCTGCTGGTCACATTAATTCCCTTTTCACCTGTTCAGCTTAACTTTATGTGTTTCCTTCTCCATTAGAATTTAAACTTCTTGAAGATAGGAATCTGTCTTTCTTCTTGTATTTTTATTCCCTCCACTTTACACAGTAGTAAGCACCTTGTAAATCCAGCACAAAATAAGTGCTTAATAAGTAACTGTTGATTTGATTTGACTTGATAAGGTTATCACCCCCAAAGTCAAAGGGTGTTCTGGGTGTGTGAGGTCGCTGTGAAATCTTTCTTTAGTTTCTCCTTGAGCATCTAGCTCTAACATTACACCTTTTCTTCCCAATTTGTTAATAGAAGGGAAGCTTCTAAATATATATTCTTCAAATGAAAATTCCACACTAAGGAAATTTTTGAATACCATCTCAGAAACAGGCAAAGGCAAGGCTAAAATGAAACCTCTATCAGTTTGTACAGATGATTAGTAATCTATGGTGGGCATATTAAAAATGAAATAATGACAATGCCTGGAGGTCTGGCCACCACTGCACTTACCCCTCCTCTAGGAGAGTCAGTAAGGTTTTCACCACTCTTACTCATGAGTGTTATCCATTCCTTTGTATCAGAAACCCTAGTTAGAATGGGACGAACAATTACAACCATTTTTAAACATTTAATAGTAGTTTTTTCCAATTACATGTAAAGATTTTTCAGCATTCACTTTTATAAGATTTTGAGTTTCAAATTTTTTTCTCCCCACTCCCCAGGTTGGTAAGCAATCTGATGTAGGTTACATATATCCAAGTATGTTAAAGATATTTCCACATTAGTCATTTGTGAAAGAAGAATCAGAACAAAAGATAAAAGTCATGAGAAAGAAAAACCAAAAAAAGAAAAAAGTACGCTTTGATTTGCATTCAGATTTTATAGTTCTTTCTCTAAATTTGGATAACATTTTCCATCATGAGTCTTGGAATTGTCTTAAATCTTTATATTTCTGAGACTAGTTAAGGCTATCATCACATATCAAAATTAATCATCACATAATATTGCTCTTACTATGTACAGTGTTCTCTTGGTTCTGTTCACTTCACTCAGTATCAATATCATGAAAGTCTTTTGGGATTTTCTGAAGTCTGCCTGCTCATCATTTCTTATAGTACAATAGTATTCTATTACTTTCATATACCACAACTTTTTCAATGATTCCCCAATTGATGGGCATACTCTTAATTTCCAATTCTTTGCTACTACAAAAATAACTGCTACAAATATTTTTGCACAAGTGGGTCCTTTCCCCTTTTTGATGACCTCTTTGGGCTACAGACCTAGTAGTGGTATTGCTGGACAAAAGTTTTATAGCCTTTTGGGCATAGTTCCAATTACTCTCCAGAAGAGTTGGATCAGTTCACAACTCCACCCTCAATGCATTAGTGTTCCAATATTCCCATAGGCTGTTGTTGTTGTCTTTGCCCTTCGTTTTTGAAGAGGACCATGGTATCAAAGAAATGATGACATAACTTGCACTGCTTGACTTTGTTTTGAGTGAGGTCCAAGGTCACCAACCTCACTTTCTCCTCCTGAGCTATCTGGATCCAGTGATCAGATATTCATCAGGATGACTGGAGATGGTCCAAGATGCAATGGGAGACCTTGACCTTTTAGGCTAACACCATTTCAGGTGCTCACTTAAAGTGAGGTAATTTCCATTTGGTGAATAGGCTTCTTTAAAAAGTCTTCAGGGGGTGGCCCCTTTAAATACTCCCACACTTTCTCCATCATTTATAGTTTTTATCATATTAGCCAGTCTGAAAGGTGTGAGGTGGTTCCTCAGAGTTGTTTCAGTTTGCGCTTCTCTAATCAATAGTGGTCTAGACCATTTTTTCAATGTGACTATAGATAGATTCTTTATCTGAAAACTGCCTGTTCATATCCTTTGACCATTTTTCAACAGGGGAATGGCTTGCATTCTTATAAATTTGACTGAGTTATATATATATTTTAGAAATGAGACCTTACTCAGAGACACTGGCTTTAAATTTTTCCCTCATCTATCTCATTTCCTTCTAATCTTGGTTGCATTGGCTTTGTGCAAAACCTTTTTAATTTAATGTAATTAAAGGTATTCATTTTGCTTTTCATAATGTTCTCTTTATATAGCTGTCACAAATTCTTCCCTTCTTTGTAAATTTGATAGGTAATCCATTTCTTGCTCTCTTAATTTGTTTATGGTATCACCCTTTATGTCTAAATCATGTACCCATTTTGACCTCATCTTGGTATATGGTGCAATATGTTAGTCTAGGCCAGGGTTGGGAAGCCTGTGACCTTGAGGTCATATGTAGCTTTCTAGGTCCTTGGGGGTGTCCTTTTGACTGAGTGACTGAGTCCAAGTTTTGCAAAACATATCCTTTTTATTAAGAGAATTTTTTCTGTGACGTTTGGATTCAGTGAAAGGGCCATAATGTGGTCTTGAGGCCACCAGTTCCCCAACCCTGGCTAGGCCTGTTTCTACCATATCATTTCCAGATTCTCTTTCAGTTTTTGTCAAATAGTGAGCATATTTTTATTATTTTTATTTTTATTATAATATTTACAGAAGTTGGAGTCTTTGAGTTTATCAAACAGTCATTGACCACTGTGCCTTATTCAACTTATTCAACTGATCCATCACTCTATTTCTTAGCCATTACCAAATAGTTTTGATGATTGCTGCTTTACAATACAGTTTTAGATGTGGTACAGCTAGACCACTTACCCTTATATGTCTTTTAATTAATTCACTTGATATTCTAGACATTTTGTTCTTCCAGATGAATTTTGCTGTTATTTTTTATAGCTTTTAAAAATAATTTTTGTAGTTTATTGTTATGGCACTGCATGAGCAAATTAATTTAGATAGAATTGACATTTTATTATATTAACTCATCCTACCCATGAGCAATTTATATTTTTTTCCAATTATTTACATCTGACTTTATTTGGGTGAGAAGTGCTTTTTAATTGTGTTCATGTAGTTCCTGGATTTTTCTTGGCATGTAGACTTTCAGATATTTTATGTTGTATTCAGTTATTTTAAATACAATTTCCCCTTCAATCTCTTGCTGCTGATTCCTATTTTTTCTAGTGTTTTTAATAGGAATGAGTACTGTATTTTGTCTAAAGCTTTTTCTGCAACTATTGAGATAATCATGTAATTTCTGTTAGTTTTGTTATTGATATAATCAACTATGCTGGTCAGAGTGGTCATACTTGATTGTAGTATATTATTCTTGTGATAAGTTGCTGAAATCTCTACTAATATTTTATTTAAAATTTTAACATCAATATTGATAGTGTAATTGGTCTATAATTTTTCTGCTTGACTCTTCCAGGTCTAGATGTCAGCACCATATCATAAAGAGAATTTGGCAGGGTTTCCTCCTTATTTATTTTTCAAAAAGTTTATATAGTACTGGAGTTAATTGTCCTTTAAACATTTGGTAGAATTCACTTGTAAATCCATCTGGCCCTGGAGAGTTTTTCTTAAGGAATTCATTGATGGTTTGTTTGATTTATTTTGCTGAAGTGGGATTATTTAAATATTTTACTTTCTCTTCTGTTAATCTTGGAAATTTATGTTTTTGTAAGTATTCATCCAGTTTACTGAGATTATCAGATTTATTGGCATATAGTTGGACAAATTAGCTCCTAATTAATGTTTTAATTTCCTCATCATTGGTGACAAATTCACCCTTTTCATTGTCAATATTTACAATTTGGATTTCTTCTTTCATTTTAAAAATAAAATTAAACAGAAGTTTATCTATTTTATTGGTTTTCTTATAAAAATAGTTCCCAGTTTTCTTCATTAGCTTGATAGTTTTCTTAATTTTAATTTTATTCATCTCTCCTTTGATTTTAAGAATTTCTACTTTGGCATTTAATTGGGGATTTTTAATTTGTTCTTTTTCTAACTTTTTATACTGCATGCCCAATTCATTGATCTCTCCTTTCTCTATTTTATTCATAAGAATTTGGTGATGCAAAATTTCCCCTAAGAACTGCTTTGGTTGCATCCCATAAGTTTTGGTATACTGTCTCATTATTATCATTCTCTTTGGTGATGTTGTTTGTGTCTATGATTTCTTGTTTGATTCATTCATTCTTTAGGATTAGATTGTTTGGTTTCCAATTAATTTTTGATGCTTCTTTCCATGGCTTTTTATTACACATAATATTATTGCAACATGATCTGAAAGAGAGTATTTAATATTTATGCCTTTCTGCTCTGGATTATGAGGTTTTTATGCTCTAATACATGGTCAGATTTTTGTATAGGTCATGTACCACAGAGAAAAAGATATATTCCTGTTTATCTCCAGTTTTCTCCAGAGGTCTATCATCTAACTTTTCTAAAATTCTACTTACCTCTTGTAAAGGGAGTTAAATATCTTTCCTGCTTATTGATAGGCCTCAGATGGGCCAATTAGGAAAGCTTGATTGAGGGAGGCTTGTTTTTGTATCAGGGCCCCACGTCTTTTGCTGATTGCTGCTGAGGCACTAGTTCATGACAAGTCATGCCCTCCATCTATGAAAGGAGTATATATGTGCTATGAGGTGAGGTATTGCTTTGGGACTTAATTTTTGGAAGAACATTCATGTGCTAGAAGAGGCCAGATATTTTAAGAAGCTTCCCAGTTTCTTAGGTGTTGGTGCTTCTCTCTCTTGGTACTGATGGATTTATTGTCTACGGTCAGACTGTTGGAAGACCTGTCTGTTTGTCCTGCTTGTGTTTTCTCTGCTGGTATGTGTTTGATTAAAGTGATTGTTGACCCCTCAAAAATTGTTTTCTTTTTAGAAAAGCAGATCTAAGAACCTGTGCAGCAGTCCCTCCTGTGTTTTCCAGGGTGCTTACTGCTATACCTTCTTAACTTATTTCTTGTTTATTTTATAGTTAGATTTATCTAGGTCTGAGAGGCATAGTTACCCAGCAGTATAGTTTTGCTGTCTATTTTTCCCTGTATCTCACTCAACTTCTAACTCCAAGGATCAGAATGCTATATCACTTAATGTATATATATTTAGGATTGATATTACTTCATTGTTTATGAAACCTTTTAGCAACATCCTTATCTCTTTTACTTGGATCAATTTTTGCTTTTGCTTCATCTGAGATCAGAATTTCTGCTGTGCTCTTTTTTTTTTAACTTCAACTAAAGCATATTATATTCTGCTCCAGTCTTTTACCTTTCCTCTGTGTGTATGTCTCTACTTCGAATGTGTTTCTTATACACAATATATTGTAGGATTATGGTTTTTAATCCAATCTTCTATTCACATTCACAGTTATGATTACTAACTGTGCCTTTCTCTCCATTGTATTTCCCTCCCTGTTTATACTTTTCTGTCTCCTTTCATCCTTTCCCTCCTTACCAAATCTGTCTTCCTTAATCTACTTTCCCTTCTATCAGCTCCATCCTTTTTCTTTCCCCTTCTCCCTACTGCCCTCCCTTTTCTACATCATTTCCTTTTCTTTCCCCTCTCTCCTCCTGCTTCCCTATAGGGTAAGAAAGATTTCTTTAACAAACTGAATGTGTATGTTATTCCCTCTTTGAGCCAAATCTGATGAGACCAAGGTTCAAACAATGTTCATCCTCCCTTTATCCAACTCTACTGTAATAGGTCTTTATGTCCCTTCATGTGATGGAACTTACCCTTTTCTGCCTCCTCCTTTCCTCTTCTTCCAATACAGTCCTTTCTCCCCCTTAATTATTTCATGTCAAAGTCAACTTAAACCCACATCCTCTATTTAACCACTTCTAACTGCTTTAATAAAGACACAGTTCTCAAGAGTCACAACTAATCCTCCTGTGTAGGGATGTAAACAGCTTAACCTTATTGAATAAAATGTTTTTTTTTTCCTTTCTTGTTTACCTTTTTATGCTTCTCTTGAATCTTATATTTGAAGATCAAATTTTCTGTTCAGTTCTTGTTTTTTTTTTCATTAGGAATGATTGATAGTCCCTTATTCCATTGAATGTTCATATTTTCCCCTTAAAGATTATGCTCAGTTTTGCTGGGTAGTTGATTCTTGGTTATAATCTGAGCTACTTTGCCTTATGAATATCATATTTTAAGCCCTCCAATCCTTTAATGTTTTTCCTGCTCATCATTTCTTTTTTTTAATTTAAAAATAATTTATTTATTTTCAGTGTTCTGCAGTCACTACCATAAAACTTAGATTTTTCTCCTCCCTCCTCCTCTTTCCCCCCTCCATCCCCCCTCCCTCCCTGAGATGGCATAAAATTTTATATAGGTTCTACACATACATTCCTGTTAAATACATTTCACCATAGTCTTGTTGCATAGAAGAATTAAAATGAATGGGAGAAATCGTATAACAAACCAAAACGTAATACAAAAAGAAAAGATCTGCTACATTCTGCGATTGAATTCCATAGGTCTTCCTCTGGATGTGGAAGACATTTTGTCTTAAGAGAACACTGGGAATTTTTTATGTCCTTGCACTGCAATGAAGTTCTAAGTCTACCAGAAAAAAATCCTCATACACTGTGGTTGTTGCTGTGTACAAAGTTCTCCTTGTTCTACTCCTTTCACTCAGCATCATATCATATAAGTCTTTCCAGGCCTCTCTAAAGTCTTCCTGTTCATCATTTCTTATAGCACAATAGTATTCCATTACATTCATATACCACAATTTATTCAGCCATTCCCCAATTAATGGGCATCCCCTTAATTTCCAGTTTTTGGAGAGAGCTGCTATAAATATTTTTGTACATGTGGGACATTTCCCCATTTTTATGATCTCTTGGGTATATAGTCCTAGAACTGATATTACTGGGTCAAAAGTTATGCACATTTTCATAGCCCGTTGGCCATAGTTCCAAATTGTTCTCCAGAATGGTTGGATCAGCTTACAGCTCCACGAACAATGAATTAGTGTTCCAATTCTCCTATATCTTCTCCAACATTTATCATCTTCCTGTTTTGTCATGTTAGCTAATCTTATAGGTGTGATGTGGTATCTCAGAGTTGTTTGATTTGTATCTCTTAATCAATAGTGATTTAGAGGATTTTTTCCTATGACTATATCTATCTTTAATTTCTTCCTCTGAAAAGTGCCTGTTCATATTCTCTGACCGTTTATCAATTGAGGAATGACTTGTATTCTTGTACATTTGACTCAGTTCTCTATATATTTTAGAAGTGAGGCCTTTATCACAGACACTAGTTGCAAAAATTCTTTCCCATTTTTCTGCTTCCCTCCTAATCTTGGTTGCATTGGGGTTGGTTTTGCAAAAATTTTTCAGTTTAATGTAATCAAAATTATTCACTTTGCACTTCATTATGCTTTCTCTCTTTTGTTTAGGTGAAATTTTTTCCCTTCTCCATAAATCTGATATATACACTATTCCTTGCTCCACTAATATGTTTATAGCATCAATCTTTATACCTCTGTCATTTACCCATTTGGACTTCATTCTTGTGTACAGAATCTGGCATTGATCTAAGCCTAGTTTCTGACAAACTGTTATCCAGTTTTCTCAGCAATTTTTTTCAGAAAGTGAGTTCTTATCCCAGAAGCTGGGGTCCTTGGGTTTATCAAACAGTAAATTGCTATATTTATTGCCTCCCTGTGTCTTGAGTACCTAACATCTTCCACTGGTCTACCCTTCTGTTTCTTAGCCAGTACCAAGTGGTTTTGATAATTGCTACTTTATAATACAATTTGAGATCTGGTAGAGCTAGATCATCTTTTTATTAGTTCCCTTGATATTCTGAACCTTTTGTTTTTCCAGATGAATTTTTATATTATTTTTTCCAGTTCTAGAAAATTATTATCTGATAGTTTGATTGGTATCCGCTTATCATTTCTTAAAGCACAATAGTATTTGATCACAGTCATAACAACTTATTCAGCTATGGTCCAATTAATGGACATCTCTTCAATTTCCAATTCTTTGCCACCACTAAAAGAGCTGCTGTATTTTTTGCACACATAGATCCTTTTCCTTTTTGTTTTATAACTTTTCAGGATACAAACAGTAGTGGTATTGTTTGGTCAGATGGTATGCATAGTTTTATAACCCTTTGGGCATAGTTCCAAACTACTCTCCAGAATGGCTGAATCAGTATACAATGTCAAGGTATTAGGAAATACCCTTTTTCCAGAGGAAAGGTCCAGCAAGCAAGTTGGGTCCTGGGCTTGGCATAACTACAATCCTTTATTCTCACCTTCTGAATGTTCTTGGCCACAGCAAAATCCCAGAGTTAAATTATTGTATTACTTTGACTAGCACCAGGCATTTTCTACATTCAGACAACCACTTATTGCATCCATATTCTGCTCATGAAGCCCTGTGATGAATTATGTTTGTCACACTGTTGCTGTTACCTATCATTGTCAGGCTTACAACTCATTGTGCAGCCATTGGTAGCAGTATTGAGAACTCCCCACACTGTTTTGGGTCCTTTACTCGTGGTTAGGGCTCCAGCACATGTGTGCTTGCTTGCAAGTTATTTCTCTCACTTTGAAATTAAACTTCTGCTTGATTCGTGATTCTCCTGTCTCTAAGTCTCCTTTGTTTGACTCCAACCAACCACATATCTAACATCTCTAATTCTCTCTCAATTTATATAGAAATATATAGCTCTATCTCCATTTATATAGAAAAGTAAGTGTGTGTGTGTGTGTGTGTGTGTGTGTGTGTGTGTATCTTAAGAGAGAGAGAGAGGGAAGGCTCTAGAATTAAGTGTTCCAGTCAGCTAAGTAGATCAAGGAATTGAAGGGAGGTTGGGGCTAGGACAAGTGTTGGTTAGTTTTATGGAGGACTGCCAGCTTAAAAAAAAATCATTATAACTGTTGGATACATTGAAAAATCTCCTACAAAACCCAAGCCAAACCAAACCATGCACAATGCCTAACACTTATGTACTCTCACCTCCTTAAAGGGATGACATTTTTGAAGACTAGTTCAACATTAGTGTTGAAGGGAATTTCCAGGGCAATATCCCCAGGGATCTGTTCTTAGTTTCATTCTGTTTGGCGTTTCTTTTGTGGTGTAGATGGTACATTTTGAACAGTTCTTGAACTCAAGGGTCTTATAATCTGCTTGGGAGTAGGCTGTTGTAATTCAGTTATGTCTGACTCTTCATAACTCCATTTGGGGTTTTCTTGGCAAAGATACTAGAATTATTTGGCATTTTCTTCACTAACTCACTTTAGAGATGAAAAAATGGAGGCTAATAGAGTTAAGTGACTTGTCCAGGGTCACACAGGTAGTGTCTGAGGTTGGATTTGAGCTCAAGAAGATGAGTCCTCCTGATTCCAGGTCTTGCAGTCTATTTACTGTGCTACCAATCTGCCTATATGGGGTGTTCAGGGAGGACCTCTGGTGTAGGGACTTTTTCTAAACTCTTTTTAGGGATGCATTTTATCCATCTTAGGTGCTCACCTATCAGCCAACTCTCACCTGTGGTTCCAAGAAGTGATAGCATGCTCAGTGGCTACTTCCCAGTAAAAGTGTCTTGGTAGAGAAGTTAAACCAGGCTGAAGGTAGCTGATGGGCCTCAAACTTACCGGTGAGTTGGGGGGGTGTCTACACCAAACATGTGAAGACTTCCCCCAGTGAAATGAATGGATGAGAACAATTTGTTAAAATAGTTATGAAGGTGACTTCAGCAGGTTCTGTGGAGCACTTAGAGCTTTGTCAGACATTGAGGATACCAAGGTCATCCACTGCATCTTGGGTCATTGCAGTTGTCTTAATCTTTTTTTTTCCACTGGACTTTGGTGACTCTGGAAAAGAGAATGAGATTGATGACTTTGTGCAATTCTGCCTTACTTAAATCCAATTCATGTGCAAATCAGGACATCACCCTCATGATATCATTGGTTCTCTTTGAAAACAAAGGATGAACAACAACCAATTGGTATATTTATCAAATTTATAGAGACACAAATGGGATGAATACACTGGATGAAATAACTAGGGTGCCAAAGCATTATGATATGGAGCATTGGAATGAATATAATAAAAATTCAATAGGAATAAATTTTAAGTCTTGCACAGAGTTAAAAAAATGAATTTCACATGTATATGGAGAGGCAGGGTTAGACAGTATTTGTTTTGAAAAGATGTCTTGGGGCCAACATGTCAGAAAGGACTCACATGACCTCTCCCACATGCCCTTCCAAATAACTTTAAAATTTTTTTTGTTTTTATTTATTTATTTATTTATTCATTTTTAGTTTTCAACATTCATTCCACAAAATTTTGAGTTCCAAATTTTCTTGTCATCTCTACCCTCCCCCCAACCCATGATACCTTTCATTCTCATTACCCCTTCCCTCAATATGCCCTCTCTTCTGTTACACCTGTCCCTTCCCTTATCCCCATCTTCCCTCTTTTCTTGTAGGGCAAGACAGATTTCTAAACCCCATTATCTGTATTTCTTATTTCCCAGTTCTATGCAAAAAATATTCTTAATATTCATTTCTAATACTTTGAATTCCAACTTCTCTCCCTTCCTCCCTCCCTGCCCATCCCCACTGAAAAGGCAATCAATTCAATATAGACTATATATGTGTAGTTTTGCAAAAGACTTCCGTAATAATCATGTTGTGTAAGACTAACTATATTTCCCTCCTTCCTTTCCTACCCCCCCATTTATTCTATTCTTTCATCTGACCTTGTCCCTCCCTAAAAGGATGGAAGAAAATACCTGCTCACCAAGAAAGTAACTTTTTATTGTCTTATCCTTTTCTCCTTTTTTGGGCATTTTCCCATCCAGGTACTTGACTTTTGAGTCTTTTGTCAAGAGGAGGGTATACTCTGAGGACCTGTAAATTCTCAGTTTCTCCAAGATGGTACAATCAAGGTAGAGGAGTTTATTCCTCTCCTGGCCTATACACTGGTCTGGGAGCAGCCAAAATCTTTTCTGCCTAGAATCTGCAAGTAGTAGAATTCCCACTCCACCAGCTCTGCCACACCCTAGGACTTGCTCAAGGCTGAGATTCAGATCAGTTGCTCAGTTCCCCTAGGAGCTTTAGACTGAGTGCTCCATGAATGGATGCTGTCACTACTGCCTGTGCTGCTGCCTGCGGCTGGGACTAGGGTAGGATTCTGCTCCCTCCTCACCCAGTTGAAAAAGTCCTCTCATTGACCTTTGAAGTTGTCTTTGACATTTGTGGGTTGAGGGATCTGAGAACCTCCACTGCTGGAGATTCCACCCCTGAGGCCTGTTCTGGTCTTGTTTTTCCTGGTGCCATGCCACCAAGGCTGCTCTGGGCTCCACTCCATTCTCCATGTGATAGCCTTTTCCTGTGGGCCTTCTAGGTTACCTTGGCCTGAAAATCTCTTTCACTCTGTTGTTCTGGGCCTTCTACTGCTCTAGAATTTGTTGAGAGTAATTTTTTACAGGTATTTTATGAACTATGGGGGAAGATCTAGTGTATGTGGGTCTTTGTACTGCCCCATCTTGGCTCTGCTCTCTTCCAAATAACTTTAAAATGAATTCTGGAGAGTCAAAGTCAACAAAAACATGAGGTGAAACAATCTTTCAGCCCAAGCCAACTTAGGTTAGCAAGAAAAGTTTGTCTCAGTGAAGTAATAGGTGAGGACAGCCCACCACACATCTGGCTCACCAGACCAGCAATGAGGATCCAAACCCTGGCACAAGAGAACAACTAGGCTCCAAGTCCCAGAGAAGGCCAGAAGTGAGGCTCTGAGTCACAATACAAGTCAGCAATTAGACCCTATTTTGCAAGCCAACCAAGTAATTGGGAGACAACTGAACATGTGGTGGAGACTTCTGGAGTCCCCAGATGGCAAGGGAATGAGATATCTGGTCAGAAGGAAATTATAGGGTACCTTTCATTGGCACTGGGTGCAGGAGACTGTTGCATTGCCCATTTGGGGACCTGGTTGCAATCATAGTGTGAGGAGGTACACTAGTACATTAACAGTCTTGGTTTCAGGGGTATCAGGGCCCCTGGTCCTAGTACCAAGGCAGGAAACAATGCTTGCAGTTGTTCACAGACCAAAGTACAGGCCAGGAGAACAGTGAATATACTTCTCCTTAGATTCTATCACCTTGGAAGCACCAAAAACTTGCAAAAACCTGAACTAGTTCTGAAAACAACCAAACAAAAGCCAGAAACTTTAGATAGTGACCTGTTCACCCTGGGAGCAGAGGTCAACTTAAATATAAAGTTAAAAGTCAAGAAATGGAGAGGGAAAATTATTGAGCAACAACAAAAAAAACAGAATCTTGCCATAGAAAGTTGCTATGATGACAGGGAAGATCAAAACAAACTCAGAAGAGGACATGCATGTCAAAACAGCTATATGTAAGACCACAAAACAAATGTAAATTGGCCTCAGGCTCCAAAAGAATACACAGAAGAGCTCAAAAAGGATTTTAAAAATCAAATAAAAGAGATAGAGGAAAAAATTGGGAAAGGAAATATGAGTGATGTAAGAAAATCATGAAAAAAGAGCCAATAGTTTGGTAAAGAAAGCACAGTTAACGCCTTCAAAAACAGAATAGGCCAAATGGTAAAGGAGACACAAAAATCCACTGAAGAAATCTTTAAAAAGCAGAGCTGCTTAAATGGAAAAAAGATATGCAAAAATTCCAAAAATTCACTGATGAAAAGAACTTAAAAAGTAGAATTGAACAAATTGAAAATGAGATGAAAAAGCTCATTGAAGAAAAGAATTACTTAAAAATTAGAACTGGGCAAGTGGAAGCTAATGACTCCAGGAAACATCAAGAAACACTAAAACAAAATAAAAGAGGTAGATGAAAATATGAAATAACTTTTGGGAAAAAAGAATTGACCTGGTAATAGATTGAGGAGAGATAATTTAAGAATTATTGCACTACCTAAGGGTAGTGATAAAAACGATAATAAAAGAAACTGTACATTACATTTCAACAAATTATTAAAGAAAACTGCCCTGATATTCTAGAATCTGAGGATAAAATAGACACTACTGGATTAGAAGATCTCAGGCCCTTTCCAGCTCTAAATCTATGATGGTGGTTGTGCTTGGAGGGCCAGGAAGTTGCTGCAGACAGTATAAGAACTCCATGTTTCTCCTTTGCCTTTCAGTTCTTAAGTTAGATATAAACCACTTGAAAAAAAGTAAGGATGCTAGGCAGATTCTTGTGGTACCAAATAAATTATTTCACTAGTCTCTTATTAATTCAATTCAGTAAAGATTTATTAAGTACCTATTATATGCAGCATCTGTTGTCAGAGAGGTCTAAAAGTGGGAATAAAGCATATAAACAAATAACAACTTGAGGTGAGGGGAAGAGAAGCAAAAAATGAAGGTTTTAGGAAAGGTAGGCAATAAGAAAATAAGAGACCCTTTGAACTGAGCTTGAAGGAAGCTAAAAATCTTAAGATGCAGAGGAGAGAAGGCAATACATTTCAAGCATAGGAAACATTCTGCTAGAAGGTTTTGAGGCTGGAGAAAGAATGATGACTTGGGGCAGCTGCAAGTATTTCAGTTGAGTAGAACATACAATGTAGGAAGGGAACATAGGACCATCGATTTGGAGTAGGAAGGTATTTTAAATGTTAACAAGCAAAGTCTCCTCATTTTACATATAAGGAAAATAAAGCCCAGAGAAGTTAAATTGCTTAACCAGAAATCAATATGAAGTATCTGCAAATGTATTACTGTCATAAAGGACTTTACACGCACAGTTGGGGAATTTGTATTTTATTGTACTAGCAATGAGTCTCTGAAGATTTTTGTTTGAGGGGGACTCTAGGGTCGTTTTTTGCTATAGAAGACTTTTTTTGGGGATGAGTGATGAACCCCCCCCCCAGGTGGTGGTTATGTGAGTGGAGAGGAGATAGATGTAGATGGATAAATGTAGAGGTAGAATCCATAAGACTTGCCAGATGACTTCATGTGGGCAGGGAAGGAAAGAAAAGGTGAGAATTAAGCTCAGCTTGTGAACCTGGGTGAGTTAGAAGGTTGGTGCTGTCTTCATAGAGAAGTTGGGAGGAGAGGGAAGGTTTGGTGGTAGAAAGTTAATGAGCTTATTTTGAGAAATGTTAAGTTTGTTATACTTAGTGGATATCCATGGAGAGCCATATAATGGGCAATTGGAGATGCAGGTGAAAGACTAGAGATAGATATTTAGATAAGTAAAATGATGAGTATTGAATCTTGGAAACCAATGAGATTTGAAGAGAAATATTGTTTAGACTTAAACTACCATTATGTGCAAAGTTCTGTAATTGTTACTGTTGATTCTGTCTCTCCATCTGTGCAGTAGTTATCTCAGCAGTTTGGCATTACCTGTCATTATCATTTTTGTGGTATTCTTTTTTCTCCACTTGGTTTAACACTTTTTAGTAAAATGTAATGGAATGTCTTTATTTTTATGCCAGGGACTGGCACATGCATTGTGGTAGTGTCTCTCCCTATGGCAGAGACTAAGTTATTACTAATATGAAATTATTACCTTTGTATAGAGAGCCAATCTCAAAGCCAGAAAAACCTGGGTTCAAGTCCTTCCTTGGACATATATTGACTGTGTGATTTTGGGCAAGTCATTTAATTTTTCAGTGCTACAGGATAGAAGTAGTAAATTCTTGGCAGGCCTCAAGGGATCCACTCCTCAATGCATAAGAAGTAGATTAAAAAGTAATTAAGAAATTTTTACAAAATAACTAAAATCACAGTGTAATGGAGATAATGTAAAGCTTTGTTTTTTACAGAAAATATACAGGATCCTTTTATATCTGAATTCTACTCAACTTCTCTAGGTTATTCTCTAAGAGTTTGTGTCCAGAGCAAGCATTCAGCTTCATTGGTAGAAGGACTTTCATCATCAGGAATTCCCTATGCCCAAGAAAAGACAGTTTCAGTCCATATCCTTACCCATATCCCCCCAAAGTCATGATGTTTAAGCGTGTTCAACAAATGTGTTCAACAAATTTGGGCACATGGTGGATCTTTCACCCAGAGAGACACATCAACAGATTCTGGAGCACTCAAACTCAACTACATTTTGGCATAATGAATCTTCCAGCGGTTGGCTTGGGACACCTACACTCCAGATGCCTTCCTTCTAAATGAGCATGATTGGAGGTAAATCTCCAATGGTCTCCTAAATACCTGCTCATACCTTCACAAAATCCTTCCAAGCAACAGGCAATCCTTCATATCTTCTACAGTGGCAAAACACAAGATCACAGAAACTTGATTAAGACTCTTTCAAAGTTTCACTCAGAACTTTTGTTAGCATCAAGCATGACATGATGTTTACTGACATACCTGGACCTCATAAGTATCTGCATGAGTTAAAGACCTTATGGAATTTCCAATTGGTCTGTTGCAACTTCTGCCAAATCCTCTTGCTTTTGGGGTGATTGGATGTCTTTTTTAAAAGAAGATCTTAATTTTTAAGATTATATACAACTTTGAGATATATTTGAAACACAGCCTATTGAATTCATTATCAAAAGCTGTTGGAGAAGCAATGAGAGCAGGCAATGTTAGAGATTTCATTGAACTTGGTGAATAGCTTCCTGAATTTCAGTTTAAGTTTTCCTTTTTTCCTCCACAATCCTCTGGATGAAATTTCATATATTCATATACATAACCACCCACTCCAGTACATTTAAAGTCTCAGAACTTAATAATAAAAATGACATCCAGGAATTGATGATTTCCCTAACTGGTGCTCATCATCAGCCTTTGGTATGACATGATGTTCAACAGTGAATACATTAGTTTATGAACCCCATGCAGACGATCAATAAGATAATCATCTTTGACAAGAGAGGTCTTATAGTCCTCTCTACTTTTCTATAGGCTGAGGTGAAAGGTATTATGTAGTAATTGGTGCAAAGGTATTCCTTCCATAATGTTGTTGTTTATGGGCTCATTTCAATTTCAAAGACATGATGATGTCATGCTGGTGGTAGACAGCCTGGCTTTGAATTTTCATTTCCTTTCAAATTTGCTCAAGTCTACTCACCCATTACTTTGGAAAATATTCTGATTTTGGGATCATTCCTATCACATCATCATTGATTTGGATTCCAACAGTTCTAATACTTTTATACTTCACTAATTATGGTCCTCCACTTTTTAATGGGCTGTTATCCTCATTCTGAAGGACAGTTTTCAAACTAAACTCTGGAATGGCATCTTTTTTTCTATAAAATAACTGCTTCCCTATTTCTTAGAGTGAAAAATTTGCTAAAATAATTGGGCACCCTTTTATCCATTGAAAATTTTTTTTTGCTTTTTTACATATAAGAACTATGCTTCCATTTAGTTTCCCTCTTGCTTACGTAGGATACTGAAGTTCCTGAAGTCTATGACTACCTGAGGAAGCTTTCCAAACTGGTTTAAGTATGTGCAACAAAAAAACCAGAATGTCAATAAAACTGAGTAAATTGGAATTGTTATGGATGTTCTCTACAACCTCTTCATGAAGCAACCATCCCTGAACCTGTTGGACAGGTAGACCTCTTCTCTTTCACTCAAATGGTGAGTTCCTTGGGCTAATAGTTAAGTATTAAGGACAGCCTTATGTCCATTCTGTGTTTAAAAGTTCTTGTTAAAATGGGCTCACCTTGATTTCTAACTACACTCCTGAAAGCATTGCTCATTGGCATGAATTGTGGACAGCCAAGAATATATATATATATATACACACACATACATACATACATATATATGCATACATATGCATATATTTATATGAATATACATATATAGGTATATGTATATACAATACACATATCATGTATTGGGGTATATATATATCTATAGTGTATAAATAGCATATGCATGTGTGTGTGTATATATATGTATACATGCATACATATACATACTTTATTCTCCCTCTCCCACCCTCTCTTTCTCTTTTTTTCTGTCTCCCCCTCATTCTTATAAGCTCTGAAGATCCTTATTCCAGATCCCACTCTAATGGATAATCCTGGTGCCTTTGTAAGACTGTATCTCATTAGAATTTTAAGGATACTCCTGGTGGTTTGATGGACCTTTTTCGAATTCTGTTGGCTCAGGTCCCCATTTGGAGGTGTTCTCCTTAATGTTAGTGATTAGTATCCTAGTTTCATTTAATCAATTAACATTGACTAACATTTGCAAAGGGACATTTACTGCAAATATATAGCAAGAATAGAAGTTATGAAGATTTCCACCCTCCCTCCACCAACTGGGGTTGGGGATCATCATACATAATACTCTCTGATTTTTTAACTGAGTCCTTGGGAAGACTGAACTAACACTTAAAGTATTTTATTTAAAGCATTTGCTATCCACTTCTCATATCAGCCCCCTGCCCTAGCTCCTGCTAACCTCGCTTCCAAGTTTGATATTGCCAATGGATAGTTACTACTGAGTTATGTTTAACAAGTGACTCTGCAGGTCCATGGCTCCTGCCTCACCTGTACTTTGCCTGTAAATTCTAGCATGGAGTTCAGCTCCCAGAATTCTGGTGCTTACTCTTCTGACCTTTTGGAGCCCACAAGGTCATAAATGCCTCTAATATTCCTTAATCTGAAATTAGAAAGAATAGACACAACAAAGGCAGAAGCAACAGCAGGGTTATGAACAGTTTACTAAGTTTTTGATGTTTCTCCATGTTGATTTTATTTGCATTACTGTGATTGATGGGAATACTGTTCTTTTGAAAAGGCAACTTTTAAGAAAAATATGAGAAGACATGTGGGAAGGCAATGTGATGCAGTGGAAAGACAATGAATTTGAAGTATGAATTTGAAGTCATGGGATCTCAGTTTGAATTATGACCCTACCTGCTATTGTGGAAGTCATTTGTCCTCTCTGGACCTCAGTTTATACGTCTGTAAAATGAGTGGGTGGACATCTCAACTTTCTTCCCACTCTAGATTTATAGTTCTATGACATTCATTCAGTTGTATAAACTACAATAATAGACAAGGAGATGGATGACTGTAAATTATTCTCTAAAAATAGAAATACAAATTCATTATGATTTAGCTATTTTCAGAATACTCAAAGACTAGGATAATTTCCACTTCCTGTTTATAGAAACAAGAATCTAAGACAAAAAAGAATTTTTCCAATCTTTTCTTTTTTTCTGTTTATTAGTGAACAGAACAGTTATTAGGTTTTTTAAAAAGGAAATTTGTGGTTGGGAAATCTCTTCTTTATTTGAATTTCAAAAAATAACTGGTAAATAAAAGTTTTGAATTTATATGTGCGGAAAGTTAAGGGACTCCATAGATCAGTGAGGCTAATAGAATGACCAAGTTTCTTACAAATACTAGTTATTTCCTGATATTCATCTCTGAAGAATGTTAAAAGTCTATCTAGATCTCAAAGGATATCTTTTACAAAGACTTTCATTTTCATGTCCTAGCACTTTCCTCAGGGCATCCTTCATCTCTTTATTCCTAAGGCTATAGATGATAGGGTTCAAGAATGGGGTCACCATGGAGTAAAACAGAGTCACAATCTTCTGGGTCTCTGCTTCATGCTCAGATCTTGGCCTCATATAAATAACCATTGCAGATCCATAGAAGAGGGACACTACAACAATATGGGAACCACAGGTAGAGAAGGCCTTTCTTTTCCCTCTTCCTGAAGGTATCCTCAGCACTGCTTTCAGGACCAGAGTATAGGTCCCTATAATAAAGAAGAAGGGGACAACTAGGATCATAGAACTCAAGAAGGAGCAGGTAAATTCCATCATAGGTGCTGGTGTACAGGTGAGTACTAGAATTGGGGATGGGTCACATAGAATGTGGTCAATGATCTTGGGGCCACAAAAAGACAATTGGGAAATGATAATAGCGGGAACAGGGTACCAGAGGAAACCAATTACCCAGCAGTTGACAACCAGTCTGGTTCGGAGATGTCTTGTCATGATGATGTGGTAGTGTAGAGGCCGGCAGATGGCAAGATACCGATCAAATGCCATGATGGACAGAAAAAGACATTCTACTGCACCAAAAGAGGAGAAGAAATAAAACTGGAGAAGGCATCCAGACAAAGAGATGACCTTGGTCTTGGAGAAGAAGTTGGCCAACATTTTGGGGACAGTAGTAGTGACATAGCAGATCTCCAGGAAGGAGAAGTTGGCCAGTAGTATGTACATAGGGGTATGAATTCGTTCATCCCAGCACACAGCACAAATAATGGATCCATTCCCCAAGAGGGTCAGAATGTAAATTGTCAAGAGTACCATGAAGAGAAGTTTCTGAGTCTCTCCAGTGTAGGTGAATCCCAGGAGGATGAAACCAGTAATACTATTGGAGCTGTTGTAGGTGTTGGAGAAAGTCACTTGCCTGTAAACTACACAAAGCATCAAAAGTTATTACTTGACAGTGGACTGTTACCGTGGAAGATTTTGAAAATTTCAACAAATTTAGCATCACATGATTCTCTGGTATACTACAATATGGGACCACATACTATTTTTCGCTTTTCTCAACGTATCCATTTCTGGTGAAATGCCTTATTTATGTGAATTCTCTTTGGCACCCCAATTTTTTTTCAAAGATGGCATTCATTACTGAGAAACAGTTTTCTCTTTGATATGTTCCTTATATTCAATATATATATATATATATATATGCTGTATATAGATCTTCATTTAATAGAAATGTTCTTATATTGTGAAACAATGAAGAAGATTTAATCACCACTTTTTCTGTATTTATTTTTTGCTGTCCTCATAACATATAAATAATTGGTTGACTTAGCCAACTTGGTTAATACTATGAACAAATATTTTCAATTGGTTACCTGATTGAATCGATAGAATATTTCAGTTAGAATTATATAGTTATTATGGGGTATGGAATGGTACACAGAGCCAAAGAACCAGATTAATACCCAACTGATTAAATTAGAATACTGAGACTGAGCTGAAGCGTTGGGATCTGGTTCAGGGATTAAATAACTCTGCAGAGGTGCTTGTGTTTTAAACACTCTGATTTTAAGGTTCTTTATCAATAGAAATCTCCTTTTCCTGTCTTTATTTCCACTACCTGCTTTTCTAACTCTCTGGGTTAAGTGGCAGCTATTGTTCAGGAGCTTCTTAGACTTCTCATGGGCTCATTGCAGCATATGTTAAATTAATAAATACATATAAAATATAAAGAGTGTGCAATGTGAGTGTGAATGAATAAATGGGTGAGTCATTGTGTGTGGCTATGTATATATTTTGGTGCATGTATATATGTATGTGGACACAATCCCAAGTCAAGTCATGGCAGATGCAGTAGCTTCCTGGAAAGATGGAAATATATCCAAAGTAGTGAAAGAGAAATCCAGACCCTTCATTGTCCAATTCAACTGGCTGGCTGAGAAGTCCTTCTTTTGCAGTTCTGGTCTTTCTGAAAAGCAGGAATTGGTAGATGGAGCAACTTTTGATACCTCAAAAAAATATTTTTGGAGGCATATTAAATTAGTAGAACAGGAGTATTGCATAAGAAAAGTTTACTTTGGCAAAGCCTCTGCTGCTCTGGGAGGAAATAGATGGGGACAATGTTAGAATTAGATGGAATTTGGAACTGGCTTACTGCCTAAATTCAAAGAGGGGTTGTTAATGGTTCCTTGTCAATTTGTAAGTAGGTCTACAATGAGCACTCCAAGGATTTGTGCTGAACCCTATGCTGTGTCACATCTTTATCAATGACTTTGCATAAGGGCACAGAAGGCAGATGTATCAGATTTATAAATTACACAAAGTTGGAAGGGATAGCAAATTACTGAATAACAATTGAACAAGAATAAATTGTACTCAAGTTCAGAAAGTCAATTTCACATGTATAAACTGGAGAGGGACTTCACTATTTCAATACTTCGTTGGACCTGTGGTGAGACGACCATTCCTTCTGTCCCTATGGATTGCACAAAACTGTACATGGGCAATTTAACTTCTGCTTCTTACTTTCAGTTTTCTCTGCTCAGAATTATTTTAAACTAAGGTCTGAGATGCAAAATGGTGTTACCATCTTAACTTTGATGGTGGAATATGTAAAACTGAAAAGATTTTAAGAACTTAATGACTGAATTTCTAATGAGAGAATTTCAGGCATCATGATAGGTGGTTGGGAACACATGGAGGGTTTTGCATTTTCTTTAAGCTTCGCTTTCTAAATAGCTACTGTGACTAGTTGTAACTCTGGGCATAGATTGATTAGCAAAATTTTGGCATTATCTTTGGAGAGAATGCTTTATGCATTCTGAACTTAGCATGCTTTTGTTTTCTGTGATGTTTTAGGGAAGATGAATGGTTGGAAAAATTTGTCTTCTACTTACCAATATGTTCTTACATATGTATGGTGCTACATATGCTTTTTAAAGGGAGTTCTCAGTTTATGTCTCATATGAATGGTCAAAAAATGAAGAAAAAATATCCAAATGCATCTTTATAAACCAGGTTCATTTGGGTAAGAGAGAGAGCACATATAGGCACAAGTATCTGTAATCCTGGTTAAAAGATGATCTAGGACTGAATATGCTGATTCACTGAGCCTGTGCCAGTCTGTTTTAGTAACTCTTTTACTAGTAAAGTTAATAATAATCTCAGTCGTTCGTCTGTAACTGAATGTAGTAACAGTATTGAATGAGTACTATATTAAATGTCAGGAGACTTGAACTCTAACCTGCCTTTTGACTATAAAAAAACATCGAGAACAACAGTAGCTAACATCCAGAGAGCATCTCTATAGCATCACAGACATTGTGCTAAATTCTGCACAAATGTCATCTCACAACAACCATGGGAAGTAGATACTATTTTAATTCCCATTTTACCAATAAGGAAATTGAGGTAAACAGAGGTTAAGTGACTTACCCAGTGTCATATAGCTAGTAAATGTTTGAGACTTGATTTGAACTCAGGACTTCCTACTCCAGGCTCAGTATTCTATTTTCTGTGCTATTTAGCTGTCTACACACAGACACATACACATTACACATACAAATGCATACGTATGCCCACGTACAAAATATGTATGTACATGATATACGTATGCAGAAATAAATATGCGCATGCATTACAATATACATCTATTTGCATATTTTTTTAAAATATTGTGTAAACCCATCAACCTTCCTGGGCTCTGATGAGCCTTTCCATACAACAGGATGGTGGGGTCTTTTATTTTCTAATGATTTATTGATGCTCTTTTCTTTTGAACATTTCTATCACTACCCAACAATTCTTCTTTCCTCTTGTAACAAAATTGCATAGTCTGGGAAACCAGTGCTCTTTCCTGTATCTCCTATAGCCTTGGGGTAAATGATTGATAAAGTTCTTTTAGCTCTGATTTTATGTGGATACTTATTCTGTAGGGGAGAGCAGTGAGTATTGCCACATAAGACATTTTTAGGTTCTTTAAATTCAGTAAAGACATTCAGCTCCAGAGAGCATGGCACCTTATTGCTGCTGTGGATTTTGTCACTGTGACATGAACTTACAGAAATCTGGTCAGCTTCCTTTTTGGATAATAATAAGTGCACTTTTTAGAACTTGAAGATTTTCAAAACATTTTACATCTAGTTCAAATCCAGCTTCCAACACTTACTAGCTGGGTGACCCTGGTTAAGTAACTTAACCTCTGTTTGTCTGACCTTCTTCATCTTTGAAATGGAGCTGATCACAGCACTTACCTGTAAAACACTTACCACAGTTCTTGGCATATAGTAGACACTATAGAAATGCTTCTTTTCAGCCTCTTATTATTCTCATTTGATCCTTACATAAACCCTGTGAGGCATGTGCTATTATTATCCTCATTTTACAGATAAGAAAACTAAGGCTGAGAAAGGTCAAGCCATTAAATACACAACTATTAAGTTCTTATGTGCCGAGCATTGTGCTAACTGTAGTACTTGTCCGGGGTCTCACAGCTAGTCTGAGGCAGGATGTGAGGACAGTTCTTGCCGATTCCAAGTCCAGTACTCTATTCAATACACGACCTAGTTCCCTAATAAGACAATGCTACAGAATGGGACTCAGCTGCTGCTCAGACAATATAATAAAGTGGGATATATGCTCATTTTTATTCTCCTGGCTCCAAATAGTCTTCCTTTATGCAATGCCATTCAATGAACTCCAAAGCATTTTGGACCAAGGCAAATGTTTGCTTCTGAGAATGTATTGTTACTCACCTGTGCTCATTTTGCTGCTGTTCCTTTTGGCTTTGCAGAAAACTGCTGTCCAAGGTTTTCTTTAAATGTAGTCTGCAATGACTAGGAAGAACAGGCAGCTTCCTTCAGTTTTCAGTAGGTGTCACAGAAATTTGTGTGTTGCAGGTTAAATGGTCTTGTAGCTAAGTGTACATAAACAAGCTGTTTTAAAAGAATTTTTATTTTATGAAACAAAAGAAATTTGTTGAGTTTGGTGGTAAAATCTGTTTGTTTCATACAAACTTTAAACCTTGATTACTTTGAATTTTAACTTTCATGGTTTGATATTAGGCAAAATAGTTTAAGTTTGAGAATCATGCCAAGGCAGAGAACGATTTTGCCTAATATTTATCCTTTTAAAAAAATTAGTTCCCCAAAGCCACAATAAAGTACATTTTTGGATATTGGTCTTTCAGTTGGAACTGTCTAAGAAGCGATTCCAGAGAACTGAGGCAAGATCTGAAACTCTCGATTTATCTGGTCTGTTTAGCTCTTAGAAAAGGTTTCAGCAAGATGACAATTGTATCATTCATGTATGTCACATGCTTTATGTCCAAAGCTCACAAGTATAAGGACAGTGCACTCAGCTGTGATAAATGGCAAACATCCCTGAAAGGGGTAAATCTTATATTGATCGATCTATCTATCTATCTATCTATCTATCTATCTATCTATCTATCTATCTATCTATCTATCTATCTGTCTGTCTGTCTGTCTGTCTGTCTGTCTGTCTGTCTGTCTATCTATCTATCTATCTATCTACCTACCTATTTCTATTCATCCAGTTTCTTCATGGAAACAAGTAAGACTTAGCAGAGGCATTGTTCCTTCATTATGATTTTTGTTATAAGCATTGCATTGTCTACTTTCTTGGGACAGGGAATGGAATCCCAAAGTCATATTTGTTCAATAATTTTTCTTGTGTCTCCGTAATTTTTACTAAGGAGTATACCTAGTTTCCTATTTGGTACCTGAGACAAACTAGTATCCTATCTGATATCCTTTGTCCTTGAAAAAAGGTAGAGAGATGAAATTGGTGTTAGTAACTCTCCAAGTTCACTAGAAGAGGGAGAATTGGATTATAAGTACAACCTGAAGCACCCACAGACTCAGATCTTTGAGAGATATTTGTTGTCTATAGATGGAGAACAATACCAAGGGAAAACTCAATGCCAGGTATTTCCCTCTCCTCAAGAGCCTGTCTTCTCTGGGGAACTAGCCTCTGAATGTTATTTTGGAAAGATGTTGGCATTTCTCTGTTTTGCTTCTCAGAAGTCCTGGAAGACAGAAGAAAGATTGATCTTGTCAGTCTACAGTACCCTTCTAGGGAATTTGAGGTGTTTTTTTAAGAGCATAGATTCAAGTGACCTCTAGGGTGTTCTTATCTTTGGCAAGCATCATATGCTTATGGACAGTGGAGTGAAGTATAAATCAAGAGAATGGAGTGCCTTGTTTCTTGTTTTCTCTCTGAGAAAATGTTCCTTTATGCTTTAAACTGAGACTTTAGAAAAGATTTACTTTTAAATCAGTTTCCCAATCAATAAAATAGAATAAATATTCACAACCCCTGCTTACCAATCTCTCAGAGTCATCATAATAATAAATTAATTGAATATTGTTCCTTTAAAATGAAAATTTCACACTAAGGAAATTTCTGACTATCATCTCAGAAACAGGCAAAGGTCAGGTTAAAATGAAACCTCTTTATCAATTTGGGCTGATAATTGGCAATCTATAGTGTGTATATCCAAGATGAAATAATGACAGTGCCTGGAGATCTGGCCACCACTGCACTGACCCCTCCTTAAGAGAGTCAGAAAAGTTACCCCCATGTTTGTTCATGGATATTGTCCATTCTCATCTCTTCTTGTATAAGAAACCCTAGTTAGAATGGGATCAACAGTCACTGCCATTTCCCCCACTTAATAGTATTTTTTCTCAATTACTTGCAAAGATAGTTGTAAACATTCACTTCTATAAAATTTTTTGTTCCAATTTTTTCTGCCTCCCTCTCTCCCTTCCCTGCTCCCCAAGATGACAAGCAACCTGATATAGACTATATATGTACAAGTATATTGAACATATTTCCATATTAGTGATGTTTTGAAAGAAGAATCAGAACAAAAAGGAAAACCATGAGAAAGAAAAAAAACAACGTAAAAGAAAAAATAGTATCCTTTGATTTGTCTTCGGACTTCATAGGTCTTTCTCTGAATGTGGATAGCATTTTCCATTGTGAGTATTTTGGAATAGTCTTAGATCATTGTATTGCTTAGAAGAGCTATGTCTATCAAAGTTGGTCACTGCACAATGTCTGCATACACTGAATACAATGTTACTGCATACAATGTTCTCCTGGTTCTGCTCACTTCAGTAAGCATCAGTTCATGTAAGACTTTCCAGGATTTTCTGAAATCTGTCTGCTCATCATTTCTAATACACAATAGTATTCCATAACATTCATATACCACAACTTGTTCAGCCATTGATGGGCATCCCTTCAATTTCCAATTCTTTGCCACCTCCTCCCAAAAGCCCCCCAAAACCTGCTCTAAATATTTTTGTATTTGTGTGTCATTTTCCCTTTTTTGATATTCTCTTTGGAATACAGACCTAGTACTGGTACTGCTGGATCAAAGGTATGAATAGTTTCATAGATCTTTGGACATAGTTCCCAATTCTTCTCCAGAACGGATGGATCAGTTCACAACTCCATCAACAATGCATTTGTGTCCCAATTTTCCCACATCTTCTCCAACATTTATCATTTGTCTATTTTATCCTATTAACTAATCTGATAAGTTTGAGGTGGCATCTCAGATTTGTTTCAATTTGCATTTCTTTAATCAATAGTGATTTAGAGCATTTTTTCATATGACTAAAGATGGTTTCAATTTCTTCTGTGAAAACTGCCTGTTCATATCTTCTGATTTATCAGTTGGGGAATGATCTATAGTCTTATAAATTTTGCTCACTTCTCTTGAGTCCTTTTTAGAGACATTAACTATAAAAATTGTTTCTCAGCTTTCTGACTTTTTTCTAATGTTGATTATATTTTCTTTGTACAAAACATTTTTAATGCAATGCAATCAAAATTATTCATTTTGTATTTCATAATGTTCTTTCTTTCTTGTTTTGTCATAAATTCTATATTGGATTGCTTGCCTTCTCATTGAAGATGGGTAGGGAGGGAGGAAGGGAGAGAAGTTGGAACTCAAAGTTTAAAAACGAATGTTAAGAATTGTTTTTATATGCAACTGGGAAATAAGAAATACAGGCAATGGGGTATAGAAATCTATCTTGTCCTACAAGAAAATAGAGGAGATGGGGATATAGGGAGGGAGGGACACGATAGAAAGGAAGGCAGATTGGGGGAAAGGGTAATCAGAATGCAAGGTGTCTTGAGGTGGGGGGAGAGATGGGGAGAAAATTTAGAACTCAAAATCTTGTGGAAATGAATGTTGAAAACTGAAAATTAAATAAGCAAATTAAAAAAATAAAACTATGTTGTCCTCCTCTGAATTTTTGTTTTGATATTCTCTGTCAGGTTAGTAAATTTCTGTTTTTGTCAGTGTTCATTTTTACTTCTTGCTCATTTTTTTTGCCTATTTTATGGCTTTTAGAGTTGAGCTCCCTTGCTAGAACACAGGAGGCACTTTTCTGAGCTCCCTGTGCTGAGGATCAGAAGTCTGGTCACTGGCTCTGTGTGCGCTGGTGCTTTAGGTGCTGGCAGCTGAAGACTGGAGGCATCTGGTTCCTTCTGTGGTGCTGAACTGGGATCCTAGTTGTGGTGCCTGGGGTGTGCTGATGTCAGGTGGGGTTTTACTGAATTTCCCTGGGGCTACTCTGTAGCACGTGGAGGTCTGGCCCCTGAAGAGAGCCTGTTTGCCCTGAGCTGTAGTGAAGCATGCAGAGGTCCAGTCCCTGGAGGATGCCTGCCCACCTGGAGCTGCACTAAAGCATGTAGTAATTCTTGGAGCTGAAGTCTTCCAGTTCCCCCAGCTATGCTAAGGCATATGGTAGAGGGAGTCTTACTACTGGCTTTTGCTTGACCCTTTGCCATTGGACTCAGGTTTGCTGATGTGAGGCTTGCTGCTGGCTTGTTGCAATGCTTCCTATTCTGGAATGTACTTCCTGAGTGAGACATATCTTTTTTTATAGATCCTTCAAGTGTCCTGAAGTAAAAGACCACTCCACCTCATCTTTCTACTGGCTTCACTGCTCACAGGATTTGTTGAGGGATGTTATTTTATGATTACTTAGAGATAAATATGGGGAAAGACTGCAATTTACTGCTACTGTTTAACCCAGTATCTTAGCTCCTGGAAGTCCAATCACAGTCGTTTTTATCCCTGTCTTCTTCCTGTGTTATCACCTCTCCATTATCCACAGCTTCTTTGCCCCTTTCCATGGTTCTCAAACAGATCGCTCAAATTATCACTGTTTTATCTGGCTTGTATAGCCTCAGGATATCAATTTTGATATAGACTGAAGTGTAGAAAATCCTTGCCCTCCTTAACTCAGCCAAGATAAGGGGTGGGTTTTTGACAGGAATTTTGCAAACTGAATTTGATAACTCTTTACCTCAGTCCAGAAGAGGGCAATTTCTACCCTTTGGGCAGTGCTAGATGCCGTTGACCGTATACATTCAGAGAACTTGGTGTCTGAATGAGTGCTGTTATGAGGGTCTGACAGGCCTCAGCAAAACAGAGATGGCTGTTAAACATGGTGTGGCTCAGACGAAGATCTGAGGATGCTTCTAGTACATCCCACACCCTTCAATGGAGGCTGATTTACTTCCTCTATAGTCATGTCCGTAAAGATTATCACTAAATCGATCTTATAGTTGCTCTCCCATGAAAGCCTAAAAGAAAAAATTGCCTGGATTCTACCTTTCTGGAGTAAGGAAAAAGTCCCTCAGCTCAAGGGAAAAAGAATGTCCTGACTGTAGCTCATGGCAATAGCCTTTGTGGAATTTTCCAACATCTTTAGGGTCGGTCTGAAGAGCCCTCATGGAGCTGGATCTGTCCACTGGAATTCCTATTATATACGAATTAGATAAAAATCTGAAACCTATCAAACCTGTGGAGAGACTGTGTGCAAAGTTTTGTAAACTGTGGAAGCCCAAGAAAAGATCAAGAAGAAAAACTAGACTACCACAACAAAAAAGAAGTAACTCACTCCTTCCCCTTTCCCTCACTCTACTACATCTTGTTGTTTACCTGTTCCTTACACTGACCATTATGTTAGGGATCACAACATATAACTGGAGCGTGGAACTGATAGTTTATATTCTCATTTCTTAAATATTTCAGATCAATTCATGTCTTTCCTGTGACCTCTCCATTCAACCACATTAGCCAAAATGCCTCCTGTTTGTTTTGGCCCAGGAAGGGCCTGGTTAGAATCTAGAGATGAGGACATGACTGCCCACATATAATTGGGCTGAGTCAAAAGAAGAAATTTTTGTAGTTAACCCTTTGAGCCAGTCTTACCACTAGGGCATCTCTTCCAGTGATTGTACTTATTCCAATAACAAAAGAAACAGAATTTAACCTGGTGGGCAATTTTTTTTTATGTTCTAATTTATTTACTTTAGTCAACATTCA
The DNA here is from genome assembly GCA_023548195.1 of Bettongia penicillata ogilbyi. Taxonomy (NCBI): domain Eukaryota; kingdom Metazoa; phylum Chordata; class Mammalia; order Diprotodontia; family Potoroidae; genus Bettongia; species Bettongia penicillata. The sequence goes on along the minus strand of JAJHZJ010000051.1, from coordinate 3,420,029 downwards.
TTCCCACAATATTTTGAATTTCAAATTTTCTCCCTATCTCTCTCCTCCCCTCCACCACAAGACTTATTGCATTCTGATTATCCTTTTCCCCAGTCTGACCTATCCTCTATCACCCTACCCCTTCTCTTATCCAGCTCCCCGTCACTTTCTAGTAGGGCAAGACAGATCTCTGTACCCCATTGTCTGTAAATCTTATTTCCCAGTTGCATATAAAAATAATTTTTGAGCATTTGGTTTTAAAACTTTGGGCTCCGAATTCTCTCCCTTCTTGTCTCCATATCCACTCTCAGTGAGAAGACAAGCAATTAAATATAGGTTATGCATGGGTTGTTGTGCAAAATACTTCCATAGTAGTTATATTGTGAAAGACTATATTTCCCTCTATTTTATTCTGCCCCCTCATTTATTCTATCCTCTCCTTTTACCCTGTTCCTTTTCAAAAGTGCTTGCTTCTGACTAACCCCTCCCTCAATGTGTTCTCCTTTCTATCACCCCTGCTCTTATCACTTTCCCTCTACTTTCCTGTAGGGTAAGATACCCAATTGAGTGTGTATGTTACTTCACCTTAAGCCAAATCCCAGGAGAGTAATTCATTCATTCCCTCTCACCTTTCCCCTTTTCTCCTCCATTGTAAAATCTTTTCCTTGCCTCTTTTTATGAGAGATATTTTATTGTATTTTTCCCTTTCTCCTCCCAATTTTTTTTACTTTTTAGATAACATCCCTTCATATTCAACTCTCCTTGTGCCCTCCGTCTCTTTGCCTCTGTCTCTCTATCCCTGTCTCTATCTATTTCTTAGTCTCTGTCTCTGCCTTGTCTCTGTCTCTCTGTATCTCTGTGTGTCTGTCTCTCTGCCTGTCTGTCTCTCTGTCTCTGTCTGTCTCTCTCTCTATATATATAAAATTTATTTCCTTGATCTACTCTAATACTGAGAAAGGTCTCATGAGTTACTAATATCATTCTTCCATATAGGAGTATGAAGAGTTAAAATTTAATAATTCTCTCACGATTTCTCTTTCCTGATTACCTTTTCATGCTTCTCTTGATTCTTGTATTGAAAGTCAAATTTTTTATTCACCTCCTGTCTTTTCATCAAAAATGTTTCAAAGTTCTCTATATCATTGACTGTCCATTCCCTCTCCTGAAGTATTATACTGAATTTTGCTGGGTAGGTGATTGTTGGTTTTAAATGGGGTTCCTTTGACTTCTGGAACAGCATATTCCAAGCCCTCTGATCCCTTAAGGAAGAAGCTACTAGATCTTGCATTATCCTGATTGTATTTCCACAATACTCCAATTGTTTCTTTTTGACTGCTTGCAATATTTTCTCCTTGACCTGAGAACTCTGGAATTTTGCTACAATATTCTTAGGAATGCTCCTTTTGGGATATCTTTCAAGAGGTGACTGGTGGATTCTTTTTATTTCTATTTTACTTTCTGGTTCTAGAATATCAGGGCAGTTTTCAAAGATAATTTCTTGAAAGATGATATCTAGGCTCTTTTTTTGATCATGGCTTTCAGGTAATCCAATAATTTTTAAATTATCTCTTCTAGATATATTTTCCAGGTCAGTGTTTTCTGATGTGATATTTCACATTGTTTTCCATTTTTTTTATTGTTTTGGTTTTGTTTTATACATTCTTAATTTTCATAAATTCATTAGCTTCATTTGCTCTGTTCTAGTTTTGAAGGAATTATTTTCTTCAGTGCGGTTTTGCACCTGCTTTTCCAGTTGGCCAATTCTACTTTTTAAGACATTCTTCTTCTCATTGATTTCTTGGACCTCTTTTGCCATTTGAATTAGTCTATTTTTTAAAGTGTTATGTTCTTCAGTATTTTTTGGGGGGTCTCCTTTAGCAAGTTGTTGACTCATTTGACTCTTCCCAATTTTTCCTCTACTTCTTTTATTTGACTTTTTCTATGTTTTTAAATTATTTTGTTTTTAGTTTTCTACAATCACTTCCATGTTTCTTAGATTTCCCCCCTCCTTCTCCCAACTTACCCTTTTCCTCCTCCCCAACCCAAGACAGCTTGCAATCTTATATAGGTTCTACACATACATTGTTATTAAATTCATTTTCACATTAGTCACATTGCATAGAAGAATTAAAATGAATGGGAGAAATCATGAAAACAAAACAAAACATAACACAAGAGAAAATGTTCTGCTTCATTCACCAATCCAATTCTATAGTTCTTTCTCTGGATGTGAAAAGCAACTTGCCTCAAGAGTCCATTGGAAATTTTTTAGGTCTTTGCATTGCTGTGAAGGGCCAAGTGTACCAGAAAAATTTCTTGTACACTGTGGTTGTTGCTGTGTACAATGTTCTCCTGTTTCTGCTCCTTTTACTCAACATAAATTCATATAGGTCCTCCTAGGCCTCTCTGAAATCTTCTTCATCATTTCTTACCCATTACATTCATATACCATGACTTGTTCAGCCATTCCCAAACTGATTGGCATCCTCTCAATTTCCAGTTTTTGGTCATCACAAAGAGAGCTGCTATAAATATTTTTGTACATGTGGGACCCTTTCCTATTTTTGTTATCTCTTTTGGATATAGTCCTAGGAGTGATATTGCTGGTTCAGAGGATATGCACGTTTGTAGCACTTTAGGCATAATTCCAAATTGCTCTCCAGAATGGTTGGATCAGTTGACAGCTCCCCCAACAATGAAATAGTGTTCTAACTCTGCTCCATCTTCGACATTTATCTTCTTCCTGTTTTGCCATGTTAGCCAATCTGATAGGTGTGATGTGGTATCTCAGAGTTGTTTTGATATGCATCTCTATAATCTGTAGTGATTTAGAACATTTTTGCATATGACTATAGATAGCTTTAATTTCTTCCTCTGAAAACTGCCTATTCATATCCTTTGACAATTTATCAACTGGAGATTGACTTGTGTTTTTATACATTTGACTCAGTTTTCTGTATATTTTAGAAATGAAGCCTTTATCACAGACTTTAGCTGCAAAAAATTCTTTCCCAGTTTTCTGCTTCCCTCCTAATCTTGGTTGCATTGGGTTTGTTTGTACAAAGACTTTTCAATTTAATGTAATCAACATTATCCATTTTGCACTTCATAATGTTCTCTATCTCTAGTTTAGTAAAAAATTTCTCAATTCTCCATAAATCTGACAAATATACTATTCCTTGTTATTTGTTTATAGTGTCCATCTTTGTATCTAGATCATGTATTCATTTGAACTTTGTTCTTTTGTATGGTGTCAGGCATTGGTCTATGCCCAGTATCCACTACACTGTTGTCCAGTAATTTTTGTCGAACAGTGAGTTCTTATTCCAGAAGCTGGAGTCCTCGGGTTTATCAAACAGTAGATTGCTATATTTATTCACCACTGTGTCTTGAGTACCTAACCTATTCCAATGGTCTACCCCTCTATTCCTTAGCCAGGATCAAGTGGTTTTGATAATTGCTGCTTTATGATACAATTTGAGATCTGATAGAGCTAAGTCACCTTCCCTATCATTTCTTTTCTTTAATTCTCTTGATATTCTGGACCTTTTGTTCTTTCAGATGAATTTTGATATAATTTCTGCTTGCTCTAGAAAATAATTATTTGATAGTTTGATCAGTATGGCACTGAAAAGTTCAATTAATTTAGGTAGAATTGTCATTTTTATTATGTTGGTTCAGTCTACTCACAAGCAACTGATGTTTTTCCACTTGCATAGATCTAACTTTATTTGTGAGAAAAGTGTTTTATAATTTTGTTCGCATAGTCCCTGGGTTTGTTTTGGCAGGTAGACTCCCACATATTTAAAGCTTCTACCATAGTTTTAAATGGAATTTCTCTTTCTTTCTCTTGCTGTTGGATTTTGTTAGTAATATATAAAAATGCAGATGATTTATACGGGTTTATTTTGTAACCTGCAACTTTGCCAAAGTTGTTTATTATTTCATGAAGTTTTTTACTTGATTCTCTGGGATTCTCTATGTATATCATCATATCATCTGCAAACAGTGATAACTTAGTTTCTTCTTTGCCTATTCTTATTACTTCAATTCTTTTTCTTCTTTTATTGCTAACACTAACATTTCTAGTACCATATTGAATAACAGTGGTGATAACGGAAATCCTTGTTTCAACCCTGAGCTTATTGGAAATGCATCCAGCTAATTACCATTGCATATAATGCTTTTTGATAGTTTTAGGTAGACACTGGTTATTATTTTATGGAAGTCTCCATTTATTGCTATGCCTTCCAGTGTTTTCAATAGAAATGGGTGTTGTATTTTGTCAAAGATTTGTTTCAGCATCTATTGAGATAATCATATGATTTCTGTTAGTTTTGTTGTTGATATGATCCACCATAATACTCATAGTTTTTCTAATGTTCAACCAGCCCTGAGTTCCTGGTATAAATTCTACATGATCATAATGTATTATTCTTGTGATAAGTTGATGTATTCTTTTTTCTGGTATCTTATTTAAAATTTTTACATCTATATTCATTAGAGAAATTGATCTATACTTTTCTTTCTCTGTTTGGCTCTTCCTGGTTTTGGTATCAGCACCATACTTTTATCATAAAAAGAATTTGATAGGACTCATTCTTCACCAAATTTCCCAAATAGTCTATATAATATTGTAATTAACACTTCTTTAATGTTAAATAAAATTCACTTGTAAATCCATCTGGCCCAGGAGATTTCTCTCCTAGGAAGTTTATTGATGACTTGTTCAATTTCTTTTTCTAAGATGGGGTTATTTAGGTATTCAAATTCTTTTTCTGTTAATCTGGGCAATTTACATTTTTAAAAATATTCATCCATCTCGTTTAGATTGTCAAATTTATTGGCACACAGTTGGGCAAAGTAATTTCTACTTATTGTTTTGATTTACTCCTCACTGGAGGTGAGTTCATCCTTTGCATCTTTGATATTGATTTTGGTTTTCTTATTTCATTTTTTAAAACCAGGTTGACCAAAGTTTTATCAATTTTATTGTTTTTTTGTAAAACCAACTTTTATTTTTATTTATTAGTTCAATAGTTTCCTTAATTTCAATTTTATTAATCTCTCCTTTGGTTTTTCATATTTCTAAATTGGTATTTACTTAGAGATTTTCAATTCGTTCTTTTTCTAATTTTTTCAGCCGATTGCCCAATTCATTGATCTCTTCTTTCTCTACTTTATTCATGTATGCATTCAATTATATAAAATTTCCCCTAAGAATTGCTTTTATAGTATCTCATAAGTTTTGGTAGGTTGTCTCATTATTGCCATTCTTTTGAATGAGGTTGTTGATTGCTTCTATGATTTGGCTTCTATGATTTGTTGTTTTACCTTCTCATGCTTTAGGATTAGATTATTTAGCTTCCAATTAGTTTTTGGTTAATCTTTACATAGTCTTTTATTACTTATAATTTTCATTGCATTATGATCTGAGAAGGATGCATTGACTATTTCTGCCTTTCTGCACTGGATTTTGAGGTTTGTATACCCTAGTAAATGGTCAATTTTTGTGTATGTTCCATATACTGCTGAGAGAAAGGTATATTCCTTTCTATCCTCATTCAGTTTTCTCCAGGGATCTATCATATCTACCTTTTGCAGAGCTCTATTCACCTTCTTAACTTCTTTTTTTTTTTTTTTTCATTTTGAGGTTAGATTTATCAAGTTCAGAGAGTGGGAGGTTGAGTTTCTCCACTAGTATAGTTTTACTGTCTACTTCTTCCTGTATTTCTCTTAACTTCTGCTCTAAGAATTTGGATGTTATACTACTTGGAGCATATATGTTTAGTAGTGATATTTCTTCATTGTCTATAGTGCCTTTTATGAGGATTTAGTTTTCTTCCTTATCTCTTTTGATTAGATCGATTTCTCCTTTTGCTTTGTCTCAGTTTTGAATTGCTACCCCTACTTTTTTACATCAGCTGAAGCACAATATATTCTGCTCCAAACTTTTTTCTTAACCCTGTGTGCATTCCCCCATTTCAAATGTGTTTATTGTAAACCTCATATTGTTAGGTTATGGTTTTCAATCCATTCTGCTATCCACCTCCATTTTTTGGAAAATTTCATCCCATTCACATTCACAGTTATAATTACTATTTGTGTCTTTTCCTTCATCCTCTTTCTCCCTGTTTATGGTTTTAGTTTTCCCTTCTCCCTTCCCTTCCAAAATAGAGTTTTAATTTTTGACCACCTCTTTCCTTAGTCTTCCCTCCCTTCCTTCAGCCCCCCGATCTTTCACTCTCCCTTTCCCTTACTACTTCTTCCCTCCCGTTTCTTTCTTCTTTCCCCTCTTATTGTCTAGAGAACTGGTTAGAGTTCTATACTTAACTGATTTGGTTGTTCCCTCCTTGAACAAAATCAGATGACAGTAAATCTCAAACAATGCTTATCTCCCTCCCCTCTTTCACTCTACTGTAATATGTTTTTCTAATATGTCTCTTTCTGTGATGTAATTTATCTTTTTCTGCCTCCTCCTTTTTACATCTCCTATTACAACCCCTTCACATCCTTAAATTTCATTTTGTTATCACATCATTTAATTTATACCCACTCTTTATGCATGTCCCTTTTATATATCATAATAAATAAACACTTCTCAAGATTAACAAGTATCATCTTCCCTTATAGAGATGTAAACAGTTTGCCCATATTGAATAATAAGTTTTTTCCCCTGTTTACCATTTCATGCCTCTCTTGAGACTTGTGCTTGAAGATCGATTTTTTTCTATTGAGCCCTGGCCTTTTCATCAGGAAGGTCTGGAAATCCCTTATTTCACTGAATGTCCTCCTTGCCTGAAATATCATGCTCAGTTGTGCTAGTTAACTTATCCTTGGTTGTAGTTCCAGCTCCTTTGCCTTACAGAATATCATATTTTAATGCCTCTGGTTTTTAATGTAGAAGTTGCCAGGTCCATGGTGATCCTGACTGTCGTTCCTCAATATTTGAATTCTTTTTTTTCTGACTGCTTGTAGTATTTTCTCCTTCACTTGATAGTTCTGTAATTTGGCAATGATGTTCTTTGGTGTTTTTAGTTTGGGATCCCTTTCAGGAGGTAAATGGTGTATTCTTTCAATAACTATATTGCCCTTTTGATCTAAGACCTCTGGGCAGTTTTCCTTGATGATTTCTTGGAAGATATTATCCAGGCTCTTTTTTTCATCATGGCTTTCTGGTAGACCAATAATTCTTAGATTTTTCTCTCGTGGTTCTATTTTCCAGATCAATTGTTTTTCCAATGAGATATTTCACATTTTCTTTTATATTTTCATTCTTTAGATTCTGTTTGACTGATTCTTGATGTCTCATTATATCATTAGCTTCTACTTACTCAATTCTAATTTTTAAAAGATTGTTTCTTTCAGTTAACTTTTGCAGCATCTTTTCCATTTGCCCAATGGTTACTTTTAAGGAATTATTTTCTCCAGTTAGTTTATGTACTTCCTTTTCCATTTGTCTAATTTTCCCAGTTAGGTTTTGTGCTTCCTTTTCCAATTGTCCAATTTTTCTTTTAGATTCTTCAGTGATTTCTTTTTTCATATTTTAAAAACCATTGACCTTTTTTTTCCCTTTACATCCCTAATTTTACTTTTAAAATCCTTCTTGAACTCTTCCTAGAATGCTCTTGGGGCTTGAGACCAATTCATATTCTCTTCTGAAGTTTCAGATGGGAGTACACTCTCAATACTGACCTCTTTGGCACTCGTGTTTTGGTCCTTGTCTGTGGTCTTATCTTTTCTGGTTTGCTTTTTGCTCATGAAGATCACCCTTTTCCTGGCTTTTAAAGTGGATCTCTGCTTCTGGGTCACAGGGAGGTCTGTCCCCTGGTTCTTGTGCTTAGAACTTGAGGCTTTGTGTATTGTGGCCTCTGGTTCTTTCAGCTAGAGGCTAGAATGCTTTAGCTTACTTGGTGCTGAAGTGACTGGTGTGCCAAAGCAGAAGTCAGGTGAAGTCTTTCTGAGTTTCCCTGGAGTTACCCTGGAGCTAGCTGCATTAAGTGTGGAGGAGGGCTGACATGCAGGAGGTCTCCCCTCCTGAGCACAGCCAAACTCAGTGAGTAGTGAATGTTCTGTCTGCTAGTGTCTTCCTGATTCTCCTGGCTTTGTTGAGGCAGGTGTTGCATCCTGTTATTGACAATTATGGGATCCATCCCCCTGGGGCTCAAGATCTCCTCCCTGTTTGCTGATATGCATCTGTCTGGGACAGCCCCCATCTTGCACTAGTTCCCTTCAACCACAGCAAGAGGTACCTCACTTTGTGACTTTCCTAGTCTCACAGGTAAAGAGACTGTTTATCCCTTCAACTGATCTCACTGTTTCAGGATTTTTCCTGGGGAAATATTCTCTGGGTTTTTCAAGGTCAACAAAGGGAAGAGAATGGCATTTGCTCATCATTCTGCCATGTTGGCTCCTGGAATTTCAAGTAAGAGACTTACAGACATTTAATTTTGTACTGGCCGGTACTGATGGAGTCTGGAATGTGAGGTACTTGGGACTTGTACTAGTGTAAAGGCTGACGTACTCAGGTAATCCCACAACTCATAAGGAAGGACAAGATCATCTTGACCCTGATTGTGTACCCTGAGGTTATTATGCAGAAGGAACTAAGATATGGAAGTGAAAGATATAGACTAAAAATGTTCTCATGGAAATAACCTTGCTTGCTTGAAAGAGTATATAAACTTTAGAAGAGTATATAAAGAAAATTTAAATATAAATATTTATATATAATATAATATATCAATATATTACATATATTAATATATTATATAATATATATTATGTATTATAATATAATACATAATATATATTAATATATAAATAATATATAATAATATAAATATAAATATAAATATAAATAAAAAAATTTAGAAGAGTATATAAACGTCAGATCAATAAGCCAGTCATGCACAAGTGATGTACAGATGGTACAGGCTCGCCTAGCCCCCGCTACTGTTATCTCTTTCTTTTCTCTCACTACCATGGCTCTGATCCACCAGTTGCTGGCCTAATCTGTCCACTGATCGTCTCAGGAGCTGCTACTGCAGTTACCTGGGGTTCTGTGGTTCTCTCTTGCTCAGTTCTCTTGGACTCCCATCCTGTGCTGATATTTTTGAAATTCTGCAGTATTGCTGCTGCTTCAAAGTGCCCAGGGCTCCTCCTTGGCTTTGCTATGGCAGGGTCTGTGCTCACTTGATTTTCGATAGCCTTTTTGAGCTCTTCCATAGACTGTGATTAATTTATATTTTTCTTGGATTTATATTTTTCTTGGAGTCTTTAGATGTAGGAACTTTGACTTTGAATTATGTTCTAATATATATTAATATATCATTATATTATATATAATATATGATGCAATATATATGTATATATAATATTCTAATATTTCCTCAATTGCATTTACTTTCACAATATCCATTTTTCTACACTGGTTGTTGCTAGTGGCCTTTGAAATTAAATTGTCCCACATGGCAGTCATCAAAGATTTCAAACAATACAAGAGGAGAGAGTTCCTTGATTTCCTTTCTTAAAAAAATTAATTTAATATTTGAATAAAAAATCTTATTTAATATTTTAGTTTAAATTATTATTTATATTTCATATTTCATGTAAAAACAATTTTAAACATTCTGGTTTTTTTCATATTTTCAGTTGAAATTCTATTCCTGCTTCCCCTACCCTCCATTGAGAAGGCAAGTTATTTGGGATAGGTTACATATGTGTAGTCATGCAAGACACATTTTCGTGTAAGTCATTTTGTGAGAGAAAAAACAAATAAAACCCCCAAGAAAAATAAAGAAAGTAAAGTAAAAGTGCTTGATTTGAATTCGAGGTATACCACTTCTTTCTCTGGAGGTGGACAGCACCTTTTTTCATATGTCCTGCAGAATTGTCTTGGATTATTGCATTGCTGAAAATAGTGAAATTATTCACAGTAGATCATCATATAATATTGCTGTTACTGGGTACCATGTTCTCCTAGTTCTGCTCATTTCACTTTGCATCAATTCATGTAAGTCTTTCATGTTTTTCTGAGAGCATTTTGCTCCTCACTTCTTATAGTACAATAGTATTCTATCACAATCATAAACAACTTGTTCAGCCATTCCCCACCAAATTACCTCAATTTCCAATGATTTGCCACCACTAAAAGAGTTGCTATAAATATTTTTGTTCACATAGAACCTTTCCTTTATTTTTTATCCTTTTGAGATATAGTCCTAATCATGGTACTTCTTGGTCAAATAGTATGCATGGTTTATAGCCCTTTGGACAGAGTTCTAAATTACTCTTTAGAATGGTTAAATCAGTATACAAGGTCAAGATATTAGTAAACACCCTGTTTTCTAGACCTAAGGCCCCGCAAGCAAGCTGTGCCCTGAGCTTTGCATAAAAACAGTCCTTTGTGCTCACCCTCTGGATGATCTCAACCACAGCAAAATCTCAGAACTGTTTCATAAAGTTTTTGTATTGCTTTGACTAGCACCAAGTGCTTTCTGTGTTCAGACAAGAACCTGCTGTCTAAATGTTGTGCTCATTAAGCCCTGCAATGAATCAAACTTCTCACATTGTTGCTGTTGCCTCTCGTTGAGAGGCTATAGCTTACTGTGCAGCCATTGGTGGAAGCATTGAGAACTCCCCACACTGCCTTGCCCCCGCCCCATACCCCAATTAAGAGCAGGGCTCTAGCATATGTGTCCTTGCTTGCAAGTCATTTCCTTCACTGTGAAATTAAACTTCTGTTTGATTCCTGAGTCTCCTTTCTCTGATTTGCTTTGTTTTACTCTGGCCACCAACAGGTTAGAGGCCATTTCTGGTCCAGCTGACATTTAAATTGGTGTCAGAAGTAGGATGGCATCAAGGTATTAGGAGACACCCTGTTTTGTAGAGCTAGGGTCCAGAAAGCAAATCGTGCCCTGGGCTTGTGCAACAGCAAGAGCCCTGACACACCCAGGATGACCTCCTAGCATAGGTTTGTCGATCTGCTTTTCTTAAAGGAATACAGCTTTTAAGGGGTCAACAATCTTCTTTAATTACATTCACTACTTCAAGGGAAAAGAAAGTACCTTGAATGTCAGGGAAAATACCAACAGAGAAATTAGCATAAAGACCAACAGACAGATTTCTGACTACCTGAATCAAAGCAATATTGCTGTACACTTTCCATTCAGCACTGGATCGAGAGAGCCTTCACATCTGAGCAGTTCAGGGTGGTGGTGGTGGTGATGGTGCCTTAGGGTCTAGAAAACAGGGTGACGTTGTATACTGATTCAACCATTCTAAAGAGTAACATATGGCTACTCAGAGTCTTGACCAGGGAATCAAAGCAAAATGCCAACCTCCCTGAATATATAGCATATAATATATAACAAAGACTTGACTCCTGATTTGCTCAGAGTCAGTAGACATGAAATGTATGTGCCTCAGCACAGCTCTGAATTGTACTTCAGATATTTTCATTGAGCCTGATAAACTGAACTTCATTACAAAAAATCAAGAAAAAAATCTCACTTTGCTTCAGCTTACAGCTTGACATGACAGTAATTCTTTGTTTTATGTTCAGGCAAAATGAACATTTTCTGTGCTTATATTTGAACATTTGTATTTAAACAATTTCTGTGCTTATAACTGCTAAGTGATCCAAAGCAGGGCCTGCACACACACTTGTGCAAGCTCTGGTTCTGTACCCCACCGAAAAAGGACAATGCTCAGTGACCCTAAACTTGAGACAATAACAATGCTCAATGATTCTAACAACTTAGAGACTATTCCTACAGGACCCAAGAAAGCCTGTATTGTCCCCCAAATGCTTGCACAGAAGATCTAAGAATATTGTGTTGGTTTTTGTGTGCTTTTAAGAATTAAAAACCTTACCCCTGTCACAATACACAAACTCTCCTTCTCAGAGAACTTCGGTTTGCAAATCTGTTTCCTCACTCTAAATTAAGCTTCTATTTGATTGCTGACTCCTGTTTTTCTTGGAATGTTCTTTATAAAATTTTTTCCCCTTATTTTCTCCCATTCGATTTTTATATCTTTTAAAGTTTTTCTATGAATTGTTTTTGGGCAGATGAACATTTAACTTTACTCTTTGTGGTATGAAAGGCTTTTTCTGCTTCAGTATCTCCTCTGAAGATGGACCCTCATCTTTTCTGTTCTTATAGTAATTTTCTATGGTTGGGTTCTTTCTCCTTTGCTGCTCAATTTTTAAATTTCTTTATAGCAACTTGTTGTAATCAACTCTAATCCTGAAGTGTGGGGAATCATGCCTCTGGCCTCAAATCCTTCTTTAGTTTTTCCCTCTGGCCTAAACCCCAAACCAATAACTCTTCCCTCCTACAAGTGTTCACAGCTGATAGCGTCCCTCATCCACTGCATCTGCAAGCCCCTGTCATGTACCAGTTCCTTCAAGTTTAGGGCTGCATATTGGCGGCACAACTGGGCCTGGTGTCCCTTTTCAGTAGACGTTTTCTTGCTCTTTTCCTGTTCAGATGCCCAGATTCCCCACAGTTTGGGAGGGGAAAAATTTCCCTGTCTGGGGCCAAGCCTGGCTCCCAACCCAGTCAACCCCTAAACTTGCTGCTAGGTGTTTCAGTGGAACTAGCCTAGAGGTGTTTACACTCCACAGGGACCAAATCTCAGTCCTGGGATTTTTCTTCCTTTCTGCTCTTGTGGTCCTAGGAGGACTACTATTTTGCCACAACTCTTCTTTATTTTTACCTCTCTGTGTTTGCTCCGAGGCATTATTTTTTCTTGTTTGTGGGAAATATCTGGAGAGCTTTGAATTTTTTATGTACTCTACCATCTTTTCAGAATCCTTTCCTCCATTGTCTTTTAAAGACATTAATGACTATATATATATATATACATATATGTATATATATATTATATAGTCTCCACGATACAGTATTGAAGCTGTTCTTACAGTGAATTATCCAAACATTTAAGTTTTGGTCCCTAGTCAAAACTTTGCTACTTACAACAGATCAAAGCTTCCATGTTTCCTCTCTCAGAGGCATGCAATTCAATTCAACAAGCATTTATTAGGGACCCACTATGTGCAATTCACTGTTTTAGGGACCAAGAATATAAAAATAAAAGTTAGTCTATGATCTCAAGGAATGTGTATTCTATTTTAGTTGCACAGAAGACAAGTATAATAATATGATAATTTGAGACAGTATAGAGCACTAACAAGGAGGATAAGGAAGGTTTTCTATAGGAAGTGATAATCATCAAACTTGTTTTGTGGACAAACAATAGAGAAATGGTGGAATAGAGATGTTAGATATCCAACCAAATAATATGTAAAAACTTAGTGTTTGATAGATCAATGGGAAATTAAACCCAGCGAAGAATTACTGTGCAGTAGATGTTCTTTTGAAAGAAGGTAGCAATTTGGCAAGAAATATATATGTACATATTTTAAAATATCTATATCTATATATCTTGCATATTACACTCTGTGAATTCCCCTTAGGTGGTAGATTTAAATATGAATAAAAAATCTATAACTCAATCAACATTTCTTAAACACATGTTATGTAACAAGGAATTTATTAAGCATTAGGGACACAAATATGAATAGGGTAGTAAAGTATGAATAATTAAGGAAACAATAGATATGCTTGATTATGTTAAAACAAAAATCAGGAATATGAAATACATACAATAAAAAGAACATGTTTAAAAATATTTATGGCCATGATAAAGGCTTTGAAATCTGAGACATAGAAGAAACAGTCAAACATTTACAAATGAAAGCTCTTGTCTTTAAGGTATAAATGGTCAAAGGATAGAAATAACTTTCAGAAATGGAAACACAAATAATATATTCTTTATAAAACAACAGTTTTTTTATTGACAACAGGTTTTTATTGACAAAAAACATTAATTTAAAAATGAAAAATGTGGAAATTAAAATCACTTTTGAGACACCACTTTACATTTTCCAAATTGGCAAAAATTATTAAAATTGATGTAGCTTAATGCTGATGAGGTTGCAGAAAAATAGGTACATTCATTCATAATTCATGGAATTGCAAATGTGCTAAATCACTTTGCAAAGATAACTGGCACTACACAATTAAAAATTGTCAGAGTAATTATTCTTTTTCCTCAAATAATTCAGTTATTGGAATTAGAATCTGAGAGCATTATGAAAACTAGGAAAAAACCATCTGCATGTCTGTGCTGGCTGAGTCTTTTAATTTTATTAAGTTTGTATTAATGTCTTATGCTTCTTACATTTTCATAGTTATCCCAACTATCTCTCCCTTCTCCCACCTGTAGAGTCATTTCATGGAACAAATAGTATTTTTTAAATAGAATCAATTAACCAGCAAACGTTTATTATGTACCTAGTATTTTCTAAGTGATGTGGTTAAAAAGAGGCAAAAGATATTTTTTGCCCTCAAAGACTTTACAATCTAATGTGTGGGTGGGGGTAACATGCAAATATCTGTCTATATCTATGTCTATCTATATGTATTTACATTTCTAGCTATATATCTATTTATAGAGAAATGTATGTATGTATATATGTATGAATATATATCATAGTCAATGCTATTATTAATAGTACTATTATTAGTAATAGTTATTAATATTAGTAATATATTAGTAATAGTAATATTACTAATAATTAGTAATATATTAGTATTAGTTATAGTACTATTATTATAGTATTAGTCAATACTATTGTTAATAGTACTAGTATTATTAATACTAGAATTAAGCTTTCCACTTGGCTAAGAACATCAAGGGATTGAAGAGAGGTTGGGGTTATGATGGGTGGAGTTTAACTTTGTGGAAGACTGCTAGCTTAAAAAAAATCAGCACAACCGTTTGATACTTTGAAAAATTCCAAAAAACATGCACAATATGAAACCTGTGGACCTCTCTCCTCCTCAATGGGGTGGGGTGGAAGTTTTCTCTCATTTTTAAAGACTAATTCTTAGTGATTCAGTATTAGTGTCAAAGGGAATTTCCAGTGCACTATCTGTGCTTCATCTCATGTTGTTTAACATGTTTTGTTTAGTCAGTTATTGGGATAAAGTTATAGACAGTATGTTTGAAACAGTTCTGACCTCAAGGAACTTAAGATATATTGGGGAGGAGGCTGTTGTTATTCAGTTGTGTCTGACCCTTCATGAACCCATTTGGGGTTTTCTTGGCAAAGAAAGTGGAGTGATTAAGTTGGAATAGAATAAAGTGTGCTCCTGAGATGTTGGGAGAAAATGTACTTTTTCCCTCCTTGTATCTTTGAAGTAAATATGCCTTTCTAAAAACTAGGTGATTTTTATGTGGTTAAAGGGAACTAAGGTACTAATTACAGACACCTAATAATAAGAGGCAAGGGGAACACAACTAGTAGGGGCTTAAGCTGATAACATTATAGAAATATATCCCAAGCTCCTAAGGGTAACCTTAGAACTCTGTTAGGAAGATGTAGCAGCCGGACTCTGGAATAGTCCAGAAAAACTTCTTATACTTTTTAAAAGTTAAGATTAATATTGACAATTCATGGATTAATGTCCCTTTTTAGCTAGAAGTTATTGATAGAATGACTTAAAATAAGTTAACTTTTATCTTGAAATCATGGATATTGCCAAAGGAAAACAGCCCCATTTTCGCTCATCAAAGACACTGAAGATACCATGTGTTTCAACCAATTGGAAAAAACACTTTTCAGACATTTGTTTCTTCTTATGCTTTTAAAGTCTTTGAATTTAATAGATAATAAATTATTATATTATCCTCATTGAGTCATTAAATTTCCCTGCTTCATTTTTTTCAGTGAGAAAGTTGGAAATACCTTTTTTTTTCACATTATCACTTTTTAGGAATAGGACTTGAGATAAGGGAGGTCCCAAAAGTCTTTGCACAGTTTTAAGCTTCAATAACTTAAAACCACATGAAGACTTTTAGAAGTGTGTGTGTGTGTGTGTGTGCCTGGGTATGTGTTACACTTTTGAACTCTGTGAAAGAAATCTAATTTTAAAATAGCTTCTTCATTGTTCTATAGTTATTTCATTCCTTCAGAGTTCTGCACAACTTCGACTAGGCAGGCTAGACTCCTGGGTGAGTTGGAGTTCGTTGAGGCTAAGAAGATTGTTGGAAAGGTTACAAACAGACAATAGATTTTAAAAATGATCTTTGTAACAAACACAGCCTCCAGAAAAGGGTTCTTCTTAAAGCATTATATTGGTGGTTACTTTTTCTTTTTGGATTGTCGTTGTTCCTGTGGTTTCCTTGGTGTAGGGAGCTATCGGTGAGGAACTCATACCCATGCCTCTACCTTCACCTTCACTGAGGAGGTGAAGGTCATTCTCACTCCAGGTCGAGTTAAATAGCAATAATTTTCTGTTCTGGCCAGAAACTCAGAGATTCTTCCCCTCTCAGACTGATACTTTTGCCATAGTAAACTAGGGCATCATTTGTTTCAGTTCTTGCCTTGTTTTTAGTCAATGAATTGGTGTTGCCTCAGACAAACTGAGACTGGGGGAAGACCTTAATTCAGACAGGCCAAGGTCACCCACTGCATCCTGGATCATTGCCAGTTGTTTTGACTTTTATGTTGCCACTGGATTCTGATAATTCTGGAGAAGAGAGTGAGGCTCTTGACTTTGCACAGCTCTCCCTCACTTAAATCTAATTCGTGTGCAAGTCAAGGCATTATCCTTACTGAGGTGTAAAAGGAATCATTTTAATTACATTAAATAAAAAATGTTTTGTATATTGTACATTGTACAATATTGCATATTGTTCTTTATTTGGTTATTATATACAAATTAAAAAAAATGTAGCAAAGATCAAAAGGAAAGGAAAAAAAATTAGGAAAAAAATGTATAGATAGTTTCTCAGATAAAACTCTCATATCTCAATTATATAAAGAATTTTGTCAAATCTATAAGGATATGAGTAATTTCCCAATTGATAAATGACCAAAGGATATGAACAGATAGTTTTATGATGAAGAAATCTAAATAATTTATAGTGATATGAGAAAATGCTCAGTCATTATTGATTAGGAAAATTAAAACACCTTGAGATATCATATTATACCTACCAGATTGGTTAAAATAACTGAAGGGGAAAATGACAAATATTGGAGGGGATGTGGAAAAACTGGGACACTAACTTGCTGTTGCTGGGACTATAAAGAAATCCAACCATTTTGGAGAGCAATTTGGAATTATGCCCCAAGTGTTGTAAAACTATGTTCTTTGACCCGGAAATGCCATTATTAGGTTTGTTTCTCAAAGTGATCAGGGAAAAATGAAAAGAATCTATTTGTGAATTGCTTGCCTTCTCAGTAGGGATGAGTGGTGAGGGAGGAAGGGAGAGAAGTTGGAACTCAAAATTTTAGGAATGAACGTTGAGAATTGTTTTTGCATGTAACTGGAAAAGAGGTAATGGGGTATAGAAATTTATCTTGCCCTACAAGAAAAGAGAGAAGATGGTAATAAGGGAAAGGAGGGGTGTGATAGAAGGGAGGGTAGATTGGGGGAAGGGCTAATCAGAATGCAAGGTATTTTGGGGTGGAAGAGGGGAGAGATGGGGAGAAAATTTGAAACTCAAAGTCTTGTGAAAATCAATGTTGATAACAAAAAAGTAAATAAGGAAGAAAGAGAAAACAACCTGTTAGCAGGTCTCTTTGTGATGGTAAAACTGGAAACTGCAAGGAAGTCAACAATTTGAGGCTGAACAAGTTGTGGGATATGACTATGACAGAATATTAGTGTGCTGTAAGAAATGATGAACTGATTGATTTTAGAAAAAACATGGATAGATTTAGAGGAAATAATGAAGAGTTAAATGAGCAATCAAGAGAATGTTTTATGTACAATAATGACAATATTGTGTTAAGAACAACTTTGAATGACCAAGTAATTTTTGACTATTAGATATACTCAAATTAACTAAAAGGACCTATGAGGGAAGATACTATCTGCATCCTGAGAAAGAACTGATAATTAGAAGTATGTATGGAATGATACACACACACACACACACACACACAAACACGTATATAAGTCTTTCTGTTGGTCTGTCTATCTATCTATCTATCTATCTATCTATCTATCTATCTATCTATCTATCTATCTATCTATCTATCTATCTATCTATCTACCGGTAGCCATAACTGGGGGAGGGAGGAGGGAAAAAAAGGAAGCAATAAAAAAGAAAGATAACTTCACTATATATTTAAAAGAAATACCAGGCTGTACATAATAGATTTGTAGTTTCATTTGAAATCATCTTTTTCTGTTCTATGCTATGGAAATAATTGCTTTATTTCTTAAGTTCAAAATTAAATAAAAAAATGTTTAAGGCAGTGTGCTAGGAACCAAGGATGGAAAATGAAGAAAAAATGGTCCTATGCACAGAAGGGGCTTATATTGTATTGGAATTGTGCAACAGATGTGCATATATATATTTGAGGAAGAACCGCATTTGAACAAGAGTCATGACCGGAAGAAAGAGAGACATTCTAAGAGACAGAGATGAGGAGACAGCCCATTCCAAGAAGAGAGACTATTGTTATTCAATCATATCTGATTTTTCGTGGTTCCATGGACCAAACTGTCCATGGAGTTTTCTTGGTAAAGGCACTGGAGTGGTTTGCCACTTCTTTCTCCAGTGGATTAAGACAAACAGTGGTTAAGTGACTTGCCCAGTCACACAGTTAATAAGTGTCTGAGGCTAGATTTGAAAACAGGCAGTCTTGAGTCCTTGCACAGTGTTCTATCCACTGAGCCATCTTATCTGGAAGAGGGAGATGGAATACCCTATGCCAGAATGGCTGGACTCTGGAGTGTGTGAAGGGAAGCAATGCAAAATTTACCTAACAAAGTAGAACGGAGAAAGGTAGTGAAAGATTTTAAACGCCAAGCTGAAGAGAATGCATTTTATACTAGAAGAGCTAGGGAGTTATTAGAAAGCTGTTGATAAGAAACTGAGCTGCTAGGTGGCACAGTAGATAGAGTGTTGGACTTATCTTCCTGAATTATAATCCACTCTCAGACACTTACTAGTAGTGTGACCGTGGGCAAGTCACTTAACCCTCTTTGCTTCAGTTTCTTCATCTGAGCTAGAGAAAGAAATGGCAAACCACTCTAGTATCTTTTCCAAAAAAATCTCAGATTGGGTCAAGAAGAGCTGGATACAACTGCAATAGCTGAACAATAACAAGGAATTCACATCTTCTGTAAGAAACCGTTGAGCTTTAATTGTGGTGCCTTCCCTTTGGGATAGTCTCCAGTTTCCTTATACATTCATAAATACATACATACATACATACATGCATACATATATGGTATTGCTTAAATGTGTTTTCTTCCGTTAGATTCCTTTTTAAAAATTCAATCTTATTTCATTTTCGGTTCTGAATTCTTTCCCTCCCTCCACTGCCCCAACCACTGAGAAGGTTAATAAAAACAAAACATTACAAATGTATACAGTCATGCAAAACAAATTCCTACATTAGCCATGGCTGAAAAAAAAGAGATAAGGAGTAATGTGAAAGAAAGAAGGAAAAGAAAATGTGCTTTTGCACTCTGATTCTGTTACCTCTGTCTCTAGACATGGCTGGCAAAGGGCTTGACACATGGAAGATGATTAATAAACATTTATTGATTAGACTTGAAAAAGTTAATGAGGCTAGTGACTGTGTGAGAGAAGAGAAAGGGATGAATGTAAAAGTTACCAAGCTAACAATAGATGAAACAAACTGGGTAAAATTGTAATGAAATACATATGGAAGAGAAACAAAAAGGCAAAAGCGTAAGAAAGCATGTAAAGATGATCTTGCTCTCCAATACTTTAAAATATTCCAGTGTGGATATCATCAAAGCTATCTGATGTAGAAAAAAACAGAGAAATGCAACAATAGATTACTAGACAGCCAATCACATACACACACACACGTATCTATCATGTATCATTTGAAAAAGCACATATCTATCTGTAATGAGATCTCAAAATAAGTTTTAAAAATCAAAACTACACACAAATCTTGTTGTGTTCCTTATTAACATTTTTAGCTCCAACATCAAAGAGCATATATTTTGATATATGATCTCAGTCAAATCACAACAGACTCTCAGAGCTGCTATTATTTGATAAAAATTACATTTATTAATCACAACAATTATATGAAGGTATTAATTATGGAATTAAATTTTGAATTAAATATTAATTGAAATAATTACAATGCTTAATAAAAATAATGCCAATTCTTATCAAAGGATACATAATTCTACACTAAATCACTTCCCTTTATGAATGAATTATTGAATTGGTAACTTAGAGGAATGGAGCTTTTAACAAAACATTTGGCAAAGTGTCATGCTATTTTTGACAAGGTGGATACATTTGGTTTGATGACTGCATAGTTAGGTTGATTCAGAACTGTTGAAACAGTCAGACCCAAATGAAATAAATAAGTAAATGAAATAAACTGCTGTTTGATTTGGAAGTCTTTAGTGATACATCCCTGGCAAGGGACTATTTAACATTTGACGACCTCTAGAGAGGTAGAACCCTCTATTTCCTTAGATACCCTACTCTAATTTGAGAAATTTGAATTGTTAGAAAAAATGTTCCTATTACTCAGTCTAAATTGCCTTTTTGCACTGTTTCCTTATTGCTCCAAGTTCTGCCCTCTGGAACCATACAAAACAAGTCTAATCCCTCATTCTTACATTATCATGCTTAGAACTCACAGAAAGTTATGATTTCCACATATGTTTTCCTAGGCTTCACTTCTCCTTTCCTGTCCGTTCCTCCACCATTCCCCCATAATATCTCCAGTCTTTCACTTTATTCTTCCAAAGCCCCTTCTCATCCTGGGGATTCTCTAGTTTATCAGTATCATTTCTAAAGTGTAGAACCCTGATCTGAGCTGCCTGCTCCAGATGGGCTGTGACCAGGGCAGAATATAGTGGAATTATGGTCTTCATAGTCCCAGATACTAGATGACTTTGAAATGTAGATTATCAGATGTAGATTATCAGACCATTGAGCTGTTTTATTAACCTCTTACCTCTTACTGTCCTGTAGTCCAATAAAATCTCAGAGTCACCACTCATCATAAATTAAAACTGGGTGGTTGGCAATAACCTTAATTTTACTCTGAGTCATAGTGAAGAATCATTTCCTTTAGTCTTCTGGGCATTGCAGGATTGTATTGACATAAAAATTGTTCTCATGGATTTAACTGCTTTCTTTAATCCAATTTTACATAATGTCAAATTGTCATAGAACGAAGAAATGCATGATGGTTATTGGGGCGTATCTTTATTAGGAGGAAAGGAATCCAGGTCCTTGAGAGTACCTTGGGCAAATACTCTCTGAGGGTCTCAGTTTCATCATCTATGAAATGAAATTTTTGGACATGATTTGTGAGGTCCTTTTCACATCTATATCTATGACCGCACGATTTCTTCCAGATCCTTCCATTTATAGATCAGGAAACTAAGTCAGAGAGGTTGTGAATTGCCTAAGGTTGCATAGGAAATGTTAGAGTCAGAATCCCAACCCGAATCTTTTGGGTTCATATCTTACATCCTTCCCATCAAACCACCATGCGAAGGTCATTTAGTTTTCTTCATCCTCCTTTTTTCATCTCAGCCACATTTGTCAAGCCAAGGGGTCAGCAGTCAGAGTATAAGTATGTGAACCTGACTGTGAGTCACAGTCTGATTTAACTTTTCTCTGATGAGGCACAGGATAATTTCAAGTTGATGTCCTGGGTGTGTGTGTCAAGATATACGGAAGTGGCTGCATCTGATTGGGGAGTGATTAGGAGAAGGTGAATAAGGCAGTTTAAAAGTCTAAATATCTCATTTATTTGTTTTCATGCTCATCTGTGCTTTTCTTAGGGCAGCCTTCATCTCTTTGTTCCTAAGACTGTAGATTAGGGGATTCAAAAGTGGGGTAAATACTGAATAAAACAATGTGATAATCTTTTGTGTTGTGGTTATATGTCCTGATGTTGGGGTAATATACATGACCAAGACAGTTCCAAAGAACAGAGAGACCACAGTCAGGTGGGATCCACAAGTGGAGAAGGCCTTCTTTCTGCCAGCAGCTGAAGGGACTCGTAATACAGCTCTGAACACCAAGGTATAGGATCCAAGGATGAAAGGGAAAGTGAGGAAGATGGCAAGAGAGGGTATAATAGAAAAAGAAAGTTCAATTGCTGGGGCATGGATGCATGTCAAAGCCATCAAGGGGCCAGGGTCACAGATAAAGTGATCAATGACATTTGGGCCACAGAAAGGCAATTGAGACATCAAATAGATAGGTATTGGAAAGCAGAGGAAGCCTGTCACCCAGCAGAAGAGAACTAGCTTTACACAGAAACGACCTGTCATGATTGTGGGGTAGTGGAGAGGTTGACAAATGGCCAGGTACCTATCAAAAGCCATGAGAGACAGAAAGAATGGCTCAGTGACACCTGTGGAAAAGAAAAAGTAGAACTGGAGGAAGCAGGCAGTGAAGGAGATGGTCTTGGTCTCAGAGAGGAAATTGGCCAACATGTTAGGAACGGTGGTGTTAACATAGCAGATTTCTAAGAAAGAGAAGTTGGCCAGCAGGATGTACATAGGGGTGTGGAGCTGGTGATCCAACCTTACTGCCCAGATGATGGACCCATTCCCCATCAGGGTCAGGACATAGATCAGAGAGAAGACTGCAAAGAGGAGGATCTGCATCTCCCTGGGGCAGGGGAAGCTTAGGAGGATGAATTCAGTCACTGTGTTTGCTTCAGATATGTTCAAAACTATTAGACCTGTGGAGAAGATAGAAGTAAACATGACAGGCTGCCTTATTTCCTATTTTTCATTTTTTCCCAGTTTAAATAGTATTTAATGATATTCCTTACTATAAAACTCTCTGAGTCTGTGGTTTTGTGTATACCAATTTAGACCTGTTAACAGTAGAATTTCTCCTGATTCTAAATTTTTAGTTACCTATGGGATTTCCTCTCACATCTTCTGACTCCAGATCCCCTGCTCTTTTCTCTACACCATATGGCAATGTGATTATTCTCTCAGCTTACATAAAAGTATGACCTCTAGGAATTATCACAGTGCAACCAGTGATCTACAGGAACTTTCAGGAGAAAAATCCTGGTTCAGGATAATTTTTGGTGTGGGAAGATTTTCTGGGGTTCTTAAATTTTACCACTGACTAGACTTTCCTTTTAAGCCCTGGACAACCTTGGCACAGAGAATTAGAACAGGAAGTTTGTAAAAAAATTTAATTCAGAATGGTGAGTAAATGTGACCCAGGACACTATAAGGGTTAGGACAAGTGTAAGGTTGAATAAAAAAGCAAAAAGAAAGAAAGAAAAAGAGAAAATGAAAATATTCCTTTCAGAGACTAATTTACAAAACCATGTTACTTACCAATAGGTTGTCTTTGAGGATCTGGATGGCTGCTTCTGATTAAATGATATGCCCACTGTTCTGCCATGAAATCAGTATGGTAAGTAGTCTTCATTGATTTAGAATCCCGGGCCTTATTACTTTTTCTGATAGGTATTTTTCAAATCTATATTTTCAATAAAGGATTGATCAATATCCTATTTGGGGGAACTTTTAAGATGTTTAATGAAACAAGACCCATTGAATCTAAGCATTCTATATGATACATTTCTCCCTCTCTAATTCCTATGGTCCCTTTTTTGCCTTTATAGCAAAGATTAGCCTTTATGGTCATATTTTATCCCTGTTTATTCATAACCACACAGTGGAGAGGCAGAGGTAGAGGCAAGAGATAACCCTTAGAAACCCATTTGAGGTCCTCTGTGTCTTATGTCCTTGCTTTCTCAGATCTAGATAAGGAAGGCACCTGTGTAGATGTCCTTGTGTCTGCATTGAGAGGCAGATAGGACCCAAGCGCATATGATGTCTTAGGCAAAAAGGTGCTAGGGAGGAGAATGGTAAGAGATTCAATGATTGTCTCAGGAGTCACTGAATTGTGAGGACCAAGATTTATTATGGAAGTCAGACAAGGGCAGAATAGCCCAGGGAAAGGTTAAAATTCTCTCATGGAGTCTATAAGCTTGACTATATTAATTATATTAAACTTTTTCCTTCTCTTGGGAGTTGATTAGTTTTGGGGAACCAACTTTCCTTGATTTTCTTACAATTCTCAGAGCAGAATATATTTAGACTTAGCTGGAAATATATATCACTGCTCTTAGAATAGGTGGGTGGTTTGGCTTTGTAGTCTGAGGAGATGCCCCAATCATTTCCTTCTTTTCTCTCACTCTCATGTCACATTTTCCTCTGGACTCTAGGGTTCTAGGTTTGGATATTCCATTATGGCTTCATGATAATGTCCTGGAAAGTGAGCATCATTGTGCCATAGTAGCAATGGAGCAGTTCTTGTAATAATGAAGAGCTAGGTTTTTAATCCTCCCTGCGACCCTTGTGAGCTGGATGATCCTATGAAAACCATTTTATTCCCTTCTGCCTTGCTTTCCATATCTCTGAAAAGGAAGTGTGAGGTGACCTTTCCTCAAAGTGTTATTAGATTTAAATTAAATAACTTAATATAGCACTTTGTGCACCTAAAATTTTGTAGAAGTGTATGCTCTTCTCCCTTTTCCTTGAGCTATGAGACAGATCAATGATTTGGGTTCAAGTCCCACCTCTGACTTTTATTAAACATTTTGTTCCAGGCACTGTGCAAAACTCTATATTATCTGGAAAAAAACGTCTTTTTTGAGGTACGAAGGGAATTAGAATGTTTAAATGAAGATGTAAATTTACGGTAATATGTAATTTTGTGTCTGAGGCCCAGTGAGATCTCACTCATAGCAGACAAAAATGGGGAGGTATGGCATGGCAGCTTATAGTCAAGTGGCAGTTTTGTCAGTGTCCTCTGAAACATCACGATCGGGAGGCAGAGCTTGATGTAAGGATGGCTTCCAAAGCACTGGGAAATGCCTGAAGATGAAAACAGAAGCCAAAGGTTGATGCCTATAATGTGGAACACAAAATTTAAACAATTTGACCAAAATCATTCAGTCATGACTATCAGATATGTTATTAGAACCCAATTCTTTGTGGCTCAAAATCTAGCACTCTACTAGCTATTCACGTTTCTTTATTTACTGTCAATCAATCCAAGAACTGGTATATATTAAATCCTTGCTATGTTCCAAAGACTGCTCTAGGCACCATGAATACAAAGACAGAATAAAAATCTCTTCTTCTGAGAGGCTTATATCAGACAACATGCACATGGAAAATTAGATAAAAAATGAATAATATATAATTTTGCGGAGGAAGACTCTAGGAAATCATGGGGATCAGGAGATCTCAGGTAGTCAATAGTATTTCAGCAGGTATCTGCAGGAATCTAGCAATTTTGTAAGGTGAACATGAGAAAGAAGTATATTTCAAATATAAGGGACAGCCACTGGAAAGGCAGAGAGAAAAAATTGAATATCATATATGAGCAGCAGCAGAAATATCTGTTATTTTAAAAGATACATCATGGCACAGTGGATACTGAGTAAGACTTAAAGTCAATGAGGCCTGGGTTCAAATCTTTCATCATTCACTTATTTGCTATGTGACCCTGAAAAAATCATGTTGTGGATTTGAATAGTTTCCTAAAAATAAAATAATATATGTAAAACACTTTACAAGCTATTTCAGTGAAATGCATCTTTGAATAATACTGTACTCTTCCCTGTCAAAAACAGGATGTTTCACTTTGGAATTTGTTTGTGACATTTTTGATTATTGATGTTAATTTTATAATAAAAACTAACAAAAGAAAAGAGAAGATAATTTCAGCTGAAGTTGGTGATATGGATTTGAGGAAAGAAGTGGAATGCTTCATTGTAGTTCATTGAGTGATAAAGTAAAATCATCTACTTTGATAGTAGCATCAGTATGAGATTTGACTGGAATGGGAAACGGAAGCTAGATTATGGGAATCTGTTATTTCAGTTCTGTATAATAACCTGTTGTACATATAAATAATTGAAAAATGCCCCCATAAGAAGTATTTGTCAAAACAATTGCATTAAAACTATAGTTTTAGAAATGGGATAGGCCTTAATAATAATTTTTCTAAGTTGGGGAATCCATGAGAGACAAGGAATAAGGTAGTGTATGTCATGGTCATTTCTATCTTTTGCATAGGGTCAGGAGCAATGAACATATCAGGAGGGAGCACAGTGACTGAGTTCATCCTCCTGAGTTTTCCCTGCCATTGGGAGATACAGATGCTCCTCTTTGGGGTATTCTTTCTTATCTATGTCTTGACCTTGATGGGAAATGGGTCCATCATCTCTGCAATGAGCTTGGATCACCAGCTCCACAGTGCCATGTACCTCCTGCTGGCCAACTTCTCCTTCTTGGAAATCAGCTACATTAACACCACAGTTCCTAACATGTTGGCCAATTTCCTCTCTGAGGAAACTCACTAGCTATGTGACCCTTGGAAAGTTTTTAATTTTCCTGGCCCTCATTTTCTTTATCTATAAAGATAAATGTCACCCTTAACAACTTCCACGTTCCTTTCCAAATCAAAATTAATTATCTTAAGTCATGACAGACTAGCTTAGAATTACATTCACATCACTATACTCTGACAGTTGTCTCTTTATTCTTAACTGTCTGACTGTATTTACCTGTTCTGACTTCTGATAACATGTCATTGTTTAGCTGCTTTTCAATCATGTGTAAGACTTTGTGACCTATTTTGGGGTTTTCTTAACAAAGATACTGGAATGCTTTGACATTTTCATCTCCAACTCATTTTACAAATAAAGAAACAAAGACAACCAGGACTAAGTGACTTCCCGGCATCACAGAGCTAGTAAGTGTCCAAGGGCAGCTTTAAAATCAGGGGGATAGGACTTCCTGACTGTAAGACCAGCTCTCTATCCACTACACCACTTAGCAGCCCACGTAGTTATCTGATATTTGCCTGTACCTTAATCTGTTCCTGGCATTCCTGAATTGTTACCCCCATACCTGCTCCTAATGTCATTTCTTAAGGTCAAGGACACCAAAAAACTGAAGATGCATTGCACACCAAAATGTAATGATTCTCTTATTTCCTTCCTCTCGATGTTTAATGTTGACACATTCCCAAAGTGTCAAATCAAGTATGCACCAATAAAGTATTATATCTCCAAGAACTGGTTTGAAGCAAAGTTTTATGTGGTTCAAGCTGTTGTTATAGTGCTAGGGTAGGGTAAAAAGTCATGCTTGTGCCATTTCAAGGTTCAACTACACTCCTCTCCCTGACACAGGGCCTGAATCTCATTCAAACAAGTTGTAATTGATAAGATTTGTTGATATAAAGGTATTGTGACAAAGTGAATAGAGAGTTGGTCTTGAAGCTAGGAAGAACCTGGGTTCTGATGCATATTGTCTATAATAATCTGGGCAAGTCACTTGTTCTCCCAGTGGTCTAGGAAAGTCTCTATGGCCATAAGAGGTAGAAAAGGTGTCAGCCTGCAACTGCAGAGAGTTTCCTCACCCAAAAGTTCCCTATACCAGTGAAATCACAGGTCTAGACTCTATGCCTACATTGGATATGCTTCCAGATCATGTATAGGGAGCCTATATTCTGTCTAGAATTCATCAGACTTGGAAAAGTAACTTTTTTGTTTCTCCTCTACTTGATGTGTATGTGTTTGTGTGTGTGTGTGTAAAGCAATATAATTTTTTCCCTTCCACCCTCCTATCCATGAGATAGATATGCACATTCAAGAAAAACTAATTTCCCACATTGGTCATCTCAAAAAAATTAAATATTTCAGTTTCCACCGTGCATCCATCACTCTTCTGGTAAGAAGTAGGTAGAAGGCTTCACCTTTTGTCCTCTGAAATTTTAGATGTTCATTGCATTGTAAAGAGTCTTTCAAGTTTGTTGCTGTTACCATGTTCTATTATTGCTGTACTGTTTCTGCTAACTTCACTCTCAATCAATTCATACAAATGTTCTGAAGTTTCTCTAAAAACCATTTCATTAATCATTTCATGCCACACAAAGAATTCCATTGCATAAATATACCATCATTTGTTCAGCCATTGCCCAATAATGGAAACCAACTACCTCATTCTTTACTGCTACAAAGGAGCTACTATATATTTTTTGTACATGTGGATCATTTTTCTTCTTTCTTTGATTTCTTTGTGTTGTAGGCCTAGGAGGGTGTTATCTTTTTGGCATAGTTCAAATTGCTTTCCATAATAGGTGGATCGATTTACAGTTTTACCCATAATTCATGAATGTGCCAATTTTTCCAATTTTCCCAAATATTTGTCATTTTCCTTTTTCATTAAATTTATCTGGTTGGTATTTAAGAGTAATAGAGAAGGAGATTATTTCAAAAAGATACAGGTTATTCGTACATTGAATGGTTTCATTATTTCAAGGAATTCTTTTCTCTATACTTGGTCTCAGTTTAGCTATTTATAGAGAGAAGTCTACCTTATCAAATGTTATGTTTTCCTGGTGAATGTGAGAGAATGTCTGGGGGAAAATATGTTTCAAATACAATGAAATGGTTTTAGAGAAACTTGAGAAGATTTATATGAACTGATTCAGAGTGAAGTGAATAGACAACGTAACAATTAATAACAGAATATGGTAACAGGAAATAAATTAATAATGCAGTAAACTAGAACGATGCTTGCAAGGTTTATTTCATAACAGAGGAAGTCGAGGGCAAAAGCACATGCCTCACGAAGTGGAAAATTAGAAACATGGACAAGAACTAAGTAAGACTGACACTGAAACAGACTCATACGGAGGTTAACAATCAGAGATGAAATTAGACAAAGGCATGGAGCCAAAAGGACATACAGCCAACAAACCAGGTAATGTCGTATCTCTTCATATTCCATGAACTATAATTCTCAAGAACTAAAGTTATTTTTCAAAGTGCTTTGAGAGATCTTGTTTCATTTTATTAGGCTAGTCTTGTACAACGGAAAGAGTATTGGTTATAGAATCAGAGGAGATGAATATAAATTCTACTTCTGATACTGCTACCTTGGGTAAGTCATTTAACCTCCTTGAGCTTTGGTTTGCTCCTCTAGAAAACTAAAGTCTAAACTAAATTGAGCCATTTATTCTTTCCAGCTTTACATTTATGATACTTTTTCCCCTTTATTGGGCTAGAGGTTCGACTTATGTGATTTTTATCCACGTTCTCTACAGGGTGTCTACTAAACAATCTAAGCACCTTCCTTCAGGTTTCATGGCATTTCATGAGTACTAATAGAGCATGGTCCAGTCTTTGCCTGGACATCACTCTGATGGCATATTTCATGATACTTTCTTTGTGGAATTCTCTTTTGGAAAAGGGTCATATCTTACTCAGCTGAAGTGACTCTCAGTTTTTATTCTTCAGAGGTTATGATAGCTCATGATTCACACCTATGTAGTACAATTAGTCTATAACCATTTATTAAGCACATAGTAGGTGCTATGAACTCTGCTAAGTTTTGGGACTATAATGAAAGAGAAAACAAAGCATCTGTCCTCAAGCAACTTACAATCTAATGGGAAGACAGCATGTAAATTAATATTTATATACAAAATATATTCAGAGTATATAGATGGTAAATTTAATGGAGAACCTCTAGTAGCTGAGGACACTAGAAGATAGATGCTTCCTGCAGAAGTTTTGAACTGAGTTTCAAAGAAAGTGGGAGATTCTGGATTCAAACAAAAAGGTATTAGAGCATTCCTAATATAGGGCAAAGGGAATGGAGACAATCAGTGCAAACATATGAAGAAAAGAGTTAAAGAATCATGTGCAAGGCATGCCAAGGAGACTGATGATTTTTAAAGGGAGGAGAATCATTGTTCTCATGAGAAGTTCAGAATCATTAAAAGCATTTCACAATTTCCCAAAGGGTGTCCACTTTTCTCTCTTTGCTCCTTCAGTCCTTGGTCTTACTCATTGTCCAGTTAATGTCTGCCCAAGTTATAGATCCTGATGAATCAGATCTACAGGGTTACTCATATAACTACATGGCATAGGCTACAATAAAGATGCAAATATACCATCAGTGCTATCTAGTGTCTTCTCTTTCTTCATCTTATTTCCGTCATTAAATTAGAAATCTTCATGTATGTTTCCAGTGATTGAGAAAGGAAAAGGGGGCTAATAGCAGAAGATGAATATGGTCTACTGGAGAATGTGAGCTCACAAACAATGGCTCAACTCATTTGTCTACCTAAAATAATACTTAGCTCCCAGTAAAAACATATTTGACTTTCTTGATAATGATAATGATGTCATTGATTCTATTTTAAGTCTTTCCTGTTGATAAATAGTACTATATTCCCTCAATTTGAACAAAGTTCACTAAGCACTTATTAAACACATATTATGGTGAATAATAGTAGTAAACAAGTTATTAACAGAGGCACAATGTACAGATAAAGCACAGTCCATTTTTCCATGTAGCTTGTAGACTATTAGGGGAACATAATATAGATAAAAACAAGTATGTTTATGATGATGAATAGTCAGAGTTGAAAGAGAATCTAGAGGTAATTTACTCCAACACCCATTAAAATAGGAATAAACTCTACAATATCTTTGACAGCCTTGGGGGTCACCCATTCCACTTTTGTATGGTTCTAATTGTTGGGAAGTTATTCTTGTTTTCCTTTAGGACTCAAATCTAAAGTGAAGGAACTTCCCAACAATTACAGCTACTCCAAAATGGAATGGGTTTCATTTTGGAATCTATTGAATTCACCACTAGTGTCTCATCAAGGATAATGTAGAGAATATTCCTTGGTCACTTTAATAAGTTACACAATATATTCCAATATATATTCCAAAATACTCCAATATACCTCATGAGATTGTACAGATTATAAATCATTGGTTGGAGAAATCTCAGTGGAATCTCTCCATGGAAAATGTGGGCATGAACACACAGCACATCAACAGCTCCTTTGCTGAGAAGATAAAGAGTCATTGATTGGCTTTTCAGTGATTCTGAAGAGAATCAATGATTCTCTTCAGTACTCCTGACTTTCTGGGACTGAAAGAATAGATTTTTGTTCAAGGATCCATCCCTCCCTGGTGTCAAGGAAAAGGAGCTGCCAAATCAATTTGGTTCTCTGTTGTATGTTCTTTTTGTCTTTTCCCATAGAGAAGACAGGCTAACATGTAGCAAAATGGAAAGGTTTTAGGGGGCGAAGGCAAGAAATCTGTGCAGTCGCAATGTCTTCATTCCCAAGAACTGAAAATAGCTGCTGCCTTGAGGAAACATGACATTTGTTTGTGCTTGCAAGGGCTCTGAGAAGAGAGATTGTAAGAGGGAAAAGGGAACTTTCCTAGTTTGAAAGATGGCAGGAACACTGGCACTGATAGATTTTTTTTTCGTAAAACATGAAAGAGGCAAACACATCCATGTCCAATAAAACTAAAATGGTAGCTCATAGGGAATTTCTCGAATGCCAAATTCCTGTAGGTGAATAAAAGAGTGGAATTTGAGTTCCTTACATGATATTATCTCAGAATCTAGTTTTTCAGAAAGACAAGGGAGATTTCCTGGGTAGCATGAAGTTTGCAGTTTGCCTTATGGGTAACCCTAAATTTGAGAATTCCCAAAGTTGAGAGTTTAGGGATCTGACATTTTAGAGAAAAAATAACTGTGTTATTCAGCACACTTCTTGGAGATATCACATGATATCACTCACTGAATAGTGATCTCATACTAAATATGCATCCACCCAAAAGTCCTTCCTCTCAATTGTGTCTCGGACTACCACTGAGGAAGAGCCTAGATAATCAATGCTAACTCCTCTGATGACATTCTAGGCATTCTTGGATAAAGTATTCCATCTCCATGGATGAAACCCTGGGAAAGGAGTCAAGAGGGCCTGATTTCAAAGCCAGTCTCAGACACAAAAGCTGTGTGACTCTGGGCAAGTCATTTAATCTCAGTTTGCCCTAATCCACTGGAGAAGGAAGTGGCAAACCACGCCATTGCCTTGGGGGGAATGATGAGCATGTTGTTCTTTATGATTGTGAGAGAATCCTAATGTGCTATAAGAAGTGAGGTGCAAGATGCTCCCAGAAAAACATGAAAGACTTGCATGAATTGACAAAAGGTGAAATGAACAGCACTAGGATAACATGGTACACAGTAACAGCAATGTGGTATGATGATCTACTGTGAATAATTTAGCTATTTTCAGCAATACAATAATCCAAGATGATTCTGTAGGACTTATGATGAAATGTGCTGTCCACTTCCAGAGAAAGAACTGATATAACCTGAATGCAAATCAGAAAGTTTTTCTTTATTAATTTATTTTTCTTGTTTTTTCATGTTTTGTCTTTCACAGAATGACTTACATGGAAATGTATTTTGCATGACTTCACATATATAACCAATGTCAAATTGCTTGCTTTCTCAGTGGAAGACAATGAAAGCAGGAAAACAATTTCAACTGAAAATGGAGCTGGTGGAGGCTCTGGACAGGGAATTCTACTTGCAGATCCGGGGCAGAAAATCTTTTGTGGCTTCCAGACCAGAGCACAGGCCAGGAGAGGAATAAACTCCATTGCCTTGATTGTGCCACTTTGGAGGAACTGAGAACTTACAGGGCCCCAGAGTATACCCTCCTCTTGACAAAGGAATCAGAAGTCAAGCAACTGGCTGGGGAAATGCCCCCCAAAAGGGGAAAATGCCTATAGGAGGTTATGTTCTTGGTGAGCTAATATTTTCATCTGTCCTTTTGGATGATGAAGAACAATGCTTACCATCAGAGGAAAATGTGAAAGTCAAGGCTTCTGCATCCCAAACCTTCAAAATAAATATGCAGTGGTCTCAGGTCATGGAAGAGCTCAAAAAGGATTTTGAAAATCATGTAGTTGAGATAGAGGAAAAACTGGGAAGAACAATAAGAATGATGCAATAAAATCATGAGAAGTGAGTTAAAGGATCCCCCCAAAAATGCTGAAGAAAACAATACCTTGAAAAATAGGCTAACTCAAATGACAAAAGAGGCTCAAAAAGCCAATGAGGAAAAGAATGCTTTACAAAGCAAAATTAGCCAAATGGAAAAGGAGGTTCCAAACCTCACTGAAGAAAATAGTTCTTTAAAAATGAGAATGGAGCAGTCGGATGGTAATAACTTTATGAGAAACCAAGAATATTCAAAACAAACTCAAAACAATGAAAAGCAGAAGATAATATGAAGTATCTCATTGGAAAAACAACTGTCCTTGAAAATAGAGCCAGGAGAGAAATTTTTAAAATTATGTGACTACCTGAAACCGAAGCTGAAAAAAGATGCTAGCTGTCATCTTTGTTTAAATTTTCAATGAAAACTGCCTGACATTCTAGAACCAAAGGGTAAAATAAATATTGAGAGAATCCACTGATCACTTCCTGAAAGATATACAGAAAGAGAAACTCCTAGGAATATTGTACCTAAAGTCCAGAGTTCCCAGATTAAGGGATAAAATATTGCAAGCAGTCAGAAAGAAACAACTTCAATATCATGGAATTTCAATCAGAATAACACAAGACCTAGCATCTTCTACATTAAGGAATCGAAGGTCTTTGAATTTGATATTCCAAAAATCAAAGGAACTGAGATTAAAACCAAGAATCACCTACCCAGCAAAACTGATTATAATACTTTAGGGGAAAAAAGGTCATTCAATGAAAAAGAGGACTTTCAAGCATTTTTGATGAAATGACTGTAACTGACTAGAAAATTTGACTTACTGTGGAGCCAAGATGGCAGAGTAGAAAGATGCATATTCTCTAGCACCTCCCCCACAGACCAGAAAATACATGTAAACATGACTCTCAACAAATTCTAGAGAAGTGGAAACCACAGAACAACAGATTGAAAGAGGCTTCCAGCTAAAAGTAACCTGGAAGGCCAACGGGAAAGGTCTCACTCACAAGATGCTGAACATAGAATGTTACTTTTTTGGTGAGGAGGTGTCTGCTTCCATCCTTTCAGATGAAGAAGAATAAGGCATACGATCACAGGAAGTCGAGCCCTCTTTCTCCAGTACCTGTAAAATGAATATGAAATGGTCTCAGGCTATAGAAGAGCTTGCAAAGCCTGTCAGCAACCTGCTAAAGGAGAACCAGAAAAATGCTGAGGAGAATAACACCTTCAAAAAGAGGCTAACTCAATTTGGAAAAAGAGGTCTAAAAAGCCTATGAGGAGAAGGAGGCTTTTAAAAGCAGAATTAGCCAAATGGAAAAGAAGGTTCAACAGCTCACTGAATAAAATAGTTCTTTGAAAGAGAGAATCGAGCTCAGGGAAGCAAATGACTATGAGATAAACAAACAAGCTAGAAAACAAAGCCAAAAGTTTGAAAAAAAAAATAGAAGACAGTGTGAAATATCTCATTGGAAAAACAACTGACCTGGAAAATAGATCCAGTAGAGACAATTTTAAAATTATGGGACTCTTATGGAAGTCTTTTGCAAAACGACACATATATAGCCTGTATTGAATTGCTTGCCTTCTCAGTGGGGATGAGGAGGGAGTAAGAGAAGTTGGAATTCAAAGTATTAGAAATGAATGTTTGGAATTATTACTGCATATAACTAGGAAATAAGAAACACAGTAATGGGGTATAGAAATTGTCCTTGCCCCACAAGAAAACAGAGAAGGTGGGAATAAGGGAAGAATGGGGTGTGACAGAAGGGTGGGTACATTGAAGGAAGGGGTAATGAGAATGCAAGGTATCATATAGTGGGGGAGGGGATAGATGGGGAGAAAAACTGCAACTCAAAACTTTGTGGAAACTAAAAATAAATAAATACATTAAAAAATAAGAAAATTGACTTTCAAGCACAAGAATGAAGGGAAGCATGAAAAGGTAAACAGGAAAGAGAAATCATAAGGGACTTACTAAAGTTGAACTGTTTACATTCACACATAGAAAGGGAATACCTTTAACTCTTGAAATTTTTTTCAGTATTTGGGTAGTTGGAGGGATTATACATACATACATGAATATATGTATATATACATGAATATATGTATATGTATGAATATATATACATATATATGTATATATATATATATATACATATATATATATATATACATATATATGTAGTCTCCATGATAAGATAGTGAAACTGTTTTTTAAGTGAATTATACAAGCAATTAAGTTTTGGTTCCTAGTCAAGACTTTGCTCCTTACAACAGATCAGAGTTCCCATGCTTTCTCTATCTCTCAGGCAGTTCAATTCAATTCATCAAGCATTTACTAAGGACCTACTCTGTGCAATTCACTGTTTTAGGTACTGAGAATATAAAAATAAAAGTTAGTATCTGATTTCAAGGACTTATATTCTATTTTAGTTGCACAGAAGACAAGTATGTATTTGGTTATTTGAGAAGGGATAGAATACTAACAAGGGAGATTAGGATGGTTTTCTAAAGGATATAATAATCGTACAAATTGTTTTCTGGACAAACTATAGAGAAATGGTGGAACAGAGATGTTAGATGTCTAATCAAATAACATGCAAAAGCTTAGTGTTTGATAGATCAGTACAAAATTAAACCCAGGGAAGAGTTATTGTTTAGTAGATGTTCTTGTGAAAGAAGGTAGCAATTTGGCAAGAAATACACACATACACACACATATGTGTGTGTGTCTGTATATATATCTTGTACATTATACTTCTGAGAATTCCACTTAGATTTAAATGTGAATAAAAAATCTGCAGCTTACAATTAACCTTTATTAAGCACATGTTATATAACAAGAAATTTGTTAAGCATTGGGGATATCAATACAAAAATGAGACGTTCTTTATCCTCAAAGAAGCTAATAAAATGTGGAGTTTTTCTTTATTGTCAAGGGGAGATAACTTTTTCCTTTCAACCAGAGTATGAATTACTAAAGAAACAGTAGATATGCTTGATTATGTTAAAACAAAAATCAAGAACATAAAGTATATATAATAAAAATAAAATAGAAATAATTTGTGGATATAATAAAGGCTTTAAAATCTAAAACAGAGAAGAAACAGTTAAACATTTACAAATGTAAGCTCTTGTCTTCAATGTATGGTCTGTCAAAGGACAGTGATAACCTTAAGAAATGGAAACACAAATAATACATTCTTGACAAAAGCCAGTTTTTTATTGAGAAAAGATTTTTATTGACAAAAAATTATTTAAAAATGAAAAATATGGAAATTAAAATAAATTTTGAGATACCATTTTACATTTATCAAATTGGCAAAGATTGTTAAAGTAAGAACAGTTTAATGCTGGTGATTTTTCAGAGAAATAGATACACCCACTCACAATTCATGGAATTGTAAATGTGCAAAATCACTTTGCAAGCCTACCTGGCACTACACAATTAAAAGTTATCAAAGTAATCATTCTTTTTGCTCATATCATTCAGTTTTTGAAATTAGAATCTGAGAGCATTACGAAAAGTACGAAAAATACTGGATTTTTTAAACTATCTGCGTGGATGAGTTTTCTTTCTTTTCTTTTTTTTAATAAGTTTGCATTGATGTCTTCTGTTGCTTACATTTTCGTAGCTATCCCAAGTATCAAGTATCCCTCCTTACTCCCACTGAAAGTCTCATTTCATGGAACAAATAGCATTTATTAATGAGAATCAATCAAACAATCAATATACATTTACTAAATGCCTAATATGTTTTAAGGCATGTGATTTAAAATAAAAGAGGCAAAAGACCTTTCTTGTCCTCAAGGACTTTACAATGTAATGGAGGGGGAGGAATAACACACAAACATTTATATATATATATATATATATATTTACATTTCTACTTCTATCTCTAGAAAGAAATGTGCATGTGTTTTTGTATATACATGTATATATAGTATAAATAGTAAATACTATAGGGAAGGTACTAGAATTAAGCTTTCCCCTTGGCTTAGAACATCAAGGGATTGAAGAGAGGTAGGGGTTATGACAGACAATGGTTCCTTTTGCGGAGGACTGCCAGCTTAAAAGAAAACAGCACAACTGTTTGATGCATTGAAAAAGTCCAAAAAACATGCACAATATGAACCACCTATAGACCTATCACCTCCTCAAAGGGGTGGATTGGTAGTTTTCTCTCTTTTTGAAGACTAATTCTTAATGATTCAATATTAGTGTCAAAGGAATTTCCAGCGCACTATCTGTGCTTTGTCAGATACTGTTTGACATGTTTTTTTAAATTAGTTACTTGGATAAATTTATAGATAGAACATTAGTCTGCTGAGCATTACAGTAGTGTATTGGCGTAAAAATTGTTCCCACGAAATAAACTGCTCTCTTTAACATAATTTGACATAATGTTAATTTGTCATAGAGTAAAGAAGTGCATAATGGTTAGTGAGGCATGAGTTTATTAGGAGAAAAGGAATCCCGGTCCTTGAGAGTACCTTGGGCAAATAGTCCCTGAGGGTCTCAGTTTCATCGTCTATAAAGTGAAATTTTTGAACATGACTTGTAAAGTCCTTTTCTAAATGTATGACCACATGATTTCTTCCAAGTACTTCAATTTAAAGATGGGGAAACCGAGAGTCAGAGAGGTTGTGAATTGCCTAAGGTTGCATAGGAAATGTTAGAGTAAGGATCCAAACCCAAGTGTTTTGGATGCATATTCTGCATTCTTCCCATCAAACAACTGTGGGAATGCCATTTACTTTTTCCTTATACTGCTTCCTTCATCTCAGCAATGACTCAGCAGTCAGAGTACAAGTATGTGAATCTGACTGTGAACCACAGTCTGATTTAACCTTTCCCTGATGAGGCAGAGGATAATTTCAGGGTCATGCCCTGGGAGTATGTGTCAAGATGTAGGGAAGTGGCTGCGTCTGATTGGGGAGTGATTAGGAGAAGGTGAATAAGGCAGTTTAACCTCTAAATATCTCATTTATTTGGAAGAATTTTCATGGTCATCTGTATTTTTCTTAGGGCAGCCTTCATCTCTTTGTTCCTAAGGCTGTAGATTAGGGGATTCACAAGTGGGGTACACACTGAATAAAACAACGTGACAATCTTTTGTGTTGTAGTTACATGCCCTGAGGTTGGAGTGATATACATGAATAAGATAGTTCCGAAGAACAGACAGACCACAGTCAGGTGGGATACACAAGTGGAGAGAGCCTTCTTTCTGCCAGCAGCTGAAGGGACTCGTAACACAGCTCTGAAGACCAGGGTATAGGATCCAAGGATGAAAGGGAAAGTGAGGAAGATGGAAAGAGAGGCAATAATAGAAATAGAAAGTTCAATTCCTGGGGCAAGAATGCATGTCAAAGCCATTAAGGGTCCTGGATCACAGATAAAGTGATCAATGACATTTGGGCCACAGAAAGGTAGTTGAGACATCAAATAAATAGGAACGGGAAAGCAGAGGAAGCCTGCCACCCAGCAGAAGAGAACTAGCTTGATACAGAAACGACCTGTCATGATTGTGGGATAGTGCAGAGGTTGACAAATGGCCAGATACCTATCAAAAGCCATGAGAGACAGAAAGAATGGCTCAGTGACACCTGTAGAAAAGAAAAAGTAGAACTGGAGGAAGCAGGCAGTGAAGGAGATGGTCTTGGTCTCAGAGAGGAAATTGGCCAACATGTTAGGAACTGTGGTGTTAACATAGCAGATTTCTAAGAAGGAGAAGTTGGCCAGCAGAATGTACATAGGGGTGTGGAGCTGGTGATCCAACCTTACTGCCCAGATGATGGACCCATTCCCCATCAGGGTCAGGATGTAGGTCAGAGAGAAGACTGCAAAGAGGAGGATCTGCATCTCCCTGGGGCAGGGGAAGCTTAGGAGGATGAATTCAGTCACTGTGTTTGCTTCTGATATGTTCAAGACTATTAGACCTGTGGAGAAGATAGAAGTAAACATGACAGACTGCCTTATTTCCTATTTCTCATTTTTCCCCAATTCAAGTAATCTTTAACGATGTTCCTTACTCTAAAACTCTCTGACTCTGTAGTTTTATGTATACCAATTTAGACCTGTTAACAGTAGAACTTCTCCTGATTCTAAATTTTTAATTACCTATGGAATTTCCACTCACATCTTCTGACTCCAGACCCACTGCTCTTTTCTGTACACCATATGTCAATTTGATTATTCTCTCAGCTTACATCAAATTATGACCTCTAAGAATTATCACAGTGCAATGAGTGATCTACAAGAAATTTCAGGAGAAAAATCCTGGTTCAGGATAATTTTGGTCTGAATAGATTTTCTGGGGTTCTTAAATTTTATCACTAAGCTTTCCTTTTAAGCCCTGGCCAGCGTTGGCACACAGAAGTAGAGCAGGCAGGTTGTAAAACGATTTAATGCAGAAGTGTGAGTAAATGGGACCCAGGACACCAGAGTGGTTAGAAAAAGCAAAAGATTGAATAAAAAAAATCAAAAAGAGAGAAAGAAGTAGAAAAATACATTGGGAAAATGAAAACTATTCCTTTCAGAGACTAATATATAAAACCATGTTACTTACCAAGAGGTTGTTTTTGAGGATCTGGATGGCTGCCTCTGATGGAAAGGTTTGCCCACTGTTCTGCTATAGAATCGGTACAATAGGTAGTCTTCATTGCTTTAGAACACCAGGCCTTATTACTTCTTCTTATAATTATTTTCCAAATCTATATTTTCAATAAAGGATTGATCAATTATGCTTTTGGGGGGAGTCTTTAAGATGTTTAATGAAACAAGACAGACTGAATCTAAGTTTGTCCTTTACTGATTCCTATAGTCCCTTTTTTGCCTTTATAGCAAAACGAGCCTTTTTAGGTCATATTTTATCATTATTTATTCACAGCCACACAGTGGAGAGGCAAGAGATAACCCTTAGAAACCCATTTGAGGTCTTCTGTGTTTTATGTCCCTCCTTTCTCAGATCCAGGTAAGGAAGGCACCTGTGTAGATGTCCTTGGGTCTGCATTGAGTGGCAGATAAAACCTGAGGGCATATGATGTCCTAGGCAACCAGCTGTTAGGGAGAAGAATGGTAAGAGATTCAGTGATTGTCTCAAGAGTCACTGAATCGTGTGCCATAGGATCAAGACTTATTATGGAAATCAGGCAAGGGCAGAATAGCCCTGGGAAAGGTTGAAATTCTCTCATAAAGTCTACAAACTTGACTCTACTAATTATATTAAACTTTTTTTCTTCTCTTGGGAGTTGATTAGTTTTGGGGAACCACCTTTCCTTGATTTTCTGGCAATTCTCAGAACAGAATATTTTTAGACTTATTTGGAAATGTATATTACTGCTCTTATATTAAGTGGGTGGTTTGGCTTTGTAATCTGAGGAGAAGCCTCAGTCATTTCCTTCTTTTCTCTCACTCTCATGTCACATTTTCATCTGGACTCTTGTGCTCTAGGTTTTGATATTCCATTATGTATTCATGATAATGTCCCGGAAATTGAGAACCATTGTGTCACAGTAGCAATGGAGCAGTTTTTGTAATTAGGAAGAGTTAGGTTTTTAATCGTCCCTGCAACTCTTGTGGGCTGGATGACCCTACGAAAATTATTTTATTGCTCTGTGCCTTGGTTTCCACATCTCTGAAAAGGGAATGTGAGGTGACATTTCCTCAAAGTGTTATTTGATTTAAATTAAATAATTTTAATATAGCAATTTGTCCATCTAAAATTTTGTAAAAGTGTGTGCTTTTCCAACCCTTTTCCTTGAGCTATGAGACAGACCAATGATTTGGGTTCAATTCCCACCTCTGACTCATTAAATATTTTGTTCCTGGCACTGTGCTAAACTCTACTTTGTCTGGATTAAAGTCAAGAGATTTAGTGTACAGCATTGTATTTACTTATCTGTGTTAAACATCAAGATTGGTTTAATGAAAATGACGGGGAAAATCAGAAGCTCCAAAGTGAAAACCAAGAGCTCCATGTGTTTTACCTACATGATAGATCTATCTCTAAGAATGCAGTGTTTAACTCCATCAAAAGTAAAGTTCAACAAAAGCTTAGAGAAATGTGGGATCCTCAGCTCAGTAAGGTGAATGAAACTTAGTTTTACATTTATAATAACAATGCAAAGCACTTTTATGATGTCCTGAAGGCTACTTATGGGCCCCAAATATGTGATGCAACTCTAACTACTCTTTGCTGATGGAGTCACATTGATTAGTGATAAGGACATGATCCTGGAGAGACTGACTGAACACATCTATCTATGGGTTGAAGCCCCTCCCTCTCTGGCAGAACTTCCATCTGAAGAAAATGTTGGAAAAAATAAATCTGAGGAGGTGGAATTAGGGCTGCCTCAGTTCCTCCCACATTAAAGTATTGTGGGGTGATCAATTTGTGAGCATGTACACTGTCACTTGATACAGGTGTAATTTCCTCATCTGAAAAATCACAAAAATCTCAAGTTTGGAAGAGACTTCAGGTATGATATAATCTATACAAACCTAAATGTGAATCTCTCATTATGTTTCCTAAATAGATGATAAGGACCCTGAGGGCAGAAATTACTTTAATTTTCATTTCTCATTGCCCAATTCCCACAATATAGTAGGTCTTTAATTCCCAACTGGAGTCTTATTTAGTTTTTACTTGAACACCTTTAGTCAAGGGCAGCCCATTCTGTTGCTATGTAGCACAATTTTTAAAAAATTATAATTAATTAACTTTTAGTTTTCAACATTCATTTGCAAAGGTCATGAGTTCCAAATTTTCTCCCCATCTCTCCCCTCTCCCAACCTGAAATACCATGCACTCTGATTACTCCTTCCCCCAATCTACTCTCCCATCTATCACATCCCTCACTTCCCTTATCCCCATCTTCTTTCTTTCTTTTTCTGTAGAACAAGATAGCATTCTATACCCCATTACCTGTATTTATTTCCCAGCTGCATGCTAAAATAATTCTCAACATTCACTCCTTAAACTTTGAGTTCCAACTTCTCTCCCTTCCTCCTTCCCCCCAGCCCCCACCCTGAGAAGGGAAGCAATTCAGTATAGGCTATATATGCGTAGTTTTGCAAAAGACGTCCATAATAGTCATATTGGGTAAGGCTTAACTATATTTCCCTCCATCCTGTCCTGCCATCCTGTTGTGGAGCTCAAATACAGTGATATTGAAAATATTATATAGGTCTCTGGGAGGCAAATGTACCTTAGAGAAGATATGTTGTCTATTCCAGTCCTCAGGTGAAACTTTTCTGTGATTTGTTTTTGTTATTATAGTTGCTATTGTTGTTTTCTGGACAAATAACTACCTACAAAAACTACCAAGTAATGAAATAAATTCTCTCGTATTTATAGACTGCTGCTTGAAATAAAATGAACTGAAGGTTGAAGTAACTCATATGCATGCAAAAATAAGTAAAGGATATGAATAGATTTTTTTTTTTGGAAAATTAGAGCATCAGAAATCTCTGGAGAACGTTGAATAAGTATAGAAACGAACAAAGTGAGTTTCTCTCATCACCTCCTTAACTTCTTTCTTGTTTATTATGAGCTTAGATTTATCAAGTTCAGAGAGGGGGAGGTTGAGGTTCCCCAATAGTATAGTTTTGCTTTCTATTTCTTCCTGTAACTCCCTTAACTTGTGCTACAGCACTTGGAGCATACATGTTTAGAAACAACATGAAATTGTTTCGTTGTCTATGGTGACTTTTAGTGCGATACAGTTTGCTTCCTTATCTCTTTTGATTAGATCTATTTTTGCTTTTGTTTTATCTGAGATTAGGATTGCTACTTCTGCTTTTTTTATATCAGCTGAAGCCCAATGAATTCTGCTCCAACCTTTTACCTTTACTCTATGTGTATCTCCCCTTTTCAAATGTGTTTCTTGCA
The DNA here is from genome assembly GCA_023548195.1 of Bettongia penicillata ogilbyi. Taxonomy (NCBI): domain Eukaryota; kingdom Metazoa; phylum Chordata; class Mammalia; order Diprotodontia; family Potoroidae; genus Bettongia; species Bettongia penicillata. The sequence goes on along the minus strand of JAJHZJ010000051.1, from coordinate 3,377,217 downwards.
AACAACGGATTATGGCTTTTAATCCATTCTGCTATTCATCTCCGTTTTATGGTAGAGTTTATCTCTCCCACATTCACAGCTATGATTACTATTTTTGTCTTTTCCTCCATCCCTTTTCCCCTTGTTTATGCTTTTAGTTCTCCCTTCTCCCTTCCCCTCCACAAGAGTTTTAATTTTTGACCACTGCCTCCCTCAGTCTTCCCTCCTTTCTGTCAACCCCTCTCCCTTTTAATCCTCTTTTTCCTTACCACTTCTTCCCCTCTCTTTTAGCCTCCCCTCCCTTTTCTTTCCCCTTTCTCCTCCTATTGCCTATAAATCTAGTCATATTTCTATACTTAACCGAGTTTGTTTGTTCCTCGTTGAGTCCAATCAGATGAGAGTACCTTTCAAACAATACTCATCTCCCTCACCCCTTTCCCTCTACTGCAATATATTTTTGTGGCTCTTCCTGTGATGGAATTTATTTTTTTTCTACTTCCTCTTTTTCACATCTCTCATTACAATCCCTTCACACCTTTAAATCACATTTGTTATCATCACATCATTTGATTTATACCCACTCCCTCTGTCTGTGTATATCCATTTTACATTTCATAATAAATATACAATGCTCAAGATTAACAAGTATCATCTGCCCTCATAGGGATGTACAGAGTTTGCCCATATCGTGTAACAAGTTTTTTCCCCTGTTTACTTTTTTATGCCTCTCTTGAGACCTGTGTTTGAAGATCAGATTTTCTGTTTGGCTCTGGCCTTTTCATCAGGAAGGTCTGGAAATCCCTTCTTTCATTGAATGTCCATCTCCTTGCTGAAATAATATGCTCAATTTTGCTGGGTAATGACTCCTTGGTTGTATTCCCAGTTCTTTTGCCTTATGGAATATCATATTCCAATTCCTTCCATCTTTGAATGTAGAAACTGCAAGGTCGTGCATGATGCTAACTGTAGCTCCTCGATATTTGAATTGTGCCTTTCTGGCTGTCTGCAGTATTTTCTCCTTCACTTGATCGTTCTGGAATTTGGCAACAATATTCCTGGGTGTTTTTAGTTTGGGTTCCCTTTCAGGAGGTGAACCCTTGATTCTTTCAACGACTATTTTGCCCTCTGCAGCTAGGACTTCTGGGTAATTTTCCTGGATGTTTTCTTCGATGATATTGTCCAGGCTCTTTCTTTCATCATGGCTTTCTTGTAGACTGATACTCCTTAGATTTTCTTTCTTGGATCTATTTTCCAGGTCAGTTGTTTTTCCGATTAGATATTTTACATTTTCTTCTAACTTTTCATTCTTTAGATTCTGATTGGCTGATTCTTGATGACTCATAGATTCACAGTTTCTATTTACTTGATTCTATTTTTTATTAAATTGTTTTATTCAGTTAACTTTTGCATCTCCTTTCCCATCTGTCCAATTGCTCCTTTCCAAGAAGTTATTTTCACCAGTTAGGTTTTGTACTTCCTTTTCCATTTGTTCAATTTTCCTTTTTAAGGAGTTGTTCTCTTCAGGGAATTCTTTTTTCATATTTTTAAAACTATTGGTCAATTTTTCTTCTATTTCTCTAGTTTGAGTTTTAAAATCCTTCATGATCTCTACTAAGAGGGCTCTTTATTCTTCAGACCAGTTTATATTCCCTTCTGAAGTTTCAGATGGGAGTACAGTCTCAATGCTGATCTCTTTGGTATTTGTGTTTTGATAATTGTCCCAACAGAAAGATTGTATGGTCTTTTCTTTTCTGCTTTGCTTTTTACTCATGATAATAACACTTTTCCTTGCTTTTAAGGTGAATCTCTGCATCTGTGGCACAGAGAGCTCTGTCCCACAGTTCTTGTGCCTAAAACTTGAGACTTTGTGTATTGTGGTCTCTGGTTCTTTCAGCTAGGTATTAAATGCTGCAACTTACCTGCTGCTGAGCTGACTGGTGTTGAAAGCAGAGGCCAGTGAGGTCTTTTTGGACTTCTCTCCAATTACCCTGGAGGTAGCTCATTGTGTGGTGGGGAGGGGTTGTCTGGATGCAGGAGGCTCCTCTGCTGGCTAGTGTCTTCCTGCTTCCACTGGGGTGCTGAAGTATGCCTGCAGTTCTAGGGTTGGCAGTTGCTGGCTTCATCCCTCTAGGGTTCAGGATCTTCAACTGATTTGTTGGGACTGTCTGGGAGTGCTCTGATCCTGAACTGTTCACCTTTGGCCACAGCAAGAGAAACCCTCCTTTGTGATCTTTGAAGCCTCCCATGCTGAGAGTCTGTTTACCCCTTCTGCTGCTCCCAGTGTTCCAGGGTTATTTGTGGGGAAATAATCTCTGGGCTGGTCAAGGTCCACAAGGGGAGCTAGATAGAAGCTTCTGATCACTTCCCCATCTTGTCTCCTGGACAAGGTGAGTTTATCTCATTCACAGTCATTATTATGGTCATTGATGTTGTATTTCCCTCCATCCTATATTTCCTCATCTTCTCTTTTAAAGTTTTTGTTCCTTCCTTTCCTTTTATTCCTTCACTTTTAGTTAGGCACTTTTCCTCATGTTTCTTCTCTGAGTGAAATGCATTTGCATCCTCAACTGTCAGTGTATCTGTCTGTGTGTGTTCTGTCCTTTGATGAGTTTAGATGAAAATGAGGTTCACATATTGCTCACACCTCCAACTCAATCCTCCCTGTTGTATAGACTTCTACTTGTACGCTTCATTTATATTAGATAATTTTTCCACTCTTCCTCTCCTTTCCTCCTTTGTAACATATTCCTATTTCCTTCAATTTCTATTCTTCTTCTAAAATCAGCAAAATACAACAGAATCAATTCCAAATCCTCTGTCTACTTGGACTCTCTCACCAGTAAAGATGATAGAATTCTAAGGGAGTATACATATCATTGATCGGAACATAGACATTTTACTCTTGTTTAATCTTTTATGATTGTTTGCTCATCTTTATCTTCTTATGTTTCTCTTGAGTCTAATGTTTATATGTAAAATTTTGTACCCAGCTCTGATCTTTTCACTGGAAAATGCAAATTTCATTAAATATCCATTTCTTCACTTATATGATTATATTCAATTTTGCTAGGTAAGTTGCTCTTTGTTGCAAACCTATATCTTTTGGCTTCTGGAATATAGCCCAAGCTCTTTGATATTTTATAATAGTGACTGCTGAATCTTTTGTGTTTCTGACTATCGATCTTCAGTACTTGAATTCTTTATTTTTGACTTCTTACATAATTTTTCTTTGACTTGACATTTCTGGATTTGGGCTCCAATATTCCTGAGAATTTTCATCTTGGGTTTTTTTTTCAGGAGGTGACTCATGAATTTTTAAAATTTTTACTTTTCTCTCTAATTCCAAGATATATTGGCAGTTCTATTTTGTGACTTCTTGAAAAATATTATCTAGATGTTTTTCAGGAGAGATGGTGTCCTGGCTTTCGGGTAGTCCAATGATTTTTAAATTTTCTCTCCTTGATTTCTTTTATTGGTCAGTTGTTACTATGAGAGACTTCATATTTTGTTCTAATATTTCTTCTAAGTATATTTTAATATTTCTTAGTGTTGTATGGAGTTATTAACTTCTATTTGATCAATTCTAAACTTCAGGAAGTTGTTTTTCTGGATAAAGTTTTTTACTGCTTGTTTCAAGATGCTATTTCTGTTTTCACACATTTCTTCCATAACTCTCATTTCTTTGCCCATTTCTTCCTCTACCACTTTCATTTCGGTGGTAAACTAATTTTAACTCTTTTTTTAACTCTTACTTTATCTCTTTTAGGATTTCTGGTTGGACTTGTACCCAAGTGGAATTTTTCTCTCATGTTTTGCTTGTGGATGTTTTGAAGTCCTCCTCTTCTAGCTTCTCTGTCACATAACAGGTGTCTAGGTTGTTCAGGGAATAGAGTGTTGGGCCTGGAATCAGGGAGACTTGAGTTGAAATCTTCTTTTGCACCCTTGCTAACTATGGGAGCCAAGAAAAGTAACTTAACTTCTACCTCAGTTTTTCCAACTATAAAATGAAGATGAAAACAGAACATACCTTCCAGGTTTACTGATATAATCAAATGAGATTATACTTGTAAAATGTTTAGTACAGCACCTTGCATATAATAGATGCTATATAAGTGCTAGTTATAATAGCGCTTTATGGTGTCATTATTTTATTGCTTTCCCCCCCACTTTTCTAGTCTATGTCTTGATTTTGGACTTTATATGAGAGCTGAGCTCTGCATATTTCTGAGGGGAATGTCTAGAGGGAGCTCTTTCATCCTTTTGCTGTTTTCATAGCTCAGAATGGCGACCTGTAAGTTTTCATGTTCCCAAAGTGATGCAATCCAGGAAAAATGTGTTTATTGGGGTGTAATCTTTTTGATATCTTGTAACTTGTATCTGTTGGCTTGTTCCTGGCTAGAATTTTCAGTGAATTTCTCCTGAATTAACCCATTACTACCCTGCTAAGTGACTCTACAATTTCAGAATAACTTAACCTCAGTTTTCCCTTTGCTATGAGATTCCAGATCTAGTTATTCTACTGAGGGCTTCCAGGCTGATGGACTAGAGGCTAGGATTGAGACCCTTTTCTGCTTTTGGGATCAGTCACAAATCTATTCTTGATCTCTGAATCTGCTTTTGAATTTGAATTTTCTGTTGAGTTCTGATCATTTTTATCTGGAAGGTCTGGAAATCCTTTATTTCATTGAATGTACATCTCACTCAACAGACCCCTAGGGCACATGATTGCAACCACTCCTCTCCTCCACATGTAGGTACAGGTCTACTCTTCATTCCTCCTTGGATGTCTTCCCCGAAAATTGGTAGTGAGTGACAGAACTTCCAGGTGGCATCTATTCTATATCCTCATAAGTTCAAGGATCCCTTGTGATCTCTTCCTGTCCAGGAATTTTCTCACACACATTGCCCAATTTCAGCCATCTTTTGTTGAGTGAGCACTGGAATAATCTTCCTCTGGCACATTTCTGGTCAGACCCCATCTCTAGGGTCAGCAGAACCAACTTGGGTTGTAAAAATGACCACTGTGACTTGACTGGATTTTCCAATCAAAATTCAATCTGCAAGTTTTCTAGATCATTGTGAAGAATTCTTCTTTAGGCTACTCTGCCAACTTGACTATGCCTTGTATGTCTCTATTGTACAATCCCAAGAGAATATACATTACTTGAGTGCATGAGACTATTTCCTTTCATCTTTCCCTTTCCAGATCTGATTGTTACCACAGTTCCTTATGTCTACTTGGTGCTTATTAAGTTCTTCTTGGATTAGATTGGATGCCTGGTGGCAGGGGTAGGTGTAGTAGGGGCATTATGCATGAATTGCAAACATTGCACTAGCCAAATAAACCTATATCTTGGTACTAGACTTTAATTATGCTATAAGAAACCACTTATGCTGTATAAACGTTATTTATTCCTTTGCTTAAGGACAACTACTATTTATCCCTCCTATTTGCCTCCAACCAGCATTCTCTCCCCTAGGAATAATTTCCCTAGTTTTTTCAACTGAAACTCACATGTAATGAACTATCCCGCTTGCACTATTTTGGATGTTTTTCAGCTTATGAATAGCTTTTCTTTTCTTTTTTTTTTGATAAAAATTTATTTATTTAACTTTTACATTCATTTTCACAAAATTTTGGGTTCCAAATTTTCTCCCCTTTTATCCCCTCCCCCCACCCCAATACACCGAGCAATCTAATTTTCCCTATCTCCAATCTGCCCTTTCTTCTATCATCCCTCCCTTCTCTTGTCCCCATCTTCTCTTTTGTCCTGTAGGGCCAGATGACTTTCTATTCCTCATGAACTGTATGTCTTATTTACCAGTAGCAACAACAATACTAAACAGTTGTTCCTAAAACTTTGAGTTCCAAATTCTCCCCAGCCCTCCCTTCCCACCCATTCCCTTTGGGAAGGCAGGCAATTCAATACAGGCCCTATCTGTGTAGTTTTGCAAATGACTTCCATAATAGTCGTGCTGTGTAAGACTAACTGAATTACTCTCCATCCTATCCTGCCCCTCATTGTTTCTATTCTGTCTTTTGATCCTGTCCCTTCCCAAGAGTGTTGACTTCAAATTGTTCCCTCCTCCCATTTCCCTCCCTTCCATCATCCCCCCTCCCTTACTTATCTCCCTCTCCCCCACTTTCCTGTACTGTAAGATAGGTTTTCATACCAAAAGGAGTGTGCATTTTATTTCTTCCTTTAGTCAAATGTGATAAGGCTAAACTTCTTGTTTTTTTTTTCTCAGCTCTCCTCTTTTTCCCTCCACTAAAAAGTCTCCTGCTTGCCTCTTAAATGACATATAATTTACCCCATTTCATTTCACCCTCTTTCCTCCCCCTACCTTTCTCTTTCACCGTTTACCTTAATTTCTTTTAAGATATGGTCCCATTCAATTCAATATAGGCCATATCTGTGTAGTTTTGCAAATGACCTCCCTGCCATCCCAAAGGGAATGGGTGGGGAGGGAGGGATGGGGAGAATTTGGAACTCAAAGTTTTAGGAACAACTGTTTAGTATTGTTGTTGCAACTAGGAAAGAAGACATAGAGTTAATGAGGAATAGAAAGTCATCTGGCCCTACATTTCTCCCTACAGGAGAAAAGAGAAGATGGAGACAAGAGAAGGGAGGGATGACAGAAGAGAGGGTAGATTGGAGATAGGGAAAATTAGATTGCTTGGGGTATTGGGGTGGGGGGAGGGGATAAAAGGGGAGAAAATTTGGAACCCAAAAATTTGTGAAAATGAATGTAAAAAATTAAATAAATAAATAAAATTAAAAGGAAAAAAAAAAGATATGGTCCCATTCTATTCAATTGTCTCTGTGCTCTCTGTCTCTGTATGTGTGTGCATGTATGTATGTGTGTGTGCGTGCACGTGTGTACATGTGTGTGTGTGTATGTGTGTGTGTGATCCCACCAACTACCCAGATACTGAAAAGTTTTAAGAGTTACAAATATTGTCTTTCCATGTAGGAATGTAAACAGTTCACTTTTGGTAAGTCCCTTATGACTTCTCTTTGCTGTTTACTTTTTCATGCTTTTTCTCATTCTTGTGTTTGAAGGTCAAATTTTCATTTCAGCTCTGGCCTTTTCATCAAGAATGCTTGAAAGTCCTCTGTTTCATTGAAAGACCATATTTTCCCCTGAAGTATTACACTCAGTTTAGCTGGATAGGTGATTCTTGGTTTGAGTCCTAGTTCCTTTGACTTCTGGAATATCCTATTCCATGCCCTTCAATCCCTTAATGTAGAAGCTGCTAGATCTTGAGTTATCCTGATTGTATTTCCACAATACTGGAATTGTTTCTTTCTAGCTGCTTGCAAGATTTTCTCCTTGGCCTGGGAGTTCTGGAATTTGGCCACAATGTTCCTAGGAGTTTCTCTTTTTGGATCTCTTTCAGGCGGTGATCGATGGATTCTTTCAATACTTATTTTGCCCTCTGATTGCAGAATCTCAGGGTAGTTTTCCTCAATAATTTCATGGAAGATGAAGTCTAGGCTCTTTTTTTGATCATGACTTTCAGGTAGTCCCATAATTTTTAAATTGTCTCTCCTGGATCTATTTTCCAGGTCAGTTGTTTTTCCCATGAGATATTTCACATTCTCTTCCATTTTTTCATTCTTTTGGTTTTGTTTGGTGATTTCTTGGTTTCTCAGAAAGTCATTAGACTCCATCTGTTCCATTCTAATCTTGAGAGAACTATTCTCTTCAGTGAGCTTTTGAGCCTCTTTTTCCATTTGGCTAATTCTTCTTTTGAAAGCATTCTTCTCCTCATTGGCTTTTTGAACCTCTTTTGCCACATGAGTGAGCCTACTTTTCAAGGTGTTATTTTCTTCAGCATTTTTTTGGGTCTCCTTTACCAAGGTATTGATCTGTTTTTCATACTTTTCTTGCATCTCTCTCCTTACTCTTCCCAGTTTTTCCTCCACCTGTCTAACTTGCTTTTCAAAATCCTTTTTGAGCTCTTCCAAGGCCTGAGCCCACCCAACATCCCCCTGGGGTGTCTGGGGTACTGAGGCCCCGCCCTCCACATCTTTCCCTGATGGCAAGAATATTTCCTCCTCATCAGAATTGAAAGGCAGGAACATTTACACCTGCTCAAAGAAGCTCTCTATAGTCTTATTTTTCTTCCCTTTTCTGGGCATTTTCCTAGCCATTTATGACTTCTGAGATTCCTGTCCACCCCTGCCTAGATCCGCCCAGCTAGTGCTTGGGGTCTGAGGTTCAAATGGGCTTTCTGCGGCAGGTGCAGCTGCTATTCAATGTGAGCTGAAGTTCTGGTGCTGGGGTGGGGGCAGGGTCACCTCCCAGGCTCAGTTCCCTCAGGGGCTTTTTGAAGGGACCTTCAGTAATGGAGTGGGTGGGGACAGGGCCACCTCCCAGTCTCAGCTCCTTCAGGTGGTTTATGCAAAGACCTTTACTAATGAAGATCCTGCCTGCTTGGGGAGTCCCGGGGGGCCCGCCACTGCTCCTGCCTCTGCCTCTGCGGCTTCCTCCCGAGGAGGCCCGAGTCACAGAGACACCCTGCTCCCCTCTCTGCCAGCTCAGACGTCTCTCTCACTGACTTGTAGCGTCTGTGGGTGGAGGGACTTTCCCGGCTGTCAGAGATTCCGTACCTGAAGCCTGCTCGGATCTGCTCCTCTGGGTCCGTGGCCAGGGCAGCGCTGTGGTGGCCTCTGCTTTCTGGGGCGCGATGGACCCTGGGGATGGCTCTCCAGGGCTCTCTGGAATGGAAATCTCTTCCATTGTGTTTCTGCACACCTTGCAGTGATCCAGAACTTGTGGGGAGCTCTTCTTACATTAAATCCATGGGCTGTGGGTTTGGAGCTAGCATACATGAGTCTTTCTTCTCCACCATCTTGACTCCACTCCCATGAATAGCTTTTCTAAAATGGTGTGACCAATACTCCCAAAATGGTCAGAACAGGTCAGAATACAATGATACTTTCCCTCCTTTATTTCTCTAAGCTATGCTTATCAATGATCCAAGATGACTGGGAAGCTTCCACCTAGAATAAATAAAAGGAAACAATTCAATTCAATAAACATTTGTTGAACACCTGAAATATACCAGGTAGAGAGAGTGGGCTGGGAATACAGAGATATAAATGAAACAGTCACTGATTTCAAAGACCACATGCTCTATTTTATATAACACATGGCTTTGTGGAACCCCCAGGCCAAAATATGACAAAAACCCTCAAAATATAATTGTCACCAAGGTAAACTTATAGTAATTTGAGATACAGGCAGTGTTTTAGTAGAAAGACATCTGGATTTAAAATAAGAGGAGATCAGTTAGCATATGATTTCTATATTTACTACTCGGTTACCATGGACAAGTATTAAACATTAGTGGACATCAGTTTCCTCATCTGTAAAATGGAGTTGAATGTGATCATTAATGTCCATTTTTAACTCTAAATCTATGGCTCTATAAACAGATGAAAAATGGGTAATGAAACTAGGATATTCAGGCAGTATCCCTAATGTTGGAACATGGAGTAATAAAGAGGAATTATGATGTTCCAGTAGGTGACATTGACAGAAACTGGTCCACAGTAAAAGGAAGTGATTTTTCAAAAGTTTCACAAGAAAACTATTGAAAAGAGAATAATATGGATATGAATTATAGTGATAATAATAATAATAATAATGATAATAACTGGCATGTGGTTTCAGAAGCATTTTTCATATCACATTTTATTTCATAAAGATTAATTCTAACCCATTTCCCAGGGGAGGAAACTGAGGGCCAAAGAAATTAAGTGCCTTGAAAAGGGGAACATAATGTCTGAGGTGAGATGTGAATTCATTCAGGGATTCCTGGTTTTCAGTCATACCTGCTACCTACTATGTCATCTTCAAGCAACTGGGATTTTATACTCCTTATAGTCATCTCAGTGGCATGATAGATCAAGCCCTAGACCTAGATTCAGGAAGAACTGAGTTCCACTACAGCCTTGCACACAGTAGACCTAGTTGTCTGCGCCTGGATAAGTCACTTAAACTCTGTCTACCTCAGTTTCCTCATTTTTAATGTGGGAAAAATAATAACATCTATATTTCATGGGTGTTGTGAGTATAAAATGAGACGGTATTTGCACTGTTGTTGCTGAGTTGAAATTGTCTGTGACCCCATGGATGATATCACTCCAGTATTGTCCATGAAGTTTTCTTGGCAAAGATAATGGAGTTTTTTGCCATTTTTTTCTCCAGTGGATTAAAGGGAAACACAGGTTAAGTGATTTGCCCAGGGTCACATAGCTAGGAAGTATTTGAGGACAGATTTGAACTCCAGTTTTCCTGCCTCTAGGCCTAGCACTCTATCCATTGAGCCACCTAGATGCCTAATGTTTGCATTGTTCTTTGATAGATGGTGCAAGTTATTAACATTTTACAGGCATTATGGCATATAAGCTTCATGAGAATCCTATGAGGTAGGTACTAATGCTATTATTATCCCCATTTCACAGGTGAGGAAATGAACTTTGGGAACCTAAATGACTCACTCATAGTTACAAACCTAAGCAATATGTGTCACAGGTGAGACCTGAACACAAGTCATTGATCTGTCTCATAGCTCAAATAAAAGGGGAGGGGGGAAGCACACAATTTTACACAGTTTTAGTTGTACAAAGTGCTATATTATAGTTATGTAATTAAATCTAATAACACTTTGAGGAGAGGTCACCTCACACTTCCTTTTCAGAGATGTAGAAACCAAGGCAGACAACAATAAAGTGGTTTGCCTAAGGTCATCCAGTCCCCAATGGTCTCAGGGAGGATTAAAAACCCAGCTCTTCCTAATTACAAGAACTGTTACATTGCTACTATGACATAATGATTCTCACTTTCTAGGACATTATCATGAAGACATAATGGAAGAGCCAAACCTGGAAGCCTAGAGTTCAGATAAAAACTATGACATGTGAGGGAGAGAAAAGAAGACAAAGAAAAGATTGGGGTTACTCCTCAGCTTACAAAGCCAAACCACCTAAATATTCAAAGAGCAACAATATGTATTTCCAGTTAAGTCAAACATATTCTCCTCTGAGAATTTCAAGGAAATGAGGGAATTTGGTTCCCCAAAGCTAATCAGCTCCCAACGGAAGGAAAACGATTAATATAATTACTACAGTCAAGCTTGCAGACTTTATGAGAGAATTTCAACCTTTCCCAGGGCTATTTTGCCCTTGACTGACTTCTATAATAAGTTTTGCTCCTATGGCACACAATTCAGTGACTCTTGAGACAATCACTGAATCTGTTACCATTCTTCTCCCTAACAGGTGGTTGCCTAGGACATCGTATGTGCTCAGGTTCTATCTGTGTCTCAATGCAGACGCAACAACATCTATACGGGTGCCTTCCTTACCTGGATCTGAGAATGGAGGGACATAAAACACAGAAGACCTCAAATGGGATTCTAATGCTTATTTCTTGCTTCTACCTCTACCTCACCACTGTGTGGCTGTGAATAAACAAAGATAAGATATGACCCCAAAAAGGATCTTGTTTGGTATAAAGGCAAGAAAAAAGGACCATAGGAATTAGAGAAAGGGGAAATTAATTATATAGAATGCTTAGATTCAGTAGGTCTTGTTTCATTAGACATCTTAAAGGTCTCCCAAATAGGATAATTAATCACACTTTTATTGAAAATACAGATTTGGAAAGTACCTCTAGGAAAAAGTAATAAGAAGTGGAGTTCTAAAGCAGTGTAGCCCTACCACTTATTTTGATCGATCAATTCCATGGCAGAACAGTGGGCAAACCACTCCATCAGAGGAGACCATCCAGATCCTCAAAGACAACCTCCTGGTAAGTAACACTGGTTTGTAAACTAGCCTCTGAAAGGAACACTTCTCATGGGTAATTTTCCAATACCTTTTTCTTTCTTTCTTTTTGCTTTGTCACTCAACCTTATTCTTGTTCTAACCCCTCTGGTGCCCTGGGGCCCATTTACTCACCCTTCTGCATTACAATTTTTTAGAACCTAACTGTTCTATTTCTCTGGTCCAACATTGCCCAGAGATTAAAAGGAAAGTCTAAGAAGTGGTAAAAATTTAAGAACCCCTGAAAATCTCCACTGACCAAAATTATCCTAAACCAGATACTGGGGTCTGAAATACCTATAAATCACTGGGCACACTGGGATCACTCCTAGAGGTCAAAATTTGATGTAAGCTGACACAATCATCAAGCTGCCATGTGGTATAGAGAAAAGAATACTGGATTTGGAGTCAGGAGATATGAGATGAAATCCCAAAGCTTGTGTTTACTTGATAATATGACCTTGGTCAACTTACTTTACCTTTCTGAGCCTCAGTTTCTCTTAGGTAAAAAGGGGTGAATAGTGTCTGCCCAAACTCCCTTCTAGGTCAGTTCTGAAGAAAATACATTATAAAAGCTAAAGTTCTATAAGAATATTTTTACACTCAATATTTTAACAGAGATTCTTAGCATTACTAGTTGAAATTTCAAGTACACTTTCTAATAAAGATATCAGTGATTACTTATTGTCCTAAGTATCATGTTATGTGTCTTAAGAATAATTATGAGTAAAATAGACTTTAAGGCACTGAGATGAGAGTAGGTTTACATCTGCAAAAGTGCCTATGGAGAAATACAAGTTTAGATCTAAGCAATCATCTTCATCATCATCGTTGCATTGATAGAGTATGTTCAAATTTGCAAAGTGCTTCATATAATAACTTATTTAATCCTAATAACAATTTTCTAAAGGAAGTGCTGTTATTATTTCCATTTTACAAATGAGGAAACTGAGGCTAAGAAAGGTTAAAGACAAGGTAACGCAACTATTCAGTGTCTGAGTCAGGATCGGAATTTGAATTTTCCTGACTCTACATTATGTGTTCTATGTACTCTGCTACCTGGATGATTAAGACAAAGTATGGCCTGTTACTTGCTGATAGGTTAACAATGTTTTGTACTACTACTGTTGGTAATCTTTTTTTCAGGTGTTTATGTCATATCATATACAATATTGTGAGCTCCAGGGCTCCAAGTAAATTCTAAGCAAGTGGGGATTATACTTTACACTGCCGTTTGTCCCCTTTCAAAGCATCAAGTTTTGCATAAAGTACATCTTGAATAATTACTTTTTAAATACTATTATCATTAAGAATAAATTTATATATAAAGTTAACATTGATATAGAATGTTAAGGTTTATTAATGTAAATATTTCCTCATTTGAGTCACTCAGGAGTCATATGAAACATACTGAATTAAAGAATGAAGCATTTATTAAGTGATTAGTATAAGCAAAAAACTATACTAAGGGATGGAGATACAAATGGAAAAATAAAATTTTTTCACTCAGGGCGCTCACTTTCTAATTGGAAGACAACATAGAGATGAAGACGAATCGTCTGATTTAACAGAAGAGAGAAGTAAAGCTGAGACATTATGAAATTGTTCCTTCTTTCCTACGTAACTAAAAATAAAATTACTTTTTTAGCACTTAAATGATTCAAACTCACAAGCATACATTTACAATATTATATATACATACAATCTAATTTGGTCCTCACAGCAGATCAGTGAGTCAGAAACTACAGGAATCATATCCCTGTTTTATAGGCAAGGTATAGAAAAGTTGAATGACTTAATGGTGTAGCAGAAGGAAAATTTCATGGAAACAATGGAATGTGAATTGGATATCAAAGGAATGTGAACTGGAGGTAGAGACATTATACGTATTATACAGAGAATTATGTGAGCAAAAGTACAGAAATGGGACAATGCAGAAATCATCTAAGTGAGTAATTTACCTTGAATGGAGTATTTTCCCCAACAGAATGTGAGATCCTTGATATCAGAAATTGTTTTTATCTTTCTTTGTACACCAAAGAATGGTGTATGTTCGACATATAAAAAGCAACTAATAAGTGCTTGTTATTGATTATTATGAAAAGTCTGCACTCTGGAGCCAGATTGCAAAACTCTATATAATTCAGTTCACAGATAATTAAAAATTTAGAGTCAGGATAAGCTCTATTGCTAACACTTCTAAATTGATGTACACAAAGCCACAAAATCAGAGAATTTTAGAACAAGGAGTATCATTAAAGATTCCAAAATTGGGGAAAAATGAAAATTGGAAATAAGGCAGACTCTTCCAGTTTCTTCTATCCTCTCCACAGGTCTTATTTTCTTGAACACATCAGAAGCAAACAGAGTAACCGAATTCATCCTCCTAAGCTTCCCCTGCCCCAGGGAGATGCAGATCGTCCTCTTTGCAATCTTCTCTCTGACCTACGTCCTGACCTTGATGGGGAATGCGTCCATCATCTGGGCAGTAAGATTGGATCACCAGCTCCACACCCCTATGTACATCCTGCTGGCCAACTTCTCTTTCTTAGAAATCTGCTATGTTAGCACCACCGTTCCTAACATGTTGGTCAATTTCCTCTCTGAGACCAAGACCATCTCCTTCACTGCCTGCTTCCTCCAGTTCTATTTTTTCTTTTCTACAGGTATCACTGAGCCACTCTTTCTCTCTCTCATGGCTTTTGATAGGTACCTGGCCATTTGTCAACCTCTGCACTATCCCACAATCATGACAGGTCGTTTCTGTATCAAGCTAGTTCTCTTCTGCTGGGTGGCAGGCTTCCTCTGCTTTCCCATCCCTATTTATTTGATGTCTCAACTACCTTTCTGTGGCCCAAATGTCATTGATCACTTTATCTGTGACCCAGGCCCTTTGATGGCTTTGACATGTATCCATGCCCCAAGAATCAAACTTTCTTTTTCTGTTATACCCTCCCTTGCCATATTCCTCACTTTTCCTTTCATCCTTGGATCTTATACCCTGGTGTTCAGAGCTGTGTTACGAGTCCCTTCAGTAGCTGGCAGAAAGAAGGCTTTCTCCACTTGTGGATCCCACCTGACTGTGGTCTCTCTATTCTTTGGAACTGTCTTGGTCATGTATACCACCCCAACATCAGGACATATAACCACAACACAAAAGATTATCACATTGTTTTATTCAGTATTTACCCCACTTGTGAATCCCCTAATCTACAGCCTTAGGAACAAAGAGATGAAGGCTGCCCTAAGAAAAGCACAGATGAGCATGAAAATTCGTCCAAGTAAATGAGATATTTTGAGTCTTAAACTGTCCTCCTCCCCTTCCCCTAATCACTCCCTGATCAAATAAAGCTACTTCCCTACACCTTGACACACATCACCAGGACATAATCCAATCCCTCAAACTGTCCTCTGCCTCCTCAGACAAAAATGAAATCAGACTGTGGCTTATAGTCAGGTTCACATACTTGTACTCTGATTGCAATCCCTTGACTCAACACATATGACTGAGAGGAAGAAAGCAGGATGAAGATAAACTAAATGACCTTCACATGGTGGTTTGAGGGGAAGAATGCATTAAATAAACACAAGTGACCTGGTTTTGGATCCTTACTCTAACAATTCCTGTGCACCCTTAGGAAATTTGCAACTTCTCTGACTCTCAGGTTCTTCATTTCTGAATGGAAGGACTTGGAAGAAATCATGTGGACACAGATTTAGATGCAAAAAGAACCCTACAGGTCATGTCCAAAACTTCATTTCACAGATGATGAAACTGAGACCCTCAGAGACTATTTGCTCAAGGTAATCCCAAGGACCTGGATTCCTCTGCTCTTAATAAAGACAGGCCCCACTGACTATGATGCGCTTTTTTACACTAGGACAATTTATGATTATGTAAAATTATGTTAAAGAGAACAGTTACTTCCACAGTAGCAATTTTTATGCCAATATAATATGGTAATCAACAGCAGACTGAAGGAAATGATGCTTCACTAGAATTGAAAGGCAGATTCAGATTATTTCCAATCACCCGGTTTTAATTTGTGATGATTGATCACTTTGGGCTTTTATTGGACTATAGGATAGTAGGAGGTAAGAGCAGTAAGATAGCCCAACAGTCTGGTAATTTACATTACAAAGTCATCCAGTGTCTGGGACTATAGATCATAATCCCACTATATTCTGCCCTGGTCACAGCCCATCTGGAGTATGAAGTTCAGATATGGGTTCCACAGTTTAGAAATGATAGCAATAACCTAGAGAGTGTCCCCAGAATGGGAAGGGACTTTGGAAGAAAAAGGTGAAAGACAAGAGATATTAATATGGGGGAGGGGTGGAGGGAAGTGTGGGAAGGGAGAAGTGATGCCCAAGAAAACAGTGGTGGAAATCATAACTTTCTTTGAGTTCTTGAAGCATGATAATGTAATAATGAGGGATTAGACTTGTTCTGTATGGTTCCAGAGGGCAGAACTTGGAGTAATAATTAAACAGTGCAAAAAAGCAATTTAGACTTAGTGACAGTAAAAATTGCCCCAACAATTTAAATTTTCCCAATTAAAGATGGGTATCTAAGGAAGTAGAGGTTTCAACCTCATTAGAGATCTTCGAAAGTTAAATAATCCCTTTTCAGTGATTTGTCATTGGAGACCTCCTTCGAAATCAAATGGCAATTTATTTCATTTACTTATGTATCTCATTTTGGTCAGACTGTTTAAACAGTTCTGCATGAATGAACTATGCAATCACCAAACAAAATTTATCCACCCTGTCAAAAATAGCATGACAGTTTGCCAAATATTTTGCTAAAAGTACCATTCCTCCAAGGTAACAATTCAGTAATTGATTCATAAAGGGAAGTGATTTAGCCTAGAATTATTTGTCCTTTGATAAGAGAGATTTGGCATTATTTTATTATTAAGCTTTGTAGTTATTTTAATTAATATTTAATTGATAATTTAATTGCATAATTAATGCTTTTATGTAATTATTGTGATTAATAAATATAATTTTTATCACCTAATAATAGCTGAGAGAGTTTTTGTGATCTGACTGAGGTCACATGACAAATGACATACTCTTTGATGTTGAAGCTAAAAAATGTTAGTAAGGAATGCAAGACTTATGTGTAATTTTGATTTCTAAAATTTATTTACAAATAAGCAAATGCTTTTTCAAATGATACATGAAAGATGTGTGTGACTGGCTATCTAGTAATTTATTGTTCCATTTCTCTATTTTTCTCTATATCAAATAGCTTTGATGAAAACCACTTGGCAATATTTTAAAGTACTGCAGAGTAAGATCATCTTTATATGCATTCTTATACTTTTGCCTGTTTGTTTCTCTTCCATATATATTTCATTACAATTTTAACCATTCTGTTTCATCTACTTTAGCCTTGGTAACTTTATATTCATCCCTCCCTCTTCTGTCACACAGTCACTAGCCTCATTAACTTTTTCAAGTCAAATCAATAAATATTTATTAATCATCTTCCATGTTCCAAGCCCTTTCCTAGCCATGTCTAGAGAGAGAGAGGTAATAGAATTAGAGTGAAAACTGACACATATTTTCTTTTATTTGTTTCTTATCTCCTTTGTTCAGACATGGCTAATGTAGGGATTTGTTTTGCATGACTATATACATTTGTAACATTTTGTTTTTCTTACCTTTTCCGTGGTTAGGGCAGCAGAGGGAGGGAAAGAATTCAGAACTGAAAATGAAATAGAATTGAATTTTTAAAAAGGAATCTAATGGAGGAAACAACATTTGAACAATATAAGACATATATACAAGAAACCTGGAGACTATCACAAAGGGAAGGCACTACCATTAAAGCTAAAAAATTTCTTTTAGAAGATGTGAATTCTTTTGTTGTTGTTCAGCTATTTCAGTTCTATCCAACTCTTCTTGATCCAATTTAAGATTTTTTTTGAAAAGATACTAAAGTAGCTTGCCATTTCTTTCTCCAGCTCAGATAAAGAAATTGAGGTAAAGAAGGTTAAGTGACTTGCCCAGGGTCACATTGCTAGTAAGTGTCTGAGGCTGGATTTGAACTCAGAATGATGTCTTCCTGAGTTAAGGTCTGACAATCTATCTTCTGTGCCAAATAACAGCTGAGATTCTTACCAACAGCCTTCTAATAACTTCCTGCCTCTTCTAGTATAAAATATATTCTCTTCAGTTTGGCTTTTAAAATCTTTCACTACCTTTCTCAATTATGCTTTTCTAGATAAATTTTAAATTTCCTCCCTTCCCACACTCCAAAGTCCAGGCATTCTGGGTTAGGGTATTTAATCTCTATGGATAGAACCCTGGGCAAGGAGTCAAGAGGGCCTGATTTCAAATCTGGCCTCACACACAATAGCTGTGTGACTCTGGGCAAGTCATTTAACCTCAGTTTGCCCTAATACACTGGAGAAGGAAGTGGCAAACCACCCCATTGCCTTCACCAAGAAAATTCCATGGACAATATGGTTCATGGAGGCACAAAAAATCAGACATGACTGAATAACAATGATGTCTATCCTTGGAATGGATTGTCTCCTCGTCTCTGTCTCTTAGAACATCTCTCTTTCTTGCAGTCTTGACCCTTGTTAGAACACTGTTCTTCATCAGGGAATCAGGTATATGCATATCGATTGCACAGTTGGAATAGAATATAAGCCCTTCAGTGCATAAGACCATTTTCTCTTCATCTTTCTATTCATGGTTCCTAGCACACTGCATTAAACACTTTTTTATTTATTTTATTCTGAACTTAAGAAATAAAGCAAGTGTTTTCATAACATAGAATAGAAAAAAGATAATTTCACATGAAACAACAACTATATTGTGTACAATTTGCTATTTCTTTTGAATATATAGTGAAGTTATTGTTCTTTTTTAGGTTGCATTCTTTTTCCCTTTCTTCCCCCCAACCATCACGGATGGCTACCATTAGATACATAGTTAGATAGATAGGTAGATAGATAGACAGACAGATAGATAGATAGATAGATAGATAGATAGATAGATAGATAGATAGATGGATAGACAGACAGACATATATAATGTTTGTGTAAAATCATTCCATACCTACTTCAAATTATCAATTCTTTCTCAGGATGCAGATAATATCTTCCTTCCTAGGTCCTTTGAATTAATTTGGGTAAATATAATAGTCAAAATGACTTGGTCATTCAAGTTGTTTTTAAAACAATATTGCCATTGTTACATATAAAACTTCATTCTGCTTATTTTACTCTTCATTATTTCCTTTGTCTAATCATGTTTTTCTAAAATCAACCAGTCCATCCTCTCTTATAGCACAGTAATACTGTGTAATAGTCATATGCCACCACTTGTTCAGCTTCAAATTATGGACTTCCCTGCAGTTTCCAGTTCTTTACCACCAAAAAGAGACCTGCTATAAATATTTTAGAACAAACAGGTTCTTTTCATTTTTTTCCTGATCACCTTGAGAATCAGACCTAATAGTCCCGTTTCTGGGCCAAAGATATAGTTTTACAACTCTTGGGGCATAATTCCAAATTGCTCTCCAAAATGGTTGGATCAATTTGTAGTTCCACCAACAGTGAGATAGTGTCCTAATTTTTCCACGAACTCTACAACATTTGTCATTTTCCCCTTCAGTTGTTTTACACAATATGATAAGTATAAAATGCTATCTAAATATTGTTTTAATTTTCATAATCAATAATGACTGAGCATTTTTTCATATGACTATAAATTATTTAGATTTCTTCATCAGAATACTGTCTGTTCATATCCTTTGATCATTTATCAATTGGGGAATGACTCATATTCTTATAGATTTGACAATATTTTTATATAATTGAGAAATGAGAGCTGATCTGAGAAACTATCTACAAAATTTTCCTTTCCTTCAGTTCTTGGATACATTTGTTTGACTGGCATAAAACCTTTTTAATGTAATGTAATTGAAATTATTCATTTTGCACCTCAATAAGGATAATGTCTTGACTTGCACATGAATTGGATTTAAGTGAGGGAGAGGTGTCCTAAGTCATCAATCTCATGATCTTCTCCAGAATTTTCAGAGTCCAATGGCAAGATAAAAGTCAAAAGAAATGGCAATGGCCCAGGATGTAGTGGGTGAACTTGGCCTGTCTAAATTAAGGTCTTTCCCCAGTCTCAGTTTGTTTGAGACAACACCAATTCATTGACTGAGAATAGGCTGGAATTGAGACATATGATGCCCTAGATTACTATGGCAAAAGTCTGAGAGGGGAAGAAGCTCAGATTGTCTGCCCAGAACAGAAAATTATTGCTATTTAACTGGACCTGGAATAAGGATGACCTTCAACTCCTCAGGAAAGGTGCAGGTAGAGGCATGGGTATAAGTTGCTCACCAGTAGCTCCCTACACGAAAGAAACCACAGGTACAATAACAATCCAAAAAGAAAAAGTAATCTCCAAAATAATGCTTTAAGCAGATCCCTTTTCTGAGGCTATGTTTGTTACAAGGACTATTTTAAAAATATATTGTCTGTTTTTAACCTTTCCAACAACCTTCTCAACCTCAATCAACTGTCATTCACCCAGGATGTAAGCATGCATAGCTGAAGTTGTGTCAGGGTTCTTGCTTTTATACAAGTCCAGGAAATGACTTGCTTTCTGGGCCCTACCTCTACAAAACAGTGTGTCTCCTAATATCTTGATCCTATCCCACTTTTGAAATCAATTTAAATGTCAACTGGACCCGAACCAGCCTCTAATCTGTGGATGGCCAGAGTCAAAGAAAGGAAACTAGAGAGAGGAGACTCAGAAATCAAAAAGAAGTTTAATTTCACAGTGAGCAAAATGACTTGCAAGCCTCTCAATGAGAGGCAATAGCAAGAATGTGACAAGTTTTATTCATTACAGGGCTTAATGAGCACAACATTTATACAGCTGGTTCTTGTCTGAGCACAGAAAACACCTGGTGCTAGTCAAAGCAAGACAATAACATTATGAAACAGTTCTGAGATTTTACCGTGGTTGAAATCATCCAGAGGGTGAGCACAAAGGACTATTGTCATGCAAGGGTCAGGGCACAGCTTGCTTGCTGGACTTCAGGTCTAGAAAACAGTGTTTACTGATACCTTGACTTGTATACTGATTCAACCATTCTAAAGAGTAATTTGGAACTCTCCCTAAAGGGCCATAAAACCATGCATACTCTTTGACTAAGCAATATCACTATTAAGTCTATATCTCGATGAAATTTGAAAAAAAAATAAAAGCATCTACGTGTACAAAAATATGTATAGCAACTGTTTTAATAATGGCAAATAATTGGAAATTGAGGAAATTTGGGGGGGAATGACTGAGCAAGTTGTTGTTTGTGATAGAATACTATTGTGCTATAAGAAGTGAGGTGCAAGATGCTCTCAGGAAAACATGAAAGACTTGCATGAATTGATGAAAGGTGTAATGAACAGGACCAGGAGAACATGGTACACAGTAAAAACAACATAGTATGATGATCTACCGTGAATACTATTTTCAGCAATACAATAATCCAGGATGATTCTGTAGGACTTATAATAAAATGTGCTATCCACCTCCAGAGAAAGAACTGGTATAACCTGAATGCAAATCAGAAACTTTTACTTTATTAACTTATTTTTCTTGTTTTTTTTATATTTTGTCTTTCACAGAATGACTTATGTGGATATGTGTTTTGCAGGACTTCACATATATAACCAATGCCAAATTGCTTGCCTTCTCAGTGGAGGTCAAGGGAAACAGGGAAACAATTTCAACTGAAAATGTGAAAAAAAAACCAGAATGCTTAAAATTGTTTTTACATGTAATTTGGAAAATTTAAATACAAAATTAGACTAAAATATTAAATAAGATTTTTATTTAAATATTAAATTAAGATTTTTTAAAAATGAAAATCAAGGAACTCTTCCCTCTTGTGTGGCTTGAGATGTCTGATGACTTCCATGTGGGAGAATTTAATTTCAAATGTCACTAGCAACAGTCTTGCAAAAAAGACTTTGTAAAAGTAAATGAAACAGGAAATATTAGAACATAATGGCAAGATCACAGCAAGAAGAAGACAAAAATTTGAAGACACCAAAAAAATGTGAATTGATCACAATCAATGGAGGAACTCAAAAAGGCTATTAAAAATCTAGTAGTAGAGGTGTAAAGCTTAGATAGTGGAGTAGAAAGACACACCTACTCTAGCTCTTCTTCCACAGCCCATAAAATACCTGTAAAAAATGACTCTAAACAATTTCTAGAGTAGCAGAATCCACAAAACGAAGGAGTGAAAGAGATTTCCAGCCCAAGGCAAAATGGAAGGCCAAAAGAAAGGTCTATCACATGGGGTGCAGAGTAGAGCCCAGTCCACGGAGCCCAGCATGGCTTTGGTCACATGGAACTGGCAGGAACAGGACCTGAGCAGATGTGGGGATAGAGGGGAATGAATCACTAGCAGCAGGTGCAGTTCCCAGATCCCTCAACCCACAAACGCCAAAGACAGCTTCAAAGGTCATTGAGAAAGCTTTTTCACTTGCGTGGGAAGGGAGCATGATCCAGCCCCAGTCCTATCCCCAGTTGGTGGCAGAAGTAGCAGCGTTCATTTTTGGGGCATTCCACATAAAGACCCTGGAGGAATTGAGCTGCTGATCTTGTCTCAGCTCTGAGTGGCAGTCCTTGGGTGAGGAAGACTGTTGACATGTTGGAGCCGGTGGAGGCTCTGGACAGGGAATTCTACTTGCAGATTTGGGACAGAAAGGTTTTGGTAGCTCCCACAGCAGAGCATAAGCCAGGAGAGAAGTAAACTCCTTTCTCCTGTGATTGTGCCACCTTGGAGGAACCGAGAACTTGCAGGGCAAAAGAGTATACCCTCCTCTTGATGAAAGAATGAGAAATCAAGTATCTGGCTGGGGAAATGCCCCCTAAAGTGGGAAGAAGCTTATAGAAGGTTACATTCTTGGTGAGTTGGTATTTTAGGCCATCCTTTTGGATGACGAAGAATAATGCTTACCATCAGAGGAAGATGTAAAAGTCAAGGCTTTTGCATCCCAAACCTCCAAAATAAATATGCAATGGTCTCAGATCATGGAAGAGCTCAAAAAGGATTTTGAAAATGAAGTAAAAGAGGTAGAGGAAAAATTGGGAAGAGAAATGAGAATGATGGAATAAAATTATGAAAAGTGAGCTAATGGAGATCCCAAAAAATGCTGAAGAAAAAATACCTTGAAAAATAGGATAACTCAAATGACAAAAGAGGCTCAAAAAGCCAATGAGGAGAAGAATGCTTTACAAAGCAAAATTAGCCAAATGGAAAAGGAGGGTCCAAAGCTCAGTGAAAAAAATAGTTCTTTAAAAATGAGAATGGAGCAGATGGATGGTAATAATTTTATGAGAAACCAAGAAATTACAAAACAAAGTCAAAAGAATGAAAAAACAGAGACAATGTGAAATATCTCATTGGAAAAACAGCTGATCCAGAAAATAGAGTCAGGAGAGAAATTTTAAAATTATGGGACTACCTGAAAGCCAAGTTGAAAAAAAAATATACTAGACATCATCTTTGTTGAAGTTATCAAGGAAAGCTGCCCTGATATTCTAGAACCAGAAGGTAAAATAAATATTGAAAGAATTCACTAAATCACCTTCTGAAAGACATCCAAAAAGAGAAACTCCTAGGAATATTATATCTAAAGTCTAGAGTTCCCAGAGTAAGGAGAAAATATTGCAAGCAATCAGAAAGAAACAATTTGAGTGTTGTGGAAATACAATCAGGATAACACAAGATCTAGCAGCTTCTACATTAAGGGATCGAAGGCTTGGAATTTGATATTCCAGAAGTCAAAGGAACTGGGATTAAAACCAAGAATCACCTACCCAGCAAAACTGATCACAATACTTCAGGGAATAAAGGTCATTCAGTGAAATAGAGGACTTTGAAGCATTCTTGATGAAAAGGCTGAAACTGACTAGAAAATTTGACTTACAGTGGAGCCAAGATGGCAGAGCAGTAAGACGCATATACTCTAGTGCTTCCACTACAACCCACAAAATGCCTGTAAAAATAACTCTCAACAAATTCTAGAGCAGTGGACACCACAGACCAACAGAGTGAAAGGTTTCCAGCCAAATGCAACCTGGAAGACCAACAGGAAAGGTCTAACTCACAAGATGCTAAGCAAAGCAGAATCCAGACCTGGCTGTGGGGCACAAGGAGCAACAGGACCCGAACAGACCTCTAGAGCATAATTCCCGGTAGAAAGGGTCCAAGATCCCTCAAGCCACAAGAGACAAAGAAAGCTCCAAAGATCAGTGTGGGAGTGCTTTCCCAGCTGTGCAAGACGAGAGTGGGGTCCCAGGAAGTAGCAGAGGCAGAAGCAGCAACAGCAGCGTACCAGTGGATGGCTGAGCACAAGCAACCTGGCCCCTTGTCCAGGCAAGTCAGCTTGAGGCCTCTGGCAGAATTGAATAGCAGATCTGAACCTCAGCACTTAGTGGCTGTCCCACCCTCACCCAAAGCCCCTGGGGGAGCTGAGCAGCTGATCTGAATCTCAGCCTTGAGCATGTACTGGGGAGAGGAGAAGCACTAGGATCCTCCTCTTGACAAAGGACTCAGAAGTCAAGTATCTGGGTGGAAAAATGCCCAAAAAGGGGGAAAAAAATGAGAACATAGAAGATTACTTTCTTGGTGAACAGGTGGCTCCTTCCATCTTTTCAGATGAGCAAGAATAAGGCACACTGTCATAGGAAGTCAAGGCCCCTGCCTCCAGTACCTCTAAAATGAAAATGAAATGGGCTCAGGCCATAGAAGAGCTTGGAAAGTGTGTCATCTGCCTGCTAAAAGAGAACCAGAAAAATACTGAGGAAAATAGCACCTTTAAAAAGAGGATGACTCAATTGAACAAAGAAGTCTAGCAAGTCAATGAGGAGAAGGAGGTTTTTTTTCTTTAATATAAATTTATTTATTTGACTTTTTACATTCATTTTCACAAAATTTTGGGTTCCAAATCTCTCCCCATTTATCCCCTCCCTCCACCCTAATACACCGAGCATTTTAATTTACCCTATCACCAATATGCCCTCTCTTCTATCCTCCCTCCCTTCTCTTGTCCCCATCTTCTCTTTTGTCCTGTAGGGCCAGATGACTTTCTATTCCCCATTAACTGTATTTCTTATTTTCTAGTAAGAAGAACAATACTAAACAGTTGTTCCTAAAACTTTGAGTTCCAAATTCTCCCCATCCCTCGCTCCCCACCCATTCCCTTTGGGAAGGCAGGCAATTCAATATAGGCCCTATCTGTGTAGTTTTGCAAATGATTTCGATAATAGTCATGTTGTGTAAGACTAACTATATTTCCCTCCATCCTATCCTACCCCCCATTGTTTCTATTCTGTCTTTTGATCCTGTCCTTCCCCAAGAGAGTTGACTTCAAATTGCTCCCTCTTCCCATTGCCTTCCCTTCCATCATCCTCCCCACCTTGCTTATCTCCTTCTCCCCCACTTTCCTGTATTGTACGATAGGTTTTCATACCAAAATGAGGGTGCATTTTATTCCTTCCTTTACTCGAATGTGATGAGAGTAAACTTCATGTTTTTTTTTCTCAGCTCTCCTCTTTTTCCCTCCACTAAAAAGTCTCCTGCTTGCCTCTTGAATGAGATATAATTTACCCCATTCCATTTCACCCTCTCTCCTCCCACTGCATTTTTCTCTCACCGTTTACCTTAATTTATTTTCAGATATGGTCCCATCCTATTCAATTCACTCTGTGCTCTCTGTCTGTGTATGTGCATGCATGTGTGTATGTGTGTGCACGCACATGTGTACATGTGTGTGCGTGTTTGTGTGTGTGTACGTCTGTGTGTGGTCCCACCAACTACCCAGGTACTGAAAAGATTTAAGAGTTGCAAATATTGTCTTTCCATGTAGGAATGTAAACAGTTCACCTTTGGAAAGTCCCTTATGACTTCTCTTTGCTGTTTACTTTTTTCATGCTTCTCATTCTTGTGCTTGAAAGTCAAATTTTCTTTTCAGCTCTGGTCTTTTCATCAAGAATGCTTGAAAGTCCTCTGTTTCATTGAAAGATCATATTTTCCCCTGAAGTATTATACTCAGTTTTGTTGGGTAGGTGATTCTTGGTTTGAGTCCTAGTTCCTTTGACTTCTGGAATATCCTATTCCATGCCCTTCAATCCCTTAATGTAGAAGCTGCTAGATTTTGTGTTATCCTGATTTTATTTCCACAATACTGGAATTGCTTCTTTCTAGCTGCTTGCAATATTTTCTCCTTGACCTGGGAGTTCTGGAATTTGGCCACAATGTTCCTAGGAGTTTCTCTTTTTGGATCTCTTTCAGGTGGTGATCAATGAATTCCTTCAATACTTATTTTTCCCTCTGATTCTAGAATCTCAGGGCAGTTTTCCTTAATAATTTCATGAATGATGATGTCTAGCCTCTTTTTTTGATCATGCCTTTGAAGTAGTTCCAGAATTTTTAAATTGTCTGTCCTGGATCTATTTTCCAGGTCAGTTGTTTTTCCAATGAGATATTTCACATTCTCTTCCATTTTTTTCATTCTTTTGGCTTTGTTTTGTGATTTCTTGGTTTCTCAGAAAGTCATTAGCCTCCATCTGTTCCATTCTAATTTTGATAGAACTATTTTTTTCATTAAGCTTTTGAACCTCTTTTTCCATTTGGCTAATTCTGCTTTTGAAAGCATTCTTCTCCTCATTGACTTTTTGAACCTCCTTTGCCAAGTAATTGAGTGAGCCTATTTTTCAAGGTGTCATTTTCTTCAACATTTTTTTGGGTCTCCTTTAGCAAGGTATTGACTCATTTTTCATGCTTTTCTTGCATCTCTCTCATTTCTCTTCCCAGTTTTTCCTCCACATGTCTAACTTGATTTTCAAAATCCTTTTTGAGCTCTTTCATGGCCTGAGCCCATTGGATATCTATTTCAGATGTTCGGGATACAGAGGCCTTGACTTCTGTGTCTTTCCCTGATGGTAAGCATTGTTCCTCCTCATCAGAAATGAAAGGGGGAAGCATCTGTTCACCAAGAAAGTAGCCTTCTATGGTCTTATTTTTTTTTCCCTTTTCTGGGCATTTTCCTAGCCAGTTACTTGACTTCTGAGATTCCTCTCCACCCCTACCTAGATCCACCCAGCTAGTGTTTGGGGTCTGAGATTCAAATGCTTCTCCTCAGCCTCAGGGCTTTCAGTGGTGGGAGTGCCTGCTATTCCATGTGAACTTAAGTTATGGGCCTTGGGTGGGGGCAGGGCCACCTCCCAGGCTCAGTTCCCTCAGGGGGTTTATGCGGAGACCTTCAGTAATGGAACTGAGGTCCTGTCTGCTCCAGGAGTGCCGCTGCCTCTGCCACTGCCTCTACTGCTGCCTCCCGAGGGGGCCTGAGTGATGGAGACACCCCGCTCCCCTCTCAGCCAGTGCAGAAGACCCTTTCACTGACCCGTAGCACCTGTGGGTGGAGGGACCTACGTGGCCGCCAGAGATTCTGCCCCTGAAGCCTGCTTGGATCTGCTCCTCTCACGGCTGCACAGCCAGGGCAAGTCAGGGCTGGGCTCCACTATCCAGTGTGTGATGGACCTTTGGTGGTGGTTTTTCAGAGCTCTCTGGAAGGGAAATCTTCCCCACTGCGTTGCTGCAAGGTTTGCACTGCTCCAGAATATTTGGGGAGTTCTTTTCACAGGAAATTTATGAGCTGTGGGTTTGGGGCTAGTATACGTGAGTCTTTGTGCTCTGCCATCTTGGCTCCTCCCCCCGAGAAGGAGGTTTTTAAAAGCAGAATCAGCCAAATGGAAAAGAAGCTTCAAAAACTCATTTAACAAAATAGCTCTTTAAAAGAGAGAATCAAGTCCAGGGAAGCTAATGACCATGAGATACACCAATACATTAGATAACAAAACCAAAAGTTTGAAAAAATAGAAGATAATGTGAAATATCTCATTGGAAAAATAACTAACCTTTAAAATAAATCCAGGAGAGGCAGTTTAAAATATGGGAGTATTATGGAAACCTTTTGCAAAATGACAGATATATAGCCTGTATTGAATTGCTTGCCTTCTTAATGGGGGTGGGGAGGGAGTGAGGGATGGAGAGAAGTTGGAATTCAAGTATTAGAAATGAAAATTGAGAATATTATTGCATATAACTGGGAAATAGGAAATACAGGTAATGGGTTATAGAAATTTATCTTGCCCTACAGGAAAAGAGAGAAGATGGGGATAAGGAAAGGGTGGGGTGTCAAAGAAGGGACAGTACATTGAGGGAAGGAGTAATCAGAACACAAGGTATTATGGGCTTGGGGGAGGGGAGAGATGGGGAGAAAAATTGCAACTCAAAACTTTGTGGAAATGCATGTTGAAATCTAAAAATAAATAAATAGATACAGTACAAAAAAGGAAAACAAAAAAATAAGAAAATTTGACTTTCAGACATAAGAATGAACAGAAGCATGCAAAGGTAAACAGGAAAGAGAAATCATAAGGGACTTACTAAAGTTTAACTTTTTACATTCACACATAGATAATATCTGTAATTCTTGAAACTTTTTTCAGTATTTGAGTAGTTGGAGGGATTATACATACATATATACATACATACATATATGTGTGTATATATATATATATATATATATATATATATATATATATATATATATATATATATAGAGAGAGAGAGAGAGAGAGAGAGAGAGAGAGAGAGAGATGGGGCAGAGGGTGAATTGAATAGGAAGGAATGGAGCCCAAAAAATAAATTAAGGGCTAAGAGAGGAATTTATTGGAAGGAGAAAGGGAGAAATAAAATGGGGGAAATTATCTCTCATAAATGAGACAGGAAAAAGCTTTTTCAATGAAGAGGAAAAGGGAGGAAGTGAGAGGGAAAAAGTGAAGCTTACATCACATTTGGCTTAAGGACAGAATAACATGCACACTCAATTTGGTATGAAAATCTATCCTGCACTACAGGAAAGTAGAGAAGAAGGGGATAAGAGAGGTGGGGGGAAGTTAGAATAGAGGGCAAGTGGGAGAAAGGAGTAATTAGAAGTAAACCCTTTTGGGGAGGGACATGGTCAAAAGAGACAATAGAATAAATGTGGGACAGGATAGTATGGAGGGAAACATAGTTAGTAATTCACAACATGACTATTATGGAAGTCTTTTTAGAAAGTGCACATATATAGCCAATATTGAATTGCTTGCCTTCTCAGTGGGGATGGGTGGGGAGGGAGGAAGGGAGAGAAGTTGGAACTCAAAATTTTAGGAATGAATGTTGAGAAATATTGTTGCATACCACTGGGAAATAAGAAGTACAGGTAATGAGGTATAGAATTCTATCTTGCCCTACAAGAAAGGAGAGAAGATGGGGTTAAGGGAAGGGAGAGGTGTGATAGAAGAGAGGGCAGATTGGGAGAAATAGCAAAAAGAATGCATAGTGTTTTGGAGTGGAGGAGGGGAGAGATGGTGAGAAAATTTGGAACTCAAAATCTTGTGGAAATAATGTTGAAAACGGAACATAAATAAATTTTAAAAATGAAAAAGAAGTTTTTTCTCTGAATTCCTTTTGGGCACATGACTATTTAACTTACTCTTTGTGCTGTGAAAGGTTTTTTTGCTTCAGTATCTCCTCTGAAGATAAACCCTAATCTTTTCTATTCTTGTGGTAATTTTCTAATTTTGGGTTCTTTCTCCTTTGCCTGCTCATTTTTTAGTTTTATTTATAGCACCTTTTTATCAACTCTTGTCCTGTAGTGTGGGGAACTATGCCTCTGGCCTCAAGTCCTCCTTTAGTTCTCCCCTCTGCAAAACCAACCCCAAATCAACAAGTCCACCCTTCTGCAAGTGTTCATAGCCCATCGTGTCTCTTACTCACTGTATTTGCAAGCTCCTGTCATGTACATGTTCCTTCAAGTTCAGGACTACATCTTGGCAGCACAGCTGGGCCTGGTCTGCTTTATCAGTAGAGGTTCTATTGATCTTCCCCGTCCAGATGCCCAGGCTCCCCACTGTCTGGGAGAGGAAAATTCATGTGGTTGGGCCAAGGCTCCCTCTCAACCCAGCTAACCCCTAGGCTTCCTGGAAGGTGTTTTAGTGGAACTAGCCTAGATGTGTTTAGACTGCACAGGGACCAAACCTCAGTCCTGGGCTTTTTTTTTCTGCTGTAGTTGTCCTAGAAGAACTACTGTTTTGCCACAACTCTTCTTTATTTTTACCTCTCTATGTTTTCCCTGAGGAAAATATAGTCTCGTTCTTGGGGGATACCTGAAGAGCTTTGAATTTTTTAACTTGCTCTACCATCTTCCCAGAATCCTTTCCTCCAGTAAGAACTTAATGTTCATATATGTGTGTGTGTGTGTGTGTGTGTGTGTGTGTGTATTTTCTCCATGATAAGATAGTGAAACTATTTTTAAAGTGAATTATCCAAACAACTAAATTTTGGTCCCTAGTCAAGGCTTTGCTGCTTACAACAGATCAGAGCTCTCATGCTTTCTCTCTCTCTCAGGCAATTCAATTCAATTCATCAATCATTTACTAGGGACCTACTATGTGCAATTCACTGTTTTGGGTACTGAGGACATAAAAGTAAAAGTTAGTATCTGATTTCAAAGAATTTATATTCTATTTTAGTTGCACAGAAGACAAGTATGTATTTGATTATTTGAGGAATGATAGAGCACTAACAAGGGGGATTCTGATGGTTTTCTATAGGATTTGATAATCATCCAACTTGTTTTGTGGACAATCAATAGAGAAGTGGTGGAATAGAGATGTTAGATGTCTATTCAAATAATATGCAAAACCTTAGGGTTTCATAGATCAGTGAGAAATTAAACCCAGGGAAGAGATATTGTTTAGCAGATGTTCTTTTGAAAGAAGGTAACAATTTGGTAAGAAATACATACACACACACGTGTGTGTGTGTGTGTCTGTATGTATATCTTATACATGACACTTCTGTAAATTCCACTTAGATAGTAGATTTAAATATGATTAAAAAACCTGTAGCACATGTTATATAACAAGAAATTTATTAAGCATTGGGGATACAAATACAAAAATGAGACATTCTTTATCCTCAAAGATGCTAATAAAATATGGAGTTTATCTTCATTGTCAAGGGGAGATAACTTTTTTCTTTCAACCAAAGAGTATGAATTATTAAAGAAATAATAGATATACTTGTTTATGTTAAATCAAAAATTGAGAATGTAAAGTATATATAATAAAAATAAAATATTTAGAAAATATTTACAGGTATGATAAAGGCTTTGAAATCTAAAACAGAAAAGAGATAGTTAAACATTTACAAATGGAAGCTCTTGTCTTTAATGTATGAATGGTAAAAGGATACAAATAACTTTCATAAATGGAAACACAAATAATGCATTCTTGACAAAAAACCAGTTTTTTATTGACAGAAGATTTTTATTGACAAAAGAATTTATTTAAAAATGAAAAATATGGAAACTAAAATAAGTTTTGAGATACCACTTTACATTTATCAAATTGGCAAAAGTAATTAAGATGGGCACATTTTAATGCTGGTGATGCTGCAGAAAAGTAGACACACTCACTCACAATTCCTGGAAGAGCAAATGTTTAAAATCACGTTGCAAACCTAACTCATGCTTCACAATTAAAAATTATCAAAGTAATCATTCTCTTTGCTCATATAATTCAGTTACTGGAATTTTAATTTTAGAGCATTAGAAAATGTAGGTAAAATATGATCAGATATTCTAAGTTATCTGCATACCTGCGCTGGATGTATTTTTTTAATAAGTTTGCATTG
The DNA here is from genome assembly GCA_023548195.1 of Bettongia penicillata ogilbyi. Lineage (NCBI taxonomy): Eukaryota > Metazoa > Chordata > Mammalia > Diprotodontia > Potoroidae > Bettongia > Bettongia penicillata. The sequence goes on along the minus strand of JAJHZJ010000051.1, from coordinate 3,345,594 downwards.
ATGTCTTCTGTTTCGTACATTTTCATAGCTATCTTAAGTATCAAGTATCCCTCCCTAGTCCTACCGATAGAGTCATTGCATGGAACAAATAGCATTTTTTAAAGAGAATCAATCACTCAATATACATTTATTAAGTACCTCGTGTGTTCTAAGGGATGTGAGTAAAAACAAGAAGAGAAAGACCTTTCTTGCCCTCAAGGACTTTACAGGTCTAATGGAGGGGGAGGAATAACATGCAAATATCTATATATATTTACATTTCTAATTATATCTCTATGTATAGAAAAATGTGCATGCATTTATATATATATGTATGTATAGTATAAATAGTAAATACCATAGGGAAGATAGTAGTATTAAGCTTTCCACTTGGCTAAGAACATCAAGGGACTGAAGAGACATAGGGGTTGTGATAGGTGGTGGTTCCCTTTGCGGAGGACTGCCAGCTTAAAAGAAATCAGCACAACTGTTTGCTACATTGAAAAATTCCAAAAAAATCATGCAAAATATAAACCAGCTATGGACCTTTTACCTCCTCAAAGGGATGAGCGGGAAGTTTTCTCTCATTTCGAAGACTAAGTCTTAATAATTCAATATTAGTGTCAAAGGGAATTTCCAGTGTACTATCTGTGCTTTGTCTCATATGGTTAAACACATTTTTAAAAATTAGTTACTTGGATAAAGTTATAGATAGAATGTTTGAAACACTTCTTGATCTCAAGGAACTTATAGTCTGTTGGGGAGGAGGCTGCTGTTACTCAGTTGTGTCTGACCCTTCATGAACCCATTTGGCGTTTTCTTGGTAAACAAAGTGGAGTGATTAAGTTGGAATAAAATAAAGTGTACCCCTGAAATGTTGGGAGAAAATATACTTTTTTTCCCTTTCTATATCTTTGAAGTAAATATCACTTTCTAAAAGCTAAATGATTTTTATGTAGTTAAAGGGAACTAAGGTACTAATTATCGGCACCAAATAATAGAAGGCAAGGGGAACACAACTAGTAGGGGTCTAAGCTGATGACATTAGAGAAAGATATCCCAAGCTCCTAAGGGTACCCTTAGAACTCTGTTAGGAAGATGTAGCAGCCTAACTCTGGAATAGTGGTCCAGAGATACATTTTGGAGTTTTTAAAAGTTAAGACTAATATTGAAAATTAAAAGGTTAATGTCCTTTCTATCTATCTATCTATCTATCTATCTATCTATCTATCTATCTATCTATCTATCTATCTATCTATCTATCTGTCTGTCTCTCTGTCTGTCTGTCTGTCTGTCTGTCTGTCTGTCTGTCTGCCTGTCTGCCTGTTTGTCTGTCTGTCTGTCTATCTGCCTATTGATAGAATGAATCGATATTGATAGAATGAATCGAGTGCATTTACAGTTAAGGTTAGAAATAGGTTAACTTTTATCTTGAAATCATGGATATTGCTAAAAGAAAACAGCTCCATTTCCCCTCATAAAAGAAACTGAAGATTTCCTGTGTTTTAACCAACTGGAAAATACACTTTTCAGACCTTTGTTTCTTCTTACGCTGTAAAAGTCTTTAAATTTAATGTATACTAACTTATTATATAATCCTTGTTGAGTCACTGAAGATCTCTGCTTCAATTTTTCTCACTGGAATCGTTTGGAATGCTTTTTAAAAAGCATTCTCACTTTTTAGGAATAGAGTGAAATAAATAAAGGAGGTCCCAAAAATCTTTGTGCAGTTTTGAGCCTCAAAAACTTAAAACCTCATAAAGACTTTTACAAGTGTGTGTTCACGCGTGTGTGTTACACTCCTGAACTCTGTGCAAGAAATCTAATTTTAAAATATTTTAAAATAGCTCCTGCATTATTTTGTAGTTACTTCATTCCTTCAGGGTGCCCCACAACTTTGGCTAGGCAGGCTGGCCAGAAACTGTGAGCTTCTCCCCTTCTCAGTCTGATACTTTTGCCGTAGTAAACTAGGGCATCATTTGTCTCATTTCTTTCCTTATTCTTAGTGAATGAATTGTTGCCTCAGACAAACTGAGACTGAGGAAAGACAGGCTAAGGTCACCCACTGCATCCTGGGCCATTGTCAGTTCTTTTGACTTTTATCTTGCCACTGGACTCTGATAATTCTGGAGAAGAGAGAGAGGTTGATGACTTTGCATGGTTCTCCCTCACTTAAGTAAAATTCATGTGCAAGTCAAGACATTATCCTTATTGAGGTGTAAAATGAATAATTTCAATTACATTCAATTAAAAAGCTTTTATTAAAGCAAAAAAAATGTAACCAAGATCAGAAGGAAAGGAAAAAAATATGAAAAAATTATAGCTGCTTTCTCAATTAAAGCTTCCATATCAGGGAAAAATGAAAAGAACCTTCTTGTTCTAAAATATTTGAAGTAGGTCTCTATGTGGTGGTAAAGAACTGGAAACTTCAGGAAAGCCCACAATTTGAGGCTGAACAAGATGTGGCATATGATTATGATAGAACATTAGTGTGCTGTAAGAAAGGATGAAGTGGTTGATTTTAGAAAAAAATGAATACAATTAGAGGAAATAGTGAAGAGCGAAATGAGCAGAATCAAGAGAATGTTTTATACACAATAATAGCAATATTTTTTAAAAAAGAACTTTGAATGACCAAGTCATTTTGACTATTATATGTACCCAAATTAACTAAAAGGACCTATGAAGGAAGATAATATATGCATCCTGAGAAAGAACTGATAATTAGAAGTATGTATGGAACGAATTTACACAAACACTATATATGTCTCTCTCTCTCTCTCTCTCTCTGTCTATGTATGTATGTATGTATGTATGTATGTATGTATGTATGTATGTATCTATTTATCTAATGGTAGCCATCATTGGTGGGAAGAAAATGGGGAAAAAAGAAAGATAACTTCACTATATATTTAAAGGAAATAGCAAGTTGTACACAATAGATTTGTAGTTTCATGTGAAATCATCTTTTTCTCTTCTGTTATGAAAATACTTGCTTCGTTTCTTAAGTTCAGAATAAAATAAAAAAATGTTTAAGGCACTGTGCTTGGAACCAAGGACAGAAAAATGAGAGAAATAGTCCCATGTACTGAAGGGGCTTGTATTTTACTGAGAGTGTGTAATGTAGATGTGCATATATCTGTTTTTTTGATGAAGAACAGTGTTTAAACAAGAGTCAAAACTGGAAGAAAGAGAGAGTTTCTGAGAGACACAGATGAGGAGATAGTCCATTCCAAGAAGAGAGATTACTATTATTTAGTCATATCTGATTTTTCGTGATTCCATGGACCAAACTGTCCATGGAGTTTTCTTGGCAAAGGCACTGGAGTGGTTTGCCACTTCCTTGTCCAGTGGATTATGTCAAACAGCAGTTAAACAACTTACCCAGAGAAACAGAGTCAGGTACAGCTAGTAAGTACCTGAGACCAGATCTGAAATCAGGCATTTTTGACTCCTTGTGCAGTGTTCTATCCACTGAGCCATCTTATCTCGAAGAGGGAGAAAGAATACTCTATGCCAGAATGGCTAGACTCTGGAGTGTGTGAGGGGAGGCAATGCAAAATTCATCTACAAAAGTAGAATGGAGAAAGATAGTGAAAGATTTTAAAGTTCAAACTAAAGAGAATGTATTTTATACTAGAAGAACCAGGGAGACATTAGACAACTCTTGGTAAAAATCTGAGCTGCGAGGTGGTACAGTAGATGGATTGTTGGACCTGGACTCAGGAAGATTTATCTTCTGGAATTCAAATCTAACCTCAGACACTTACTAGGAAGTCACTTAACCCTCTTTGCCTCAGTTTCTTCATCTGAACTGAAGAAAGAAATGGCAAATCACTCTAGTATCTTTTCCAAGAACATCTCAAATTGAGTCAAGAGGTGTTGGATACAACTGAAATAGCTGAGCAACAACAAAGAATTCCTATCTTCTACAAGAAACCTTTCAGCTTTAATGGTAGTGCATTTCCTTTGGCATAGTCTCTGGTTTTCTTGTATATATCTTGTATTGTTTAAATGTTGTTTCCTCCATTAGATTCCTTTTTAAAAATTCAATTTTATTTCATTTTCAGTTCTAAATTTTCACCCTCCCTTCACTGTTCCAACCACTGTGAAGAAAACAGAACATTACAAATGCATAGTCACACAAAACAAGTCCCTACATTAGCCATGTCTGAAAAAAGAGATAAAGAAAAAAGTAAAAGTAAGAAAGAACAAAATATGTACTTCATTTTGCACTCTGATTCTATCCCCTCTCTCTCTGCACATCACTAGCAAAAGACTTGGCACATGGAAGATGATAAAAAATATTTATTGAATTTACTTGAAAAAAATTAATGATGCTAGTGACTGAGAGAAGAGGACGGGATGAATATAAAAGTTACCAAGGTAACAATAGATGAAAGAAACTGCTTAACATTGCAATGAAATCAATATGGAAGAGAACGAAAAAGGAAAAAGCATAAGAAAGCATGTCAAGATGAACTTCCTCTTCAATATTTTAAAACGTAGTAAAGTGGTTACCATCAAAGCTATCTGGTGTAGAGAAAAAAACAGAGAAATGGAACAATAGATTACCAGACAACCAATCACACACAAACAAGCATACACACACATATCGTTCACATATCATTTGAAAAAACACTTACCTATCTGTAATGAGACCTCAAAATACATTTTAAAAATGAAAATTACACATAAATCTTGTTGTGATTCTTATGAACATTTCAGCTCCAACATCAAAGAGCATATACCTGCTATGTGACCTCAGTCAACTCACTCAGATTCTTGGAGTTGCTCTTAATTGATAAAAATTATTAATCACAATAATTATATAAAGGTATTATACAATTGAATTATGAATTAAATATTAATTAAAATAATTACAATGCTTAGTAACAAAATTATACTAACTCTTTACTATCAAAGGGCAGATAATTCTAGACTAAATCACTTCCCTTTATGAATGAATTATTGAATTGGTACCTTAGAGGAATAAAGCTTTTAGCAAAACATTTGGCAAAAGGACACGCTATTTTTGACAAGGTGGATACATTTGGTTTGATGACTGGATCGTTAGGTTGATTCAGAAGTGTTTAAACAGTCAGACCCAAATGAAGGAAATAAGAAAATGAAATTAATAGCTGTTTGATTTGGAAGGAAGTCTCTAGTGACTCATCCCTGACAAGGGCTTTTTTAACTTTTGGAGACCTCTAGTGAGGTCTAACCCTCTATTTCCTTATACAAGCATCTCTAATTTGGAAAGTTTGAATTGTTAGGAAAATTTTTCCTATTACTAAGTCTAAATCACCTTTTTGCACCGTTTACTTATTGCTCCAAGTTCTGTCCTCTGGAACCATACAGAACAAATCTAATCCCTAATTATTGCATTATTATGCTTCAATAACTCAGAGAACGTTATGATTTCCCCCTATGTTTTCCCAGGCATCACTTCTCCCTTCCCACCTTTCCCTCCAACCCTCCCCCATATTAATGTTTCCAGTCTTTCATCCAGTTCTTCCAAAGCCCCATCCCATCCTGGGGGTACCCTCTAGCTTATTAGTATCAATTCTAAAGTGTAGAACCCAGATCTGGGCTTCGTGCTCCAGACTGGCTGTGACCAGGGTAGAATAGAGTGGGATTATGATCTTCATAGTCCCACACAATGGATGACTTTGATGAATATTTTGCCCTCTGCATCTAGGATTTCTGGATGATTTTTCTTGGTGATTTCTTATTATACTCTTCCCTCCTACCATCTTATAGTCCAATAAAGCCCCAGAGTTACCAATCATCAGAAATTAAAGTCAGGTAGTTGGTTATAATCTGAATTTGCTTTTGAGTGCTCGTGAATCACTTCCTTTAGTCTGCTGAGCTTTACAGTATTGCTTTGGCATAAAAATTGTTCCCAAGGAATAAACTGCTCTCTTTAACATAATTTGACATAATGTTAACTTGTCACAGAATGAAGAAGTGCATAGTGTTTAGTGGGGCATGTCTTTATAAGGAGAAAAGGAATCCAGGTCCTTTAGACTACCTTGGGCAAATAGTCTCTGAGGTCTCAGTTTCGTCATCTGTGAAATGAAATTTTTGAACTTGACTTGTCAGGTCCTTTTATAAATCTATGACCACATGATTTCTTCCAAGTACTTCAACTTAGAGATGAGGAAACTGAGAGTCAGAGAGGTTGTTAATTGCCTAAGGTTTCATAGGAAATATTAGAGTCAGGATTGACACCTAGATCTTTTGGATGCATATCCTGCATTCTTCCCATCAAACAACTATGAGAAGAGCATTTAGTTTTTCTTCATCCTGCTTTCTTCCTCTTAGCCATGACTCAGCAGTCAGAATACAAGTATGTGAACCTGACTGTGAATCACACTCTGATTTAAGTTTTCCCTGATGAGGCAGAGGACAATTTCAGGATGATGCCCTCGGTATATATGTCAAGATGTAGGGAAGTGACTGAATCTGACTGGGGAGTGATTAGGAGAAGGTGAATAAGGCAGTTTAAAAGACTAAATATCTCATTTATTTGGAAGAAATTTCATGCTCATCTGTGCTTTTCTTAGGGCAGCCTTCATCTCTTTGTTCCTAAGGCTGTAGATTAGGGGATTCACAAGTGGGGTACACACTGAATAAAATAATGTGATAATCTTTTGTGTTGTGGTTATATGTCCTGATGTCGGAGTGATATACATGAACAAGACAGTTCCAAAGAACAGAGAGACCACAGTCAGGTGGGATCCACAAGTGGAGAAGGCCTTCTTTCTGCCAGCTACTGAAGGGATTCGTAATACAGCTCTGAACACCAGGATATAGGATCCAAGAATGAAAGGGAAAGTGAGGAAGATGGAAAGAGAGGCAATAATAGAAATAGAAAGTTCAATTCCTCGAACATGAATGCATGTCAAAGCCATCAAGGGGCCTGGATCACAGATAAAGTGATCAATGACATTTGGGCCACAGAAAGGCAATTGAGACAACAAATAGATAGGGATGGGAAAGCAGAGGAAGCCTGTCACCCAGCAGAAGAGAACTAGCTTTACACAGAAACGACCTGTCATGATTGTGGGGTAGTGCAGAGGTTGACAAATGGCCAGGTACCTATCAAAAGCCATGAGAGAGAGTAAGGATGCCTCGCTGACACCTGTGGAAAAGAAAAAGTAGAACTGGAGGAAGCAGGCAGTGAAGGAGATGGTCTTGGTCTCAGAGAGGAAATTGGCCAACATGTTAGGAACAGTGGTGCTAACATAGCAGATTTCTAAGAAAGAGAAGTTGGCCAGCAGGATGTACATAGGAGTGTGGAGCTGGTGATCCAACCTTACTGCCCAGATGATGGACCCATTCCCCATCAGGATTAGGATATAGATCAGAGAGAAGACTGCAAAGAGGAGTATCTGCATCTCCCTGGGGCAAGGGAAACTTAGGAGGATGAATTCAGTCACTCTGTTTGCTTCTGATATGTTCAAGACTAGTAGACCTGTGGAAAAGATAGAACCCATTGTGACAGGCTGCCTTATTTCCTGTTTCTCATTTTCACCTAATTTAAATAATCTTTAATGATGTACTGGAAATTTCAGGAAAAAAATCCTAGTTCAGGATAATTTTGGTCTGGGGAGATTTTCTGGAGTTCTTAAACTGTCACTGATTAGACATTCCTTTTAGTGTCTGGGCAATGTTGTGCCAGAGAAGTAGAGCATCAAGGTTGTAAAAAAATTTGATACAGAAGAGTGAGTAAATGGGACCCAGGACTCTAGAGGGCTTACAACATGCATAAGGGTGAATAACAAAGCAAAAAGAAAGAAAAAGGAAAAAAGGTATTGGGAAAATACCAATGAAATGTGTTCCTGTCAGAGGCTAATTTACAAACCAGTGTTACTTACCAAGAGGTTGTCTTTGAGCATCTGGATGGCCTCTTGTGATGGAGTGGTTTGACCATTGTTCTGCCATGGAATCAGTTGATCCAAATAAGTGGTAGGACTTCATTATTTAGAAGCCTATATCTTACTACTTTTTCTTAGAGGTACTTTCCAAATTTCCATTTTAGATACAGGATCGATCAATTATATTATTTGGGGGAGGCTTTAAGATGTTTGATGAAAGAAGACCCACTGAATCTAAGTATTCTATATGATTTGTTTCTCCTTTTCTAATTCCTATTGTCTGCTTTTTGCCTTTATAGCAAATATAAGCCTTTTTTGGTCATATTTTATCATTGTTTATCACAAACACAGAGTGGAGAGGGAGAGGTAGAGGCAAGAGATAACCCTTAGAACACCATTTGAGGTCTTCTGTGCTTTATGTCTCTGTTTTCTCAAATCCAGGTAAGGAAGGCATAGATGTCCTCGGATCTGCATTGAGAGGCAGATGGGACCTGAGCACATAGGTAACAAGTGGCTACAGAGAAGAATAGTAAGAGATGCAGTTACTTTCTGGAGAGTCACTGAATTGTGTTCCATAAGACCAAGACCTTTTATAGAAGTCAGAATGGGCAGAATAACCCTGGGAAAGGTTGAAATTCTCTCATAAGTTCTAGAAGTTTGAGTGCTTTAATTATATTAAACTTTTTCCTCCTCTTGGGAGCTGAATAATTTTGTGGAACCAAATTCCTTCACTTTCTTGCAATTATCAGAGTACAGTATGTTTAGAGTTAGTTGGAAATGTATATTATTGCTCTTAGGATAGATGGGTGGTATGGTTTTGTAATCTGAGAAGTCCCAATCTTTTCCTTCTTTTCTCTTTCTTGTATGTCACATTTTTGTCTGGACTCTAGGGTTCTAGGTTTGAATCTTCCATTATGTATTCATGACTATGTCCTGGAAAGTGAGAATCATTATATCATAGTAGCAATGGAGTAGTTCTTATAATTATGAAGTTAGGTTTTTAATTCTTCCTGCATCCCATGGAGGTTGGATGACCCTAGGCAAACCAATTTATTGCTCTATGCCTTGGTTTCCACATCTCTGAAAAATTGAGTGTGAGGTGATATTTCCTCAAAGCGTTATTAGATTTCAATTAAATAATTTAAATTTCAAATTTTTAATATTTAACATTTAAATTAATATTTAATATTAATATCTAAATTAAATTAATACTTGATATTTAAATTTTAAAATTTAATATTTTTAATATTAAATTAATACTTGCTATCAACATTATCATTAATTAATATTATTAAATTAATATTTAATATTTAAATTTTACTTACTTAAATTAATTATTAAATTAAAACAATCAATTAAATTATTTAATATTTGAATATTAATTAATATTATTAAATTAATATTTATTATTTAAATTTTAAAATTTTTAATATTTAAATTTTAAAATTTAATATTTTTAAAATACTTAAATTTTAACATTTAATATTTTTAATATTTAAATAATTTTAATATAGCTCTTTGTACACCTAAATTTCTGTAAAAATGTGTGCTATTTTCCCTTTTGTTTGAGCTATGATATGGACCAAAATCTTTGTCAGAGCTCACCTCTGACTCTTCCTGGTTAGTTTTGTAACTATGAGTGAGAACTTATGGGGAGCTTAGGTTTTCCAAGTTCACCTGTGAAATGGGAATAATAATAGCATTAGTACATACCTCACAGGCTTGTCATGAAGCTTATATGCCATAATGTCTGTAAATGTTAATATGTGCCAAATATACAGGACTTCAAAATGTTCAAAGAACTGTGCAAACATTAGGCAGCTAGGTGGTTGCGGGGATAGAGTTCTGGGCCTAGAATCAGGAAGACCTAAGTTAAAATCTGTCATCAAATATTTGCTAGCTATATGACCCTGGGCAAATCACTTAACCTCTGTTGGTCTTAATCCATTGGAGAATGAAATGGCAAACCACTCCATTATCTTTGCCAAGAAAATCTCATGGACAACGATATGGTCCATGGGGTCACAAACAATTTCAACTCATCAACAACAGTGCAAATATTGTCTTATTTTATACTCACCACAGTCATGACATAAAGATGTGCTTATTTTCCCCACGTTAAAAATGAGGAAAGTGAGGTAGACAGAGATTAAGTGACTTATCCAGGAGCAAACAACTAGGTCTACTGTATGCAAGGCTGCAGTTGAACTCAGTTCTTCCTTAATCTAGGTCTAGGGCTTGATCTATCATGCCACTGAGATGCCTTTAAGGACTATAAAATCCCAGTTGCTAGAAGATGACATAGAAGATAGCAGGTTAGACTGAAAACCAGGAATCCCTGATTGAATTCACATCTCACCTCAGACACTATGTTCCCCTTTTCAAGGCACTTAATTTCTTTGACCCTCAGTTTTCTCCCCGGGAAATGGGTTATAATCAATCTTTGTGAAATAAAATTTGATATGAAAAGTGCTTCTGAAACCACATGTCCATTACTATTACTGTTATTATCATTATGATTCACATCCATATTATTCTCTTCTCAATAGGTTCCTTGTGAAACTTCGGAAAACTCCAGACCTTTTTTCTATGGGCCAGTCTCTGACAGTGTCACCCACTGGAGCATCATAATTGCTCTTTATTTCTCCATATTCCAATGTTAGAGATATCTATCCCCTGAAAATCCTAGTTTCACTATTCATTTTTCATATTTTTATAGATCCGTAGATTTAGAGTTAAAATGGACATTTGACATCATGTTCAACTCCATTATTTTACAGATGAGGAAACGGATGCATAAAACTTGTCTTTGGTAATCTATAGTGATTAGTAGAAATCAGATGCTGAGACCCTATTATTTAAATTGAGAAGTCTTTTCACTTAACAACATTGCCCACATCTTAAATTAATATAAATTTACGTTGCTGCTAATTATATTTTGTGTTATTTTTTCATATTTTGGTCTGAGGAAGTTCCACAAAGCCATGTGTTATATAAAATAGCACATGAGCTCCTTGAAGGGAGTGACTGTTTCATTTTTATCTCTGTATTACCCGTCCACTCTCTGTACCTGGTATGTATTAGGTGCTCAATAAATGCTTATTGAATTAAATTGTTGCCTTTTATTTGTTCTAGGTGTAAGGCTTGCCAATTGCCTTGGGCCCTTGATAGGCATAGTTTAGAGAATTAAAGTGGGGACAAGTGTCATTATATTCTGACCTGTTCCGACCATTTTGGGAGTATTGGTCACACCATTTTAGAAAAGCTATTCATAAGCTGGAAAACATCCAGAATAGTGCAATCGGGATGATGCAGGCCCTTGAGTTCATTCCATGCGAGTATCACTTCAAAAAACTAGGGAAATTGTTCCTAGGGGAAAGAATGCTGGTTGGGGGCAAATAGGAGGGATAAATAGTAGTTGTCTTTAAGAAAAGGAACCAATAATGTTTATACAGTGTAAGTGGTTTATTATAGCATGATTAAAGTCTAGTCCCTAGATATAGGTTTATTTGACTAGAGCAACTTTTAAGGTTCATGCATAACGCCCATACTACCTCCACCTCTGCCCCCTGGCATCCAATCTAATCCAAGAAGAAATTAATAAGCACCAAGTAGGTGTAAGAAACTGTGGTAACAATCAGACATGGAAAGGGAAAGATAAAACGAAACAGTCTCATGCACTGAAAGAGTGTACACTGTCTTGGGATTGTACAATAGAGATGTATAAGACATAGTCAAGTTGGTAGAGTAACAAAGTATTATTCTCTTGCTCCATCATCCTGTGTCCTTCACAAAGATCTAGAAAACTTGCAGATTGAATTTTGATCGGGAAATCCAATCAAGTCACAGAGGTCATTTTTCCAACCCACATTGGTTCTGCTGACCCTAGATATGAGTTCTGGACAGAAGTGTGCCAGAGGACAACTATACCACTGCCCAAGCAATAAAACATGACTGAAATTGGGCACTGTGTATGAGAAATCTTTTGGACAGGAAGAGATCACCAGGGATCCTTGTGAGGGCATAGAACAGATGCCTCCTCGAAGTTCTGTCACTCACTACCCACTTTGGGGGCACATATCCAAGGAGGAATGAAGAGAAGACCTGTACCTAGATGTGGAGGAAAAGAGTGTTTGCAATCATGTGTGCTAGCGGTCTACTGAATGAAGAATAAGTTCAGATACCAAGAATACATTTGTGACTGATCTTAAAAGCAGAAAAGGGTCTCAATTCTAGCCTCTAGTCCATCAGCATGGAAACTCTGAGTGGAATAACTAGGCCTGGGATCTCATAGAAAGGGGAGGACTGAGATTAAGTTTTTCTGAAATTGTAGAGACACTTAACAGGATAGCAGTGGTTTAATCCAGCAGAAGTCCACTGAAACTTCCAGTCAGGAACAAGCCAAGAGATACAAGTCTGGCAGAAGAAATTGAAAAGCTCAGACCAGGAGGGCAATAAGCACATTTGTCCTGGATCGTATCACCTTGGGAACATTGAGAACTTACAGGTCTTCATTCTGAGCTGTGAAAGAAGCCAAAGGATGGTAGAAGTCGCTCTAGACATTCCCATCAGAAATGTGCAGAGCTCAGCTCTTACATAAAGTCCAAAATCAAGAAATAGACCAGAAAAGTGAAAATAAAACCCAAACATTAAAAGAGTCACACTATAAAGAGCTATTATAATGAACAGTTATTTAGTACCTATTATATGCCAGGCATTGTACTAAATATTTCTTAAGTATAATCTCATTTGATCCTCTCAGTAGGTGGTGTTTTCATCTTCCTTTTACAGTTGTGGAAACTTAAGTAGAAGTTAAATTACTTTTCCAAGCTCCCATAGCTAGAAAGTGTCCAAAACAAGATTTGAACTCATCTCCCTGATTCTAGGCCCAACACTCTATTCACTGCAAAACCTAGTTACCTTCTATGTGACAGAGAAATTAGTGGAGAATGACTTGAAAGCATCTATAAGCAAAGCATGGGAGAAAAATTTGACTTGGGTACAAGTTCAACCAGAATTCCTCAAAGAGATAAAGCAGAAGTTCAAAAACAGAGCTCAAAATGAGTTTACAAACCAAATGAGAGTGGTCAAGGGAAAAACAGGTAAAGAAATGAGAGCTATAGAAGAAATGTATGAAAACAGAATTAGTATGTTGGAGCAGGAAGTAAAAAACTTTATCCAGAAAAACAACTTCCTTAAATTTTGAACTGATCAAACAGAAGTTCGTGATTCTATGAGACATTAAGGAACATTAAAACAAAGTTAGAAGAAATAATAGAAAACATGAGGTACCTGAAAGTAACAACATCTGACCTATAAAACAAATTAAGGATTTGAAATTTAAAAATCATTGGATTCCCAGAAAGCCATGACACCATTCCTCCTGAAAAAGTCTAGACTTATATTTCAAGAAATCATAAAATAGAACTGCCCACAACTTTTGGAATTAGAGAGAAAAGTAGAAATTCAAAAAATTCATCAGTGACCTCCTGAAAAAAATGCAAACTGAAAATTCTCAGAAATATTAGAGCAAAAATCCAGAACTCTCAAGTCAAAGAAAAATATTGTAAGAAGCCAAAAATAAAGAATTCAAGTAGTGAAGATCCATAGTTTGAATCACAGAAGATGCAGCAGACACTATTATAAAAAAGCAAAGTGTTTGTGATATATTCCAGAAGTGAAAAGATATAGGTTTACAACAAAGAACAACTTACCTATCAAAACTGAACATATGGGTGAAGAAATGGATTTTAAATGAAATTTTCATTTCCCAATGAAAAGACCAGTCCTGAGTAGAAAATGTGTTATACAAATATAAGATTCAAGAGAAGGATAAGAAGGTAAGCATGAGCAAACAACCATAAAGGATTAAACAAGAATAAATTGTTTACGTTCTGATATGGGGAAATGATATGTATACTCCCTTAGAACTCTGTCATCATGACTGGTGATAGAGAGAATCAAATTAGACAGAGAATCCGGAAGTGATTTCTTTCACTCATTTTAAAAGAAGAGTGGAAAGTAAGGGAAAGAGGAATATGCTATGAAGGGGGAAAGGAGAGGAAGAATTGGAAAATTAATGTAAATCAAGTGTATAAGTAGAAGTCTATACAACGGGGAGGATTGAATTGAGGGAGTAAGCCACACTTGAACTTCATGCTCATCTCAACTGGTCAAAGGACAGAACACACACACACACGCACATACACAAATACACTCACAGTTCAGTACACAAAGGCATTCATTTCACTTAACGAAGAAACAGGAGGAAAAGGGGCAAATGAAAGGGAAGAGTGAAAGAAACGATAGATCAAGAGAAGGATTAGTCAGAAACAAAAACTTTTAAAGAGAAGATTTGAAATGAGAAGAAGGTATTGAATGGAGATTAATACAAGATTAATGATCATAATAATGATTATGAATGAGATAAACTCGCCTTTTTCCTTTCTATTCTTATTCAGTATTCTCCAGACATTTCTGAGACTCTCATTTTCCAAAAAATCTATTCAAGTCCTTTACTTATTTTTGAATATGCGCGCATCATTTTAACCTTCAGTTCATTTTATTTCAAGTAATAGTCTATAAACAGGAGAGAATTAATTTCATTACTTAGTCATTTTTTTTAAGATAAGACATTTTTTATTTGTCCAGAAAACAACAATAGCAACTATAATAACAAAAACAAATCACAGAAAACTTTCACCTGAGCACATGGAGATCATGTCTTCTCTAGGGGGCATTTGTCTCCCAGAGACCTTTATAATATTTTCAATTTCTCTCTATTTGAGCTCCCATCCCAAATTCCACAACAGAAAATTCTCATGATTTTTAGTCATGAAACCCTCTCTCCAATAAGAGTTATTACCCCAGGAATTTATATGATTCTTCAGATTTATGGTAATAATATGGGACTGACGCTCTTCTGCAAAGGTGAAGTATTCAAGAATGTTAAAAAATCAAGCAATCTATCCTGATGAACTCCAAGTCAAGGGACCTAAACTGCACTTCATAATTATAGTACCTTCTTGATTTAAATTTCTATCTAAAGGGAAAGCACTTAGCTTTACTAGAGCGTTAACCATCTCCTCCAGATCTTCACATCACAGAATAAGTACAGGGAAAGATTCTTGTTATTTGCTATAAATTATGACGCTTTATTGCTTCCTTGCTTCCCCACTAGATTAGTAGTGGAACTTATTGATTACCTAGGATTCCCAAGTCATGTGGCTATATACAATTCTCTCCAGGGAACCAAGATTTCACATATTTGCTAACTTTTATTTCTCTCTTTAGAAATTTGTTTTTTTCTCTACTTCATTTTTAATCATTATACTCATTCACCTTAATTATATTTCCCTTTTCTGAAGTGTTTGCAAATGTAATATTTCTGATCACCTTTTTCTTTTTTTGCAGTAATGTCTCAAGTGACTTCCTTACTGAAGAATGGAATACTCTCCCTTTTGTTAGGATTATGGGCTTTGCTCTCCTAGTAGATATGTAGCTAAAATTTTTTAAATGTCTTATGCATTTTATTTTAGATATTTTGAATTTTTAATAAAACTGATAAATGAATTTGTATTAAATACAAGATATAATAATTATTCCAACTTCTCTCCCTCCATCCCTCCCTACCTATCCCCTCTGAGAAGGCAAGCAATTCATACAGACTAAATATGTGTAGTTTTGCAAAAGACTTCCATAATAATCATGTTATGTGATATGAATTATATTGCACTCTATCCTACCCTATTTCCCCCTTATTTTTTTATTCCCTCATTTAACTTTGCCCCTTCCCAAAAATGTTTATTTGTAGTTACTCCTTTCTCCCATTTACCCTCCATTCTATCATTCCTCTCACCCCACTTATCACCTTCTCCCCTACTTTCTTGTAGTGTAAGATAGATTTTCATACCAAATTTAGTGAGCATGTTATTCCCTCCTTAAACCATATATGGAGAGAACAGCTTCACCGTTCCCCTCTCCTTTTATCCCTTTTCTCCTCCACTGAACAAGATTTTTCATATCTCCTTTATGAGTCATAGCCTGCCCCATTCCATTTCTCCTCCCAGTATTTTTCTCCATTGTCCCTTAATTTTTATTTTATTTTATGTTTATTTTGTGGATATCCTCTCTTCTGATTCAACACAGCCTGTACTCTCTGTATATATGTCTGTGTGTGTATGTACAATCTTTCCACCTACCAAATACTGAGAAAAGTCTCATTATCCATATTTTCTTTCCATGTAGAAATGTAAACAGTTCAGCTTTAGAAAGTCTTTTATGATTTCTCTTTCCTGTTTACCTTTTCATGCTTCTCTTGATCCTTTTGTTTGAAAATCAAATTTTCTCTTCAGTTCTAGTATTTTTATCACGAATGTTTGAAAATCCTCTATATCATTGAATGACCATTTATTCCCTTGAAATATTATACTCAGTTTTTCTAAGCAGGGGATTCTTGGTTTTAACCCCAGTTCCTTTGACTTCTGGAATATCCTATTCCAAGCCCTTTGATCTTTTAATATTGAAGCTGCCAAATTCTGTGTTATGCTGATTGTATTTCCACAATACTTGAATTGTTTCTTTCTAGCTGCTTGCAGTATTTTCTCCTTTACCTGGGAATTCTGAAATTTGGCCACAATATACCTAGGAGTTTCTCTTTTCGGGTCTTTTTCATAAGGTGATTGGTGGATTCTTTCAATATTTATTTTGCCTTCTGGTTCTAGAATATCAGGACAATTTTCCTTTGATAATTTCATGGAAGGTAATGTCTTGGCTCTTTTTTCATCAGGGTTTTCAGGTAGTCCCATAATTTTTAAATTGTCTTTCCTGGATCTATTTTCCAGGTCAGTTGTTTCTCCAATGAGGTGTTTAACATTATCTTCTATTTTCAAACTTTTGGTTTTGTTTTTTAACTGCTTGGCTTATCTCATAGTCTTTCATTTCCCTGAACTCAATTCTCTCTTTCAAAGAACTATTTTGTTCAGTGAGCTTTTGAACCTTCTCTTCCATTTGGCTAATTCGGCTTAGATCAGATGCTCCCTACCCCCAGAGGCTTTAAGCTGAGCTTCTTGGACAATGGACCCAGGTTGCTTCCTGGCCACTGTAGCTGCCTGCAGTCTGCTGCTGTGGCCTCTGCGGTGGTCTGGGGCTACTGCTGGAGGAACCCTCTTCCCTGTTGTCCAACTGGGAAAGCCCTCCCATGTTGACCTTTGAATGTTTCTTTGTTGCTTGTGGGTTGAGGCATCTGGGACCCTGCCTTCTGAGAACTCTGCTGGAGGTCTTCAGGTTCTATTCCTCCCAGTGCTGTGTGGCCAGGGGTAGACTCTACTTCGCTCAGTGTACCATGCAATTTCCTGTTGACCTTCTAGGTTACCTTTGGTAGGAAATTTCTTTCACTCTGTTGTTCTGTGGTTTCTGCTGCTCTGGAATTTGTTGAGAGTCATTTTTCACAGATATTTTGAGGACTGTGGGGGAAGCACTACTACTCCACCATCTTGACTTCACCTCCCTAATTTTTTTTTATTAAGTGAGCACTATGCGTCAGGTACTTGCTAAACCCTGAGAACATAAACATATGTAAAAATGATTGCTCTCAAAGAGCTTACTTTCTAATAAGATATACAGCATATTTCTAGGTACCTATGTAGTAGCACGTGAAAAAATTCCAGAAAGTCCAGAAGCAGAGACAACAGAGGAGTGAGATTGGATTCTCTAGACTCTTCTTGAATACTAGTCCCAGACACAATTCAGAGGAATAACTTTTGGGTGGATGCATTTTTAGTATGAGATTACTGTTTAGTGAGTGATATCATGTGAGTAACATTTTTCTTTCTCCAAAAGTATGCTGAATAACACAATTACTTTTTTCTCTGAAATGTTAGATCTGTAAACTCTGAAATTTGGCAATTCTCAAACTTAGGGTTACCCATGAGGTCAAGTGCAAAACTCGTGCTACCCAGGTAATCTCCCTTGTCTTTATAAAAGAATTAATTCTAGGATAATTTCATGTAAGGAACTCGAAATATCACTTTTTTCCACCCACAAGAAATTGCCTATAAACTACCATTTTGGTTTTATTGGACTCGTATGTATCTGCCTCTGTCATGTTTTACAGAAAATATATCAGTGAGAGTGTTCCTCCCATCTTTCAGATTAGGAAAGTTACCTTTTCCCTTTGACAATCTCTCTTCTCAGCTCAGTTGCAAGCACAAAGAAATGTCATGTTTCCTAAAGGCAGCAGTCATTTTCAGTTCTTGGGAAAGAAGAGATTGTGACTGCACAGGCTTTCTTGCCTTTGTCCCCTAAAACCTGTCTATTTTGTTCCATGTTTGTGTGTCTTCTCTACAGTGAAGGGCAAAATGAATACAGAACAGAGAACCAAAGTGATCTGCCAGTTCCTTATCCTTGACACCAAGGAGGGATGTATCTTTGAACAAAAGTCTGTTCTTTCAGGCCCAGAAAGTCAGTTGTAATATTGGAGAAAGTCCTGGTCACTGAAAAGCCAATCAATGACTCTTTATCTTCTCAACAAAGGAGCTATTGATGTGGTTTGTGTTCATGCTCACATTTTCCATGGAGAGTTTCTCCTGAGGTGTCTCCAAACAGATATTTATAGTCTGTACAATTTCATCAGGTATATCGGGTAACTCATTCAATTGACCAAGGAATCTCCTCTAAGGAATCTTCTCTACATTATCCTTGATAAGACACTAGTAGTGAATTCAATAGATTCCAAAATGGAACCCATTCCATTTTGGGGTGGCTCTAAGTGTTGGAAAGTTTCTTCACTTTAGATATGAGTCCTAAAGGAAAACAAGAATAATTTCCCAACAATTAGAACTATAAAAAAGTGGAATGGGCTGTCCCCAACGCTGTCAAGGATGGTGTAGAGTTTATTCCTATTTTAATAGATGTTGGAGTAGATCACCTCTACAATCTCAACTCTGACAGTATGGCATCACAAACATATTTATTTTTGTATATATTATGTTCCCCAACTATTCTACAAGCTAAATGGAAGTATGGACGGTGTTTCATCTGTACTTTGTCCCTCTGTTAGTACCTTGTATACTGCTATTATTCACCATAATACATGTTTAATTATTCCTTAGTGAATTTTGTTGAAATTGAAGGAATATAGTGGTATTTATCATCAGGAAAGAATTAAAAAAGAATCAGTGATATCATTATCATTTTCAAGAAAGTCAAATATGATTTTCCTGGGAGCTAAACATCATTCTGTGTAAAAAAATGAGTCGAGCAATTGTTTGTGAACTCACAGTATCCAGTAGACCATATTCAACTTCTCCTATTAGCCCCCTTCTCCTTTCTCAGTCACTGGAAACATACATGAAGGTTTCAATTTCAATGAAGGAAATATGATGAAGAAAGACAAGATACTAGATATCACTGATGGTATATTTTCTTCTTTATTGTAGCCTTTGCTATACAGTTAGATGAGTAACTCTGTAGAATTGATTCATCAGGACCTAGGACTTAGGCAGATATTAACTGGACAATGAGTAACACCAAGGACTGAATGGCCAAAGAGAGAAAAGTGGACATCTTTTGGGAAATTGTGAAATGTTTTTAATGATTCTAAACTTCTCATGGGAACAAAGGTTCTCCTCCCTTAAAAAATCATCACTCTCCTTGGCATTCCTTGCACATGATTCTCTAACTTTTATCTTCATATGTTTGCAGTGACTGACTCTACTCCCCTTGCCCTATATTAGGAATGCTCTCAGACCTTCTTGTTTAAAACCAGAATCTCCAACTTGCTTTGAAACTCAGTTCAAAAGTTAACTTCTGCAGGAAGCATCTGTCTTCCAATCTCCTTAGCTGCTGGAGACTCCCCACTATATTTTCCATCTATATGCTCTGAATGTTTTGCATATACATATTAATTTACATACTGACTTCCCATTAGACTGTAAGTTCCTTGAGGGCAGATTCTTTGTTTTTTCTTTCTTTATAGTCCCAACATTTAGCATAGTACATAGCACCTACTATGTGCTTAAAAATGCTTATAGACTAATTGTACTACATAAGTTTGAATCATGAGATATCATAAGCTCTGAAGAATAAAAACTGAAGGTCATTTCAATTGAGATATGACCCTTTGCCAAATAAGAATTTCACAAAGAAAGTAGCATGAAATATGCTGAGTGTTGTTCAAACATAGATTGTATCACGCTCTATATGCTCCGTTGGTACTCATAAAATGCCAGGAAAACTGGAGGAAAGTCCTTAGACTGTTTAGTAGACACCCTGCAGAGAACTTGGATAAGAATCACGTAAGATGAGCTGCTAGCCCAATAAAGGGAACAATTTTGTTTAGCCTTTAATGTTATAGAGGAACAAACTTAAGCTCAAGGTGTTTTAAATGGCTTACCCAAGTTAGGAGTAAGTATCAGAGGTAGAATTTGAATTCATATCCTCTGATTCTATATATAATTCTATGTAAAATTCTATACACAATCTCAATACAATCTATCCATTGCACAAGTCTTTCCTAATAAAATAAAACAAAATGTCTCTCAAAGCACTTTAAAAAATAGCTTTGGTTCTTGACGTTTATAATTCATGGAATATGAAGAGATACAATGTTACCTGGTTTGTTGACTGTATGTCCTTTTGGCTCCATACTTTCATCTAATTTTGTCTCTGATTGTGAACCTCTCTATGAGTCTGTTTCAGTGTCGGGTTTACTTAGTTCTTGTCCATGCGTCTGATTTTCCATTTATTGAGGTATGTGCTTTTGTCTTTGACTTGCTCTATCATGAAATTAACCATAGAAGTATCATTTCAGTGTGCTGCATTATTAATTTTTTCTTGTTATCATGTTCCATTGTTAATTGCTATGCTGTTTCTGTTCACTTAACTCTGAATCAGTTCATAGAAATCTTCTGAACTTTGTCTAAAACTATTTCATTGTATTTGAAACAGTTTTGCCCCAAACATTCTCTCACATTCACTAGGGAAAACATAATATTTGATAGGTTAGACTTCTTTCTATAAATAGCAAAACTGAAGCCAAGTACAGAGAAAAGAATTCCTTGAAAGTATGAAACCAGTCAATGTATGAGTAACCTGTATCTTTTCCAAACAATCTTCTCTATTCGTCTTAAATACCCACTAAATAAATGTGATGAAAAAGGAAAGCAAGAAATATTTGGGAAACTTGGAAAAATTGGCACATTTAAGTACAGTTGATGAAGATGTAAATCAATCCACCTATTATGAAAAGCAATTTGAACTATGCCCAAAAGTTACCTATCTCCTGCCAGAGGGTGATGGATGTGGGGTGGAAACTGAAATATCTAATTTTTTTTGAAATGACCAGTGTGGGGAATTACTTTTGCTTGAATATGCTTATCTCTCTCTTGGGGAGGAGGTGGAAGGGAGAAAATTTTATTGTTTTACACACACACACACACACACACACAGACGCACGCACACATGCACACATATATAAGTCAGAGGAGAAAGAAGAAGTGGCCTTTTGGAGTCTGATGAATTCTGGACAGAGTATAGGCTCACTATGCATGATCAGGAAGTTTATCCAATGTAGACTTAGAGCCTAGATCTACTATTTCACTGGTATAGGGTACTTTTGGGTTAGGAAACTCTCTGTAGTTGCAAGTTGGCACCTTTTCTGCCACTTATAGCCACAGAGTTTCCTAGATCACTGGGAAATTAAATGACTTGCCCACATCATTATAGACAGTATGCATCAGAGACCAGGTCTTCCTAGCTTCAAGACCAACTCTTTATCCACTTTGTCACAATATCTTTACATCAACCAATTTTATGAATTACAAGTTACATGAATGAGATTCAGGCCATGTGTCAGGGAGAGCAGTGCTGTGAAAACTTGGCATGGCTTTTCCTATATAGAACTTAGCTTCAAACCAGTGTTTAGAGATAAAATACCTTACTTGTGTACACTTGATTTGACCCTTTGGAAATTTGTCAGCATTAAACATTGAGAGGAAGTAAATAAGAGAACCATTGGATTTTGGTGTGCAATACACCTTCAGTTTTTAGGTGTCCTTGATCTTAAGAAATGACATTAGGGGCAGATAGGGGGTAACAATTCAGGAACAGGTTAAGGTACAGGTAATTATCAGAGGATTACCTGGGCTGCTAGATGGTATAGTGGATAGAGTACTGGTCTTATAATCAGGGAGTCTCATCTCCCTCAGTTCAAAGCTGGCCTCAGACACTTACTAGCTGTGGGATACTGGGAAGTCACTTAGTCCTGGCTGCTTTTGTTTCCTTATTTGTAACATGACTTGGAGACAGAAATGGAAAGCCATTCCAGTGTCTTTGTTAAGAAAACCCCATAATGGGTCACAAAGTCTCACACACGACTGAAAAGCAACTAAAGAATGACAAGATATCAGAAGTCAGGGCAAGTAAGTACAGTCAGACAGATAGTTGAGAATAAAGAGACAGCAGTCAGAGTACAGTGATGTGAATGTAATTCTGACCCAGTCTGCCATGACTTAGGGTAATTAATTTTGATTTGAAAGGGAACTTAGACGTTGTTAAGGGTGATATTTATTTTTATAGACAAAGAAAATGAGGGCCAGGAGCATTAAAAGTCTTTCCAAGGGTGACATAGCTCGCGAATTTTAGAAGTATGATTTAAACTCAGGTATTTCTCATTCTAAGTCTAGTTCATTATCCAATATCCATTTAGGCACTACACCACCCTAACCAGATGTGGCAGACACTAATCTTATGGAAGACCAAATCCTGAGTTCACAGCTGTGTGTGAAGAAATGACACCTGGTTGGGGATAAGATAAGAGATCAGGCAAAAACTCTACAGAAATCAGTCAAAGATCTATCATGTCCTATGGATGGCTTTTATTCTCATCTGGACTTTTCTTAGAGCAGTTTTCATTTCCTTATTACGCAGGCTGTAGATCAGGGGATTCACCAGTGGAGTTACTACTGAGTAAAATAAAGTGAAAATTTTCTGGGAATCAGCTGCATTTCCAGAATTGGGCCTGATGTACATGACCATGAGGGTCCCATAGAACAGAGAGACAACAATTAAGTGTGAGCCACACGTGGAGAATGCCTTCTTCTGGCCAGCTGCTGAAGGAACTTTCATGACAGCTCTGAATACTAGGGTATAAGATCCAAGGATGAAAGGGAAGGTGACAAAGATGAGGAGACAATTGAGGACAGAATAGAAAAGTTCCATCCCTTGGGTCGGGGCACAAGACAGAGCCAGCAAGGGTCCTGCGTCGCAGAGAAAGTGATCAATAATATTTGGACCGCAGAAAGGTAATTGAGTCATGAAACAAATAGGGACTGGAAAGTAGAGGAAGCCACTCACCCAACAGAGGAATACTAGTTTGATGCAAAAATGTCCTGTCATGATTGTGGGGTAGTGTAGTGGCTGACAAATGGCTAGGTACCTATCAAAAGCCATGAGGGATAGGAAGAAAGTCTCAGTGGCACCTGTGGAAAAGAACAAGTAGAACTGCAGAAAACAGGCAGGGAAGGAGATAGTTTTGGTTTCAGAGAGAAAATTGGCCAACATGTTAGGAACTGTGGTGTTAATGTAGCAGATTTCCAAGAAGGAGAAGTTGGCCAGCAGGAGGTACATGGGACTGTGGAGGCGGTGATCTAAACTCACTGCACAAATAATGGACCCATTCCCCATCAGGATCAGGACATAGGTCAGAAAGAACACCCCAAAGAGGAGCATCTGTATCTCCCTGGGGCAGGGAAAACTCAGGAGGATGAACTCAGTCACTCTGTTTCCTCCTGATATGTTCATGGCTCCTGATCCTATAGAAAAGACAAAAATGACCATGACATAGACTACCTTATTCCTTGTTTCTCCTGGATTCCCCAATGTAGAAAATTTTTTATTAAGGTGTCTCTTTTCTAAAAGTATTATGTCTATGGTTTCAATGTAATAACTTTGACAAACACTTCTTGTGGGAGTATTTTTCAATTTTTCATATATACAAACTAATTATTATAGGGAACAGAAATATTACATTCCCATAGTTCAGTTTCTATTTCCCATTCCAGTCAAATTTCATGCTGATGCTACCATCAAAGTAGATTATTGTACTTTATCACTCAATAATTGCTATGAAGTATTCCGCTTCGTTCCTCAATTCTATATGACCACCTCCAGTTGAAATCACCTTCCATTTTTTCTTTTTGTCAGTTTGCATTATAAAATTGACATCAATAGCCAAAAATGTAACAAACAAATTCCAAACTGAAACATCCCGTTTTTAATAGGGAAGAGTACAGTATTATTCAAAGATATATTTCACTGAAAATGTTTGCAAAGTGTTTTACGTACTTTATCATATTTTTAGTGAAATATATGTAACCACCATATGATTTTTTTCAGGGTCACAAAGCAAATAAGTGAATGATGCAAGATTTGAACCCAGGCCTCACTGACTTCACGTCTCACTCAATATCCACTGTGCCATGATGTATCTTTAATAATAACAGATATTTTTGCTGTTGATCCTATATAATATCACATTTTTTTCTCTGTGCCTTTGCAGTGGCTGCCCCCTATGTTTGAAATATAATTCTTTCTCATGTTCATCTTACATAATTTCTAGATTCCTTCAAAGATCAGCTGAAATACTGTCTCCTACCTGAGCTCTCTCCTGATCCCCATGATTTCCTAGAGCCTTCCTCCCCCAAATTACATGCCCTTTTTAGCGTAATTTTACACGTGCATGTTGTCTGATATAAGCTTCTAGGATTCAGACCCTTTTATTTTGTCTTTTCATTCAAGGTGACTAGAACAGTCTTTGGCACCTAGTAGGCATTTACTATATACTTGTTGACTGACTGACAATAAATAAAGAAACATGAATAGCCCATAGAGTGCTGGACTTTTCAGAAAGAAATGAATCCTAAGAACACATCTGATAGTTCTAACTGAATGAATTTGGGGAAACTGTTCAAATTTTGTGTTCCATATTCCAGGCATCAACCCCTTGGCTTCTTAAGATAGTCTCTAGTGCTTTGGAAGCCATCCTTACATCAAGCTCTACCAGATAATCACAATTTTTTTCAGGTGACCCTGACAAAACTGCCACTTACTCTCAGCAGCCAGGTCATACCTCCCCTCTTTTTGTCTACTATGAGTGAGATCTCACTGGGCCTCAGACACAAAATTATATATTGGCATAACTTTGGACCTCTACTTAATCATTCTAATCCCATTCTTACCTCAAAAAAACCTTTTTTCCAGATAATATGTTCAGCAAAGTGCCTGGAACATAATATTTAATAAAATATTGCCTTGTCTTGGCATTCTCCCTTGACTCATTTGTCATTGATTAGCATGTTCCCGTACCTGCTCTCTCCATTCCAGTGATTCTTATTCTCCATGTGCCGAAGTATATGATCTCTTTCTCCATTCCTTGATGGCTCCCTTTCTTTCATTTCTCTTAATCACATCTTTTCCCCTATAATGTCCAACTCTAGATCCACTGATCCTTTCCACTCTGCTCTATGGAATACTTATTCCGTGGTTAAAAAAATTTGTTTTCTTTCTAAACCTTTTCGTCTCTCAATCTTTCAATTTCTGAAACTGGTTGAGATGTGGTTCCCCCATGATGACATGATATCCCTCACCACCCTTTCCAAATCCAGTTGTACTTTCAGTTATACCCTATCACACAGTCCTCCATTCATTAGTCATGTTATTGCAGTTGGAATACTCCTTGCTCTACTTCCAGTGATAGGATTTTGAATTCTCTCACTGATATTTACAAGTTGAATAGGTATGGATAAGTCACTCAACCATTCTGATATTTGTTTCTCAGCTGCAGAATGAGGATATGTCTATAGTTCCTATAGTATCAGAATACTGTCTGGGCCAAAGAAGATAATATTTGTAATGGATTTAGTAAACCTTAAAGTGATATACAAATTTCAGGTTTTACTTTTTAAACTACATTGAAACAATACTTTAATGCTTTTCTTAATTCACTCATTTAAAAGATTGGATGGTAATACCTGGTAAACTATCTTATAAAGTTGTCATGTGACTCAAATGAAGTAATATGTTTAATGTACTTCTAAACCTTTAACACTATGCAGAGTCAAATATTATCATCTAACTGCAAGTTTATTAGCAATATCATTATTAAATCATTAATGTATTAATAATGATAAAGTAATTGCTATGAAAGATATGGTGGTTGAACACATTCTAATATAGCCTAAGACATATCATCCTCTCAGATTCATAGCTCTAGGGGAAATGAAATACATGAAGAAATGATCAATAACACTATTCATTATAACCATTCCTAACTTACCAATGGCATATATTTATAAAGTCTTAAAGTCCTTTTAAATGGCATTTTTTTGGTACCAGGAATATAGGCCAGCCCACAAAAACCTATTAAACCCATAATTCTACTTAAAGTATTGTGTGGTACTATATGCAAACCAAAACTATCTGTAATCACTTATAGTTCTTTTCAAATGTGCTTGAAATTCCTATGATGCCAGAGACAACTAAATCTATACTTGCTGAAGTGGGTTCTAAAATTCCAACTTCCTTAACTTACATTATCTGTCTGGATATGGGAATGTGGCCTTTCTCAACTATATGGTCCACATGGAATGTGGAAAGGACAATAATATGTTCCAGTGGGAGTGCCTCCCTTATTTTTACCCCTTTAGATTGTATAGAAAATAGAAAGTTGTTATGAATACCAATGATGATGGATCTTTCTCCACAATCACCAAAGTGAGAT
This sequence comes from Bettongia penicillata ogilbyi, assembly GCA_023548195.1. Classification (NCBI taxonomy): domain Eukaryota; kingdom Metazoa; phylum Chordata; class Mammalia; order Diprotodontia; family Potoroidae; genus Bettongia; species Bettongia penicillata. Next base: position 3,318,954 of record JAJHZJ010000051.1, on the reverse strand, counting down.
TCGTTTATGTTTCAGAGGAAACTAGATTCTCCCTACTCTGAGCACTACATCATAGGAGGAGGAATAGGGGCTCTCTGCTGTGAGGTATAATGAAATTGAACTTGGTCAGGGCTGTTAGCAAATAGATCAGCTCTTGAGTCAAGGGAGTCAATGTCACTGCTTGGGATTGAGGATGGATGATGGAGGAGCAGACATGGATGTTAACACTTTTTTTTCCTTTTCCACCCCTGGGCAATCCAGTTTTACCTACATCTTAGATTGGTCACTAAATACTGAATTGGTCCTGACATGTAGGAAGGGATTTAGATGTAATGGAAATGGCAGTTTGCAAGTTGGTCGAAAGGAGACTGTGGAAGGAATCCCAAGTATAACAGGCTTATATTTGCAAGGTGTATCTAAGTGAAGTGCAGGTACACTAACGGCTACCTGAATGTAATAAATGACAAGTGAACAGTAGAGACTAAAGGGTATGAAATTTCAGGGCAGAGATAGATTACCAGCATTTGGGATGATTTAGAAAAAAGCAATTAAAATATTTCATGGAAATGATCTGCACTTTAGTATATTCAGGAGAGTCAGTAAGTGAGCCAAAAGTGACGTGAGTGAATGAATGATAGCTATTATCTTGTGACTTTAGTCACTGGAAACAGTCAGCATCTTGACTTCCCCAGTCACTTTTCAGTATTTTATGTAAGAATTCCCACTAAACTGTTAAATATAGCTTGCATTTATCTAGTGTTTTCTCCTCTACAATTATTTTCCTCATCACAACTCTGTGAGACAGCCAATGCTTATTATAATTTGAAATAATAAAATATATAATAAAGTCAATGCTTACATAATTATATATCAGAGAAGAAACAGGCGCTCATACAAAAACTTGCTGAAATGGTCAAGACATATCAGAGTTGTGAATCAAAACTATGTTCCCTGATCTCAATTAATCAAGAAGCATTTATTGAGTGCCTACTATTCGCCAAACACTATGGTAAATTCTAGAGGTAGAAATTAAAAAAGACAGTCCCTCATCTCAAGGAGCTTATGATGTCAATAGGGGAGATAAGATGTACATTAAAAAACATAGACAAAGTAGAAACTTGATGATTTGATGATGAGGTGGAAATTGGGTAAGACAAAGCACAAATAGCTAGGGAAGAATGGCTTGGCCTTGAAGGAAACTCGGGATTATTAGAAGGAAGACAAGGCTAGAATGAACTCCAGGTGTGGGGGTTAATTAGGGGAAGGTCACTTAAAGAGGAAGTAAATTGCCATGTATGACGAATAAATAGAAAAGTAGTTTGTACAGAGAATGTGAAAGGGATATAATGTACAGTAAATCTCTAATGGGAGGTTAAGGTAAGATTATGAAAGGCTTTAAATGCCAGAGTTTATTTTGTACAAGAGGAATTGAATTTATTTATTATTATAAAATAGAATTTATTATAAACTAGATCATAACAAAATTATAAACTATACAAACTAGAATTTATCCGTTGTTATAGGAGAGATATAATCAGACTTGTGCTTTAGGAAAATCACTTTGGCATATGAGTGAAGGATGGATTGGAGTGGGGAGATACTAAAGTTAGGAACACTATTTAAATGGTGATTTCAATAGTCCCAATGAGAGAGGATAACGTGCTGACAGAGAGTGGTGCCTGCATGAATGGAGACAGGAGGACAGATGAGAGGGATGTTGTGAGATAGAAATGTTAGGAGTTATATAAGTGAGAGTGAGGGAATTGAAGATTACATTCAAATTGTAAGATTGGTTAACAGGAAAGAAAGAACAAAGTGTTGCTCTCAACAGAAATTAGGAAGGTTAGAGTGTTAATTTGGGCTGTGATTACTAATGAGTTATGTTTTGGATATGTTGAATTTTAGGTATCTCCAGGAAATATGGTTTGAAATGTCCCAGAGGCAGTGGGTGATGCAGAGCATAAAATATAGACTCCTCTGGCATTTTAAATATTTCACAAACTGGACCCATCTATGTTTTCTAACCCCTTCCCCCATAACTCTCAATTCATATACATTATTCTATTGTGCCATCCATTAGTGCTGGGAAATTCTGACAACTAGGATTGGTTCTGGATATATTTGAAACTTAGGAGGGCATATAAGTCTTCTTGAATCCCACTAATTACTAGGTTACTTTTAAATTTTATAGACACTTTTAACCCAGACCTCTACAATAGGCTGTAGGTATCTTGAGGGTTGATATAGAGAGGCTGGGGCAGTTACCTATAGCAGTGGATAGAGTGCCATACCTGGATTCAGGACAACTCATCTTCCTGAATTCAAATACTACCTCAGACACTGACTGGCTGTGTGACCCTGAACAAGTCACTTATCTCTGTTTGCCTCAGTTTCTTCCTTGTAAAATGAGCTTGAGAAGGAAATTGCAAACCACACCGGTACCATGCCAAGAAAACCCCCAATAGGGTCATGAAGAATCAGACAAAGGTGAAATGACTGAAAAAGTGATGCAAATGGGGCTCAGGGCTCCTGAAAGAAAAGAAAAATCAGAGAGAAAAATGAAGAGAGATAGAGAATAAAATTGTAAACAAGGCAGATAGTGGTAATGTATTGATATAATAGACAGAGAACTAGTCTTGGAACCAAGAACATCTGGGTTTGAGTTCCATTTACTGACTATGCTACCCTAAGGAGGTTTTCATTTTCACTTTTTAGTACCCCTTCTGAAGTTAAAAACAGGTAGAGGGAGTTTTCTTAACAGGATTTCCCCATAGTGATAAAATTACCTATATGAGCCAAGACCTCCACTCTCTCCCTCCATATAAGTGATACTAAATATTCAGAAAACTGTCTAGTTGGCTTTTATTTTGAAGGAGGTGGGACTCACCAAGTTATATACAGTCTTTGCTGATTTGGATACTGTTCTTATTTTGTGATTTGTCCACTGTTCAACCATGGAGTTATTTTCTTGTGAGAAGTAGCCTACCTGATAATTTCTTAGAATTTCATTCCTTATAACGACTTTCTTAAGTCTTTCTCCGAGACCACATCTTCATCATCTGCTTCCTAAGTAAGGGTCCATTTCTTCTCCTTTTAGCAATCTATGAGTAAGCACAACTTAGAGGATCTTGTTATCTTAAGTTACTCACTCCTTCCTTCTAATTCTCATAAACCTGTTAACTTTGCTATATATGGTTAGTTTCTTTGGCATCACCAAAGAGTAAGTCACTGCTCACACATTTTTCCCTCACTTCCACAGGGAGAAGGATTCAGAAAGAAGAGATGAAAGCAGGACCCACACTTTCACATGCTCCTTATGTGTTTTGACAGCATCTCTTACATTTGGAAAAGGCAACCCTCCTGGCTCCCAGGGGTGTGGATTGAGAAATTCATTGAATGTGAAAGCATATGATGTCTTGAGGATCCAGTAGCAGGAGGCATAGAGATCACCTGGAGTCAGTGGAGTGTTTACCACAAGACTAAAACTTAAGACATATATATCTGGAAGAGTCATGGGAAAGAACTTGACTTTCTCACTTCATGTAAAAGTTAGAAAATGTAAATCATATTCAGTTATTTCCTTTCTTCAGGAGCTGAGTGACTTTTGGGACTGGAGTCTTGAATGTTTAGTGCAAATATTCTCAAACTTTTGTTGGTTAAAAGAACTTTGCAAAAGTCACTCTTCATAAGGAAGATAGGAAGAGTTTTACTAGGAATTTCTGTATCTGTATCACAAGTAGCATGCAAATTATACCCTCATTGGAGGGTACAAAATGTTTCTATCAGCACTTTTTTTTGTAATAAAGGAGTAGAAACAAAACAGGTGCCCATGACTTAGGGAATGATTGAAGAGATGACATTATAGCAATGTAATGGAATATAATTGCTCTGTAAGGAACAATGAAAGGGACAAACTCACACCCATCAGGGAAGATGTATATGAACTGACTTGAATGATGTGAGTAAAACCTTTAAAACAATTTACATGGTAATATACAGAGTTACAATTTTGAGAGACTCATTCATTCTGATCAATACAATGGCCAATCATGTTGTCCAAAGGATTAAAAATGAAATGTACTGCTTAGCTCTTATCAGAGAGGTAAAGGTCTAGATATGTAGAATAAGACATCTATTTCGGGATATTGGCCAATATATAAATTTGGTTTGCTTGACTGTATTCATTTGATACAAGGAATATTTTTACATTTTGGTGGTAAGGGAAGCAACTGGGCAGTGATAGTGATACTAAACAAAGAAAAAAAAGGAAAAGAGAAAAGTGAGAATGAACCAATTAAAAATACATAAAAACAGAAGGAAGTTGAGAAGAGAACCTAGACAAGCAGAACAATGTTGGTTTAATCTACAACTTTAAAAAACTATATGTAATAGAGACTCATGGTTTCATGGATAATGCTATTTTTCTTTTTTTGTAAATAGAAGTACTCATGTTTCTTAATATTTATTAAGTTTTTTTACGAAGAAATTTTAATAGTATTTTATTTTTTCCAATTACATATAAAGACAACTTTTAACGCTCAACTTTTACTTTTTTTAAAAAAATTAACTTATTTGTTTTCAGTTTTCAACAATCATTTCCATATGTTTTAAATTTCCTCCTGCCACTTCTCCCTTCTTTCTCCCTCTTTCCCCATGATGGCATGCAATCTTACATGTGTTCTACACATACATTCTTATAAAACACATTTTTACGTTAGTCATGATGCATGGAAGAATTAAAATGAATGAGAGAAATCATGAGAAAAACCAATCCAAAACAAGCCAAAGCAAAACAGAAGAGAAAATGGTATGCTTCATTATGCATTCTGACTCTATAGTTCTTTCTTTGGATATGGATGGCATTTTGCATCAAAATCCTTTGGAAATGTTTTAGGTCCTTGCCTTGCTGTGAAGAGCTAAGTCTACCCAAAACAGTCCTTGCATACTATGGCTATTACTGGGTACAATGTTCTCCTGGTTCCGCTCATTTCACTCAGCTTCACTTCACATAAGTCTTTCCAGGTATGTCTGTAGTCCCCCTGTTTGTCACTTCTTATAGCACAATAGTATTCCATCATATTCATATATGACAACTTGTTCAGCCATTCCCCAATTGATGGCATCTCCTCAATTTCCACCACAAGAAGAGTTGCTATAAATATTTTTGGACATGTGGGACTTTTTCCTATTTTTATGATCTCTTAGGGATACAGCCCTAAAAGGAAAATTGCTAGGTCAACAGGTATGCACATTTTTATAGCCCTTTTGGCATAGTTCCAAACTGCTCTCCAGAATGGTTGAATGAGTTCACAGCTCCACCTGCTATGAATTAATATTGCAACTCTCCCACATCTTCTCCAACATTTATCATCTTCTTGTTTTGTCATGTTAGCCAATCTGATAGGTGTTTTGTGGTACCTCAGAGTTGTTTTGATTCGCACCTCTCTAATCAACAGTGATTTAGAGCATTTTTAAATGTGACTAGGATGGCTTTAATTTCTTCCTCTGAAAACTGCCTGTTGAGATCCTTTGGCCATTTTTCAATTGGGGAATGACTTGTATTCTTGTAAATTGAACTCTCTATATTTTAGAAATGTGGCCTTTATCACAGACATTAGATGTAAAAATTCTTTCCCAGTTTTCTGCTTCCCTCCTTATCTTGGTTGCATTGGCTTTGTTTCTGCAAAACTTTTCAACTTAATGTAATCAAAATTATCTATTGTACATTTCATAATATTCTCTATCACTTCTTTGGTCATAAATTTAGCCATTCTTCAAATATGACAATAAATTATTCCTTGCTCCCCTAATTTATTTATAGTATTAGCCTTTATACCTAGACTGCATACCCATTTGAACTTTATTCTGGTGTATGGTGTCAGGCATTGGTCTATGCTCAGTTTCTGTCACACTATTATCCAATATTTTCAGTTTTTATCAAATAGTGAGTTCTTATCCCAGAAACTTGGTTCCTTGGATTTATCAAACAGTAGACTGCTATAATCATTGCCTACTGTGTCTTATGTCCCTAATCCATTCCATTGATATGCCCCTCTATTTCTTAGCCAGTACCAAGTGGTTTTGAGGATTGCTCCTTTATAATACAACTTGAGATCTGGCATGGCTAGGCCCATCTTCTCTAGCATTTCTTTTCATTAACTCCCTTGGTATTCTAGACCTTTTACTCTTCTAAGTGAATTTTGATATTATCTTTTCAAGCTCTAGAAAATAATTTTCTGGTAGTTTGATTTGTGTGGCACTGAATAAGTAAATTAATTTTGATGGTCTTTTTGTTTTTATTATATTTGCTTTGTCTCCGATAGAGTAACTGGTGTTTTTCCAATAATTTAGATCTTACTTTATTTGTGTGAAAAGTGTGTTGTAATTATGTTCATATAGTCTCTGGGTTTGTTTTGGCTGATATACTCCCAAATATTTAATAATGTCTATATTAAATTTAAATAGGATTTCTCTTTCTGTCTCTTGCTGTTGTACTTTGTGAATATTATATAGAAATTCAGATGATTGATGTGGGTGTATTTTGTAACCTACAACTTTGCCAAAATTGTTCATTATTTCAAGTAGTTTTTTTATTTGATTCTCTAGGGTTCTCTAAGTATCATCATATTATCTGCAAACAGTGATAACTTAGTTTCTTCTTTGCGTATTCTGTCAATTTCCTTCTCGTATTTCTACAGTTAACTTTTCTATTTCCATATTGAGTAACAGTGGTGATAATGGACATTGTTGCTTCACCCCTGATCTTCTTGGAAATGCGTCTAGTTTATCCCCATTATGTATAACACTTGTTGATGGTTTTAGGTAGATACTACTTATTATTTTACAGAAGGCTTCATTTATTCCTATGGCTTCCAGTGTTTTCAGTAGGAATGGGTGTATTTTGTCAAAGGCTTTTTTCTGCAGCTCTTGAGAAAATCATAATCTTTCTGTTAGTTTTGTGGTTGATATATATGATCAATAATGCTAATAGTTTTCCTGATATTAAACCATCTCTGCATTCCTGGTTTAAATCCTACCTCATCATAGCATATTATTCTCATGATAATGTGCTGTAATCTTTTTGCTAATATCTTATTTAAAATTTTTGCATCCATACTTATTAGGAAAATTGGTCTGTAGTTTTCTTTCTCTGTTTGGCTCTCCCTGGTTTAGGTATCAGCATCATATTTGTATCATAACAAGAATTTGGTAGAACTCCTTCTTTGCCAATTATTCCAAATGACCTATATAGTAATGGAATTAACTGTTCTTTAAATGTTTGATAGAATTCACTTGTAAATGTGTCTGGCCCTGGAGATTTTTTCCTAGGGAGTTCTTTGATGGCTTGTTCAATTTATTTTTTCTGAGATGGGGTTGTTTAAGTAAAGCTCAAACAATACTCAACTCCCTCCCCTATTTCCCTCTACTGTAATATGTTGTTTTTGCCTCTTTCTGAGGTATAATTTACTTTTTTCTGCCTCCCCTTTTCTAGTCTCCCATTACAATTCCTTCACACTCTTTAATTATGTTTTTTGTCATCACATCACTTAATTTGTACCCACTCCTTCCATTTATCTATATCCCTTTCAAATGTAATAAATATCCAATTCTCAAGATCATCAGATATCACCTATCAGATTGTCTAACATGACAAAACAGGAAGATGATAAATGTTGGAGAAAATGTGATAGAGTTGGAACACCAATTCATTGTTGGTGGAGGTGTGAGCTGATACAACCATTCTAGAGAGCAATTAGAAACTGTTCCCAAAGGGCTACAAAAATGTACATATCATTTGACCCAGCAATATTGCTTCTAGGATTGTATCCTAAAGAGGTTATACAAATGGAAAAGTGTCCCACATGAAAAAAAAATTATAGCTTCTTTCTTTGTGATGATCAAAATATGGAAATCGCGGGGATGCCCATCAAATGGATAATGGCAGAACAAGTTGTGATAAATGAATATAATGGAATGGACTATTAGAAATGATCAACAGGATGATTTCAGAGAGGCCTGGAAGGATTTCTATGAACTGACACTGAGTGAAAGGAGTAGAACCCAGAGAATTTTGTACACAGCAACAACCACATTGTGTGAGGAATTTTTCTGGTAGACTTAGTCCTTCATTTTATCAATTGTATTTTTTAAATCATCCATCAATTTTTCTTCTGTCTCTCTAATTTGGCTTTCAAAATCCTTCTTGACTCTTCCAAGAACAGTTTTTGGGCTTGAGACCAGTTCACGTTCCTTTTTGACGTTTCGTATTTTGGTGTATTGTCAGTGCTATCCTCTTCCGAAGTGATATTTTTGGTCTTTTCTGTCTCTATAGTAAGATTCTATGGTTTTGATTTTCTGATTTTCTTCTTGCTCATGGTGATGGCCTTTCTTCTGACTCTTAAAGTGGATGTCTGCTTCTGAGACACAGAGGGGTCTATTCCACATTTCTTGTGCTGAGAACTTGAGGTCTGATTACTAACTCTGGGTGTTGTGGCTTCTGTTTTTATTTCAGTTAGAAGCTGTATAACAGTGCAAGTTACCTGGTGCTGAGCTGGCTGGTGTGTGCCAAGGACGAGGGCAGGTGAAGTCTCTCTGAGTTTCCCAGGTTACACTGAAACTCCGGGTGTAAGGTGTGGGGGAGGGGTGGTCTAGCCATAAGAGATCTCCTCCCCTAGGTTTAAGCTAAAGCATAGGCAGGTTCAGTGGCTGGTGAACCTCCATCTCCTCTGGTGTTTGCTCAGTTCCCCTGACAGCGCTAAGGCAGGCATGTGGGCCTGGCGTTGGTGCTTACATATTCCAACCCACTGGGACTCACGATCTCCTCCTGGTCTGCTGAGGTGTGACTTGCTGGGACACCTCCTATATTGCACTGGTCCCTTTCAGCCACAGCAAGAGGTACTTTTCTTGTCAATCTCTCTAGCCCCCCCCAAGCTGAGAGACTACAGTGCCCCTTCTGCTGATTCCGCTATTCCAGGATTTTTCCTGGGGAAATATTCTCTGGATTTTTCAAGGTCAACAAGGGGAGAATGAGAGTACTTACAGTTTAATCCACCATCTTGGCTCCTTAGAGTTCAAGTAGGTGACTTTCAAACATATAATCTATAGGTTGATAGCCTTAAGACTGACTTCTGCTGTTACCGGGAAACCTGCATTTCTCTTACTCAGTTCTACTGTAGTCCCATCCTATGCTGATAAGTTTGAGAATTCTTTAACATTTACTTTTAAATAAAATTTTGAGTTCCAAATTTATCTCTTCTTCCCTCCTCCCTAAGATGGCAACCAATTTGGTATAGATTGCATATGTGCAGTCTTGTGAAAACCTATTTCCATATTTACTACTGATAATCATTCTAAAGCTAAGGGGGTCCAGAAGAACCCTTGGGCAGAGGCCGTTGGTGTCCCATCTTCCGAGTGCAGTAGGTTTAAAGTTTTGGGAAAGAAAAAGACAGCACAGGTTAAGAAAGGAAAGGAAAGGAAAGGAAAAGAACGGAAAGGAAAGGAAAGGAAAGGAAAGGAAAGGAAAGGAAAGGAAAGGAAAGGAAAGGAAAGGAAAGGAAAGGAAAGGAAAGGAAAGGAAAGGAAAGGAAAGGAAAGGAAAGGGAACTACCCAGTAAAACCCAAGTGAACTGGGCATCTTTTGGTCATCCAAATTTATCTTCTTTGAAGAGAAGGAAGGGAGGTGGATGCAGACAGAAGAGGAGGAGCTGAGTTACCCGGCTAGTTGGGTCCCCATTCAGTAAGCTGCGTGTACTCACAGGATTGTGTTAGTCCTTAGTTGCTGAAGAAGATCACGCCATCAGAGAAATGATGACATGACTTACAGTTGACTTTGTTTGAGTGAAGGAGTGCTGTGCAGGTCACCAGCCTCACTTATATTCCAGAACCATCTGAATTGAGTGACCATATATTCATTAGGATGATGTCTTTCCTTTCCTTCCCTTCCCTTCCCTTCCCTTCCCTTCCCTTCCCTTCCCTTCCCTTCCCTTCCCTTCCCTTCCCTTCCCCTTTTCCAAAATCCTAAACCTACTTCACTCTGAAGCTGGGATGCCAATGGGCCCTTGTGCTAGGGCTCTTCTGGACTTTCCTTGCTTTAGAGTGATTTTCAATAGTAACGGTGATGTGGTGAAGAAGAAAGAGAGGGGCAGGGAAGGGAAGATAGACCAACTCTGTTTATTGATCTGAGGGTCAGGGTATATATCAGAAACTACAAGTGTATGTGACATTCTGCATGGCATTCTGCTCATCTCCTGTCCTAGTGATTTGGGCAGTCTTATTGTCTTAAAGACCATTAGCCTAGTGGGATATTTTACATATCCCTTGTTTTCTGTAGTTCTCTCCTTTGTCTCACGGAGACAGCAACATGGGGGGTGGGGCATGGAGAGGCTTTCAGGATGATAATGAGCACAGTCTCAAAGAAAAGTTTCTCTGAAGGTCTATCCTGAACTTGTCAACCACATTCCATCTGGCCCTCAACACTATACGTAGTTCCTTCAAAGGCCATTTTAACTTATTTAAATAGATGTCTCTTAAATTTTGCCTTTTGTCACTGTAATTTAAATTTTAAGTTTGTCTCCATCTAGCAATTCCTTCTCCCCTTTGTCACTTTCTTTCCCTTAATAGTTTCTGGTCATTTTACATCATTTTCTCAAGATGTTATACCATTTTTCAATATGGAAAGCACAATCACACGTTTTAACCATACTTTTTATGAAAATGAGTGCTCAATGTCTTCTTTAGCATCAGAAACATAATAGACTATTGTTGTCAGGAGACCTTGAGATGCAAAGTGGTCTATTGAATAAACCTTGCTTTAAGGTCAGGAAGACCTGGGTTCAGGTCCCTCTTCTGAGATATTCTTTCATTATATATTATTTATTATATACTTTGTGATCTTGGGCAAGTCATACTATAGTTAGAAAAGTGATAAGATTCTATGGTCATTGAAGTTTTAGTAACTAGACATGCAAAGAAATAAATTTTTCTTTCACTTGAAGACAACGTTAAAGACCTAGGTAACCCCTCAAAGGTCTCATATTAAGATTCTAATTCTCTTTTCCCCAGGGAAAAGTCCCCAGGACTTTCCTCAGGGCTTCCTTCATTTCCCTGTTCCTAAGGCTGTAGATCATAGGGTTTAAGAATGGAGTGACAACAGAATAAAAGAGAGTCACAATCTTCTGGGTCCCAGAATCATGCCCTGAATTTGGCTTTACATACATCACCATCACAGATCCATAGAACAATGACACCACACCTAAATGGGAGCCACAAGTGGAGAAGGTTTTTCTCCGACCTGCTGTGGAAGGGACTCTCAACACAGCTTTCAGAACAAGGGCGTAACTTCCCATGATGAATCCAAAAGGGGCAAAGAGGCTCAAAGAACTCAAGGTGGAACAAGTGAGCTCCATCATAGGGACTCGGGAACATGTGAGAGCTAACAGTGGCCGAAGGTCACAGAGAAAGTGGTCAATAACCTTAGGATCACAGAAGGCCATCTGAGAAATGATAATGATGGGGACCAGGTACCAGAGGAAGCCAAGGGCCCAGCAGATGATTATCAAGCTGGTGCAGAGATGTCCTGTCATGATGGTTGGATAATGTAGAGGCCGGCAGATGGCTAGGTATCTGTCAAATGCCATAATTGCTAGAAAAAAACATTCTGTGATACCCAATGAGAAGAAGAAGTAGAACTGGAGGAAGCAACCTGAGAAGGAGATGACCTTGGTCTCAGAGAGGAAGTTGACCAACATATTAGGGATGATTGTAGTGACATACCAAATCTCTAAGAAGGAGAAGTTGGCCAGGAGTATATACATTGGTGTTTGGAGTTTCTGATCCCAGACCACTGCACAGATGATGGCTCCATTTCCAAAGAGAGTTAGAATGTAGATGATCAATAACAGTGAAAAGAAGAGGATCTGGTTCTCTCTATGACAGGGGAAGCCAAGGAGGATGAAACCAGCAATATTACTGGAGATGTTGTAGATGGTATAATTATTCATTTGCCAATAAGCTAAAACAAAACAGAAATTTACTTGATTGATTAATAAAAGGGTTTATTGATTAATAGATTAATAGATTGGGAGGGAAATTCTCCTAGGGGAGAAGACAACTGGAAATATCTTCTTCATTATCTATTTGCTCACTATTCCACCTGTAAGACATATTGAGTAGATGATTTCACTAATGATGAAAGAAGAGGCTTAAAGGATAAGATTCTAGGATCCAATGTAGAGAAATGAGGAAAGGAGAAGGGAAAAAAATAAAAGGGAGATGACAAGAAAAGAAAAAGCAAAGTGAAGCAGAAGAAAAAAATAAAAAGAAAAAAAGAATAATTTTAGAGGGTTCTTAGTGATTACCAAATCCAACTACTTCATTTTACACCTGAGGGAACCAAGGACTCAGAGATATGAAGTACTTTGCCCCCAAACAGTGACAAATACAGCTGGGATCCAAATCCATGTCTTTGAAAACAAAGCTGTGATTCTTTCCCCTGGGGAGAGGAGAAAAAAGAACAAGAAGGGAATGAAAAGGAGATACTTTTCATCATGCAGAAAAAGAAATTGAAGGCATTTTGGTCTTTGGATCCTAGAGATAGGGAATAGAGCCAGATGTTCCCAACAAGTAGTAGGGAATAAGAAACTGGGATGATGCTAACGATAACAGAGTGTGTCTCACTGACTCTCCACCTTGGGATGCAGAGACGAGCACATTAGTAATACTGAAGGACCTGATGGTTATATAGAGAAGTTAAATAGGGTATACTTGGAAGGGATTTTAGTGTTAGATCAGGTCTGGAGGAATATCACATACCTGGAATCACAAGTTGATCAGTAAGGAAGACAAGAGTGAATGGTTTGAGAGGAAGAGGGATTTCACTTTTTTTTGGTCATTTCAATCACTGGTTACAACTTTTATTTCCCGGAGTCCCATAGTCTTCATTCTCAGTCTGCAATTCTTTTTGTACCATTGAGATTCTGAAGGGAAGAAAGAAAAGGGTTAAGAGGGGAATTACATTAGTGTGAAGATCTCTCAGTGTGTTTGCTAGAGGAGGGAGATAATATAAGGCTGTGGTCATGTTCCATCTTATACTCCCCCCTCAGTCATTCTCCTTCAGGGATTAATTTATTAACTCGAGAAGAATTGTGACAGGGGACAGATTTTGCCAATTATTTTCTTTCCTTGAGTGTCTAATCTCCCTGGGGTCTAATCTCCAGAATTATTTTAATGCAATTTTAATTGGCGAAGCATTTATTGAATACCTACTATATGCAAGACTCCTCCAATAGTAATAACCCCATTTCTGTTTGTTAACACATTATGGTTTTCTTTTCTTTTTTGTTGTGTGTTGCTAATCAGTACTGGCCATGTCCAGGGTCCCCCAATTCTTTTCTTGAATAAAGTCTTCATGATGTATGCGCATGACACTTCTGTGTGGTGTATGAATTTTCTCCTTTTTTCTTGAAATATATTTTTCACTGTGTTTTTATCTATCCTTTCCTTTGCCTGCTTTGAATTGGTCTTGGCACTGAACTTGGAGCCAATAGTATTTGAACTTGAATTTGGCATTGGGTATTTTCTACATATGTGGCCAAGTTACATAATCTCTGACAGCTTCTGTTTCATCATCTGTAAAATGAGGATAGTTTTCAACAATGTTGTTGTGAGGCTGAAATAAGATAATATATGAAGACTGTTTTCTAAATCATTAAGTGCTATATAAATACTAGCTCTTGTGATTAGGTTGATTTTCTCATTTTTACCTTCCCAACATCTTTCACACAGGTTGTCCTCTCAACTGTCAGTCAGGACTAGTGCCTAGCTTAAGCCCTCCTCACCTCTCCCCAAGTTTACTACTTTAACCTTTTAACTAGTTTCCCTGACACACAGCAATCCTTCCTTCAATTAATTGTCAATATGATTTTTCTAATAGCAAAGTGTGAACATATCACTTCCTTTTCTTCAAACCCCCATCCTAAAGTCATCTTCAGTGACTCTCTATTATTTCCAGTATCAAATAAACAGTCCTCTCTTGGGCATTTAAACTCTCTAACCTTTTCTCTTTCTACCATTCCAGAGTGTCACATTTCATGACATACAATTAGACAAAATAACTTCTAATTACTGTTTTAATCTTCTCTTCATTGGTGATGAATCCTTTTCTTGAAACTGATAGTTTGGTTTTCTTCTTTCTTTTTTTATAATCAAATTGACAAAATTTTTATCTATTTTTGTTGTTTTACTTATAAAACTAGTTATTAGTTTGGCAGTTTTCTTAATTTTAATTTTATTAATCTCTTCTTTGATTTTCAGAATTCCAATTTGTTATTTAATTGGGGATTTTTAACTTGTTCTTTTTCTAACTTTTAAAACGGTATGCCCAATTCACTGACCTCCCCTTTCTCTATTTCATTTACGTAAGCATTTAGAGAAATAAAATTTTCCCTAAAAACTGTTTTGTCTGCATCCTATAAGTTTTGATATATTGTCTCGTTGTTGTCATTCTCTTTGATGAAGTTATTGATTGTTTCTGTGATTTGTTATTTGACCCATTTGTTTTTTGGAATTAGCTTATTTAGCTCCAATTAATTTTTCTTTTTTCTTTCCATGGCCATTTATTTTACCTAATATTATTGTATCATGATCTGAAAAGGATACATTTAATATTTATGCCTTTCTGCCTTCAATTGTGAGGTTTTTATGCCCTAATACATGGTTAATTGTGTAGTTGCCATATAACACTAAGAAAAATGTATTTTCTTTTTTGTTCTCATTCAATTTTCTCCAGATGTCTATCCTATCCAGCTTTTTAAAGATCCTAAGTGCTTTCTTGTTTATATTGTGGTTAGAATTCATCTCATTCTTAGAGGAGGTGGTTGAGTGCCCCCTCTAGTATAGCTTTGCTATGTATTTCTTCCTGTAACTCACTTAACCTTTCCTCTGGGAACGTGTGCACTACACCTCTTGGTGCATCTATTTTTAATGCTGATATTACTTCATTGTCTATGGTACCTTTTAGCAAGTTTTAATTTCATCTTTATCTCTTTTAATTATATTTATTTATACTTTTTCTTTACCTGAGATCAGAATTACTACCCCTGATTTTATTTTTTACCTCAGCTGAATCATAATACACTGTGCCCCAGCCATTTGCCTTTACTCTCTGGTCTTCTCTCTCTTTCACATGCGTTTCTTGTGAACAACACATTGTAGGTTTATGGTGTTTAATCCCTTCTGATTTCTGCTTTTGTTTTATGGTAGAGTTCACCCCACTCACACTCTGTTTTGATTACCATGTATCTCCCTCCATTGTTATTACCCCTCCTGTTTATACCTTTTTCGCTCTCTCCTTTCACCCCTCCCTTCTTATCAGTGTTTTGCTTCAGAATACAGTTTCCATCAATTTTTCCTCCTTTCTCTCAGCTTTCCTTTCTTTTCTTTTTCCCTTCCCCTCCTATTTCTGTTTAGGATAAGATAAATTTGTATACACAACTGAGTGTGTATGTTTTTCCCTCATTAAGCCAAATCTGAAGAGAGTGAGATTCAAACAATGCTCATCCCTTCTATTTCCCTCCGTGGTAATAGATCTTTTGTGCTTCTTCATATGGTGTAAATTACCAGTTCTGTCTCCCCCTTTCCTTTTCTCCCAGCCCAATCCTTTTTCCCTACATTATATCCTTTTTCAACTTATACCCGCACTCTCTGTTTATGTATACTCCCTGTAATTGCACTGATAGAGACACAGTTTGCAAGAATTACAAGCATCATCCTATGCTTAGGAATGTAAAGAATTTCACTTTATTGACCAATAGGTTTTTTATTTTCTGTTTATCTTTTCACACTTCACTGGAGTCTTGTATTTAAGATCTAATTTTCTGTTCAGCTCTAGTCTTTTCATCAGGAAAGTTTGAAAGTCCCCTATTACATTGAAAGCCAATTTTTCCTCCTGCAAGATTATGCTTCATTTTACTGAACAGTTTATTTTTGTTTTTAAAACAGGTTCATTTGCCATTCAGAATAACATATCCCAAACTCTCAGATTCTTTTACGTAGAAACTGCTAAGTCCTCTGTCATCCTGACTGTGACTCCTTGACATTGAATTGCTTCTTTCTGGCCGCTTGTGGTATTTTCTCTTTGACTTAATAGTTCTGGAATTTGGCTACAATATTTTTTGCAGTTTTCATTTAGTTATCTCCTATATCTATTTTTCAGGTAATTGGTTTTTACATGAGATATTTTATATTTTCTTTCATTTTTTCATTCTTTTGTTGTTGCTTGACTGATTCTTGATGTCTCATACGTTAGCTTCCACTTGCTCAATTCTAATTTTTTAAGGAATTATTTTCTTTAGTTAGCTTTTTCCATTCGGTCAATTCTATTTTTTTGAAGAGTGGTTTTCTTTAGTGGACTTTCCCCCCACTTGGTCAATTTTTTTTTAAGGAATTGTTTTCTTCAGTCACTTTTTTTTCCTTCCTTTAACAGACTGTTGACTCTCTCTTGCATTGTCTCATTTCCAAGGTTTTCTTCTCTCTCTTTTATTTGACCTTTAAAAATCTGTTTAAGCTCTTCCAAGAGGGAATTTTGGGCTTGAGATCAACTTGTCTTGCCTTTGAGTGGATTTTTGAGGCATTTAGACATTTTTCTCTGCTTCTGAATTTATGTTTTCATCTTCCTTGCTACTACAGTAGCTTTCTATGGTTAGGATTGTTTTCTGTTTTTTGCTCATTTTCTGGCCTATTTTTGTCACTTTTAAGTTTAAGCTCTGTTTCTGTGTCACAATGCATGCTGTCTCAAGCTTCTTGTGTGGGAGGCCCACAGCATGGTCACAGGCTTTCTTCCCTGGGGCCTTGGGAGCCAGTGGCTTGTCCACTGCATTGGAGAGATGTGGCCTAGTCATGACTGTTTTTGTGGTAGTTCCAGAACTGGCAATTTGTCTTCTATGCTGGTAGCAGAGGCCTTACAGCTGTCCTGTTGAACCAAGAGCTGGGGCCTTGGTTGCTGATCTGTGCTTTGGCTAAGTGTCTTGTTGTGACTTGCTCAGACATTACCCGCACTGGGCTGTGCTTCCATATTACACCAGTGATATTGACCTTTTCTAAAGTCATTCTAAGATGCCTTCAGCTAGAAAATTGTTTCCCTTCATGGTTTTGCTGGTTCTGTCACTCCAGAAACCATTTAGAGACTTGATTAAATATTGTTTGAAAGGGAAACTGGGGCAAGCTCTGGCAACTTCCTGGCTTTTCTCTGCTACCTTGGCTTCACCTTCAGTGTACTTTTTAAAAAAGATGTGATAAATAGTATATATTGTATTCTTTCAAAAAAAACAACAAATTGCCCACATAATGGGAGAACAGCATGATTTCAAAACTAATTCATGTTGAGGGAGGACAATATTTCATGTCAAACATATATATTCAATGGATGTAGATACACTTTTAATATCCACAACAAAAGTCACTCTAAAGAGCTTTAAAGCAGTTCTGTACTTTCACTACTTTGCATTAAGAAAGAATAGACAGACCCATCTGATCCTTCTTCCTTTTTCTGAGACTGGCAAGTGAAAGGGATTGGGTAACACTCTTAAGAGCCTAGGAAGACTATTGGCCTGGAGCAGGGGACTTTGTTGAGAAAGAATTTCTTTGGGGGGAAAGGAGCACAGAGCATTCTTTGCTGAGAGGCAGAGACTTAAAAGACACTACCTGGCCTGAGGAAGAAGGCGGCGAGGTCAATTTCAGCTTTGAAAAGTCTTGTGATAGTTACTCCATTTTCTCGTCTCAGAAAAATCACCATTCTTACTCCTTGAGGAAACTGAATTTGGAAATAGAAATTCTTCCTGTGACATCAGAGATAAGAGGAACTTTTATGAGATCACTTTTTCTGAGAAGTTAAAGAGTCTCATAGTTCGAAGAGCTCATCTAAGCCAACTCATTTCTGGACAAGAATTCCTTCTCCATTTCCAACAAGTTAGCATCTAGAATCAGCTCTCTGGATTTTGATACTCACGGCAGACCACCTACCTTCTGCATATCTACTCCAGCAATACACAAAGTCTTCTGTGAGCTGAGAAACAAAAAGTGATTTCTTCCACCTGTGAACTGCAAGCAAATAAATAAATAAAAGAAAATACAGAAATTAGAAAACAAGGGCATGGGAACAAAAAACTAGGCTCTACATCTCCCAGTCTAACCAAGGGGTTCATGTAGACTATATCCTGAAAAAACACTTTTTCCTTTGAAAAATCCCTGGAGTGGAGAGCTTGAAAGTGCTAGAGTGCGGAAGTTTCTAAATCTCAAAAATTCAAGGAGGCCTAATTGAGTACTAGGATGTGGAAGTCAGTGCAAGAACCCATGGAAGTGAGGGTGTTAAGACCTGGCCTGGTTAGTAAAGTCACTCCAAAACTTGCATAAGTGGCTTATCAAACGTGGCTGTACCACAAAACCTCAGTTCAGAAACTAAACCTGGAGAGATAAATACATTAAAGATGAAAATATTAACCAGTATCAGGCCTAGAGATCCTCCAAAAGAAGAAAGCAATTTCTTAACAACTCTAAACATAAATACAAAGGAGAAAATGGATTTTCCACAAGGATTTCATGAATTCCTAGAAGAAATGAAGGAAGAGAAAAAAAGTGAAATTAAAGACCTGGAGGGAAAAATTGGAAGTAGAATAGATAACTTAGAAGAGGAAATGGTAGATATTATACAAGAAGTGGAGTACTTGAAAACAAGAATAGATCAAACAGAAATCAATGACTCCATAAGACGGCAAGAAATATTAGAACAAAATGAAAAGATTGAAAAACTTGAAGAAGAAAATGTAAGATATCTGGTAACAAAAACAACTGACTTGGAAAACTGGTCAAGAAGAGATAATATAAAAATTTTTGAGCTCCCTGAAAACATTGATATAGTAAAAAGTTTGGATATTATATTTCAAGAAATCATAAAAGAGAAATGCCCAGATTTATTAGAACCAGGAGGCAGAATAAATATAGAAAGAATCCATAGGTCACCTCCTCTGATAAATCCCCAAATAAAAACTCCCAGGAATGTCATAGTCAAAATTCAGAATCCCCATGTCAAAGAGAAAATATTACAAGAATCCAGAATGAAGCAGTTCAATTACCAAGGAATTACAGTGAGGATCACACAAGACCTGGCAGATTCCATGATACATGAGAGGAAATCTTGGAATTCAATATTTAGAAAGGCAAAAGAAATGGGCTAACAATCAAGAATAAGCTACCCTGCAAAACTTGGCATAATCCTATATGGGAAAAAATTGACATTTAATGCAATGGAAGATTTTGAAGAATTTTTGATGGCAAGACCTGAGCTGAGTAAGAAGTTTGGAATACAAACACATGACTTCAGAGAAATCTAGAAAGGAGAAGAGAGGTGATTTCATGGAATCCTGGGTGGTATGACCTGATGCAAAGTGAAATAAAGCAGAATCAGAAGAATTTAAAACAGTACAACAATGCGAAGAGAAACAGCTTTTGAAACTCTGAACAATCAAGTCTCCAGAAAGACCTTGGAGTACTCTAGAATGTTACCCTCCTTCAGACAAGGGATGGACACAAGATGGAAAAAGAAGCATACATTTTTAGACATGGCCACTTTGTAGATTTCATCGTTTCAACTCTCCCATTTCACCCTGCCCCTCTTTTTGTGTTCTTAATCAGGAGAAAGAAAGGGAGGTTAATGAAAGGTGGTGGGAGTTATAATAATGTGATAATAGAAAAATTTAGTCTTAAAGATCTATTGTAATAGGTGTGTAAATCACACAAGGGAAATTCAACAACCAACATGGCAAGCAGAACTGTTTTGAAATAAATGAAAATATAGAATTATATATTTAAAGCAAGTGGTATGACGTAGAATTCATAGTTTCATATACAGTTCTATAATTTTTGCATGTTTTTATGTATGGGAATTTCTTCATGGTGTTGAAACTTACTAATAAAAAGTTAAAATTCAGCTTGTAATAAATAAAAACCGTTATAATTAAAAAAAAAGAATAGACACCTTGTCAGCCAGTGTAGGAATGTAGGTACAGTTTCCAAGGTCATCCTGTGATCAGAATCCTTCCTGATTTGTTGATAGGAGACCTGGGATTCTAGATGGGTATAACACCAATCACAGCAGCACATCTGAGGACTGCTGTTGTGAATAATTTCACGGGTTTTTTGCATAGTATAATAAATTCTATTTATTCAACAGTAAAATAAACAATGTTCAATAAGGTAAAACATAATATTTATGGTGATCTCCATAAGTAAAACATATCATTCAACACACATATGTGTGTATATGTATATGTATATGTATATATATATATATATATATATATATATATATATATGACCTAGGGCAAGTCACTTAACCCTAGTTGCCTCATCCTGGGTCATCTCCAGTCATCCTGATGAATATCTGTCTGGTCACTGGATTCAAATGTCTCTGGAGGAGAAGTGAGGTTGGTGACCTGCACAGCCCTCCTTCACTCAGGACAAAGTCAAGTGCAAGTCATGTCATTATTTCCCTGAATGGCCTGGTCTTCTTTGGCAACTAAGGATGAACACATACATATTTGTCATAACAATAGCAACATACTTAATCAATACCAAGTATTCAAGTAAAATTCTCCTTCATCTTAACATCTTTACTTTCACTTTAACTTTCGAGTCCCATGGCTCTTCCTCTGTGGGGTGACCACTCCAAACTGTTGCCTGAATTCACAGGTAGGCAGCTCTAGGCTCCTGCTCCACATCACAACTCAGGGATGGCTCCACCCCACAGCTTCTACCTCTGGGAAAAGAAAGCTCAGAAGACTAACAGCAATACTAACACATACCACCAGCCTCATGATCTCAATTCATTTCCAAAGTCTAAAGGCTCTGTGATAACAACTCACTTTACTTTAACAGCTCTCAAAAGGGGCTAAGCCTCCTGCTCATGGATATGTTTCTGCCCTACAGCTCTATTCATTTTCAAAGTTCTGAGGTTCCTTCATCAATTCTCTGCTGTCAGAAGTCTCCTCCCTCAGCTCTTGGACGTCTCCTCCTGGCTGAGAGGTCTTCACCCAACTCACTTCTTATTAATGATGGCTAACTCCTTCAGCAATGAATCCCTTCACATCTGCTTTCTCAACACCAGCTCTCTTTGTATATACAGTTTGACTCAGTATCTCATTGGCTACAATGCACATGTTTATATCTTATTGGTTAGAGCCCAAAAGGATGTATGTAATTAGTTAAAATTCAATCCACAAAAACTGCAAAGATCCTACTTCGTTTGCTCTTAGACAGGCGAGAAGGTACTCTGATCAGAGGACTCAGGATTCTAGGTGACAGCAGATTTCAAGTTGTACTGGGAATTAGGAAGCCTTGACTGAGTTCAGATCCTGCCTCAGAATCTGGATATCCCTGGTGTGGACCTAAGTTTTCTCATCTGGGAAACAGGGCAGAATCATACCTCTTTGTTAGATCAAATGAGATATTTAAAATGACTTTCAACCCTTAAAGTGATATGTACATGCTAAGTGAAAGATCAGGCAAGGTATGCCTGATTTCTCTGACTCTGGTTCCCTCAGATGGAAAATGAGGGAGCTGGATTTGGTAGTCACTGTGAAATTTCCAATATTCCTCTTGTTTTCTTCCTCTTCTTCACTTTTTTCTTTGTTTTCTCTTCAACATCTTCCTTTTTTTCTTTTCCCTTCTCCTTTCCTAATTCCCCTAAGTTGAAGCCTAGAACTGCATGCTTTCAGCCTCTTCTTTGACATTAGCTCCTTTACCTTTTCACCCAAAACATTAGTAAAATGAGAGAAGATTCTAAACCACAAAATATTCTTGGAAGTCTCCAGTTGTCACTATGGGTATGTTTAATAACCTCTGCCAGAAAACTCTTCATCTCTTGAGATTAGCTTATCTCTACAAAAGAGCTAAGTATTCAAAGGCTTCTTAAGCTGTCTTCAGTAACTTTGGAGGCAAAGTTTAGATGAATGTAAAAAGTTGTGGGATGTGAGAATCAGTCTCTTTAAAAGTGCCTCAATAAATTGAATTCCCAATGCTTTCTGTCAGTGAAACCTTGCATCTAGTTCTCCAATATTTCTTCCACTATGTCCTTTACTAATGGCATCAGAATCTGTCAACTAAATGTCCTCTCAACAAGAACCTATCAGCTTATCTAGATGTGGTGGTTAACTAGCTGTATTTTCCCCAGTTCTTGGCAGTAGGAAATTATTTTATCTGTTCTACTCACTGGCACCACTGTGGGGTCCTGATTGGTGAAAGTCATAGTACACAATAGGAAGTGAAAGCCAAAAACTTAAGCTCTATGAAATATAGAAGCCTTGACATGGAAATTTGTTAAAAAATCATGGCTTGGATACTAAATTATATTTTAAACACTGAGTCACAACTTAGATACTATTGATGGATGAAGGCCATGCCATGGACATAATGACATGTTTATAACTGTACATGATCAATAAATATACTTCTGTTTGGGCGTAAACATTGGCTTATCATCCAACCACCTTACTAAGCAGAAAACCCAAAATATCCACCAATTAGCTGTGATGTACCCTATGGTTCCACCTTTATTTGATTTATGCAATTAACAATGGGCTTTCCTGGGGTCTTTGTGGGGATCCATTGAATTGTCTGTCAGCCATCTCATTATCTCTGCTTGTAAATATTTATAAAAATTGATTAAACTACTTCCTATTATCAATCTGGAGCTCATTGGCCTCTTCCTTTGGTATCAAATTTGGAGAGAGATGCAGCATTCCATAGGTGGGGGAATTCCAAATATTACAACTATGCACTGGCAAACTTGCCAGTACAGAAGCTAGGAGTGAAAGTCTGGAGAGGAAAAAATATCTTGCTTATTTTTCATCATCCTTAATTACTGGTTACAATCCTTTTTTTCTTCCTGGAACAAGGTAGGGAGTCACATCGTCCTCTTTTCCAGTCTCCTAATCTTTTACCAATGAGTTTCTGAAGGGAAGAAATCAAAGAGTAGGGAGTATAATGACAGTGTGAAGATTTCCCAGTGTATTTGATAGAGAAAAGAGGAAATAGTAATCTCTTTTATTTCCTTTTCCAACTCTTCTCCTTGACAGATTAATTAATTTTCTCAATAATACCAGTATCAGTGGACAATTATGCCATTATTTCCTTTCCTTGAGTACCTATCCTCTCTATGGTCCAATCTCCAGAAGGATTCTAAAACATTTTTCATTTAGCAAATATCTGTTGAACACCAACTCTGGACAAGGTTCCTCTATTCCTAATACTTCTTTTTCTGTCTGTTCATATGTAATCATTTCCTTTTCTTTTTCTTCCTTTTTAGTGATGTTAATCAGTTATGTCCAAGATCTCCCAATTCTTTTCTCAAATAAATCTTGATACCACCAAAGAAGATCTTTTTAAAATCATCCCCTGCCCATGTGACATGAGTATTCACAGGGAAAATTAAGTCTGGGCACTATGTAGTTTATTTAGAACCCTCCCCCCACAGAAGAAAAGTACAAATACAAACTATTTCAAAGACATGTCAGAATGCATGTAGAAGTGCCAAGGTGGACATGTGGGTCAAATGTGACAAACAAAGTTCAACTGTCTCTCACGGGTTCCCCAATTTTGAAGAATTTTTATTAAAGTGTCTTCCATTTCTAAAACTCTTATGCCTGTCATTTTATATGGTTCAGTGCAGTCGTTTTGACAAAAGTTCTATGGAAGCATTTTTCAATTTTTCAGATGTACAATGGGTTATTACAGAGAACTGAAACAATAGATTCACACAACATAGCTTCTATTTCCCATTCCAGTCAAGTCTCAAATTGATGCTGCTATCAAAGTAGACTATATTTTATCTCCCAATGAAGTACAATGCTATTCCACTTCTTTCCTCAAGTGTGTGTCACCACCTCCAGTTGAAATTCCCTTCCCCTTTTCTTTTTGTTAGTTTTTATTGTAAAATTAACATCAATAACCAATAATGTGACAAACAAATTTCAAACTGAAACATCCTGTTTCTGACAGGGAAATGTACAGTATTATTCAAATTTATATTTCACTTAAAAGGTTTGCAAAGTGCTTTACATACATTATCTTATTTTTAGGGGAATATAGGAAACCATCATATGAAGCTTTCAAGGTCACATAGCAAATAAGTGTCTGATGCAATATTTGAACTGACGTCAAGTCTTACTTGATATCCACTGTGCCGTGATGTATCTGTCATAATAACAGATATTTGTGCTGTTTCTCATGTATAATACTGCATATTTTTCTCTGTGTCTTTTCAGGGGCTCATTTGATAACTTGTCCAAAATGACAATCAAGAAATAACAAAGTTGTGAATCAAAACCATATTCCCTGATCTCAATCAGTCAACAAGCATTTATTGAGGCCTACTATATGCCAAACACTATGGTAGGTCCTAGGGCTAAAAACACAAAAAGAAGATACAGTCCCTCATCTCAAAGAGCTTATAATATAGCTGGGAGAGATAATATGTACATGAAGAGACATAGATGAGTTAGCAACTGGATGATTTGATGATGAGGTGGGAAGTGGGGAAGGCAAAGCATGAGTAACTAGGGAAAAAGAAATAACTCAGTCTTAAAGGAAACTAGAAATTCTTAGAAAGGAGACAAGGCTAGAATGAACTCCAGGCATGGGATATATTTAGGGGAAGGTCATTGAAAGAAGAGGTAAAGTGCCATGTAAGAGGAATAAAGAGAAAAGTAATTTGTATAGAGAATGTGAAAGCAATATAATGTACAATAAAGTTACAAAGGGAGGTGAGGATCAGGTGATGTAGGGCTTTAAATGCCAGTTAATTTTGTACTAGAGGAATAGAATTTATTTATTATTATAAAATAGAATGCTTTATAAATCAGATTATAAAATTTACAAAGTAGAATTTATTTATTATTACAGGAGAGATATAATTAGACTTGAGTTTTAGGAAAATCACTTTGGCACCTTGTGAAGGATGGATTGGAGTGGGGAGATACTAAAAGAGGGGACTGTTTAAATGATCATTACAATTGTCCAAATGAGAGAAGATAAGATGCTGACAGAGGATGGTGGCTGCACAAATGGAGACAAGAGGACAGATGAGAGATGTTGCAAGAGAAAAATGATAGGAGTTACATGAGTGAGAGTGAGAGAACTGAGGATGATAGTGAAATTGTAAGCTTGGATAACAGGAAAACAAGAACAAAGGGGTGCTCTCAAGGGAAATTAGGAAGATTAAAGAAGAAATCTGGGCTGGGGTTATTGATGAGTTATGTTTTGGATATGGTGAATTTTAGATATCTCCCTGAAATATAGTTTGAAATGTCCCAGAGGCAGCTGGTGATGCAGAACATAAAATATAGACTCCTCTGGCATTTTAAATGTTTCACAAACATTTAAATGTTTCACAACATTCACAAAATTGGACCCATCTATCGTTTCTAGCCTTTCCCTTACCATAATTCAGAATTAACATGCATTATTCTATTATACTACCCATCAGTTCTGAGAAATCCTGACAACCAGGATTGGTTCTGGATATATTTGGGACTTAGGAGGGCATATAGGTCTTCTCACATCTCAATAATTACTAGGGTACTTTTTAATATTATAGGCACTTTTCACTCAGATGTCTACAGTATGCTATAGGAATCTTGGGGGTTGATTGAAACAGGTTGTGGCAGTTAGCTCTGGCAAGGCATAGAGTACCAGGTCTGGAGTCAGGAAAACTCATCTTCTTGAATTCAAATACTGCTTCAGACACTTACTGGCTGTGTGACCCTGGGCACATCACTTAACCCTGCTAACCTCAGTTTCTTCTCTGTAAAATGAGAGGGACAAGGAAATAACAAACCACTCAAGTATTTTTGCCAAGAAAACTCCCAGTGGGGTCATAAAGAGTCAAAGCTGAAATGACTGAACAAGAGACAAGCAAATGGGGCTCAGGGCTCTTGACAGAAGAGAAAAATCATATGGGAAAAATGAAGAGAGAAAAAAAATTGCAAACAAGGGAGATAGTGGTAGTGTATTGATGTAACAGATAGAGAGCTGGTCTTGGAACAGAGAACATCTGGGTTTGAGTTCCATTTACTCACTGTTTTACCATGAGGAGTTTCTTTTTCAGTTCTCAGTGACTCCAAAGAAGTGAAAAATAAGTAGAGGAATTTTTCTCAACAGGGGCTCCCTGTACTGAAGAAATCACATGTATGAGCCAGGTCCTCTGCTCTCTCCCTCCATGTGTGCAATATTAAATGCTAAGAAAATAGGCTAGTTGATTTTTAATTTGAAGTAGGAGGTACTCACCAAATTGTGGTCTTTGTCAATTTGGATACTGTTCTTATTTGCCAACTGTTCAGCCATGGAATCAGTTGCTTGTAAGAAGTAGCCTGGCTTATGATTCTTTAGAATTTTAATCCTTATAAAAGCTTTCTTAAGTCTTTCTCAGAGGTCATAACTTTATCATCTGCTTCCTCAATGTGAGACCATTTCCTCTAATTAGACTCCAAATAAGTGAAACTTAAAAGATCTTACTATCATAAGTTACTTACTCTTTCCTCCTAATTCATAATTCACATAAACTTGTTCACTTTGCTATACATGGTTAGTTTCTTTGGTATCACCAAATGAGAAGTCACTACTCACATATTTTTTCCCACTTCTACAGTGAGAAGGATGCAGAAAGAAGAGATGCAAGTAGTACTCACACTTTGACATGCTCTGAGTCCCTTATGTGTTTTGAGGTCATCTCTTACAGTTCGAAAAGACAGGCTCCTGATTCCCAGGGGTGTGGATTGAGAAACTCATTGAATGTAAGAGTATATGATGTCCTGGGGAACCAGTAGCAGGAGGTGAGGAGATCACCTGGAGTCCTTGGAGTGTTTACCACAAGACTAAAACTTAAGATATATATCTGGAAGAGTCATGGAAAATAACTTGGCTTCCCTCACTTTATCTAAAAATTAGAAAATGTAAATCATGTTCGGTTATTTCCTTTTCTCAGGAGCCAATTAACTCTTGGGACCTAGAGTCTTTAATGCTTAGCACAAACATTCTTGTATTATTCTCAAGATAAAAAAAACAACAAATCTTGAAATAGTAGCTCTTAATAAGGCACATAGGGAGAGGTTACTAGGAATTTCTTCGTCTATATCACAAAATGACATGAAAATTATACCTTCATTGGATGGTAGAAAATATTTATATCAGTACTTTTGTTGTAATAAAGAACTAGAAACAAAACAGGCACCCTTCCCTTAGGGAATGATTGAAAAAATCATGTTATAGCAATTTAATGGAATGTAATTGTCCTAGAAGGAACAATGAAAGGGCCAACTTGCAAGTTTTTGAGACTGAATCTCTTTACTTATAAAACAGGATTAATCATTTTTTTTGTTACCTAGCTTGGAGTGGTTATTAGCAGGGGTTGGGGTGGAATGGGGAGGAGGGTGCTTTGTAAAATTTAAAGTGTTAAATGGATGTCAGCTACTTGTATTATTTTGCACTATGTTCTCCAACTTCTTTTCCCTCCCCCAAAAGCCAATCTTTCCTTCCTTACTTGCCCAATTCTCTTAGAGTCCTGTGTGAAAGGGAGCTTCATACTCATCCCTATCATAGATTTGGTCAGTTGAATAGTACTTTTAATGGTCCCAATCTATTTGATATTACTAAGGTTTATCTCCTTGACATCATTTTTTTTTCTCTGTGATACTGTGTTTCTATGAATCAGAGAACACCATAATCTTCAAAGGACCATTGCAAGTGACTCCAGGGACCATGGAAAGACACTTGATGGATGAAGGCAGGATAGAGATTATTACTAGTAATTACTTGACTGATGTATCTGACAACACAGGGACTGCTTTTGTGCTAGACTACTATGCAGCATATATTATGAGAAGTAGATGCAGTCTAAAGAGTGCTGGACAATTCCTCTATTGATGGGTTTATGTAAGGTCTAGGATTGAGAATCGTATGGAATGAGAACACGTACAAGCTGGAATGCAGATTATATAGTGGATAGAATGCAGATTACATAACCACAATTACCATGTTACTTGCAAGTTAATTGATATACTGTTCATTTTGCTTAGGGGAAGCACTGAAATTATTGTTTCATAAGGCAGACAGATGCCCCAATAGAAAGAGAGTTAATCCTGGTGTAAGGAAGACCTGAGCTCAAATCCAGAGCTTTACTGGCTAATCAGGTCATTTTATCTCTGTCCACCTCAGTTTCTTTATCTGTAAAATTGAAACAATAATAGCCTCTACCTTTTAAGTTGTTGTGAGGATAGAACAAGATATTTTAAAAGCACATTGCTATATAAAATCTCTGATTTTTATTATGTCTTATAAAATCGTAGAATTTTCAATTGCAAGGCACATTAGGTATCATCTAATTCAACCTCCTTTTTAAAAAAATATTTAGACTCAAATATTAGAACAAAAATACAGAATAGAGAAAAGAAACAAGAACATATCATAAACTTAAACACTGGAACTCAAATGCAAATTAAAAAAAGAAAAATGTCATTCGCATAGCAGAACATGAGAGAAATTTCAAATTATGTAACAATATATTTTCATTTCAAGAAATCCTGTATGATAAATAATATTTGTTGTGTTGTGTCCACCTTTTCTTTCCTTCCTTGTGACTTATTTTTTCTTCTGCACACTTTTTTACTTTGTTTTTCCCCTCCCCCACTCTCAGAAGGCTGCAATGAAGTTTAGATATGTTTCTTTAAAGCTATAGATATACAGATACACATATACATATATACATAGATATATAGACATATATTTCCCCAAACCTATTCTTCACCTTATCTTTGGTTTTCATGTTTGCTCATACCTCTTTTTTCCTATCCCTCCTGCCTCCTTTACTTTACTTCTACTCACTACCTTGCACTCGTTATTATTTACCCAACCCCCTCCAAGACTTCTCCCCTTACCCTCTCATACCCATAAATCTATACATCCTTCTATACCCCATTTTACCTTCTTCCTTCCTCTCCCCTCTACAGGTCCCTCCCTTGTCCTCTCCCCCTTTTTATGCTCTTACAGTTTTATTTCCTCTGAATTTAGATTTTTATATTCTTCTAAATTTATATGCATTCTTCCCTCTTAAATCCATTCCCAATGAAAATAGTATACCAGAACTACCAGCCCTCCTCAGTCTAATTTGTCTATATCAGTTCTTCCTCTTGCACCTCATTTTTATAAAATAATTACTCTTTTTAGTTGTTCCCAAACAGTTTTACTTTTAAAATTAATATCATAGATAATTTTACCTCAGTCTTTGTTATGAGCAACCAATTATTAATGAGTCTTAGACATACATTTTATATGTATAAAGGGTAAACAGTTTGTCTTTATGAATCCCTTGTAATCAGTCTTTGGCATATATTGGTATATATATATATTTATATATATATATCTGTGTATATCTATCATATATATATATATATATATATATTTCTTGGTTCTTGTATGTTGAATCTTCTATTAGGTTCAGTTATTAGCAAAAGCTTGAAAGTCTGAGAGTTTATCAAATGTCCATTTTTTCCCATTCAGGATAATGCTTAACTTTACAGGGTATGATATTTTTGACTTGAGCCCCAGTTCTTTTGCTCTTCAATAAATTGTATTCCAATACCTGTGTTTGCTTAATGTCTCTGCTGCTAGATCTTGTGTGATTCTAATGGTGGCACCATCATATTTAAATTTTTTAATCATGATGCTTTTAATATTTTATCCTTGAGCTGGGGGTTTTGGAATCTGACTGTGATATTCCTATGAGTTTTCCTCAGGATCCTCTATTAAGTAATGATCGATGGACTTTTTTTCTGTTTCTACTTGCTGTCCCTATTCTAAAGCTTCAGGACAATTTTCTTTCATTATTTCTTGCATGATTGTAACAAGATATTTTTTAATCATAACTTTCAGTTAGTCCAATTATTTTTATATTTTCTCTTCTTCATCTATTCTCTAAATTTGTTGTTTTCTTAAAAGATATTTCACTGTCTCCTATATTTTCATTATTCATGTTTCTTTTCATTGTCTCTTGAACTCTTATAATTTCTCTGATTTCACTTCGCCCAATTCTAATTTTCAAGATGTCATTTTCTTCCTTAAGATTCTGAATTTCCTTTTCTAATTGGTTGACTTTCCTTTCATAACCTTCTTGGTTTTCTTGGATTATTATTTTTTTTGGTTTTTCCCTTATCTCTTTCATTTGATTTTAAAGCCTTTTTAAAGGTCTTCTATAAAATCTTTTTGGTCAGGTGACTATTTGACCTCACTGTTTGGGGGTTTATTTACTTCAATAGTCTCCTCTGAAGATGAACTCCTGTCATATCTATTCCCATAATAGCTTTCTATGGTTGAATTCTTTCTCCTTTGAGTGTGCATTTTTTTGTGTGGTAATAGTTAAATTTTTGTAATTATCTCTAGCTCAGGGAATGGGAAATCATGACTCTTGCTCAAACTCTTCAGTTCTCCCCTCCAGCTTGAAACCAAAGCCAACCCTCCAGAATCCTGTAAGTAAGTGACTGCAGTCAGAATCTTTTTGTCCCATTGTTTCTGCACTTACTGGGCATGTGCTTGTTCCTTCTTGCCTCTGCCCTCTTCTCAGCACAGCTGGTCTGGCATTCCTTATCATCAGAGGTTCCCTCAGTCTTTCTGCACTCAAATGCCCAACTCCCCACACTATCCTGGAGGTGACAGTTCTTGTGGCTGGGGCTGAAGTAGAGTCTCCAACTAACTAATCCCACGGCTTGCCACTTGTTGTTTAAGTGACTTGTTATAATGAACCCTAGCTTTGGAGGTGTTTACTCTTCACAGGGATCAAATCTTATCCTGGGATTTTTTTTCCAATCTTCTTGAATTGTGTTAGGAAGACACTTCTTGAATTGTGTTAGGAAGACAACAGTTGAACCCCTATTCTATTTATCTCCACCCACACTTTGTCCTAAGGTTCTATTTTAACTCTTTTGTGAAGGAAAATCTTGAGAGTGTGGAATTTTCTGATCTACTCTTCCATCTTCCCAGAATCCTCTCTCAACCTTTTCTTCTTTTGGTTAAGGAAACCAAGGCCCAGAGAGATAAGATGACTTGCATAAATTTTTTCAGAATTTAATCTCAAACGCTGATCTTCTGAATTCTGGAGATCTTTCTGTTATATTATATTCCTTGATCTCCATCACCAGTATCTAAGTGTCATCATTATAATATGATAATCTTTATAGAAATATTTGCATTTTTCAGGGTAAGAATTTTCCAAAAGAATAAAACTGTACTTCTAGAATTTAATATATTGTAACATTTGGATTAAGGCCATATTTTAATTAGAGAGTACTGAGCACATCCCAAGTCAGTCAACATAGGTGATGCCTCTCTGATTACCTTTAGGATTGCTGATATTCATGGGCTTGATTGGGATTCTCTATTAATCACATAGCTGGCTCCTTTGTGAGAAGTAGTCTTGTGTAAGTGAATAGGGTCCTCAACTTTCAGTTAGGAGGCCTGGTTTTCAAGACTCATTTTAGGTATTTACCAGCTGTTAGACACTGTGCTAGTCCATCAACCTTCTTTGTAAATCTATTTCCTCATGTAGATCACAGAATGTCAAAGAAGAAATTGGACTTGACATCTGAGTGCCTTTCTAGCTCTAACTTTATGATCGAAAAAAACATTAACTTAGGATATGACACTTATTGTTTGTGAGTCCACAAAGCAATCTTCTTTCTGTTAATTCTTTGCACCACCTTTCTGCTGATTTGTAGGTGCATTTGTAATTCTATAGATGAATGAATGATTGTATGGGTGGATATTTGTGCATATTTCCTTTCCTGTCTTCATGTCCCAGTTTTCTATCTATGAAGTTATATCTACCTTTTTTGACTTTATGTTTCTCTTACAAATTCTCTCTTTAAGTAAAACTCAATTTTCCTTTTACTAGTACATATGCTCTAGTCTTAGGATTTCAATTTTATGACATAAAGCTAAAACTTTAAATACGCATTAATAGTTTTAGATACCATCATAATTTTAATAAAGCGCTAAATATAACTAATTGCTATCTCAATGTTCCTTTCTGTTTTTAAACTGTGCTTCATTCCCCTCACCTATAGGTTTAAAAACAGAAATTGACAAAAATCAGAGATTTATCATAGTTTTCTTCTTTTATGCTACGAAACATCACCCATAGATAAAACTGAAATGATGATCTAGGTCAACATTTTTGTCGTATTGGTATGTCCCAGACATAATATGCAATCTGGAAGATAAATCAATATTAATTAATCAATAATAAATTAATAATCTTATGCCAGAAGACCTGAGTCTCTAGTTAAGTAATGCTCTTTAGGTGGCATATTTTTCCTTTCCCCCCCGGTAGAATTCATTAGAGGAATGAAATGCTTGTTGAACTACATCCATGATATTGGTAAGTTGTGGCCATTAAGAAGAATTTAACACCTAGAGAATGAAGCATCTGCATCAGATCATGCTATTATCAAAAGTCCTGATCCTAGGACTCAAGATTGAAATTGAGTATGAAAGTAACAGAAGTCAACAATAGATAAAAAAATATCATGAATTCAAGAAGTTTGAGAAACAAGAAACTATCAGAAAACATTTTGCAGAAAGAGTCTGAAATCCATTAAAACTTATAAGCTACAGTGTCTAACAACTTGTACATCTAAACTGACACTTGAAAATCAGTCCTCCTAGCTACAAGTTCAGGGCCCTGCCCACTACACAAGACTATGTTTCCCAAAAGAGCCATAGAAAAGTAGGTTATCTATGTAATTAATGGAGAAGCCCAATCAAACCCATGAATATAATATAATACAATATGATGCAATATGATGCAATGTGATGCAATATGATACAATACAATGTAATATGATATAATAATATAATATAATTAATATAATATAATTTTAGAAGCCAGAGCAAAGAACCAACCATAGTGGAACCAAGGTCAAGATCAGCCAAAGTACTCTCATATACTTTTCTACTAAGGACCTATGATGGAGAATTGGTGGGTTTGAACCTACAGATAAGTAACTAAGTAGCTGAATATTGTTAGAGTTGGAAGGAGAGGGCATAGAAGACTGAATCTGGTTGCCAAGAGTTTTTCTATGTGTTCTGGCACAATTTTCATCCTAATTTGAACTTTCCTTAGGGAAGCCTTCATATCCTTATTATGCGGTCTGTAAATGAAGGAATTTGCAAGTTGAAGTCACAGCTGAGAAAAACAAGGCCACATTTTTTTTGCATCCTAGCTAGATTTCCAGAGGTTAGGTTGATATACACCATTATGAATATTCCATAGAAGATATACATCACGTCTAAGTGATAACTGAATGTGGAGAAAGCCTTATGCCTTCCAGTTATTGAAGATATTCAAAATTTATTTTTGAGCACCAGAATGTAGGATCCAAGGATTAAGAAAGTGATGAAGATGATGAAAGAACTGCAAAGTCCAGCCCTTAAAGCAGGGGTATAGTACAGAGCCAGTAGCAGTTTTGGGTTGCAGAATAGGTGACCAAATTATATTTAAGCCACAGAAGGGCAATTGAGTCTTAAAGCAGATTGGAACTGGAAAACAAAGAAAGAAACTCAGTCAACTGAGGAACACTAGTTTGATGCAGAGACTTCTTATCATTAGAATGGGATAGACACCAGCAAGTTGCAAAGTGACACTCAATAGCCACAGGGCTAAAAAAATTTCACTGGTACCAATGGGGAGAAAAAGGTAGAATTGAAGGAACCAGGAAGTGAAAGGAGGTAGCCTTGGTCTTGGAGAGGAAATTGTATCATACTGGGAAGTATAGTATTTATGTGGCAGATTTCTAAGAAGAAGTTTGCAAGTAAGATGTATATATGTATATGGAGTTATTCATCCAATTTCACTGCACAGATGACCTTCCCCTCTAGGGACAGGATAGGTCAGAAAGAACATCTCAAAAAGTAGGATCCGAATTTCTCTGCAGCAAAGGAAGCTCAGATGTATGAACTCAGTCACTCAACTTCTTTCTGATACAGTCATGACTCCTAAATCTGTGAAAAGGACCAAAATGAGCATAACATGGATTACTTTCTTCCTTTTCCTTCACATTGTTAACTTTTAGGAATCTCTAATGTTGTTCCCTAATCTAAAATTCTAAGATTCCAAGACTTTATGAAATCAGTGATTACCTATTATAGGGTTGATATATATGAACTATTTAAAATAATTCTTCACTTCTCACAACATGAAATCTATGCCTTTGCTTTGGTATTCTTCCAAGTCATCCTTTCCCTCAAAGAAAATGTCATGCAAAGTGACCAGCTTGGGTAAAATTAATAACATGATAGACACCATTGTAAAAGACTATTTGAGAATTTTTTTAATATATTCTTGTATCATAGGAGTGTGCTTATAGTAGATAAACAAAGGATAAAAATTCATTAAATAATGTGTTTTATATATGTGCAACCAACTATCGCACTACAATTATATTTAGTGAAGAAGAGGGGGATGGAAAAGGGAAAGATGAATATATTTGTATCGAAATGAATTTCTTTGCCTCTTCCTTTCATATGAGCCACATGGATGATTCTGAAAAGAGTACTCCATTATGTTATCTTTCGATTCTCTCCTTCTCAAAGGTTTTAGATTTTTAGATTTGTTTTTGAATAACATAGAGGCAATGATATAAATACTTAGCTGAAGCTAAGTTATTTCTTATCCTGGTATACAAAAAGTTGCATGGAAAATTGAAATCTATAGATTTTTACAATTTGGTTGCAAATATGCTTATCAACCTTAGCTTATCTTGTACTAACCCCCATTACATAAGTTACAAGCTAGGGGGGCGGAGCCAAGATGGCGGAGTAGAAGGACGCACATTTATGAGCTCCGAGCCCACAACCCATGGAATTGAGGTAAAAGGAGATCCCCATAAATTCTGAATCTCTGCAGGGGGTGCATAAACATAGGGGAAGAGATTTCCGTTCCACTGAACCCTGGAGAGACGTCCCCAGGGTCCATCGCACTCCGGAAAGCGGTCCCCACCCCCACCCCTGGCCGCGACCCAGAGAAGCTGACCCAAGCAGAGTTCAGAGAGGAAAGCTCTGGGGGAAGCTCCGGCAGCCGGGAAAGTCCCTCCGCCCACAGAAGCTACAGGTCAGTAAGAAAGAATGCTGCGATAGGGGAGGGGAGCGGAGCGTCTCCGTGACTTGGGCCCCCTCGGGAGGAAGCGGCGGCGGCAGAGACGGGGGCAGGAAGCGGCGGAGGCAGAGGTGTGGGCGGGCGGCTGAGGCGGCAACAGCCCGGGACTCAGGAATCCCCCAGCAGCAGGTAGGATCTTCAATACTGAAGGTCTTTCCAACCTGAGGGAGCTGAGTAGGGGAGACGGCCCTGCCCCCACCCTGCTCTACTGCTGAACGCCTCTGAATAAAACCCCCAAGGGAGCTGAGCACAACAGGCGGGGCCCCCACCCCCACCCGCTCCGTTCCTGAAAGTCTCTGCAGAAAGCCCCTGAGGGCCCAAGATTAGAAGGCGGCCCTGCCCCCACCCTTGCGCCAGAACTAAAGCTTGCCGCGGGAAAGCGCATTTGAATCTCAGAGGCCAAGCACTAGCTGGGCGGATCCAGGCAGGGGTGGAAAGGAATCTCAGAAATCAAGTAACTGGCTGGGAAAATGCCTAGAAAGGGGAAGAAAAATAAGACTTTGGAGAGTTTTTTCCAACAAATGCAAATGATCCCGACCTTCGGATCTGATGGGGAGGACGAGAACGTATTTTTCCCATCAGGGAAAGATGTGGAGGGCGGGGCCTCAGTACCCCAGACACCCCAGGGGGGTGTTGGGTGGGCTCAGGCCTTGGAAGAGCTTAAAAAGGATTTTGAAAAGCAAGTTAGACAGGTGGAGGAAAGACTGGGAAGAGAAATGACAAAGATGCAAGAAGAGTATGAAAAAAAGGTCAATATCTTGGTAAAGGAGACCCAAAAAAATGCTGAGGAAATTTACACCTTGAAAAATAGGCTCACTCAATTGACAAAAGAGGTTCAAAAAGCCAATGAGGAGAAGAATGCATTCAAAAGCAGAATGAGCCAAATGGAAAAAGAGGCTCAAAAGCTCACTGAATTTAATAGTTCTCTCAAAATTAGAACGGAACAGATGGAGTCTAATGACTTTATGAGAAACCAAGAAATCACCAAACAAAACCAAAAGAACGATAAAATGGAAGAGAATGTGAAATATCTCATGGGAAAAACAACTGACCTGGAAAATAGATCAAGGAGAGACAACTTAAAAATTATGGGACTACCTGAAAGCCATGATCAAAAAAAGAGCCTAGACATCGTCTTGCATGAAATTATCAAGGAAAACTGCCCTGACATTCTAGGACCAGAGGGCAAAATAAGTATTGAAAGAATCCATCGATCACCACCTGAAAGAGATCCAAAAAGAGAAACTTCTAGGAACATTGTGGCCAAATTCCAGAACTCCCAGCTCAAGGAAAAAATCTTGCAAGCAGCTAGAAAGAAACAATTCCAGTACTGTGGAAATACAATCAGGATAACCCAAGATCTAGCAGCTTCTACATTAAGGGATCGAAGGGCGTGGAATAGGATATTCCAGAAGGCAAAGGAACTAGGACTGAAACCAAGAATCACCTACCCAGCTAAACTGAGTATAATACTTCAAGGGAAAATATGGTCTTTCAATGAAACAGAGGACTTTCAATCATTCTTAATGAAAAGACCAGAGATGAAAAGAAAATTTGACTTTCAAACACAAGAATGAGAGGAAGCATGCAAAAGTAAACAGCAAGGAGAAGTATTAAGGGACTTACCAGAAATGAACTGTTTGCATTCATACAGGGAAGGACAATATTTCTAACTCTTAAAACTTTTCAGTATCTGGGTGGTTGGTGGGACCACACATACACATGTACACACATGCACACACATACACACATGCATTCACATGCAGAGACAGAGAGCACAGATTGAACTGAATAGGATGGGACCATACCTTAAAAGAAATTAAGGTAAATGGTGAGAGAGAAATGTAGTGAGAGGAAAGAGGGGGAAATGGAAGGGGGTAACTATATGTCATTTAAGAGGCAAGTAGGAGATGTTTTTTAGTGGAGGGAAAAAGAGGAGAGCTGAGGGGAAAAACAAAACAAAACAAAACAAAAAAAAACCAAACAAATAAACAAAAGTTTACCCTCATCACATTTGACTAAACGAAGGAGTGAAATGCACACTCATTTTGGTATGAAAACCTATTTTACAGTATAAGAAAGCGGGGGAGAAGGAGATATTGGGGGGGGATGATGGAAGGGAGGGCAAAGGGAGGAGGGAGTAATTGAAAGTCAATACTTGGGGAGGGACAGGATCAAAGGACAGAAGAGAAACAATGAGGGGCAGGTTAGGAGGGATGGCAATTCAGTTAGTCTTACACAACACGACTATCAGGAAGGTCATTTGCAAAGCTACACAGATATGGCCTATAATGAACTGCCTGCCGTACCAAAGGGAATGGGTGGGGAGGGAGGGATGGGGAGAATTTGGAACTCAAAGTTTTAGGAATAATTGTTTAGTATTGTTGTTGCAACTAGGAAAGAAGACATACAGTTAATGAGGAATAGAAAGTCATCTGGCCCTACAGGAGAAAAGAGAAGATAGAGACAAGGGAAGGGAGGGATGACAGAAGAGAGGACAGATTGGAGATAGGGAAAATTAGATTGCTTGGGGTATTGGGGTGGGGGGAGGGGAGAAAAGGGGAGAAAATTTGGAACCCAAAAATTTGTGAAAATGAATGTAAAAAGCTAAATAAATAAATAAATTAAAAATTAAAAAAAAAAAATAAGTTACAAGCTAGCAAAACTTGATTGCTTGCAATTCTCAAAAAATATCCTAAGGTTTCCTACCTAGATGTCTTAATTTATGCCATTCCATAGAAATATGTTGGCAATTCATCTCTGTAAATAAAACTCCTTTGCAGACCAGTTCAAAATCCACCTTCTCCATAAAGCACAAGGTAGAAGTATTTTTTCCCTATTATGAACTTTTTAAGCACCTTTAGCTGTTTTATTTTAGCTTCTTTATCATTTTCTATTTTTAAATTCCTTGAAGTTCAGGTCTTTTATTTATCTTAATGTCTCTCACATTGCTTAGCACACTGCCTTGAACAGAATATAAACGCAATGAGCATTTGTCCAATGAATGGATGAACTTGAAAATCTTATATCAACAGATCACTGAATCTTTTTCATTTAATTAATAGGTACAGTTTGTTTCATTTAATGTACAAATGTTAGATTTTTGGTTGCTTGATCCTCCACTGATTCTCAAGTAGGCAGAGCTATTGATGTAAAGGAATTAATTTCCAATCTGTACTTAGAATGATCTTCTCAATGAATCACAGGTTACAGAGGTTATTAACAAACATTTCAGAGGTAATTTTGCCTTGTTGCCATTGCTCACTGCCCAAGGGGATATTTTGAAATTATCCCAGTGAGCATCTCCACTATATGCTTTTTTGATAGACTCTCTGTTTTTGTTATTGTTTCTCTATAATCTCGATTTTTTTTTCTGTATCTACTGCTACCTATAAAATCTACATCTATACCATCTACAGCTATATCTTTATATCCCTACTTCCATCTATTTCTATTCCCACTTTAATCTCTATCCACATCTGCTTCTCTATAATCTCCATCTTTATTTCTACCTCCATTCCATCTATATAGTTATCATTCTTATATCCACATATATCACCACTCTCTCCATTTATACCCCTATCCTCTCCCCCACTTTCTTTAATTTCAACTCATACGATCCATAATACCTTATGGTTGAACCTGCAACCAGGGACAATATGTTTCAGCATAAATCATAATTGGAGTTACAGTTTGGAATTTTAGCAACACATTCATATAGTGATAAAAGCACTGAACCAATGTCATAAAACCTGTTTCAGTTCAGACTTCCCTCTTAATTTCTTGTGTGATCCTAAGTACATACTTAACCTGCCTGACTTCAGTTTCCTCATCTTTAGAACAAAAGGTGTTAGACTCTATATCCAAAATTATTTTTAATTTCAAATCTATTTGAACATATGAATGAATTGTAACCTTGAACTTTCCCTTCCTTTATCTGTCCTACCTCCTGAAGATACCTACCTTTATTGATACTTCTAAAAGAAGAATTGTGAATGGTCAGTGTATATGATGAAAAAGGGAAATAATGAAAGTAGAGGGTAAATGGTAGGGCCATAGCATCCAATCATAAAGGAAAATAAGGAAAAACAGGACCTTCTGCCAGTAGAACCTCCAGGGTTACTTCTCTATCTTTCTGTTGACTTTATTTTACTGCTAGAGGTCTCAGGGATTGACCTGCTTGCTCTCATATACTCAGGCAACACCTGCTGTTTTCAATTAAGGTTTCCTCTTCTTCCCTGGATCAGGGAAGATTTGAATTTGTTTTCACAAAATTTCCCTTAAGTACCTACCTCTAAAACCTACATATAATCCACTGGGAGTTTCCTAAAAGTCTGCTGTTTAAATTGCTAAGAACAAAAGGGAAATCAATTGCATAAACTATCCCTTCTATGCCAACTCTCCTGCCCTCCATTTTTTCTTTTTTGTACTTACAACTTGCCAGGAAAGACAAATTGGGTCTTTGTACACACACAAAAAAATGAAATTTACAATTTATTTGTACTTCAGAGGAAAACCAGATTCTGGCTAATAGGTATTTGTTCTTAGGATCTGAAATAAGGATGAGAGCTCAGCAGGGTAGAACAAGATGGTTGAATGTAAAAACAATGAGATGGAATTGAATATTACTTTATAGTTTGGGAAACCAATGGCAGTGATAGAAGGAGAATGCCCTGGGATATTTAAAA
Source organism: Bettongia penicillata ogilbyi (assembly GCA_023548195.1). Taxonomy (NCBI): domain Eukaryota; kingdom Metazoa; phylum Chordata; class Mammalia; order Diprotodontia; family Potoroidae; genus Bettongia; species Bettongia penicillata. Next base: position 3,279,042 of record JAJHZJ010000051.1, on the reverse strand, counting down.
TCTCTTCTTCTCTCTATTTTCTACCATCAGTCTTACCACCATACACCAGTCTTAGGTGTAGTAAGAAGTTGAAATGGAATAGGAGTGAGAAGTGGTCCTAGACAACAGCTAACAAGAGGATGAAGAAAGAAAGGGAAATATTTTAAGATAACAAGTTTATATGTAAAGCATGAGAATATATGGGAGTATATATAGGAATAATCCTAAATTTGGAAGAAGCTTCAGAAATCTTTTAGACCAACCATGACCTGAGCAGGAAAGACCACTGAAATTTATTCAATAAGATCATCTAGCCTATGACAAATATTTTGTGAATACAAAGTGCTCTAAATTTTCAGAGCAGGAAATGATAATAAAGACTGGAGGTAGGGTGTGACTAAGAAAATGTAATCAGAAAGTAATTCCCTCAAAAAAATTGGCAGAAATTCTGGGACTATTCAACTTAGGTTGGATGGACGATAATTATGAACAAGGGTCCAAAGTTGCAGGATGGCAACTGTCCTGTCAATTTGGTAATGAAAATATTTAATCTCTCCTTCTTTAAAGCCATTTACCCTCTCAATATTTTTGTGTATCTCTTCCAAGTTATAATATGTGTTACTCCTTGAAAGGAAGGTTGCATAAAGCCATCATTCCCAAGAAGTGATACTAGTGCTTAAAAGTCTGGACACCAGGGACAGAGGTTGATAGGTATTTTAGGGCCAAGGGAGACTACCTAGTCCCCTGAAATTCAACTTACTGATCTGCTTATTTAAATTATAGGTAATGGAAACCAGACATTTTTAGCAAAATATAAACATACCTTGGTGCCCTGGGGAAGGTAAGTATGAATCAAGATTTCAGGGATTAAAGAAAAAGCAGTAACAATAGGATAAATAGAAATAATAAATATGAGTAATGCATGCATGAGAAATACACATGAGATTCAGTTCTTCAATTAAATTCAACAAATATTTATTTTGCTTCTATGATATACATGGTCCTTTGCTAGGCTTTATTTTTAAAAAGAAAAAAATATAATATTCCTTTAAGGAATTAGCAAGAGTTCTACTTACTTCAGCGTGGTCTTCTGGGATCTGATTTTTCTCCTTTTTCTCAGCATCTGGTCCACTGTTATGTCATTGATATACTTACCTGACCTTAAGAAATGGAATCATTTTTATCCCTTAGATCTTCTGCTACTACTACTTTTTTTTTACTTCCTTATTAGAATTCACATCTCTAGCTTCTGTGTTCTTATGAACATGCCAATTTTCCTATCTTGGGAAGCCATGAAGTGCACAAGAAAGCAAAAATCCACAATTTAAGCATTCCATTGTACTCATGTCTCTAATTCTTGTGAGCCTATTCAACCCTAGTAAAGGTGACTCTCATTTGGTTGACCAAATCATGCGTACACTTCGTGAACTCACTTGGTGAACTTATTTTTTTACGGCCAGAGAGAGAAAGCCAACTGAGAGAATTCCTTTTATATCCGCCTATGTTCTGAGTGTATTTCCTCTCAGAAATTGTTGGAGATTGCTTTTCTGATTCTGAAAAGCCCTTGCTCCTTAGAGTGAAATGTTGATTGATTTCAGGAGCGCATAGAATTCCAGACATCTGATAACTGAAGCAGGGAATGAAAGGAGACACAGAAATGATCTAAGGAGCTATTTGGAATATTTGTCCCAGGACTGAATCTTAGGTACATGTCATGAAAGACTGAAGAATGTCATATAAAACTTTATATCTTTCTTTATTCAAGAATCAAACCTATTAGGGGCTCAAAATGCAGGATTATGTTGGGGAGAATTTTTTTATCTTATTCCAACTAGTTCTCCTTCTCAAGATTCAGTCTTAGTGAAATGATCAGTCTAAGGGATTAATGCAATACTCTCATTCCATGGTAATGGTAAAATTGTCTTGATTTAATGGATTCCCCAGCTTACTACGCTGCATGGATCAGGAACAATCACAAAATGAATTTGGGAAACTAAATCCTTGTTTGGGACTCTCTAAACCAGACTCTGTTCTCTGATTCATAACACCAGATCTCTTAGCCCTTGGAAGAATGTTCCTCTGTTCTCCACGAATACAAACGTAAGAATTGTCATTATCAATGAATACTGATTCATCTAATTTAGGCAATTCATGTCTTATTTTGCATCTTCCTGATTGGAGAAAACAAACGCTTAACCACCAGTGTTCTGAAGTCATCTTTTTTTATTGCATTGAATATAATTCTGTCCTTTCAATCTTTGAGAATCTTTCTAGTTCTTCAGCCACTCGATACAATCATGTTTTAAGGCAGGGTTAGTATTTGGGAAACTAACATTTACAGAATTTATTTGGGCAGCAATTTGCAATCTCTTAATTTTTGTTTTCATTGACCTAACATGCTCATTCTTTCCTTTTCTTTTTAACTTTACATACCTGCTTTGGCCAATGTAGACTGACATATTTATTTTTAAAAGTACATTTTAATTTGTTTAGATAGATGTCCTCTTAAACTTTGTATTTTCTGACTGTAATTTAAATATTTTATGTCTACATTTAGCAATTCCTTCTTCCCTTTGTTACTCTCTTTTAATCATTTCTAATAATTTAAAATTATTTTCTCAAGATCTTATACCATTTTTAAATGAGAGCACAATCACAAATTATATTCTGATTTGGGAACACCCATTTGCTGAAAATGTTTAGAGTTTTATGTCTTCTTTAGCCCCAGAAATGTGTTAGATTGCTATAGTTAGAAAACTCTGAGAGCCAAGGTGGTTTATTGGATAAAAATTGGTTCAGATCCCTCTTCTGAGATATACTTAATTATGTGATCCTGGGCTAGTCATATCATGGATAGAAAAGTAATAAGATTCCATGGTCATTGAAGTTCAATAAATGGGTACACAAAGAAATCAGTTTTTCTTACTCTTTTACTTGAGGAGAATGATAAAGACCTAGGTGATCCCTCAAGGATCTCATATTAAGGTTCTAATTCTCTTTTCCCAGGGACTTTCCTCCAGGCATCCTTCATTTCCCTATTCCTAAGGCTGTAGATCACAGGGTTGAAGAATGGGGTGACAACAGAATAAAAGACAGTCACAATTTTCTGGGTCCCAGAATCATGCCCTGAAGTTGGCTTTACAATCAAGACCATCACAGATCCAGAGAACAGTGACACCACAGCTAAGTGGGAGCCACAAGTAGAGAAAGCTTTTAGCCAACCTGCTGTGGAAGGGACTCTCAGCACAACTCTCACAACAAGGGCATAAGTTCCCACGATGAATCCAAAAGGGCAAAGAGGTTCACATAACTCAAGGTGCAACAAGTTAGTTCCATCACAGGGACTCGGGTACATGTGAGAGCTAGCCATGGCTGAACGTTACAGAGAAAGTGGTCAATAATCTTAGGATCTCAGAAGGACATCTGAGAAATGATAATGATGGGGATCAGATATCAGAGGAAGCCAAGTGTCCAGCAACTGATCATCAGGCTGGTGCAGAGATGTCCTGTCATGATGGTTGGATAATACAGAGGCCAGCAGATGGCTAAGTATCTGTCAAAATCCATAATTGCTAGAAAAGAAACATTCTGTGATACCCAATGAGAAGAAGAAGTAGAACTGGAGGAAGCAGCCAGAGAAGGAGATGATCCTGCTCTCAGAGAGGGAGTTGACCAACATATTAGGGATGATGGTAGTAACATACCAAATCTCTAAGAAGGAGAAGTGGGCCAGGAATATATACATTGGTGTTTGGAGTTTCTGATACCAGACAACTGCACAGATGATGGCTCCATTTCCCAAAAGGGTTTGAATGTAGATGATCAGTAACAGTGAAAAGAAGAGGATCTGGTTCTTTCTATGACAAGGGAACCCAAGGAGGATGAGACCAGCAACATTAGTGGAGATGTTGTGGAGACGTTGTAGATGTTATAAATATTCATATGCCTATAATCTAAAAAGAAACCCAGAAATTTGCTTCTTTGATTAATAAAAGGGTTTATTGGTAAGTAGATTTGTAGGTTGGGAGGGAAGTTTTAATCTCTATAGGGGAAAGGTGTTACAATGGATATCATGTTGGACATAGAGCCAGGACTTTGGATTTCTTCTGTAGCACTTTAGTAGCTGTGGTGCCATGGGGAAATAACTTACTTTTTCTGAGCCTCAGTTCCCTCATCACTAAGATGGAAATAATAATAACATTGGTCTCAGTGTTGTTGGGAGGTCCAATGAAATAATACATATGAAGTACTTTTCAAACTTCGAATTGCTAGACAGATGTCCCAAATCGTCTTAGTACAATTTTCAGCTATTAAAGCTTAAAATAACACGAAGGCTTTCAGGGCACTCTGTATAAACACCAGTTATTGACATTATTATATTAGAAGCTACAGAGCTTCATTACCTTAAAGTTGGGGGAAAAGATTTGCCTCAACTCTTTTCCTGTATGAATTTTATCACTGGTGACATTCATTTCAATGACTTCTCTTCCTAATTCTTTACTTTGGATTGCTATTATTTTTAACTTTAACTCTCTTCTTTTTACAAGCAACAGATTTTCCCAGAATCAGAAGCAGTGGCAAAAATAATTTTACTTCACCTCTGTATTCACCAAATTTAGGCTGATATGATTGAATAAATCTGTGCTTACTGAAAGTAAGTCCCAGTACGCTTAATTTACCAGTCCTGTCTAGATACAGAATTTAGCACAGGTCTTGGGACATGGTAGGCACTTTACTCATGCTAATTGACTGATGGCAAATATGGAGAATGTTGAGCTGCCATAAGTCAGACGTGAAGTGATAGTCTATATCTGATCAAATTTTCATTCATTCTATCATTCTGATGCATGTTGGGTATATGCTCCAGAACAGCAAGAATAAAAAAACTCAGCTCAGCACAGACACCTGTGAACCTCCTTTTGTATCCCAGAAATTGCACAAAAAAGGCCAAGAGTGAGTGACTGATGCAACTATGCTGTTTTCTTACCTCAAATGTTTCTTGCCCTGCACTAACTTACCTTACTCTCATCACATATATCACTGGCAGATTTAGACCCTTTAAAGTAGTAGGTACAGGATTCACTAGGTATCTTCCCATAATCTGCCTTCTTTAACTATCCAATCAGAAGGACTTCTCTTCCTCCAGTGTTCCAAGGGAATCTCTTGTGGGCAGTGCAAGGTATATCCTGTGCTCTCTTCCACCATCATTATATACAGGGCCATAAATTTACATTTTTCACTTTCCTGAGCCATTTTATATGTTCTTTGTCTAAAAATGTTTTACATGACGATGATCTTTCTGGGTGGGACAAGTACAAAGACTGTCAAATATAGAAGAAAATGTAAGACTTAGAGTAAGGAGAATTTGTACTTTCAATTTTACCTCTATTACTATATATATAAAATTTCAATAAGCCTCAGTTTCTTCCTCTCTAAAATGGGGCTAAATGATAACACCTACCTCACAGGATGTTGTAAGGATCAAATGAGATAATGTGTAAAGTGCTGTGCAAACCTAGGAATCTTATACAAATATATTATTTTTGTATTTATATCCAGTGTTGTTATTACCTGAGAAAATGAAACAGAACCAGTCAGATCTATTAAGAGTGGAGTGTCCCGGGCGAAAGTCCCCGATCGACCCTCCCGGTGGGTAGTAACCCCTCACTCTGCGTCACGCAGCTTCAGACGTCTCTGGACCCGTCCCGGGGATCGGAGTTCGGGCGGAAACCAAGCACGAGCCAGGGTGGTAGAGCAAAGCGGGTGTTTATTCAGCAGTTCACATCAGTCCAGTCCCCCCGAGCCCCTTAGGGCGTTGCCTTATATTCCTTATCCTTTCCGGGTTCTAGCCCTGCGTCTGCATTGGGTCTTAAGATCGGGTCATCTCTCAACACTTTGCCTTCTAAGGTCATAGTTGGTCATGTCCCATCATGATTGGTGTGGAGCCCCTTCAGTACCTCCCCGAGGGCGATGCCGTACCTTGTCCACGAGCCTTCCTTGCGCCCAGAATGAGGAAGTCACGGGCCAAGCACGTGACCGCCAGTTAGGGCGGGTATAGACTCCCGGCCGTCACCTATCCACCCAGGAGGTCCGATGGCGGCCCCTCACAATGGCCCCTCACAACTCCCCTTCTTTGTTTTTTAAGAGAAGGGTTTTTCGGGTGCTGAGGGGCTAACTGCTAGGGCGGGGCCTAGCTTCTCTCCAGGGCTGCAACCCAAATTTGTGGGTTAGTTTGGTTTGCTAAAGAGCGGAGGGCCCAGGCGGTATATAGCCGCTGGTGCATCTGTCTTTGCCGAACTCGGCCCAAGCAGAGCAGGAAGCCCACGGCAAGGAGGAGGAATAAAGAGGCGGAGTCTGCATAGCCCTTCACCCATGTAGATAGAGTAGAAAAGATAGAACTAAAGGTGGTGGTAACAGCGGGATCAATTCGGGTGGCATTGATGTAGGCAACCTGGTGCCGGAGGGTGTGGAGGGTGCGCTCAAAGTTGTCGGACCAATTTCCTGTGAGCATCTGCGATAGCTCGCGGGACAAATTGGCAGCATGGGAGAGGTTTTGATAGGGGATAGAGGTGAGACATAACCCAGGAAGAGAATATGCGCACCCCAGAGGGAGGAGGTGAACAATAATGTCCACTTGTTCCTGCAATAGGTCGATCCGTTGATTGGTCAGCATTAACCCCCCCCCCCCCATCGTGGCTAGAAGCTGCGTGTTGGTGTCCAGGGCGGTGGCAACCGTTGCTGAAAGATCGTTAAGTGTAGCAACAGTGTTGGCGCCCATGGCTAGGGAGGTGGTTGCCGCGGCGGCAATGGCAGCGACAGAGAGTGCTATTACTAAAGCTGTTACGCCAAAGTCTCTTTTCTTTCGATGGAATAGTTGAGGTTGGAAGCCTTCTACGTTGACAGGAACAGGTACCCAGGTGGGCACTCTCGTTATCACAGCCATCTGGTGCCGGGTGCCATTCCAGCAGGAAGCGTAGCTACAAGTCTCATTTGCACAACGCAGGAGGGGACCATTAGAGGTGTTGGCCACAATGAAAACGAACGGGGGTGTAACACATACAGGGGTAGGATCGAAGGGCAAGGAGTAGTTGCGGGTGTTATTTAGCCTGTCTAAGTAGCCCGGATTGCCTGAGGATGTGTATCTGAAGGTGCCGTTATAGATACATCCACCCTGTATCATTGAGAAGGGGGAAAGATCCATGCAGGTGCGTCCGGGCCCACACAATACCCAGGTGTGGAAGGGGTTCGATCCTCCATAATAGTCTTTAGGGTTATTGGGAGCCGATTCATTGTGAAGGGGTACTATATTAGGAGAGAAGCTCCACCCTCCTCCCAAAGTCTGGCTAGTGGGGTTCTGACAGCCAGTCCACGGTATCTTATCCTCCCTAGATCCTCTACAGGTGGGTCCCTATCTGGGCTGTTTAGGTCTCCGTGAGCCCAAAGTGATAGGCAGGTCCCCGGTGCTATTGTTAATCCGGGGCCAGGAGCCTTTTATGGCTGTGCCATTCATGGTGCCATTGATTGGCTTCCCTAGCCAGATTGCTGTTTTATTACCAAGGATTATGCAGGGGTTCGCATTAGTGAGGTTTAGCCGGAAACAGAGGGCACCGTTTAGGGTGATGTTAAATGTAGGGGTGGGAGCCTCCTCATCCTGGAAAGGGTAGTAAGGGAGATCAAGGCTTTCGTTAGTGGTGAAAAGGCGTGGGTAGAGGGTGGCATTCTGGGAAACGGGCATGGGGAAAGGGAAATCGGCTAGGAGGCCCCATCGGATCTCGTGTGCGTGCGCGTTGGGGACGGGCCGCAGCATCAGGTGCAGCTGGGCAAGGGCGAGCAGGGCCTCCCTGACTACTCTAGCCGCAGCCTTCCAGGTCCGGTTCTTTCTCTTGCACCGGCCCCGCTTCCTTCGTGTTGTCGGCAGGAGCGGCTGCTCTGGTCCATCTGGTGGGCACCCATTGGGTTGTTCTGCCTTCATCTTCCCCTGTACCTGTGGAGACACAGAGGTATCCTTTGCCTCTCACGACAACGGGGTGAGGGCCGTGCCAATTGTTAGCCTCGTCCCTCCACCAAACCATCTCGTTTTCTGGATAGTTAGGCATCTGTCTTGCCCCTGCCGGGTTTTTTGGATTAGAAACGGCTGGGGGTGTTGTGAAAAATTTCATGGCCGGTGTTAGGCCGTTTTCCCGCACTTGGAGGAAGTTGGCGGTGAATGTGGCTTTTGCTAATTGGGCTCTTGTTAGCCTCCCCGGAACTCCCCCTCTTTGTTTTAGTAAGATACGTTTTAATGTCTGATTTGCCCTCTCAACTATGGCTTGCCCTGTGGGGTTGTAAGGGACACCTGTGATATGTTGGAGGCCCATTTCTTGAATAAAGGTCTGGAAAGCTTTAGATCGGTATCCCGGGCCATTATCAGTTTTTATGAGGGCTGGGAGACCTGCAGTGGCTGCGCATTCCAAAAGGTGTTGGATGATGCATTTGGCACTTTCCCCAGGCTGTAGGGTGGCCATGATGAAGCCTGAGAAGGTGTCGGCGGACACATGAATTAGCGAGGATTGAAAATGTGTCACGTCCACTTGCCAGATTTCGTTGGGAGTGTGGCCACGGGGATTGAAGGCCTGGTCACGGGGTGGGGGTCGGAAAGGGACACAATGAGAACATCTTCGGACAATATCGCGTGCTTCCTCACGGTTGATACCATAAAGGTGCCGTAAGGTTCGGGCTGAGAGGTGAAAGTGGCGGTGAGCAAGATCTGGTGAGCTATAGAACACCCCTAGGGTTTCTGGGGTGACTTCTGTGAGGGCAAGATCGGCAACTGCATTGCCTTGATAGAGAGGGCCTGCTGTAGAAGTGTGGGACCTGACATGAAGGACATAGATAGGTGCTTTCCTGACTATGAGCAGATTGTGTATGCGAGTTAGCAGATCAAAAACAGTGGAGGTGGTTGTGGTGAGGTCTGCTCCAGGGAGTTAGGGGATGGCTAGAGCGCAGTACATGCTATCAGTTATGAGGTTAAAGGGCTCGGTGGGTAATAATTGAAGCGCAGCATAAATGGCAAATAATTCATTCTTTTGGGCGGAGGAGTAGGGGGTACTTACCACTTTTAGGATATTCTTGGCTGGAATATATACGGCGGCTCGCTGATGCTTGGTGGCATCAGTGAAGACGTTAATCCCTTCTACCGGCTCATTAGCTATTACCTGTGGGGGTCTCTGGAGAGGCAAGGCATCCCAACCCCGGAGAGCATTGGGCAAAGCTGCACTTGTTAGCTGATGTTGGGTGATTAAGACGGCCCAAGAGGTATACTCTTGGGTAAGTTCCTGTAGCAAACTGGGAGTTATATTGAGAAAGAGAACAGGAAGTTGGCCAAAGATTTGCCTGGCTCTGAGGCTGGCCTTGAGTAGTAGTCTCCCTTGTTCTTCAAGGTGATTGGGGATGCATTTTTTCTTTTTGTCTGGATAGATCCACTCTATAACTCCCCACTGCTGGAAGATTGCTGCAATCCCCCCGGTGGTCCCACGGGAGAGGATGGCCACAGCTAGGGGATATTGGGGATCTATTCTTTGGACTCGCATATTGGCCCTGTCTCTAATTAGTTCCATAACTTTTCTTGCCTCAGGAGTCCAAGCTCTCGGTGAATTTAAGGTTGGGTCCCCTGACAGAATGGTATAAAGGGGTTGCATCTCCTTCTCTGAAAGAGGCAGTGTCGGCCGGAGCCACGGTATGGCTCCAACGAGTTTTTGGAAATCATTGAGGGTCTTGACCTTGGTGAGATCAAAGTCGGGGACAGGTCGAAGGATCTCATCGTTTAGGAGCCTGTGGCCAAGAAAGTTAAGGTCATCGCCCCTCTGGATTTTTTCAGGGGCAATTCTGAGCCCGTACTCACTGAGTCTCTCTGTGATGTCTTTGAGGGCTTTTTCTGCCTGTCTTGCTCGTGGGTGAGCAATTAAGATATCATCCATGTAGTGGATGATCTGAACCTCAGGGAATTTCTTCCGAGAGGGATGTAGGATGGCTGCAACATACTTTTGGCATAATGTCGGACTATTTGCCATCCCTTGGGGCAGTGCAGTGAAGTGGAAGCGTGCGGCTGGGTTTTGGAAATTGATAGAGGGGACAGAAAAGGCAAACTTTGGGGCATCATCAGGGTGAAGGGGATCTAGAATGATCCACTTCCCTCTAAGCTCTCTTGTCCTACATGAGTATTCTCCTTGTACCCAACACCTTTTCCTATTCCCCTTTATATTTTGTCTTCCAGCATTAGAATGTCAGCTGTTTGAGGTTAAAATCATAGTGTTTTCAATTTGTATTGCCAGCACTTAGCATGGCACCTGTCACATAATAAGTACTTAAATATTCTATCTATCTATCTATCTATCTATCTATCTATCTATCTATCTATCTATCTATCTATCTGTCTGTCTGTCTGTCTGTCTGTCTGTCTGTCTATCTATCTTTCTGTCTGAATTGAATTCTAACTAACATGTTACTCGGTGTTGAACGTAAGTAAACAGGTAAAGGTAGAGAGGGTCTTAAACAAGACTGAACTTCTGCAAAAACTATTTTTGGCTCAAAAACTTCATTGGAAGGGAACTTAGGTGCAGGGCATGATATCTCTGCTTCAGTATTTGAAAGGCAGATATGTAAAGCAAAGATCTGAATTGTTCTGCTGCATCCAGAGGACAGAACTAAGAACAATGTTCTTAGTGAATATTGTACAGAGGAAGATTTTAACTCAATATGAGGAAAAATTTCATGAGAGGCTCCTTTCTCATTTGATCTCAGTGAATCCAACTTTAGCCAAGCAGTGAGTTCTTTATTGATAGAGAAATTTAAGGTGCAAATAGGTAACTTATTGATGGGGATCTTACAGATGGAATTTCTTCTCAGATATAGCCAGGAATGGATGATGTTGAGGCCTTTCTTGTTAAGGCACAAGCTCAGTTCTCACGCAAATGGTCTCAGGTCAGGTAAAGGTGAGGGCTTCTTGCAACCACCGAGCTCTCACGAGGCCCCCTAGAGAACAGCTGGAAACTGAGGGAGTGAGACACAAGTTATCTTCTTTTCCACCTCTCCTCAGTGGGAACTTGCTGGGGAGAGCATCCCACCTTGAGATTGTTCAGTGGTCTGAGCACACCTTTTGTTAATTGGCTAAGGGGCTGAGAGCATGCACTGTCCACGAGTGAACTATGCAGCTGGGAGAGTTTAACTGGGGACAGAAAAGCCTGAGAAGGGGGTTTCCTTTCCCCTTGGGAAGGAGAAGGGGGCTCCTGTGGGGAGAACTCGCCCTGCATGCTGACATGTAGCTTGTATCCTGAATAAAGCCTACACCTCTGCTTCACCCTGGTGGTCTCTTCTCTCATATGTTTATCCGGTTGATCACCTAAGACCTGAAATAGGTAAGAGGACCCAGCAGCCCATGGCATTAGGCTGGGCACTCTCTCAGCTCTTGAATTCCATAAAAATCATTGGAAAATACAATTATGGGAACACAATACACACAAAATGCCAAGGATATCAAAGGGAACAAAATCCTTTTGACTACATCTCCAAGAATAATCAATACCCCTTTTAGCTAATGTGTTTTTGTTCTTTTAAAATGTATTGATATATTCTGCTTTTGTATAAACTTAATTTTCAATTTATCTTCCTTAGACTTCACCGAGAGAACTGTTGCATAGAGAAAAGACTAAAAAAGAAAGAGAAAAAGTTCTTCAGTGAAATTAACCAATATGTCCATTGAATTCATCATTAAATGCAATGTTTCACATTCATAGTTTTAGATAATTGTAAGAAAGAGAGAGAATGTGCATGCTCATCTCTCTTTGTTGGGCCCATCTTGTTCATTAAAATTATATTTATGTTTCAATTCCTAATTTTTTGTTCTTTCTATATAACATAATCTCACCAGCAAGGGGATTTTGATTTTATATTTATTTTTGTTAAGACTATATTTTCTTTATGCTGCTGGATATATCAATGCCAGACGGTTCCATTTCATTAGCTTATTTGAACACAAAGTGACTTCTCTTTCATGTTAATGTCCTAGCTTCCCAAAGTATGGCTAAAAGATCAATAGTAAACAGTCCTAGAAATAATCCTTCTAGAGATCCTGCCATTGTCAAGACACTTTGGTGTTACCACAACAAGTGGGATAAATTGGTTGAGATAGTGTTGTTCACAAGGGAGATAGCCCTTTTACTCCCCTTAGATAGCCTTCAGACAATATATTAATAATAAGAATATCCTGAAACTTTGGTTTGGTTTCTCTAGTGATCAAAGTAATTTCTTGATGATGGGGGAGAGGAGGGCAATAATAACTGGAAAAAACAAGTCAAGCCTCAAAAAAGGCAGTGATGACAACTGAGTTGAATATTAAAGAAAGGTAGAATTTCATAAATTGGCAAAGAGGATGGAATGCATTCTAAGATTGAGGTACAACTTAGGGAAGGGGAAGCATTTATGTAGAGCATTTATGTAGAGATGAAAATGTGAAAGGAACTGTGTTGTGTTTTTACAATATTATTTCACAAATATGAGATGAAAAATGATTATTGTTGCCTCTAATTCTCAAAGAGGACCAAAATGACATCACTTTCCTAGAGTCAAGTTTCAATGTGTCCAGCTGTGGCTGATCAGACCAATAAAAGCTCAGAATATTTTAGCACAGATGGGGCCCAAACAGTCAGAGTGAACATTTGGGGTGGATACTCTAAATTAGCATAGCCTGTCTTTCCTTTCAGCTCTTTCAATTCTGCTTTGCACATAGAGCACATAGCACCTTCTCTGATGTGGGCGCAACATGCTGATAAAAAATAGTTTATTTGGGAACAGCAACTAGACCAACTTGACTGGGAAGTAGTGTTCATGAAGGGAATGTTATATCTAATAAACCTGGAAAGGTAGACTGGAGTCAGAAAGAAAAGAATTTTAAATTCAAAAGAGAAGAATTGCATGTTTTACCTTGAGGCAAGAGGGATATGATATAAGGGCCAGGGTTATTGTGGAGAGGAAGATTGTGAATCAAGTGTTGAACCTAAGAAAGGAGGGAGAAGGATCAGCAGCCAAATGTCAATCTGATTAACACGATATATTTAGAGAGATCAAATCTCCAAGGGAAGTTTGCTGAATGATGATGACCTGCTGGGTATATATTAAATGGAAATGGGGAGGAAGAGGTCTGCTTACTGCTCTTGCTTCAGTATATTGAGGTGCATAAAAGATGGTGCATTATAAAAGAAGGTTTATTAACAATAGAATGGAGTGCAGAAGGTATTATACACAATTTGTTTCAGTTTAAAAAACATAAAGTACTGACTATGCACCAAAACCTGTTATGGGTCTTGCAGATGAAAATACAAAAGCAAAATAGAACCTGCCCTCAAGGAGCTCCTATTCACAGTCTATGTCTTCCTCCTGTTCTCAGCAGCCTCATATACAGGTGCAAGGGTGTCCATTGGGAACGTTCCTCAAATGTGCTGGTAGGGATGTGATAAAAAGTATTTTTTGAGCTGCTTAGTATCTAATGGGTGAACTAACCCTTCCTTATATTGGTGCCATGTTTTTCTTGAAAGTCTCTTCACCATGAGTGTCCACAAGGAAAATTAAGATGGAGTATTATGTAGTTTATTTAGATTCTCCAGAAGAAATGTATATAAATGCACACTATTTCAATGATGTGTCCAAATGCATGTAGAATGGGCCAAGGCAGGCATATGGGTTAAACATTACAAACCAAGTTCTATTCTCCCAGAACATATAGGTACAGGGAATCTTTTTCTTCTAGATAAAGGATCGTCAGTGATGCATACATGGAATCTCAAACTCTGCTATTTAGATTTTTCTTTCCTATATTGGGCAAAAACATTTGCTCCTTGATCCTGTCATCCTTCACCTAACAGACGAACTATTTGGATTTGTTTTGGAGTTGAGAGACAGCATGGAACAGAGGAACTAGACACATAGGTGGTACCATAGTGTGCAGAGTACTGGTGGAGTCAGGAATACTTGAGTTCAAATCTGACTTCAATACTTAGTAGCTGTTTGACCCTGAGTAAATCAATTTACACCCCTTTGCTTCAGTTTCCTTATAAGGATAACAATAAGTGCCTATCTCTTAGTGTTGTTGTGAGGAACAGATGAGATAATAATTGTGCTTAGCACAGTTTCTTTGAAAGAGTAAGTGCTATATAAATATTGCCTATTATTACTATTAAAGAGCTCTAGCCCTTGAGTCTGTATGTCACAAGATGAATATTAGTTATTCATATATTAGTTACATATTAGTTGTGAAACAATGGGCAAGTCATTTATCGATCAATATCCCACATAACTCTCTAAAAATATCAGTTAGAGATGAGTTGCCAATACATATCAGAGAAGGGATTTTCCATAGCAGGGAGCTCCTCACAGTGATGAAATCCGAGATCTAGATGAAAGAACATAAATGTCCTTGGGATTGCCTATTAAGGACAATGGACAGTTCTCAAGCTCTTCCTAGGACTTTTTTCAAAGCTTCCTTCATGTCCTTATTCCGGAGGCTGTAAATAAGGGGATTGAAGAGAGGGGTCATCACAGAGTAGAATAACGTAGTGAATTTCTGCATCCCTTCTGCTTGACCTGAGCCTGGACTCACATATGTCATCATGACAGAGCCATAGAACAGAAGAACCACAGCCAAGTGTGAAGAGCAGGTGGAGAAGGCCTTCCGTCGTCCTGACACTGAGGGTACTCGTAACACAGCTCTCAGCACTAAGGTGTAAGATCCCATGATGTAGAAGAAAGTGGCAAAGATAAGAAGAGAGCTCATGGAGCCACATATGAGAACTGTCCCTGGGATAGAGACACAAGCTGAAGCCAGGGCCAGCAATGGCCCTAAGTCACATAAGAAGTCATCAATGACATTAGGACCACAGAATGGTAGTTGAGTGACAAGAACTACAGGGGCCAAGAACCAGAGGAATCCATATATCCAACAAAAGATGACCAGATTTCTGCAGAATTTAGTGGTCATGATGGTGGGGTAGTGCAGTGGGTGGCAAATAGCTAGAAAACGATCATAGGCCATGATGGATAGAAATAAACATTCTGTGGTACCCAGGGAAAAGAAGAAGTATAACTGGAGAAGACATTGAGTAAAGGGAATGGCTTTGGTTTTTGACAGGAAATTGGCCAGCATATTGGGCACGTCAGAGTTGACATAACAAATCTCTAGGAAGGAGAAGTTGGCCAGCAGCAGGTACATGGGAGTGTGGAGCCGGAGGTCGCAGTATACAGCACAGACAATGGCGATATTTCCAAGGATAGTCAGAACATAAGTCACAGAGAAGAGACAAAAAAGGAGCACCTGAATTTCCCAGTGGCTAGAAAAACCCAGGAGGATAAATTCAGTTACTGTGTGGGAAATGTTCCTGGCTTGTGAGACCATTTCTTCCTAACCTGTGAGGGTGACAAGAATGATTAGTTCCCCCATGGTCATACATTTGCTGTTTCATATTCTGCAAGTCAGAGATATCTAGTGTGATCAATAGGAAAGAAAAGAACTGGGTAAAAAATATAATAGCCTTTCTGAGTTTTGGGGTAGTTAGTATGTCATCTACAGGTTATTCATTCAACGAGAGAGTAAGCACAGTTGTTCTTAGACTACAGTGAATAAGTAAGAGCCTTGTACTTTGGGGTATTTTCTTTCACTGAATTCATAGAATATAGTATTGTAAGAGACCATTGAAATCATTTAGTCTTATCCTCTGTTGGAATTAGGCAATTTTCTAAATCCTTTTTAAGAAAAATAAACAAAAGTTTCTCTCCTTCTTTTAGTTTGCACCCATCCAAGGGAACTATTGACCCCTTCCCAGGCAAGTAGTGAAGAGAGAATAGTGTTAATAATAGTTACCAGCAGTATTGCCTTACATACATTTCCATTTGATCCTCACAATAGCTCAGTGAGGTAGATGCTATTATTATTCCTATTTTACAAACTAGAAAACTGAGAGTAAGGGACTTGTTCAGGGTCACAGTGTCAAGAAAGTACCTGTGTCAAAATTTGAACTCAGGTCTTCATAAATCCAAGTTTAGTGCTGGATACACTGGACAACCTAACTCTCTTTTACATGCCTGCAGAACTTCTTTAAATATAACATTTTCCTAGAAACCAGCATGACTCTCTAGGTTGAATAAAGACATCATTTCAGTTAGGTATTTTGAAGCTCTTTCCAATGGAACCAGAGATAATCACAGGTTGCTTCCTCTACAGGCTCCAGTTTGGTAGGGTCTCTCCTGGAGTCTCCCATGCATGATGCCTTAAATGTAAACAATAAAAGGCCTTTCTCCTAACCAGGCTGATTCAAACCCTTCTTGAGTTACAAACACATAATAGTGATGGGATCTTGAGGTCTCCAGGTCTAGATCACTCTGTTTTTCAGAGCAGAAAGAGGGTAAAGGGGAAGAGGAAATCCTTACAAATAAAAAAGAGGGAAATGATATCCAAAAGAACATTTGGCCATAGTATTTGTCTGTTCATAGGTAAAGTCCCTTTGCAACATGGGAGGGAGACCCCTGCATTGTCTGAGCTAGAGGAAGCTGCAACGCTGCCAGTCAATAGCTGGTCAGGTTCATGAGTAGGAGTTGGGAGGCCAGACAGAACTGAAGGCAGAAAGGGATGTGGTCTGAGTCCTGTTTCTGTCTGCCACATCAGTGATCTTTTATCCCAAGCAGAGGCCAAGAGCAGACACTCATAAGTAGTGTTAGTTACAGGGCCCAAAGCAGTGGATTAGAGATTGGGAAATGGAGGTTGGGTAGAACAGATGGCAGAGAAGTACCTGGGCTTCATTCTTAGCCCCAAGCTGGAGCTTCTTTAATGTTCAGTTACTTCACTTGTGTCCAACTTTCAGTGATCGCATTTGGGATTTTCTTGGTAAATGGTGTGTCATTTCCTTCTCCAGCTCACTTTACAGGTGAGGAAACTGAGGCAAAAAGGGTTGTGACTTTCTCAGGATCACACAGCTAGTAAGTGTCTTATGGCAGATTTGAACTCAGGAAGGTGAGTCTTTCTGACTCCAGGCCCAGGACTCTACTCATTGAACGACCTCACTTCCCTGAGCAGGAACTAGGTACAGATAATTTCAGAGAGATACTGAGGCTTGTAGAAAATAGTACAAACATAGAGAAATAGCAGAGAATGCCATGGGGAGAGCTGAGCAGTGGGGCTCGGGGTGGGAATGAAAAACATGAGGATGTAGCTGTTAAGGAAAAGGGGGCCCCTGGTAAAGTCACCCTCAGAGCACCTCCTAGGACTGCTTGAGATTACACTCAGGCTGAAATGTGGCTGCCCTATGTAGGACACAGGGGTGGAAGTTTGGTATTCCTACCTCTTTAGCAAATGTTTCTAATGAGAGGGAAGTGAAAGTATTATTTCAGAAGTGCTCTTAGGATACCCTGACCACTGAGAAACTGCTTTTCAGTCTACAGGATTTTGTTCCAAGAATCCCCCACAGGGCTACAAGTGGCACAGAGGACTGCTGGTGTACTCTGTGAAGAGAACCTCGATGCCCAATTTCCTTTCATTGGCTTAAACTTATAAACCCTAGGAAACTGCTGGGATGGAGGATAGATGCTGGCTACGACTAAAGACACTTTGCAGGGTCCAGATTGGAAGTCATCCTACCCAACCACTTGCCTAAAGCCCAACTGCGTCTCCAGTATCTTCAAAGAGGAGACATAATTTGCACAAGATTTTACATGGGATGGTATCTTGAATAAAAAGAGTATTACTCACTTTCATCATAGGAGTAACAGCTGTCTGCAACTTGTCAGGAGAACTACCAATACCTGCTCAGTAAGGGAGGGACAAAGCTTGAGCCGAGTCAACAAGTGACACCCCTTTAACTGGAATAACTGCCTGGAGGCTTATGGGACTGTCTAGGCATGCATACTCAGGGATGATCAAAATAAAAGGGCCAAACCTAAATAGTCCCCTTGAAGTCAATGAAACTGGAAAGGTTCCCCTGCAGGCTGCCATTTTAACCTCATGTTCATCCCCTAAAAGTTTGTTTTGATACTGCATTGTGGGTTTTGCTGTCCTGCTGCTCCTACCATTGAAGTCCATGCCTTCATGGGCTATGACACATCATTTTACAGATTGGGAAGTTCAGGTGATATGAGGTTAAATGATTTGTCAAAAGTAACATAGATAGTAATTTGCAGAAACAGGATCTGAACCCAGGTCTTTTTCTCTAGATCTAATGTGTCACGATGTAGGTGTCTAGATAGTGATACTGGCAGACAGCCATTACTGGAGAAAAAAAAAATGACTTAACAGATTTCTATGAGACTATGGATCGAATTGTACCAGTGCTAAACACAGTGGTCGGTACAGAGTTTTTGTTAAAAAATATTTGGTAAATTTACTTGGATTAAACAGATTCATTTTCACACTGTATGGTTACCAGGCTCTTTGAATCTGAATACCACTTTGGTAGATTATTTCTTCCTCATTTGCTAATGTGTTTCACCCCCATTCTGTTCCTATAGATGTGAGAAGATTCCAAAATTAGATGTTGTGTTTAGGGAGTCAATCAGATGTCAAACACCAGCACAGAGTGTTTTTGTGAGACCCATATAATGAGAGCATGCATTTTTGTCACCATATCTGCATTTGAATATTGGCTGTGCCACTTTCACCACCCAGTTTGATAATTACAGGAGCTTATTAAGGCAGCAGCCATCAGCTTAGCCCTTTACCGGCTAGTGTTTCTAATGCTTTCTTGAAGCTTTGTAGAAAGTCTTCCTTCCAAGTCCCTGGGAGGGGTTATGGGAGACAGAGAAGGGCAAATAGAAAAGTGTGTAAGCACTTTCCATCAGTCCCTGAAAGAATCAATGAGAGAAGCTGACTAGGCAGGCAAAAGATTAATGGAGTCAAATGACTTTAGCTTGGTTAGCAATAAGAACCAGGGACCTTTGGGTGAGATAGATGAGTCAGAGGTCTTCACACCTGTCTAGAAGATTTTTCTGGATTCAGGGAACAGCTGGGGGGCCTGATAAAATGATAGAAGTTTGTTCAAGGCACAGAGGTGGCAAAGTGGATAGAGTGCTGGGCCTGAAGTCACATAGACACATTTTCCCCAATTCAAATCAGTCTCAGACACTTACTAGTTGTGTGACCCTGGGCAAGTCACTTAACCCTGTTTGCCTTAGTTTCCTCATCTGTAAAATGAGCAGGAGAAAGCAATGGGAAATCACTCCAGTGTCTTTTTCAAGAAAACCCCAAAAGGAGTCATGAAGAGTCAGACATGACTGGAAATGGCTGAACAATTCCAAACCTGGGCCTCACTGAAAGAGCTGGAAGTGCATCAGAGTCCATAAGCATGCTAACCTTCACTGTCTCATACTAAAAGGACTGTAACACTTTCTTGAGATGTATGTCATAGACATTGTGAAGCAGCAGCAGTAATGATAATGATAAGGCATATTGGCACTATAGGAATCCAGTAGATATTAGTGACAAGTGGTGGCAGCCGCAGGGAAGAAAGAATACATGAAATTAGAGATGGGTATTGGAAAGGACTAAGTGAGTTTTTTGACTGCCTATGAACTCAAGTAAGAATTTTCCTCATATTTTTGTGGTGTTGAAAAACGTAAGACCTAGTTTATATTTGATTTATTGTAAGCTTAAGTGCTTTCAAGGGAACTGGGTCAACCCTTTTGGGGGAGTGGAATATGCCCTAGATGGGGCAGTTAGGTGGAGCAGTGGGTGGAATGTTGGATCTGGAATCAGGAAGGCTCATTTAGCATCAGATGCTTACTAACTGCGTGACTTTGGTCAAAGTCACTTAAGCCTGTTCGCCTCAGTTTCTTCATCTGGAAAATGAGCTGGAAGAATAAATGACAAACCACGCTAGTATGTTGACAAGAAACCTCCAAATGGGGTCACAAAGAATCAGATACGAATGAAATGACTTAACAATGTGTTGATTCACCTAGGTTGTAGTAAATGAGTCAGAAACTGAATTTTCCAAGGTTATATGATAATGACAACAGGAAAAAAACCAGATAGGGTGTATGAGAGATATTCAATGGCCCTCAGGTCCTTCATATCAGGAGATAGTTTTTTTTTTTTGGCTCATGATTCTTTGGGTATGGAGACAGACTTTCTGACACCAGGACTATATACACCCAGTTAAAACTTTCTGCTTCATGATGTGGTTATTAATAATAACGACTATATGTATCCCTTTAAAGTTTAAAAAATCACTTGGCATATATCATCTCATTTTAACCTCATAGATCAATTAGGAAGGTGCTCAGACACTATTATTATCCCTATTTTATAGATGTGAAAATGGAGGCTTAGAGAGTTTAAATGTCTTGTGGATGGTCATGTAGCCAGTGAGTGTCAGAGGAAGGATTTCAGTGCAAGCCTCTGGAACTTAAGGTCTACCTTAAGATTTTTCTGCCAGTATATGATACCTCTCTAGAAAATTTGTAGATCACAGGATTTGAGGTCATAGGATTTCAGAACTAAAAGACTTTAGACATCATAGAGTTCAATCCCTTCATTTCACATATTAGAAACTGGGACAATGGCATACTTTTCAGACTATAGATCTGAAGATTCCTCTTTGGACTTCTTGTTGGTTTGATTGAAGTGGCATGTTTTTATTATAGGTTGTATTATTGTGTTGTGGAAAGAACTTTAGATTTGGAATCAGAAAATATCAGTTCAAACCTTGACCTTCCTACTTATTGGCTATATGAACCTGGACAAATCTCAACTTTCTGGGTCTCAGTTTCCTTATCTGTAAAGTGAACAAGTTGAACTAGACAATCTCTAAGCTCACTAAAGTCTCTAATATCTGTGACCCTGTAATACCTGAGAGAGCTTAAGTGACTTATCTGAGTTTATACAGTTAATAAGTCATAAAACTGTAGTTTGACAGGATTTTTGACAGCAAATCTGGTGTTACTGAAACTTCATTTTCTTGCCTTCCAGAATTTTCATCCTGGTGAGAACAGATTAAATGAATATTAAGGCAGCAATCCCAGAGTGTGAAAGAAGTCACATAGGTAATTTGAAAGGGCAGAAGTGTAGACATCAATTATGTCTTCTTAGTTAAGTTGGACAGAGAAATAATCTCTGTCCAACTTCACCAGACTAAGCATCCTTCTGTAGCATCTTCTACCAATGGTCATCTGGCTTCTGTTTAAGATCTCTATGAAGCGGGAGCCCACTGCCTCCTGAAACATCCCATTCTACCTTAAGATAGTTCTAATCACCAAGATCATTTCTTCTTACAGAAAGGTTACACCTGTCCCCTATGAAACTGGCACCTTTTGCTCCTACTTCTATTTCTATCCTGGACAGGGTGGGGGTTAGGGGTGGGGGCAAACAGAGCAAATGTGGTTGCTAGAATTGAACAAGAAGCTTTGAGCTTTAGAAGACTTAAGATCAGATTTGAGCCCCAGTTTCCTCATCTGTAAAATTGTTATAATAATAATCATACTGCTTTCTTCTCAATGTGGTTTCAAAAAATTACTTTTAAATATGAAAGCGCTTTTTATTTTACCTTGTGCTAATTATTCCTCATATAAATGTAAATTACTATTCCTTGGATATAGGGAGTTGTAATTTGATTTAAAAAATATTAAATCTACTTCTCCTTTCCCCTTTTCCCTTTTCCATTGTTTCCCTGAATACCCATCAGTCTGATTCTCTCTGGTTCTCAGGAGGACACTCCTCCCCTGACCCTCCTTCTGCTCCTTACTCTTCTTCCCTCCCCTACAGTGGGGACAATAATGTTAATTGGTAATATTATGAGGATACCCCTGAAGAAATAAGGGAATTCTATCCACAGGTCAGCTATTTCTTCAGGTTCTCTGGAGGAAATAGGAAAATAGAAAATGAGAAAACCAGCTAAAATAAAATTTGCTCTTATGCTGACTAGTCTCCAAAAATTCATAAACTAGAAGAGAATCTCTTAAATTACACTATTCCTCCAACATTGCATCTAAGGACCATCACAGAATCTAAGAATTAGTAGAGACTTTAGAAGACTTCTAATAGAAATTCTTACCCAAAGATGGAATCCCTTATACCATTACTGACATGGTATCAAAGGTAGCTATTGGAACAGTTCTAGTGATAGGGTAAGCATCACCTAAAAAGACAACTCATTTTATTTTATATATCTTTGATTTAATACATATTCAAGGTACCTTTTACTTCAATCTTTTCATTTTATAGGAGAAAAAAAAAAGGTGAGATGACCTATCCAAGATCACATAGTGGTAAGTTGAAAAGTCAACATTCAATTCCAGGTCTTTTTTTTTTTTTTTAACACAACACCACTTTCTCTTCATTAGGAAGCTTTTCCTTATACTGACCCCCAAACATTTGCCTTGTTACGTCTATGTTTTAGTAGTGAGTTCATCCTCTTTTGCCAAACAGAATAAGCCCTTGCTTCATGTGCTAGGATTTAAAATTTTGAGGATACCTATCATGCTTCTCCTAAGTCTTCTCTTGGCTAACCTTTAACAATTTACTCCTTGAGTTCCACATATAACTCCTTTTCAAGTCGCCACATTCTGGATACCATCCTCCCAGAAAGGTACAGAGATGAACAATATACCTCCAAAAATTTCACGTCAATATGTAATCTTTTTTCTCCAATCATTGATTTGTTTTGTCTATCTCTACAAGTAGTCTTCTGTGGTAGGGGTGCTATGGTTTAGGAATCATGAATGAATTGTCTTTGACATTATAAGTTTTTTGAGTGAGCATAAAACCCTTAACCACATTAAAACACAGTTTCTTCTTCACTGAAATGGAGATAAAAAACAATTGTGCAACCTATCTCACAAAGTTCTTGTGAAAAAAATCTTCTTGTTGCCTGCAATGTACTCTTTGGGTGACTTATTAAATTTATTCTGTCATCCTCAGTTCAATATTTGCTGGACATTTAATGAATTTACTCTTAATTCTATTGCTCAAGCCACTAGTTAAAAAGGGGAACTAGTATCAGAAAGAGGTTAGATTTTTGCAGTGTGCCTTCCACTTTTCATCCTGGAAATGAGGCTTCTTTGGTGCTCAGAAAACATACTTTATTAGGTTTTCCAAATAACCTTACTTAAATATCTCAGTGACTCCAAATTTTATATGTCTCACTGGAGAGTCAATGGAGTAGGAACTTGTAAGTATTGATTTTAGAGTAGGAGTACAAACATCTGAATGTAGAATTAGGAGGACAAATAGTCTAACTTCTTAATTTTACAGATGGGGAAATTGATTTCTACAGAGATTAAAGGACTTGCTCAAGGTCATACATGTATTAAGTGTCAGAGGTAGGCTTTGACTAGAGATCATTCTACTTTAGAACTTTTAGCATTGACTACTGAATTTAGGAGACAGGACCTTCTCAGTTTAGGTCTTCTTGTCAAGTGATTTTTGTCAGACATGTATTGAAAGCTAATTTCGAAAGCGTTTCAGTTTTCTGAGTCTGATACCTCTACAAAATTTCTTTCTGTTAATGCTCTATTATTGATTATCTTCAATTCATCTTATTTATATCTTATTTGTACATAGTTTACATATTCTCTCTCTCATTACTCTGTGAGCTTCCTGAAAGTAGGGACTTTATTTGATTTGATTTTTGACTTTCTTTTGTATCTCTGATGTTTAGCACACTGGCTGGAACATACTAGGAGGTCAATAAATGTTTGTTGACTTGATCTGTTTTCTTTCAGAAGGAAGAAGTATGGTATAACAGAAAAAATGTTTGAAGTCAGAAGTTCTGGATCTCAATCTTGACTTTTCTACTTGTGTGTGTCCTTAGTTGTTACTTCAATTCCCTGAGCCTCTGGTACCTTGTCTATGAAATGAGTTCAATAAATGTCTCTTTTACAAATTATCTCAGAAATACTGTGGAGAGGATCAAATGAGTTAGTGCATATGAAGTTCTCCATAAATGAAAGTAACTATTCCTAGTCCAAATTCCTGTTCTAGCCTAAATAAAAAGATTCAAAGGTAACTGGATGATCCTTTACCTATGCCCCGAAGGCAATTTCCTCAGCTTACCATGGATGCAGTTTCCCATGAACTCCAGTCAAAACCACTGTAGACAGTCTATGCATCTGCACTGGCTTCTGAAGAAGGGAACAAGATTGTCATGAGAATTCTGGAAGTAATTTTCTTTCTCTTTTAGGTGCCAATTATATTTCATTTGATAAAACCTGGCCCAGGATTTGAAGTGAATTTAAGAGAATTATAATCAGAGTTTTGAGAAATGAAAGATATCAGTTCTCTGAGAGGACCTGCATTGATTCTCATTTTCTTAGTCCAAAATAGAGTCTGTCCTCTGTGTCATTCTTTACTCTGAAAGTAACAAAAAAGGAAAAGATATTATTTCAAATTTGAATGAAGGTGGGGTATTGTTTTCTATAGCAGAGATGTCTTTACATGAATTTTAACTGGCTAATGAAAAAAAACTACCACAAAGAATATGAAAATAATGGCATTACAATAATGAATTAAAACATGGTAACTGATATTCACTTTTCAATTAGAACAGGCAGAAAAGTTCCCTTACCAAACTCATATTCCCAGAACAGAAACTATTGCTTCAAAACAAATATTGTTGTCCCTATCTGCTCCTCCAAGAGAAAAAGAGTTAGTTCAAGCTGTGATTCACACAAAGAAGAGTGTCAGGTAAATATGACTTTCCTCTGCTAGTTATCACTCATGGTACACAAGACTCTTTCCCTAGGGCTTCCATCTTGGAAGCACGTAGGGAAATCTGGAAGAAATATTAGAGATGTGGTGTTCAATGAGGACTTTTTTCCTTCAGAGATGAAATTTGTGTCCTCTTTTTATCCCCAGTGAGGTTGTTACTGTGGTTACCCTGAGGGATTCCTACTCTGATCCAAGTGAAAAATTGCCAAATCTCAGTTTAATACCCTCTCAAAACGTGTGCTGCACTCAATTTTGGGGCAAATCTAGGTCCATCTAACTCTAGGGTCTTGGGGGTAGAATGATGAACCTCTACTGACTCCTTGCTTTACCCTTTCAATTTTGGATTTGCTTGAGATCAGCGATAGTCAGACTGTCCAAGTTTTTAACTTTTTACTTTCTTCATTTTGTTCACATGTCCTCTGATTTTAAGTATAAAAACATGAAATAAATACCACAAACTGCTCCTGGATCATAGAATGATAGTGATTCCAGAAACAAGTCAGCATTAACTTCTGCAAATCACTACCTAGTATAAAAAAGTTTCATTAAAGTTAATGAGTAAATAATTTCACACCTACAAATAAGTTTTTTCTTTATTATTAACAATATTTGTGTCATCATTAATCAGGTCTCTGTCTCAAATCCTTTCCATGATGTGATCTCTCCTTTATTCCATTTTATCTTTATCTTTTACAGTCATGAATTTTTATCTTTATTTCTTCCCTTCCTTTTGAATTTTCCTCTCTGTCTTCTCTCTTCCACCAGCTTATTTCTATATCAGGGTGTGAGAGAACTTGAGGTTTTTCTTTCATCCAAACTAGTAAATGTTGGTAAAATCATGATTCTTCAATTGCTGAAGAACTAATTATATTTCAAAAGACAAACATAATTAGAGTCAATTTAATCTGAGTGGGGTATGACAAAGTGCTGGGTAAAACTTAAAATGCTCAATAAATATTACCTATTAATTATTATTGACTGTTGTTTGTGTTTCTGATCACATTTACTTCTGTCTCTTTACAATGCCTCCCTCTATAAAATTCAATAATATTTTAAATTATGTAACATACATATAAATAAATAATATGTATCTATATATATATGTATACATACAAACACACAATATACATATAGGTGTATATGCATATATGCATATGGTTCCAAAAATCTCACTGAAATTCTATGCATAAAAACTGATAAAAGAGATTATAATGCAACTGTAGCACTTATAGAAAATATATAAATGATTTCCAGAAGGGGGCTTAAAGAGGGTTGGAAATTCACTTCATCCTCCTTCCCCTCCCCTTACAAATATCATGCTGCAGATCAAAAAGCCTTATGGAAGTCTTTCTTGGGGCAGAGCGAAGATGGTTGAGTAGAAAGACACACATATGCAGGGTCTCCCCCCACAGCCCATAAAATAACTCTAGAGAGGGACTCTCAACAAATTTTGGAGCAGCAGAAGTGGAGAACAACGGAGTAGAAGAGATTTCCAGCCCAGGGTGACCTGAAAGGCCCACAGGAAATGTAGGTTGCACCAGACATGGAGCAGAGCTCAGAGCCCAGTCCAACCTTAGCTCCTGATCAGCTCTTTGGGGTGGAATCTCCAGTTGGGAATCCCCAGTCCCAGCAGAAGTGGGTTCGAAAATCCCTCAACCCACAGACACCAAAGGTCAGTGACAGGGTTTTTCCAGCTGTCCAGGAAGGGAGTAAGGCCTTCTAATAGCTCCAGCAGCAGGCAGCCACCTCAGAGGCTACATCTCAGGCACAGCAGCCACATACATTGCTGGAGCGTAAAAACTCTGGGGGCACTGAGGGACTGATCCTTGCCTCCACCCTGTGTGGAGGCTGTAGGCAAGCTAGTCTATGTCTCACACTGAATGGCAGCCCTGCCCATTCAGCTTATCTGAAACTCAGCCCCCAATGCTGACTTGAGAACTGGAGGCCAAGTGGCTATGGAGAGGTAACTGCTAAGATTCTGGGCACAAAAATCCCTCCCTGTGTCCAGACCAGTACATGCTTGATTGTGCCACCTAGAAGGAACTGAGATCTCACAGATTTCCAGAGTATACCCTACTCTTGACAAAGGACCCAAAAGTCAATTGGCAAAAATCCTCAAAAAAGGGAAAAAAAAATAAGACTATAGAAGGTTACTTTCTTGGTGAACAGATATCTTCTCCCATCCTTTTGGATGAGGAAGAACAATGCTTACCATCAGGGAAAGAAATAAAAGTCAAAGGTTCTGTATCCCAAATATGCAAAATAAATATTCAATGGGCTCAGGCCATGGAAGAGCTCAAAAAGGATTTTGAAAATAAAGTAAGAGAGGTGGAGGAAAAATTGGGAAGAGAAATGAGAGAGATGTAAGGAAAGCATGAAAAGCAAGTCAACACCTTGCTAAAGGAGACACAAAAATATGTTGAAGAAAATAACACCTTTAAAAATAGGATAACTCAATTGGCAAAAGAAGTTCAAAAAGCCAATGAGGAGAAGAATGCTTTAAAAAGCAGAATTAGCCAGTTGGAAAAGGAAGTTCAAAAGCGCACTAAGGAAACAGTTTTTTTAAAATTAGAATGGAAGAGATGGAGGCTAATGACTTTCTGAGAAACCAAGAAATCACCAAACAAAACCAAAAGAATGAAAAAATGGAAGAGAATGTGAAATATCTCATTGGAAAAACAACTGACCTGGAAAATAGATCCAGGAGAGACAATTTAAAAATTATGGGACTACCTGAAAGCCTTGATGAAAAAAAAGAGCCTAGGCATCATCTTTTATGAAATTATTAAGGAAAACTGCCCTGACATTCTAGAACCAGAGGGCAAAATAAGTATTCAAGGAATCCACCGATCACCACCTGAAAGAGATCCAAAGAGAGAAACTCCTAGGAACTTTGTGACCAAATTTCAGAATTCCCTGGTCAAGGAGAAAATATTGCAAGCAGTTTGAAAGAAACAATTCCAGTATTGTGGAAATAAAATCAGGATAACACAAGATCTAGCAGCTTCTACATTAAGGGATAGAAGGGTGTGCAATATGATATTCCAGAAGTCACAGGAACTAGGACTCAAACCAAGAATCACCTACCCAGCAAAGCTCAGTATAATACTTCAGGGGGAAAAATGGCTTTTCAATGAAGTAGAGGACTTTCAAGCATTCTTGATGAAAAGACCAAAGCTGAAAAGAAAATTTGACTTTCAAACACAGGAATCAAGAGAAATATGGAAAGGTAAACAGCAAAGAGAAGACATAAGGGAGTTACTAAAGTTGAACTGTTTATATTCTTACATGGAAAGACAATATTTGTAACTCTTGAAACTTTTTTCAGTATCTGGGTAGTTGAGATTGCACACACACACACAGAGACAGAGAGAGACAGAGACAGAGACACAGAGACAGAAATAGAGAGAGACAGAGAGCACAGGGTGACTCGAATAGGATGGGATAAAATCTTAAAATAATGAAATAAAGCAGTGAGAGAGAAATATATTGGGAGGAGAAATGGAATGCAGAAAATTATCTCATAAAAGAGGCAAGTAAAAAACTTTTTAGTGGAGGGGAAAAGCAGGGAGGTGAGAGAAAAAACATGAAGCTTACTCTCATCATATTTAACTAAAGGAAGGAATAGAATGCACACTCATTTTGGTATGAAAATCTATCTTACAGTACAGGATAGTGGCGGAGAAGGGGATAAGCATGGTAGGGGGGATAATGGAAGGGAGGGCAGTGGGAGGAGGGAGCAATCTTGGGGAGGGATAGGATCAAAAGAGAGAATAGAAGAAATGGGAGGGCAGGACAGGATGAAAAGTATTATGGTTAGTCTTACACAACATGACTATTTTGGAAGTCATTTGCAAAACTACGCAGATATGGCCCATATTGAATTGCTTGTCTTCCCAAAGGGAATGGGTGGGGAGGGAGGGATGAAGAGAAGCTGGAACTCAAAGTTTTAATAGCAATTGTTGAGTATTGTTCTTGCAACTAGGAAATAAGAAATACAAGTAATGGGGCATAGAAATTTATCTTGCCCTTCAGGACAAAAGAGAAGATGGGGATAAGGGGAGGGAGGGATGTTAGAAGGGAGGGCAGATTGGTGATAGGGTTAATTAAAATGCTTGGCGTTTTGGGGTAGAGGAGGGGAGAAATTGGGAGAAAATGTGGAAACCAAAATTTTATGGAAATGAATGTTGAAAGCTTAAATAAATAAATGGAAATACAAATAAAAGCCTTCTGGATCATCTATTCCATTTCCTTAATTTTATTGAAAAGGAAATTAAGGGAAAGAAGGAAGAAAGGAAGGAAGGAAAATACAGAGAGAAAGAACAGGGTGCAATAGAAACTTTTTTGTGTGTTTTTTTTTATAAAAATGAAAAAGAAAGAATAAAAGGGAAAAGTAGAATAAAAGAAAGAAGAATCAAAATTCCTAGAGAAATAGAGCAACAAAGAGAGAAAGAGACAGAAAGAGTGATGAAAAACTCCCTCAATGTAGTCTTTCTGTTTAGAAT
The DNA here is from genome assembly GCA_023548195.1 of Bettongia penicillata ogilbyi. Classification (NCBI taxonomy): domain Eukaryota; kingdom Metazoa; phylum Chordata; class Mammalia; order Diprotodontia; family Potoroidae; genus Bettongia; species Bettongia penicillata. Next base: position 3,249,843 of record JAJHZJ010000051.1, on the reverse strand, counting down.
CATAAAGTGATAAAACAAAGAAAAAAGAGAAAGAATAATCAAGAATGAAAGAGAAAATTAAAATAAAAGGTAAAAAGTAAAAGAGAAATAGAAAAAAAGAGTAAAAGGAAAAGAGAAACAAAGAACCATAAAAATAATTCTGTTTTCACTTATGTTTTGCTTCTCTAAGCAGAACTAAAGAGAGCAAAAAAGGAAAGTGAGTAAAAGAGAGAAAACTAACTAAAAGGAAAAAAAGAGGCAAAAGTGAAGAAATAGAGAAATTGAATTTTTCTTACTCTATCCTTTTTTTTTTCCTTGTAACTCTTCCTTTCTCTTTTGCTCTTTTCTCAAGGAGTATAGGAATGAAAGAATCTTGCAGGTGAGAAATATAAAATAAATTTGGTTTAAATACCAAATTTAGGAATGTATGTTTCTTTCTAGAACAGGTACTTAACTGAAGGTTTTTAATTAGGTGAATAATATGGGCAGACCACACCCAGGGAGGAGCATAGGTGTTCATTCAAGAAAACTCAGGAAGAACCTAGTCCATTAGGATTAGGAAGTCACCCTCAGAGTTTATAGGACAGTAGAAGTGATTGAGGAGGGATGAAGTGAATGAATAGCACTTTTTTGGTTTTATTCTTTATTCAAATGAAAATGTTAACAATATTTCAATAACATGGATAATTAAAATTATAATAGAAATTTGGGACAATTATTTTAAGTGCATGTTATTTTATTCAAGTAAAGTTTGTGATGACACATATTAGGTAAGGTTAAAGTTGAAATAGAAAACAAAGGGTTTAAAAATAATCGAAGCCCTGGAAATGCACTTCCTCAAATCTGTTGAAAAAAAAGCATGTATTTATATGCATTTAGATACACACATATATACACACATGCACACATGAACACACATATTTACCCTTATGGACATATACATATAGTCACACATACATATAATTTCACATTTCTGATCTGGGGGTGCTTTTTTCAAAATATACATCAAACCACTCTCTTTCCCTCCCATGTTGAGGTATTTATTTGATCATTTTATTATTGAATACATTGTCCTGCACATGATATTATTTCTTTTTTATTTTGAATTATTTTTGAATTACATGTAAAAACAACTTCTAACATTCACTTACAAATTTAAGTTGCAAATTTTCTCCTTCTTTCTCTCTTTTATCACTCCCTGAAATGGCAGGCAATTTGATATAGATTTAACATGCGCAATCATGGCAAAACATTTTAATGTGCACCATGCTGTGAAATAAAACACAGACAAATAAGTAAATGTTAAAAACAAAAAGAAAATGAGAAGTATCATGTTTCAATCTGTATTCAGATTCCATGAGTTTTTTCTCTGGAAGTAGTTAGCATTTTTCATCAGGAGTCCTTTGCCTTGGATCATTGTATTTCTGAGAATATCAAAGTCATTCAGAGTTGATCCTCCAGAATATTTCTGCTGCTGTGTAAATTGTCCTGGTGCTATTCGCTTCACTCTGAATCAGTTCATATAAGTCTTTTCAGGTATTTGTGAAAGCATCCTGTTTGTCATTTCTTATAGCACAATAATATTCCATTACAATCATATACCATAATTTGTTCAGCTATTTCTCAATTGATGGGGATGCCCTCAACTTCCAATCCTTTGCCACCACAAAAATAGTTCCTATATTTTTCAATAAATAGGTTCTTTCCTTTTTTAAAAAATCTATTTTGTATACAGATCTAGTAGTGCTATTGCTGGCTTAAAGGGTTTGCATGTTTTTTTAACTCTTTGGGCATAGTTCCAAATTGCTCTTCAGAATAGTTGAATCAATTCACAATTCCATCAATGCATTAGTGTTCCATTTTTCCCATCCAACATTTATCATTTTCTGTGAGATTAACTAATATGATACATGTGAAGTGACACCTCAGAATTGTTTTAATTTGCATTTCCCTTATTTATAGTGATTTAGACCATTTTATATGATTATAGAAAACTTTATAGAAATCTGAAAACTGCTCATTAATATTCTTTGACCATTTATCAATTGGAGAATGACTTGTATTCTTATAAATGTGATTCAGTTCTCTATACATCTGAGAAATGAGGCCCTTATTGAAGAAACTTGCCACTTTTCATCAGGAATCAGAAACTTTAAAGTTCTCCATTTCATTAAATATCCACTTTTTCCCTGAAAGATTATTGTCAGTTTTGGTGGGTAGGTGACTCTTTGGTGGGTAGGTGTTGAAACTACTAAATCTTGTATTATCCTAATCATCACTCTGTGAAGTGTGAATTGTTTCTGGCTCCTTGTAACTTTTTCTCCTTGACCTGGAAACTTTGGAATATTCAATATTCCTGAGAGTTTTAATTTTGGGATATTTTTCAGGAGATCAACAGATTCTTTCAGATTCTATTTTACCTTCTAGTTCTAAGAAATCAATGCAATTTTCCTTGATGATTTCCCAAAATGGGATGTCTAGGCATATTTTTTTTATCATGGTTTTCAGGTAGTCCAATAATTCCTAAATTATCTCTCTTGTTCTATTTTCCAGGCCAATTGTTTTTCCAATGAGACTTTTTTAAATTTTCTTCTATTTTTTCAGACTTCTGATTTTGCTTTATTATTTCTTGATGTCTCATGGAGCCATTAGCTTCCCCTTACCCAAGAGAATTATTTTCTTTATTAGTTTTTATACTGCCTTTTCCATTTGGTCAATTCTACTTTTTAAGTTCTTTTTTTTTTCTTTTTCAGTGAACTCTTTATTTCTGTTTCATTCAGCCAATTCTGATTTCCAAGGAATTATTCTTTTCAGTGGATTTTTATGTCCTTTTTTCACACTTGGCCTATTAGAATTTTTAAGGTGTTACTTCCTTTGAATTTTTTGTGCCTCCTTTACCAAGCTCAGGTAGGTTAGAATGTGCTCTGTCTTTTCTTCATCATCTTAGTTCTATACTCCAAGAGCAGTATTAATTATTAAATAAGAAGAAAGGCTTAAATCCAGAAATCCAACAAAGTGAGATGTAGTGTAGCTGAAAAAAATTAGTCATAATATCAGAATAAGTGCCTTGCTAAAGACTATTTCACATGACATTTAAAATATTTTCTCATTGACTTTACATTTTGAGAAGGGAACTAGCATGTCTGTCTAAACAGAAAGGAATAAGTACAAGTAGCCAAAACAAAAAGTAATTAATTCATCAAACTACTGGAAAAATACTAAATCCAACAATTTACCTGATTTTAAGCCTAATCAGCCTAAAACAAGGTACTCCTATCACAGGTTGCAGTAAATACACTATAAGGACCAGAGTCCTATGGGTGCAATAGTTATAGGCATCAAAATGACCTTTTAAAGTTTCTGTTAAAAAAAAAAATACAAGGCTTTGTGAGAAATTTTTCCATTGTCAGACCAAGTGTTCTAATATACTTCGCCTTTGGGGGGAAAGAAATGTATGTGTGTGTTTGTGTGGGTTAGTATGTGTTTGTGTATTCAAAGGTAAGTTCAATGTTTAATACATGATGAATACTTCATGTTTAAAAACAAGTTTCTTCATCTATGATTAAATGAAACACAATGTGTTGATTCTCATTTTATGTCACTCTGTCATTCTGCTTTAGAATTTCTTGGCTTATCAGTTTCTTATATGAAATGACTCAAGCAAAGGATTTGGTTAGCCACAATGTTAGCTATTGTGTAATGGCAATTATTCTTTCTGAACAGTAACTTGAAATCTGTACTTGCAAATGAGGGAGCTATTTTCTGAATGACCTTTCTAAAACAAATTTATCTCCCTCTCCTTTGTTGGTTTGGGTACTACCAACCTTCTCGTCACCCAGTTTTGTAGCCTTCCTGCCATTATTGCCATCTTTTGAAGCACCCCAAGGTTCCTTAAATGATTTTGTAATTCTGCTTCTACAGCCTCTCTCACATTTGTCTCCTATTTTCTCACAGTGCTAATACTTGGTTCAGCAACTCATCACCTCTGATCTAACTTATTGCAATAGCTTCCTAGTAGGCCTCCCTTCCAATCTCTTTCCTTTACCATCTGTCCTTCACAAAATTGTCAAATTAAGAATCCTAAAACTCAAATTTGATTTTAACACTCCTCTACTCAAAAGTTTTCAATAGTTCCCTGTTACCTCTAGAATAAAATACTAAATTTTCAATCTAGAATATAAAGCTCTTAACACAATTACTCTTACCTACCTTAATAGTTGTATTCCATATTATCCCCTTTCAAACATTGTCTGTTCTAGGCAAGTTGACTATTCTTTACAAAACAAATCCATCTCTTGTCTCTTGGCCTTTACACAAATGGGTCCCCAAGTACCACAACCTCCAGACCTCCATACCTCATTTTTCCATATTACAATCTATTCTTTCTACTTCCAAGTTAGCAGTTTTCCTAAAGCGTGGTATGACTATATCATATTAATAAACTTGAGTGGCTCATTATTATCTCTGGCATCAAAAAGGAAAAGGGAGTCTCAGTAAAGGAACAAACATTCAGTAAATGTCTATTATGTCATCAGGTGCTGAGAGTGATTAACTGACTAGCATAGGGTCACTCAGATAGTTCCATGGGCTGAATTTGAACTCAGATCTTCTTGTCTGAGGTCAGGTGCTCTACCCCATCACCAACCTGTCAAACATAAATATAATATAAATTCAAACATGATTGTCTCTTTTTGACTTTAAAGTTCCTCACAACCTGTCCTTTTTCTATCTTTCTAGCCTTCTTACACTTTACTCAAAACCATCTACTTTTTATTCTAGCCACACTGGCTTCCTATTCCTATTACACAATGGTCCAAAGCCAATGTCTGTGCTTTTGCTCTGACTATCCCTCATGATTGCAATGCTCTCTTTCCTTACCTCTACCTCTTGAAGTACTTGGCTTCTTTCATGACTTAGCTCAAACACTAGCCTCAGCAGGAAGCTTTTCCCATGAGTCCTCCCAATAGCTAGAGTCTTGCCCTCTAAAATTACCTTCCATTGACTCTGTCTGCATCCTGCACACAGTTATTTATGTACACGTTGCTTCATTGCTTACTTCATTAGAATGTATATTCTTTTAGGGAAATAACTCTTTTTACCTTTATTTTTTTTGTCCTCATCACTTAAAATACTGCTTGGCATCTAGGAAAGGCTTAATAAATGCTTAATGAGAACTTCCTAGAATGTGTCAATATCTGGTAGTGTCTTGATTATCACATCATCTGGGAACAAAGCTCTTTTTAATAAAGCTAACAGACACAGAAGGCTTCAGGGAAATCCCAATTTGTTCAGAACTGACTCCATGGTGGTGGCACTGGCTCAGGTATCAGTAGTTCTCATGAACAAAATGGAACTTAGAGTCTAGAACTGAGAATCCAACCCTTCTAGGAATCTCTACAGCTCACGAGTCTGGCACAGGCTGTCCATGCTTGTTAAACATTTAATCTACCTTACCTCCCTCTGTAAAATGACATGATATGGAGAAAAGAAGAAGAGAAGATCTTCCTGAGTTATCAGAAGGCAGGAATGTATAACAAGGGCTTGGATCTGGAACAATCTAAAAGAACTAGGGAAGAGGTTAATTCACCCTTTTGTTAACACTAGGAATTTGGTTTTTTTCTTTCATTTTTAAAATCAAATTAACCAAAGGTTTATCAATGTTTTAAATTTTTCTTATAAAACTAGTTCTGACTTTTATTTATTAGTTTGGCAGTTTTCTTAATTTTAATTTATTTATCTCTCCTTTGATTTTCAGAATTTCTAATTTGTCATTTAATTGGTGATTTTTAATTTGTTCCTTTTCTGACTTTTAAAATGGCATGCCTGATTCATCATCTTTAATTATTTTATGCACATAAGCATGAAGAGATATAAAAGTTCCTCTAGGAAATCTTTTGGTGCATCCCATACATTTCGGTATATTGTCTCATTATTGTAATTCCCTTTGGTGACGTTATTAATTGCTTCAATGATTTCTTATTTGGCCTCCTATTCATTCTAGATTGTTTAGTTTCCAATTAACTTTATTGTATCTTTCCATGGCCCTTTATTAACATAATGTTATTTTTCATGATCTGAAAAGGATGCATTTATTATTTATGCCTTTTTTTCATTTGATTGTGAGGTTTTTAGGCCACAATACATTGTCAATTGTGTGTAGGTGCCATGTAGCACTAAGAAAAATTTGTATTCCTCTTTATTCCCAGTCAATTGTCTCCAGGCGAATTTCAAATATTACTTTTATAAGGTCCTATTCACTTCCTTAACTGCTTTCTTGCTTATTTTGTGATTAGTATTCATCTTGTTCTGAGAGGAGGTGGTTGAGGTCTCCCACTAGTATAGCTTTGCTGTCTATTTCTTCCTGCAACTCACTTAATCGTTCCTCTAAGAGTTTCTTTGTCCTATCACTTGGTGTATCTATGTTTAGTACTGATAATACTTCAGTGTCTTTGGTAACTTTTAGCAAGTTGTAGTTTTATCCTTATCTCTTTTAATAAGATCAGTTTTAATTTTGCTTTGTCTCAGATCAGGATAACTACTACTGATTTTTTTTTTAATTTAGCTGAATCATAGTACATTCTGCCTCAACCTTTGCCTTTACTCTCTGCACTTCTCTCTCTTTCATATGTGTTTCTTTTAGAAAACATATTGTATGATTATGGTTTGTAATCCACTGTGCTTTTTGCTTTTGTTCTTTGGTAGAGTTCATCCCATTCAGTCAGTTTTTTTTTTTTACCACATATTTTCCTCCAAGCTATTTCCCCCCCTGTTTAGTCTTTTGCCCTCTCTCTCCTTTCACCCCAACCTTCTGATAAATGTTTTGCTTCTGACCACAGCCTTCCCCAATTTGCCCACCCTTCTCTCAACCCTCCTCTTTTTCTTTTCCCTTTCCCCTCCTACTTCCCTTTAGGGTAAGATAAATTTTCTATATCCAACTGAGTGTGTATGTTATTCCCTTACTAAGCCAAATCTGATGAGACTAAGGTTTAAATAATGCTCATTCCCTCTCTTTTTTTCTTCTATGGTAATACATCTTTTGTTCCTCTTCATGTCATGTAATTTAGCACATTCTGCATCCCCCTTTCCTCTTCTCCCAGCACAATCTTTTTTTTTCACCTTATACCCTTTTTCAACTTATACCCACACCCTCTGTCTATGTATACTCCATCTAACTGCATTGATCGAGACACAGTTCTCAAGAATTACAAGTATTGAAGATGGTGGAGTAGAAGGATGGACCTTTAGAAGCTCTCCACATAACCCTTAAAATACCTATAAAATATGACTCTAAACAAATTTTGGATCAATGAAAGCCCCAAAACAACAGAGTGAAAGAGATTTCCATCCCAAGACAGCCTGAAAGGCCAACAGGAAAGGTCTATCACACCAGTCTCAGAGCAGAGCCCAGTCCAGCCTTGGTTACATGGCAAGGCAGGGACAGGGCTGGAGCAAGCTTCAGGGCATGGGACCACAGGTAGCAGCTGCAGTTCTCAAATTTCTCAACCCAGAAATGCCAAAGACAGCTTCAAAGGTCAGTAAGAAAGCTCTTTCACCTGAGTGAGAGGGGAGTAAAGTCCAGTCGTAGCCTGGTCCCAGGGCAGCAGCAGCATCCATTTTTGGAGCCCTCAACCTAAAGACCTTGGGGGAATTGAGCAGAGATCTGAATCTCAGTCCTGAGTAATTCATTATGAAAGGGAGTAAGCAGAATGGTTCTTAGACAACAGTGAATAAAAGTAAGATCCTGGTACTTTGTGGGATTCTCCTTCACTGAATTCATAGAAATTAGTCCTAGAAGGGGCCATTGAAATCCTTTGTTGATATTAGGGAATTTTCTAAATACTTTTTAAGACAAGGGAACAAAAGATTCTCTCTCTGTTTCAGTTCCCACCCATCCAACAGAACTATTTTTTTAATCATTCATCTTTATTGATAAAATTATTCAGTACATTTCAAATACATATTTCAAGCTTCTGGATTATAAAAATAATGCATATGTGATAAAAAGTTATTACACAAAATGAAACTGCAAAACTCTAAAATTAAATCTCAAAAAACACAATATGTCTATGATGGTCAAGAGGAGATAAATTAAATCACAAATTTATTTACAAAAATGCCCATCAAACTTTTTTTTTAATAACAGCTGCCTCAAGTTTGCCACATACTAAATCTTAACAGTGCAACTTGTTTTATTTTCTTAAGTTAAATGAGACAAAATCAAAATTATTTGGAGAAATCTGCCACCAAGTCAGGTACTGTTTCTTTATTAGAATAAGATAGAAGACTGTTACCAAGCAATTTTAAGGAAAAAAAATATGTTTTTTTATTGAAAATCTTCGCTAAGGCCTCTGGAATAAGATTTTATTTAAATAAATACAAAGGAAATACCCAATGTTTGGGAAGGTAAGTTTGAGTAAACAGTTGTTGCTTTTACTCTTAGCAATATGTGAGTCTTCACACACTAACAGATTCTACTGAGTAATATTTCTTCAACAGATGATCTAAATGGAATTTGCAATCTGAGCTAATTTGAGAAAACAGTTTCTACTTTTTCGTCTATTTAAATAATGGCCCAAACTTCAATTACTTCTTCACTTGGTTTTCTGTTCTGAAAATTCACACAGTGGTGGTAAATAACCTGCAGTTCATATAAAATCCCCAAAAAAGTACTATTCCTAAGTATCTGTTTCAGTGTGATGGCCATAAAAACCTGAAAGCTACTAGGAACAGATGAATTTAAGGGCAGATTCAGTGAGACCTACAATTATAGTTTCTTTGCTCCTTCTGGCATTGAATACGAAAAACAAGCCTTTATAAGGAATAAAGGTTTCTTTTTATAAACCAGGTGGAAGTTGATGTTTATTATTAACAAGGCTAAAATAAATACATCAGCTTTTTTTCTTTGCCTACTTTCAATCTCTTTATTCCTAACTTCCTATATCAGACCTTCCAACTGGGACAGCTGGGTATTCTTAAAATCAACCAGAAAACAAACCTGATGAAATTAATGTTTATTCAGGAATCTAAACCTAACCTTTCTCCCCTCTAATATACTACTTCAACCTACTGAATAATCTTGTCTTCTATATGGTCTTCTTTCTCAGAAAGCAGTATACCTTTCTTTTTCATTACTGAAAAGATGGTTTCAACATCTCTTCACCTTCAGTAAGTTATGGGCAATTATTACCCAAAATACCAGGATCAACTATGGTATGTTGCTAGCTAAAACAAAAGAACTTCTTGGGCTGTAGGCTTGAAGGATGAACACACATCCAATTAATAGCCTATACTATAAAATCAAAACATTATCAATCTTTTAAAAGGATTTTTTGATAATCTTGATATCTTTGAAAGGTATTTCTTAAGAAATATAAAGTCAGGTCCAGTACATGCAAAATATAATACCATTTGCTTGCCATTTTAAATCAAACATAAAATTTAGGAATGGGCATATTTCCTTTCTTATAAGTCCAAGCTAAGAAAATATGGATTTTGAAAAAATGATATAACTGCAGAAATTCTATGTAGAGCTTTATTTATATATATTTTTACTATTTGCATAAAAAGTTAAGAAATGTAACATTGTGACAGGGACCTAGTAGGATTAGAGGTTTGTATATGAGAGAATTTTTGTTAACCTAATAACAGTGGCTTAAAGTTACCACTTTCCCATTAAAAATTTTAATAGGAATAATTAAGTTAATGACAACCAAATATTGATCTATTGTTAGTATCTTTTTAAAATGTCATTCACCAGTGCTCTATACATAATATAAAAAGAATGAAATGAAGGATTGATTTAAGATTGTGATTTTTCTGGTGCTCAATTCATTAACAACTTTTTCAGTAAACTTTGATCCTTATTAGGACCTGTGCAATGGAAGCTCAGTGGTTTTCCACACTCTTTAGCTCTTCCCCAGGCTCAAATCACTGTTGGTTACCAATGCTGACAAAGATGTACTATCTGATGCATCATCTTTCTTGAGACTCAGGAATGATTATTTGAGGAATTTCTCTCAAGTTTTCTTCTTCAAGTTGAAAAATTCGTTCCTTCTCTTGCTCTTCATGCAACCCTGCTCATCAATTTCAGTAGCTTTTCTCATGACTGCTGCCATTTTGTAATCTCATCCACATGTACTTGTAATTCCTTGGAATGTTGCTCCTTTGGCTTCATTATAACACCTGGCTCATCCTTTTTGCTGGCAATCAGCAACCTAAACATCTGCTCTGGTTCTTGCTCATTATGAGTTCTAAAGTAGACTGGTGTTCTTCAAGACATGAGCAGAATCCTTTATTTTCTTGCTGTAATTCTCTGATTTGCCTGTTTTCTTGCGGAATTCCCATAACTAATGTAGATCGTGGTCTGTGGCTTGCAACCTCATTAAGTTCCTGAATTTCTTCTTGGTACTGCTTCACTACTTCTATTTGCTTGTTGGGAGGTCTAGTTACTCAGGGATTCTGCTGCATTGTCGTGGTCTCTTAATCGTTCAACAAGTGTTTTAGCATCTGCAAGAGCTTTTTCAATCCTGCAGCTCATTTTCCAGTGTCCCTCTCTGCCGCAGCCGCATCCTCTGGGTTGGACTGTGGGCGAGTGGTGCCATCGGGGTCTCAGCTGCCCCGGAGGGCCTGACACCGTTGCTCCTTCCGGGGCCTCAGCGCCGGGATAGGTCCCCTCAGCAGATGACAGTAGATAGCAGCGAAAGGAGATGGCCAAATCCACTCCTCTTCGCCGAGTGGGGGCCAGGCTGCCCACTCTCCCTCCAGCGCCATAGGAGCAGGGCCCAAGAGAACTGTTGACACTTTCTCTGGCAAGTAGAGAAGAAAGGAGAGACCAGCATTAGTGCCCTACATACATCTCCTTTGAGCCTCACAGAACCTCAGGGAGTAGGCGCTGTTATTATTCCTATTTTGCAAACTAGAAAACTGAATTTAAGTGACTTGTCCAGGGTCGAATTCAGGTGTTCATAAATCCAGGTCTAGAATTGGACAACCTAACTACTTTACATATACCTGCAGAACTCCTTTAAATGTAACATTGGCTAGAAACCATCATGACTTTCTAGGTTGCATGCTCAGAGTCTCTTTGAATCAAAGACATCACTTCAATTAAATATTTTGAAGCCTCTTTCCAATGGAATTGGTGATGATCAGAGGTTGGTTTCCCTACAGGCCCCCAGTGTGGTAGGGCCTCTCCTGGAGTCTCCCATGATGCAATGAATGTAAGCATATTCCTCATTCAATAAAAGATCTTTCTCCTACCATGCTCTGGTTCTTGCTGCCATGATTCAAACCCTCCTTCAATTAAAAATGCATAAGTGACAGGATCTTGAGGTCTCCAGGCCTTGATCACTGTTTTTCAGAGCAGAAAGAGGGGAAATGAGAAAAGGAAATTCCTGGGGTAGGGGCACAAGACAGAGCCAGCAGAGGTCCTGGGTCACAGGCAACGTGATTAATAATAGAAAGGTAATTGAGTCATGAAGCAAATAGGCACTTGAAAGTAGAGGAGGCCACACACCTAATAGAAGAATACTAGTTTGATGAAAAAATGTCCTGTCAAAATTGTGGGACAGTGTAGGGGCTCACAAATGCCCAGGTACCTATCAAAAGCCATGAGGGATAGGAAGAAGGTCTCAGTGGCACCTGTGGAAAAGAAGTAGAAATGTAGAAAACAAGCAGTGAAAGAGATGGAAATTGACCAACATTTTAGGAACTGTGGTACCATACCTTCTCTTCTGTTTGTCTACTATGAGTCCAATCTCACTGGGCCTCAGAAACAAAATTACATACTGCTATAAGGTTGGATCTTGATTCAAAGAGTCTAACCACCTTCTTACCTCAAAAAAGACCTTTTCCCTCAGATAATATAGAGTTTAGCACAGTGCCTGGAACACAATGCTTACTAAATTCTTAACTTGTCTTGGTATTCTACTTTGCCTCATTTGGTATTGATTAGCATGTTCCCACACCTACTATCCCCATTCCAGTGATTATTATTTTCCAGGTGCCAAAGTGTAGATCTGATGGATCCTTTACCTTCATTCCTCACTACTAAGTCCTTCTCCTACAATGTCCTACCCTAGATCCACTGACCCTTTCCACTCTACTCTATGGAATGCTTGTTCCATAGTTTAAAAATTTCTTTTCATTCTTAACCTTTTCCTCTCTCAATCTTTCCATCTTCTGAAATTGGTTGAGACCTGGTTACCTCATGATGACATGACATCCCTTGGCACCCTTGCCAATTCTGGTTGTGCTTTTAGTCAAACCCTATCCCACAGTCCCCCATTCACTGGTAATGTTATAGGAGTTGGAATACTCCTTGTTCAACTCCCAGCGATATGATTTTGAATCTGATCACTGATATTCACAAATTGAATGCTTATGGATGAGCCACTCAATCATTCTGATCTTTGTTTCTCACCTGCAAAATGAGGATATATCTTTGGTCTCTATACTATCAGAATACTGTCTTGGTCAAAGAAGATAAAGTATGTAAAAGTATGTGAAGTGTTTTGTAAACCTTAAAGTGCTATACAAATTTCAGGCTTTATTTTATTTTTATTTTTTGAAGAGATTTTACTTCTTTATCCATATTCAACATCTCCTTTCTTGCAGAACAAGATTATATCAGGTTTTTAAAAAAAGTTTTTTATTTAATTATTTTATTTGTTTTCAAAATCTTCTCTAAACCTATTCTTCTTATGGATAAGGAAATCAAGGCCCAGAGACATAAGATGGCTTGCCTAAGTTTCAAAACTTGATCTCAAACCCTGATCTTCTGCACCCTAGAGGTCTTTCTGTTATAATATGTTGCTTGATCTCCACCACCAGCACCTAAGTGCAATCACTATAACATGGTATCCTTTAAATATTTGCATTTTTAAAGAGGACTTTCATGGTAAAATCCTTCCAAAAGAATAAAATTCTACTTCCACAATTTAATATATTGCAACATTTGGATTGCTCCCATATTTCAGTTAGAGAGACTATTGAGTACCCCAAATCAATCAACATAGTTGATTCCCATCTGTGTTTACCATTAGGATTGCTTTGGTTTCCAAAGTTCCTTATATGGCCTTGATTGGGTTTCTCTATCAATCACATAGCTGACCTGTTTTTCTGTGGCTCCTTTGTGAGAAATAGTCCTGTGTAGTGGATAAGGTCCTGGACTTGCAGTTAGGAGAACTGGTTTTCAAGACTCATTTTAGGTATTTACTAGTTCTTAGACACTATCAACCTTCTTTGTGAATCTATTTCCTAATGTAGGCCACAAAATGTCAAAAAAAAAAATTGGATTTGACTTCTGAGTTCCCTTTTAGCTCTGACTCTATGATCCTAAGAAGAACAATGGCATGGGAATTGATTCAGCTCTCTATCCTTCCAGGGAGTTGTGTGAATCAAAGGGAACCACATATATACAACATTTTGAAAAACATTAGCTTAGGACATGACACTTATTGTTTGTGAGTCCACAAAGGAATCTTCTTTTTATTAATTCTTTGTACAACCTTTCTGCTGATTGTATGGGTGAATGTTTGTGCATATTTCCTTCCCTGTATTCATGTCTCAGTTTTCTATCTATGAAGTTATATTTGTCTGTATTTTTTGACTCTATGTTTCTCTTAGAAATTCTCCCTTTAAGTAAAACCCAATTTTTCTTTTGCTAGTATGTACACGGTAATCTTAGGACTCCAGTTTTATGAAATAAGTCAAAACTTTCATATTAATGCAAAACATTATTTTTAAATATGTATTGATAGTTTCAGATACTATCAAAATTTTAATAAAGAGCTAAACATAAGTAATTGTTGCCTCAACTTTACAGTGAGGGTAAAGAAACTCAGTTTAAAAACAGAAATTGACAAAAATCAGAGATTTATCATAGTTTTCTTCTTTTATGATATAAAGCACCACTGAGATATAGAACTGAAATGATGATTTGTGCCAATATTTTTATGATATTGGTCTACCCCAGACATGCTATGCATGATGTGGAAGATTAAGGTGGAATCCAAATTCATATTGATTAATTAATAAGTGATAAATAAATTAATAATGCTATGCCAAAGGACCTGAATCACCAGTTAATTAATGCTCTTCAGGTGACACATTTTTCCTTACTTGCCCTGTAACTTAGAGGAATAAAATGAAACACTTGTTGAACTACATCCATGATATTGATAATTACTGGCCATTAAGAAGAATTTAGCAGCTAGGGAATGAAACATCAACACCTCATCATGTTATTATCAAAACTCCTGATCCCAGAACTCAACATTGAAATTAACAGAAGTCAACAATAAATGAAATATGATGAATTCAAATAGTTTAGGAAGTAAGAAGTTATCAGAAAATATTTTGTGTAAAGGATCTGAAATCTATTAAAACTTATAAGCCCCTCCCCCAGCAAAAGTCCTCTATTTTATAACCTAGACCAAAGAACCAAGTAGAACCAAGGCCAAAAGCAGACAAAGTGCTCTCATATACTTTTCTACTGTGGACCAATAATGGAGAATTGGTGAGTTTGAGCCAACAGATAACTAAGTAGCTGAATATTCCTTGGATTGAAATGAGAAGTCATAGAAAACTGAATCTGGTTACCAAGAACTTTCCTATGTGCTCTGGCCAATTTCCATCTCCATTTGAATGTTTCTCAGGGAAGCCTTTATGTATTTATTATGTGGGTTATAAATCAAGGGATTTGCAAGTTGTAGTCAGAGTAGAATAAAACAAGGTTGCATTTTTTTTTGCTTTCCAATTGGATTTCCAGAGGTTATGCTGATGTACATGACTGTGAGTATTCCATGGAACAGAAACTACATCATCTAAGTAGCAACTAATAGTGCAGAAAATCTTATCCCTTTCAGTTGTTGAAGGTACTCAAAGTTAACCTTTGAGTACTAGAGTATAGGAGCCAAGGATTAAGAAGGTGATAAAGATGATAAGGGAACTCAAAACTGAATTAGGAAGTTCAATCCTTGAAGCAGGAATGTAGTTCAGAGCTAGTAGTGGTCTTTGGTCACAGACTAAGTGATCAAATTATGTTTAGGCCACAGAAGGGTGATTGGGTCTTAAAGTAGGTTGGAACTGGATAACAAAGAAACTCACTCAACTGAGTAATTCTGGTTGGATGTAGAGGCTTTTTGTCAAGAGGGTGTGGCAGAAACCAGAGGATTGCAAAGTACCACTCAATAGCCATGGGCCTAAAAAACTTTCACTGGTATCAGTGGTGAGGAGAAAAGTAGAAATGAGGGAAGTAGGAAATAAAGGAGATGGCCTTGGTCTTGGAGAGGAAATTTCATCATCCTGAGAAGTATCGCATTTACGTAGTAGATTTCTAAGAAGAAGTTTGCTAGTAGGATGTCCATATGTGTGTGGAGCTGTTCTTCCAGTTTCACTGTCCAGATGGCATTCCCTTCTAGGGTCAGGACTGGTCAGAGAGAACATCTCAAAAGGAAGGATCTGAATTTGTGTGACAGGGGAAGCTCAGAAGTATGAACTCAGTCACTCAGCTTCTTTCTGACATATTCATGCCTACTAAATCTGTGAAGAGCTCCAAAATGAGTATGAAATGAATTATTCTTCCTTTTCCTTCACAAGTCTTTATCTTTTAGGAATCTCTAATGTTCTTCTCTGATCTAAAATTCTAAGATTCCATGAATTTTGGAAATCAATGATTACCTATTATAGGGTTGATGTAAATTAACTGTTCAAAATAATACTTCACATTCTCAGAACATGAAATCTATTCCTTTGCTTTATTCTTCCTCCAGGTTGTCTTTTCTCTCAAAGATAAAGTCATGCTAAGTGACCAGCTTGGGTAAAGATAATAACATGATGCACAGCAATGTAAAAGACTATTTGAGAGTTAATGATATTCTTATATCATAAGAATGTGCTTATAATTTAAGAACAAAGGATAAAAATTCATTAAATTATATGTTTTGTATATATATATGATATATATATATATTACATATATATATATATATAGGCTAACAACTTTCACACAACTGCAATTATATTTACTGAAGAAGAGGGAGAGGAGAAAGGGAAAGATGAATACATTTGTATAGGAATGAATTTCTTTGCCTCTTCCTTTCATATGAGCTACATGGATGATTCTGAAAAGAGACCTCCATTAGGATACAGATAGAAGACAAGAATTCTCTCCTTCCCAAAGGCTTTAGATTCTTAGATTTGTTTTTGATTAATGTAGAGGTAATGATACAAATACTTTTGCTGAAGCTAAGTTATTACTTATGGTGGTATACAAAAAGTTGCCTGGAGAGTTGAAATGTACAAATTTTTACGATTTGTTTACAAATATGCTTATCAGCCTTAGCTTATCTTATACTAATCCCCCTCACATAAATTACAGGCTTGTGAAATTTGATTATTTGAAATTCTCCAAAAATTTCCTAAGGCTTTCTACCTCGATGTCTTAATTTTTCATACAAATTAAATTCAATTAAATTAAATATTAAATTCCATACAAATAAATTGGCGATTCATCTCTGTAAATGAAAATCCTTTGCAAGCCAGCTCAGAATCTGCCTTTTCCATAAAGCACAAGGTAGAAGTATTTTCCCTATTATGAACTTTTCTAACACCTTTAGTTATTTTATTTTAGATTGTTTATCATTTTCTATTTTTAAACTACTTGAAATTCAAGTCTATTATTTATCTCTGTGCCTTCCACATTGTCCAGCATACTGACTTTAACAGACAATGAACACAATGATCATTTGTTCAATGAATGGATGACCCTCCAAATCTCATCTCAGTACATTGTTGAATCTATTTCCTTTAATTAATTGGTACAGTTCATCTCTCCTTTCTTTAAAGCCATTTCCCCCCTCTTTGTGTAAGAATCACTTCCAAGTTATAATATGTGCTACCCCTTGAATGGAAGGTTTCATAAAACCATTTTTCCCAAGAAGTGATTCCAGTGCTTGAGATTTGGGAACCAGAGACTGAGGTAGGTAGATAGGTATTTTGAGAGCAAGGGAGAATACCTGGTCCCCTGAATGCCACTTACTGATCTACCTCTTTAAATTATAGGTCATGTAGACCACATGCTTTCAAGAGAATACAAACATACCCTGGTGCACCAAGGAAGGTAAATTGCAGTCAGGATATCAGCAAGGCAAGAAAAAGCAGGAACAATAGAATAAATAGAAATAAAAATGTGAATAATATATGGGTGAGAAATACACATAAGACAGTTAACCCTTCAGTAAAATTCAACACACATTTATTTTAACCTCTGTGTCATACAAGGTCCTTTGCAAGGTATCATTTTCATAAAGAAAAAGTACAATATTCCTTCAAGAAATTAGCAAGGATTCTACTTGCTCAGGTGTGGTCTTCTGAGATCTGGTTGTTCTCCTTTCTCTGGGCATCTGTTATATCATTGGTATACTTACTTGACCTTCAAAACCCCTGTCATTGTTACTCTTTTCTCTCTTCCTTCTCAGAATCCATGTCTCTATCATCTGTGTTCTCACGAACATGTCAATTTTCTTACCTTGGGAAGTTCTTAAGTGCACAAGAAAGCAAAAATCCAGAGTCTAAGCGTCCCACCTTACTCGTGTCTCCAGTTGTTGCTCAATACACCTCTAAGAAATGTGACTCTCATTTGGATGGCAAAATCATGCACTCATTTTGTGAAATCACTTCATGAACACATTTATTTACAACCAGAGAAAAACAAACTGAGAGAATTGCTTTTATATCCGTCTATATTCTGAGTACATTTTCTGTCAGAAATTTGGAGATTGCTTTCCTGATTCCAAAAAGCCTTTGCTTCTTATCAGAGAAATGTTGATTGAACTCAGGAGCACATGAGATTCCAGACAACTGATTGCTGAAGAAGGCAATGAAAGGACAGACAGAGATGATCTAAGGAGCCATGTGGAATGTTTGTCCTAGGCCTGAAACACAGGCACATGTCATGAAAGATTGAAGAATCTTACAGAAACCTTTATGTCTTCCACTCTTCAAGAATCAAATATATTAGGGGCTCAAAATGCAGGATTATGGTGGTGACAATTTTTTTATCTTATCCCAACTAGTTCTCCTTCTCAAGATTCGGTCTTCTAAGTGACAACTGTAATACTCTCATTCCATTGTCACAGCAAAATTGTCTTGATTTCATGGATTCCCCAGCTCACTATGCTCTATGGGTCAGGAACAATCACAGCGTCACCTTGGGAGTCTGGATCCTTATTTGGAATGCTGTAAAACAGGGCCCTGGTCTCATTTATAACCCAAGATCTCTTAGCCATTGGAAGAATGTTCCTTCCTTCTCCATATGTAGAAGCATAAGAGTAACATCATGAATAATTAGTGATTCATGGAAATTAGACCATTTATGTCTCATTTTGCATCTTTCTCATAAGAGGTAACACATTTTAATCACCAGTGTTCTGAAGTCATCCTTTGTTAGTGCATTGACTATAATGCTATCCTTTCAGTCTTTGAGATTATTTCTAGTTCTTTAGCCCTTCAATACAATCATGTTTTATGGCAGGGTTAGTATTTGCAAAAATAACAACATTTATAGAATTTTTATGTACAGGAATTTCCCATCCCTTGATTTTTGTTTTCATTGATCTAATATGCTCATTTTTTTTTATTTTCTTTCCTTGTCTTTTTAATTTTATATACCTTATCTAATGTAGACTGACATAGTTTTATTTTAAAAGGAACGTTTTAACTTATTTAGATAGATGTCCTCTTAAACTTTGTCTTTTTTGACTGTAATTTAAATATTGTTTCTCTCCTTTGTCACTCCTTTTTATTTAATCATTTTTGATCACTTTGTATTATTTTCTCTGGTTGTTATACCATTTTTTAAATATGGAAAGCGCAACCACACATTCTATCCTGATTTATGCACACCATATTTTGCTGAAAATGTTCACTGTTTTCTTTAGGTCCAGAAATGCAATAGACTTCTATAGTCAGAAGACCCTGAGAATCAAGGTGGTGTATTGGAGAAAAACTTGATCTCAAGGCTAGGAAGACCTAGGTTCAGGTTCCCTCTTCTGAGATATACTTATTATGTGATCCTGGGTAAGTCATATCATGGATAGAAAAACAATAAGATTCCATGGTCACGGAGGTTTAGTAAATAGGTCTGCAAAGAAATCAATTTTTCTTGCTGTTCCACTTGAGGAGAATGTTAAAGACCTAGGTGATCCCCGAAGCATCTCATATTAAGATTTTAATTCTCTTTTCCCTAAGAGTTTCCTCAGAGCATCCTTCATTTCCTTATTCCTAAGACTGTAGATCATAGGGTTTAAGAATGGGGTGACAACAGAATAAAAGAGAGTCACAATCTTCTGGGTCCCAGAGTCATGCCCTGTAGTTGGTTTCACATACATCACCATCACAGATCCATAAAAGAGTGACACCACCACTAAGTGGGAGCCACAAGTAGAGAAAGCTTTTAGCCGACCTGCTGTGGAAGGGACTCTCAGCACAGCTCTCAGAACAAGGGCGTAACTTCCCATGATGAATCCAAAAGGGGCAAAGAGGTTCAAAGAACTCAAGGTGAAACAAATGAATTCCATCATAGGGACTCGGGTACATGTGAGAGCCAGCAGTGGTCCCGGGTCACAGACAAAGTGGTCAATAATTTTAGGATCACAGAAGGACATCTGAGAAATCATAATGATGGGGACCAGGTACCAGAGGAAGCCAAGAATCCAGCAACTGATCATCAAGCTGGTGCAGAGATGTCCTGTCATGATGGTTGGATAATGCAGAGGCCGGCAGATGGCTAAGTATCTGTCAAATGCCATAATTGCCAGAAAAAAACATTCTGTGATACCTAATGAGAAGAAGAAGTAGAACTGGAGGAAGCAGCCAGAGAAGGAGATGACCTTGGTTTCAGAGAGGAAATTGACCAACATATTAGGGACTATGGCAGTAACATACCAAATCTCTACGAAGGAGAAATTGGCCAGGAGTATATACATTGGTGTTTGGAGTTTCTGATCCCAGACCACTGCACAGATGATGGCTCCATTTCCCAAAAGAGTTAGAATGTAGATGATCAATAAAAGTGAAAAGAAGAGGATCTGGTTCTCTCTATGACAGGGGAAGCCAAGGAGGATGAAACCAGCAATGTTACTGGAGATGTTGTAGATGCTAAAAATATTCATTTGCCTATAAGCTGAAAGAAACAGAAATCTGTTTTATTGATTAATAAAAGGTCTTACTGATAAATAGATTGGTAGATTGGGAGGGAAGTTTCAGTCTTTATAGAAGCAGGGTGGTACTGGATATCCTGTTAGAAACAGAGTCAGGAGTATTTGATTTTGGATTCTTCTTCTAGGGCTTAACTAACTGTGTGGTCATGGGAAAATAACTTAGATTTTCTGAGCCTCAGTTTCCTCATCAGTAAGATGGAGATAATAATAACTTTAGTCTCCGGATATCTGGGCGGTGCAATGAAATAGCACATATGAAGCACATTTCAAACTTGAAATTGCAAGACAGAATGTCCCAAAAGTCTTAGTACAATTTTCAAGTATTAACACTTAAAAGAGCAGTAAGACTTTCATGGCAACCTGTATAAATATCAGATATTGATATTATATTAGAAGCTACGGGGACTCATTTCCTGAAAGTTGGGGGAAAATATTTGTCTAAACTCTTTTTCCATTCGAATATTATCTCTGGTGACATTCATTTTAATCTCTCCTCTTCCTATTCCTTCACTTTGGATTGCTCCTCTTACTAACTTTAACTCTCTTCTTGTTACAAGCTACAGGTTTTTCCAAAATCAGAAGCAGTGGTAAAAATAATTTTGTTTCACCTTCATATTCAGTAAATTTTGGCTACTCTGATGGAATAAAACCGTGCTTACTTACTCCAAGTATAGAACTTAGCAAAGGTCTTAGCATATAGTAGGCACTTAATTGATGCCAATTGACCAATGCTAAATATGGAGTATGTTGAGGTGGCATAATTCAGACATGCAGTGATTATCTATATCTGATCAAATTTTCATTCATTCTACCATTTTGATCAAAGTTGAGTATGTGCTCCAGAACAAGAAAAACAAAGAACTCAGGTGATCTCAGGAACCTGTGAACCTCCTTATGGATCCCAATAATTGCACAAAAAACACTGTGTGTGAAGAGCTGATGCAACTACACTGTGTTTTGTTACCTCAAATTTTTCTTTCCCTGCATGTACTTACTTTACTCTTACCATATATATCACTGCCAGGTGTAGACCCTTTAAAGGTCTCATAACTGGGTACTAGGTACTCGATTCACTAGATGTCTTCCCATAATCTGCCTTCTTCACCTACTCAATTAGAAAGATTTCTTTTCTTTCAGCATCCCAAGGGTACCTCTTGTGGGCAATGCAAGGTATATGCTGTGCTCTCTTTACTTTCAAGATATACAGAGCCATATACACCTTATTAAACTGATATTTTACATATTCCTGGGCCATTTTACAAACTCTTTGTCTAAAAATCTTTTATGTAACAATAATCTTTCTGGGTGAGACAAGTACAAAGACCCCCCCAACTATAGGAAACAATACCACACTTAGAGTAAGGAGAATTTCTAGCTTCAAGTTTGTGACTGTTACCATAAATAGACAATTTCAATAAACCCCACTATCTTCCTCTCTAAAATAAGGCTAATGATAACACCTATGTCACAGGTTGTTTTAGGGATCAAATGAGATTATATGTAAAGTGCTTTCCAAGCCTAGACATGTTATACAAATATATTATGTTTGTTATCATACTCACTGTTCTTATTACCTGAGAAAAGGAAACAGAACCAGTCAGAATCAGTAAGAGTTCAGATGTTTTATTATTCTTTTCAGAAATATTTCCTAAATACAGTATGCATGGAGGTTTGTTGGTTAATGTGGAAGTCCAAGAAGGAGAAGGAACATTTAATTTGGTAACAGAAAGATCTAGGTTCAAATTGCACCTCAGACATTTAATGTATAACTTTGAACCAGAACCTTTAACCTCTCTATGTTTCTTTTTCCTTTGGAAAATAACAGGGATAGAGTTATTAATGTGTAAGATCCCTTCCAGCTTCAAGTGTATGATCCTATTACTCCATGTACCCTCAAAGTAAACCCTTATTTCTTACTGAGGGAGGGAAAAGGATTACAGAATGTTTCATGCCATCAACAAAATAGTGTCTGGGAGTAGCCTTCGTTTAGGGACTTCTATCACTTACCTCCTGAGATCCTGCTTCCAAATAAATATGTTGCCATGATCATGATAGGGTTTCTCCTTTGAAAAGGCAAAACTCTAGGGAAACTGAAGATATTTTTTACTTTTTAAACTTGTCATCACCTAGTGGTATCCATCAAATTCCCTAAGCAGGGAAATTTTCTCCTCAAAGTTTAAAATATACTGTGCTTCTTGGTGTTCTCTGATCAAATACTTTCCTTTCTCACCATTCTGCAATTCAAAGTTATTGTCCCTGCAATGGACTCCCTCCAAGACTGGTGATGTCCTGTGAAATCCCTCTCTTCCTCCAAAACCCATGTCTGGAATGATTTCTTTCCTGGGAATTTCTTTTTTCATAACTCTATTTTTTCTCTCTTTGCTACATACTTACTGCTTTCTAAGTTGTAACTTGTATTACAATTACTTGTGAATATTTTTGTCTACTAAATGCTAAGATTCATAGTTGTTGGAAAAGGCAGTGGGTTGAGGAGGTTGGTCTTTCCTTTGCTTCAATAATTGATGCCACCTCATGAGCTTCTTGGGGTTGGAATTATTGAGAATGACCCTCCACATTTCATCCCTCTTATAGCTTGCCTACCCATTTTATTCACTTATGGATCAAACCTAGTGCAAGAAGATAACTGGTAATAGTTTTTAGTTGATTTTTCCTCACTATTCCACCAGTAGGAAAAGTTGAATAGACTGGAAGAGAAGCCTCACTTCTGTATTTGTAGAACAATCATATTCCTTTTTAACCAAACTTGGATCTAGTTCTCCACTATTTTTCCAAGTCCTTGAGAAATTTGATCATTACCTGCCAGTTGAATATCCTCTCACAAGAAACTAAAAACCTCTCTAGATGTGTTTGTTAAACAGTGATATGGTTCTTTGTTCCAAGAAGTAGGAAATTATTTTATCTGCTCTAACAGCTAACAGAAAGTACTTGAAATTTCACTTACTGAAGAATCTTAAAGAGACTGATTCTTATATCCTAAAACTTTCTGTTCATCCAGAACTTTGCTCCTAGTGTATGCCATTAATTGAAGGTAACTGAGTCATTTTTTAGCTCTTTAGTAAAAGTAAGCTGGTGTGCCGGGACCCAGAGATCTCTAGCACTGGCTTCTAAACATGTCTAGAATCTCCCTTTTCACTAATGTTGTTTGGAAACAGGTAAAGGAGCAGATGATCAAAAGAGAGACTAAAAGGCTGAGGTTTGGAATCCAATTTAGAGGAACGAGGACAGGAGAAGTGAAAAAATAAAAGAAAGAGAAAGAGAAAACAAAATAAAATGTGAAGAGGGAGAAAAAAAGTATTTTGGAGGGTTCTTAGTGACTATCAAATCCAACTCCTTCATTTTACACCTGAGGGAATGACGGGTCTAGCAATATGAGGTACCTTGCCCCCAAATCAGTGTTTTTGAAAACAAATCTTTCATCCTTTTCCCCAAGAAGAGGAGAAAAAAGAATTAAAAGAAGAAAGGGTGATCATTTTCATCATGCACAGAAAGAAATAGAAGGCTTTTTGTTTTTTGGATCATAGAGATAGGGAATAGAGCCAGATATTTCCAACAACTAGTAAGGAGCAAAAAACTGTGATAGTGTTAATGATAATCTTGTGTGTCACAGTGTCTCTCACCCTTAGCAAGCAGAGATGAGCACAGTAATAGCATCAAAGGACCTGATGGGAATGTAGAGAAGTTAAGTAGGATATGTTTGGAAGGATTTTGACTGTAAAATCAGGTGAGAAGGAGCACCACTTACTTGGAATCACAAGCTGATCACTAAGCAAGATAGGAGGGGAAGGTTGGAGAGGAAGAAGCATTTCCCTTTTTTCTTGTCAGAATCAATCACTGGTTAAACTCTTTATTTACTGGATCAAAGTTAGGAGTTCCATAGTCTTCATTCTCAGTCTTCTGATCTCCTGGTATCATTGACATTCTGAAAGGAAGAAAGAAAAGGCTTAAGAGGGGAATTACATTCGTGTTAATATCTTGCACTGTGTTTGCTAGAGGAGGGAGATAATATAAATTGACTATGATCATGCTTTGTTTTATATTGCCCCCCTCAACCTTTCTACCTGAGGGATTAATTTATTAACTCAAGAAAAATGTGTCAGGGGACAAAATTTCCCAATTATTTCTTTTCCTTTTTCACCTGAACTCCCCAGGGTCTGAATTTCAGTATTATTTTAATGCAATTTTAATTAGAGAAGCATCTATTGAATACCTACTATATGCAAGACTCCCACAATAGCAATGAGCTCTTTTCTATTTGTTACCATATAATGGTTTTCTTTTCTTGTTTTGTGTGTGATACCAATCAGTGTTGGCCATGTCTAGGGTCTCCCAATTCTTCCCTTGAATGAAGTCTTGTTGATGTATGAGAATGAAGCTTCTGTGTATTGTATGGATTTTCTCATTCTTTACGCTTGCACCATATTTTCTTCTGCATCATTTATCTATCCTTTTCTTTGCTTGCTTTTAATTGAAGTCTTGGCATTAGACTAGGGGTCAATAGTAGTTGATCTTGAATTTGGCATTGTGTGTTTTCTAGATATCTGGGCAAGTTACATAACCTCTAACAGCTTCTGTTTCATCATTTGTAAAATGGAGACAATTCTCCGCAATATTGTTGTGAGGATCAAATGAGATAATATATGTAGATATGTTTTCTAAACCATTAAGTGCCAAATAGGTGCTAGCTCATATGATTAGGTTGATTTAATTTTATCATTTGCACCTTCCCAACATCTTTCACAAATACTGTCCACTCAAGTATTAATGGGGACCTTTCTCGTTTCTAAATTCTAAAGACTATGCTTTCATATTGTTCAATGCAGTTATTTTGACAAAAAACAAAAACAAAATCTTTTTCTATGGGAGCATTTCTCAATTATACAGATGTACAATGGATTATTACAGAAAACTGAATAAAATAGATTCCCACAGTGCAGTTTGTATTTCCCATTCCAGTCAAATCTCATACTGATGCTGCTATCAAAGCAGACTATATTTTATCCCACAATGAAGTACAATGCTATTCCACTTGTTTCTTCAAATCCACATCATCACTTCCAGCTGAAATTACCTTCGCTCTTTTCTTTTACTTAGTTTTTTTATTATAAAATTAACATCAATAGCCAGCAATGTAAGAAATGCCAACTTGAAACATCGTGTTTTTGACAAGGAAGAGTACAATATTATTCAAATTTAGATTTCACTGATAAGGTTTATAGAATGCTTTACATACATAATATTATCTTTAGGGAAATATAAGCAACCATCATATGAATTTTTCAGGGTTACATGTGTGCTCGTCCTTCATTGTCGAAGAAGAACATGCCATCAGAGAAAAGGTGATGTGACTTGCACTTGATTTTGTTTTGAGTGAGAGAGGGCTGTGCAGGTCACCAGCCTCACTTCTCCTCCAGAGCCATCTGAATCCAGTGACCAGATATTCATCAGGATGACTGGAGATGACCCAGGATGAGGCAAGGGGGGTGAAATGACTTGCTCAAGGTCACACAGCTAGTGAGTGCCACGTGTCTGAGGTGAGATTTGAACTCAGGTCCTCCTGACTCTGGCACTGGTGCTGTATCCACTCCATCACCTAGCTACCCCTTAGTGGGTTACATTGCAAATAAGTGTCTGATGCAAGATCTGAACTGACTTTGTCTCACTCAATATCCACTGTGTCATGATGTATCTCTAATAATAACAGATATTTCTGCTGTTGTTCATATATAATATTGCATTTTTTTCTGTGTCTATGCATTGACAATCCCCTGTGTTTGGAGTATAATTCTTTCTCATGTTCACCTTATGGAATTGCTAGCTTCCTTAAAAGAACTACTGAAATACTATCTCCCAGCTGAGATCTCTCCTGATCCCCGTGATGTCCTAGAGCTTCCCTCCCCAAAATTACATGTGGTTTATTTACTTTTTAATCTAATTTTACAAGTGCATGTTGTCTGATATAATGTAAGCTTTGAGGGGTCAGAGACTTTTATCTTTGAGTCCATGGTGCCCAGAACACTGGTTGGCACATGGTAGGCATTTAATATATACTTGCTGATTGATTGATTGATTAGCAATAAAGAAACATGATTGGTCGGGAGAGTGGAGTGCTGGAATTTGAGCCAGGAAGAATTGGATTCTCTTAACATATCTGATAGTTCAAACTGAATGATTCTGGGCAAATTGTTTAAATTTTGTATTTCACATTCCAGGCATCAACCCCTCATCCTTTGTTTTTGTCTTAAGGCATTCTCCAGCGCTTTGGAAGCCATCCTTACATCAAGCTCTACCTCCTGATCCCAGTTTTTTCAGGTGACCCTGACAAAACCGCCACTTACTATAAGCAGCCAGGTCGTACCTCCCCTTCTTATTGTCTACCATGAGTGAGATCTCACTTGGCCTGGGACACAAACTTACATACTGCCAAAAGGTTGGATCTTGATTCAAACAATCTAATCACCTTCTTACCTAAAAAAAGACCTTTCCCCCCAGATAATATAGAGTTTAGCAGAGTTCCTGGAACGCAATGCTTAATAAATTCTTACCTTGTCTTGGTATTTTATCTTGACTCATTTGACATTGATTAGGAAGTTCCCACACCTACAGTCCCTGTTCCCATGATTCTTATTCTCCAGATGCCAAAGCATAGATCTGTTTCTTCATCCCCTGATAGCCCCCTTGCCTTCATTCCTATCAACATGGTCCTTGTCCTACAATGTCCATACAAATAGGTTTGTGATTCACCTCTGTAAATAAAAATCCTTTGCAGGGCAGCTCAAAACCTGCCTTCTGCTTGAAGCACAAAGTAGAAGTATTTTTTCTTATGATTAACTTTCCTAGTACCTTTAGCTATTGTATCTTAGCTTGTTTATCATTGTCTATTTTTAAACTACTTGAAGTTCAAGTCTTTTATTTATCCTTGTGACTCCCACATTGCCTAGCCCACTGACTTGAATAATGAACATAATGAGCATTTGTTCAATGAATGGATGATCCTGCAAATCTCATGTCAATAGATTTTTGAATCTTTTTCATTTAATAGGCAGTTTGTTTCATTTAATATACAAATATTTGGTTTTTGACTGATTGATCCTCCATTGATCTTCAAGTAGAGATATTAATATTGAGGAAGGAATTTCCTGTCTGTACGTAGAATGATTTTCCCCGTGAATCATAAGTTGCAGAGGTTATTAATAAACATGTCAGAACCAATTTTTCCTGATTAAAATTGCTAACTGCTCAAGAGAATGTTTTGAAATTATCTCAGTGAGTACCTCCAATATAGGATTTTTTGATAGATTCTTTTTTTTTGTTATTGGCTCTTCTTCTGTCTCTATAATCTCCATTTTTTTTAGTGGGAAGTTCATGAGCCAAAGTCATAGAACACTTTTAAATTTAGAATACCTTCTTTATGCCTTGTATGACCTTGGGCAAGTGTGTACTTAACCTTCCTGGCTTCAGTTTCCTCATGCTTAGAACAAAAGTGAAGTTCCCTTCAATTTTAAATCTATCTGACCATAAGATATATATATATATATGTATGTATGTATGTATGTATGTATGTATGTATTTGACTATATGAACACATTATAATCCTGGACCATCCTTTCTTTTATCTCTCCTGCCTCCTGAGGATACCTGCCTTTATTGGTACCTCCTAAAGAAATCAATTTCACAAGGACTGTGAATGGTTATTGTATATGATAAAAATGGGAAATAATGAAATGGGAGAGGGTAAATGGTAGGGCCAGAGGTTCTAGTCATACAGGAAAGTGAAGAAAAAACGGAATCTTCTGCCAATAGAACCTCCAGTAGTATTTCTCTATCTTGCTGATGACTTTCCGTTACTGCTGCTGGTCTCAGGGATTAACCTGCTTACTCTCGTATACTCTGACAATACTTGCTTCTTTTAGTTAAGGTTTCCTCTTCCTCACTGGATCAGGGCAGATTTGATTTTGTTTTCCCAAAATTTCCCCTATGTAACTGCCTCTACAACATACATATAGCCCATTACAAATATCGTAAAGGCTTTTCGTTTAAATTGCTAAGAAAAAAGGGGAAACGGAATGTATAAAAAATCCCTTCTATACCAACTCTCCCTCCACTTTTCTTTTTTTGTACTTACATCCTGTCAGGAAGGACAAATTGGGTCTTAGTACACACAAAAAAATGAAATTACAATTTCATTGTATTTCAGAGGAAAGCCAGATTCTGGCTAATAGGTATTTGTTCTGAGGATTTGAAATAAAGTCAGGAAACATGCAGGGTAGAACAAGATTGTTGAATACAAAAATATAAAATGGAATATTGCTTTTCAGTCTGGGAAACCAATGGCAATGGTAACAAGACAATAGCTTTGGATATTTAAAATCTCCTCTTCTCTCTATTTTTTACCTTCACTGTTACTACCACACACCAGCCTTAGGTGGAGTGACAAGTAGTAATGGAATAAGAGTGAGAAGTAGTCCTAGATAACAGCTAACAAGAGGATGAAGAAAGAGAAGGAAATATTTTAAGACACCAACAAGTTTAAATGTAAAGACATGAGAAGAGGTGAGAGTATATGTAGGGAGAATTCTAGGTTTGGAAGAAGTTTCAGAAGTCTTTTAGTCCAATCCTTACCATAGCATGAAAGACCAATGAAACTTACTCAATAAGACCATCTAGTTTATGGTAAATATCTTCTGAGTACAAAGCACACTAAAATTTCAGAGTGGGGACACATAACAAGAACTGCAGGTAGAGAAAGAGTGACTTTAAAAAAGTAATCAGAAGGTAATTCACTCAAAAACTTGGCAGACATTTTGGGACTATTCAACTTGTGTTGGATGGCCAGTCATTATGAACAAGGTTTCAAAGTTGCAGAATGGCAACTGTCCTAACAATTTGGATAATGAAAATACTTAATCTCTCCTTCTTTAAAGCCAGTTCTCCGCTCTGTGTGTTAGAATCTCTTCCAGGTTATATGCGCTACATCTTGAATAGAAGATGCACAAAGCCATCATTCCCAAGAAGTGACACTAGTGCTTAAAATTTTGGAAACCAAGGACTGAGGTAGGTAGATTGGTATTTTGGAGGCAAGGGAGTCTACCTGGTCCCCTGAATTCCACTTAGTGACCTGCATATTTAAATTATAGATAATGGAGACCAGATGTTTTCAACAGAATACCAACATACCTTGGTGCACCAGGGAAGGTAAATTGCAATCAGGATTTCAGTGATGCAAGAAAAATCAGAAAGAATAGAACAAATAGAAATGAAAAAAAATATGAAAAATATATGGATGAGAAACACATATGAGACAGATTCAACTCTTCAATTAAATTCAACACACATTTATTTTACCTCTGTGATATACCAGGTTGTTTGGAAGTCTTCATTTTTTTTAAATATAAATTTATTTATTTAACTTTTTACATTCATTTTCACAAAATTTTGGGTTCCAAATTTTCTCACCATTTGTCCTTTCCCCCCACCCCAATACATCGAGCATTCCAATTTCTCCTATCATCAATCAGCCCTCTCTTCTATCATCCCTCCCTTCTCTTGTCCCCATCTTCTCTTTTGTCCTGTAGGGCCAGATGACTTTCTATTCCCCCTTAACTATATTTCTTATTTCCTAGTAGCAAGAACAATACTCAACAGTTGTTCCTAAAACTTTGAGTTCCAAATTCTCCCCATCCCTTCCTCCCCACTCATTTCCTTTGGGAAGGCAGTCAATTCAATATAGGCCCTATCTGTGTAGTTTTGCAAATGACTTCAATAATAGTTGTGTTGTGTAAGATTAACTATATTTCCCTCCATTCTATCCTGCCCCCCATTGTTTCCATTCTGTCTTTTGATTCTGTCCCTCCCTGAGTGTTGACTTCAAATTGCTCCCTCCTCCCATTGACCTCCCTTCCATCATCACCCCCCACCCTGCTTATCTCCTTCTCCCCCATTTTCCTGTAAGATAGGTTTTCATACCAAAATAAGTGTGCATTTTATTCCTTCCTTTAGTCGAATGTGATGAGAGTAAACTTCATGTTTTTTTCTCAGCTCTTCTCTTTTTACCTCCACTAAAAGTCTTCTGCTTGCCTCTTGAATGAGAGATAATTTACCCCATTCCATTTCACCCTCTCTCCTCCCACTACATTTCTCTTTCCCCTTTTACATTAATTTCTTTTAAGATATGATCTCATCCTATTCAATTCGCTCTGTGCTCTCTGTCTCTGTGTGTGCATGCATGTGTACATGTGTGTGTGTATGTGTGTGTGTGGTCCCACAAACTACCCAGATACTGAAAAGTTTTAAGAGTTACAAATATTGTCTTTCCATGTAGGAATGTAAACAGTTCACCTTTGGTAAGTCCCTTATGACTTCTCTTTGCTGTTTGCTTTTTCATGCTTCTTCTCATTCTTGTGTTTGAAAGTCAAATTTTCTTTTCAGTTCTGGTCTTTTCATCAAGAATGCTTGAAAGTCCTCTGTTTCATTGAAACACCATATTTTCCCCTGAAGTATTATGCTTCGTTTTGCTCGGTATGTGATTTTTGGTTTGAGTCCTAGTTCCTTTAACTTCTGGAATATCCTATTCCATGCCCTTCGATCCCTTAATGTAGAAGCTGCTAGATCTTGTGTTATCCTGATTTTATTTTCACAATACCGGAATTGTTTCTTTCAAACTGCTTGCAATATTTTCTCCTTGACCTGGGAATTCTGGAATTTGGCCACAATGTTCCTAGGAGTTTCTATTTTTGGATCTCTTTCAGGCAGTGATCAGTGGATTCCTTCAATACTTATTTTCCCCTCTGGTTCTAGAATCTCAGGGCAGTTTTCCTTGATCATTTCCTGAAAGATGATGTCTAGGCTCTTTTTTTGATCATGGCTTTCAGGTAGTCCCATAATTTTTAAATTGTCTCTCCTGGATCTATTTTCCAGGTCAGTTGTTTTTCCCATGAGATATTTCACATTCTCCTCCATTTTTTCATTCTTTTGGTTTTGTTTGGTGATTTCTTGGTTTCTCAGAAAGTCATGAGCCTTCATCTGTTCCATTCTAATTTTGAGAGAACTATTTTCTTCAGTGAGTTTTTGAACCTCTTTTTGCATTTGACTCATTCTGCTTTTGAAAGCATTCTTCTCCTCATTGGCTTTTTGAACCACTTTTGCCAATTGAGTGAGCCTATTTTTCAAGGTGTTATTTTCTTTAGCATTTTTTGGGTCTCTTTTAGCAAGGTATTGACTGGTTTTTCATGCCTTTCTTGCATCTCTCTCATTTGTCTTCCCTGTTTTTCCTCCACCTGTCTAACTTGCTTTTCAAAATCCTTTTTGAGCTCCTCCATGGCCTGAGCCCATCGGATATCTATTTTGGATATTTGGGATACAGAGGCCTTAGCTTCTATGTCTTTCCCTGTTGGTAAGCATTTTTCTTCCTCATCAAAAAAGAAAGGAGGAAACATCTGTTCACCAAGAAAGTACCTTCTATGGTCTTATTTTTTTCCCCTTTTCTGGGCATTTTCCCAGCCAGTTACTTGACTTCTGAGATTCCTCTCCACCCCCGCCTAGATCTGCCTAGCTGGTGCTTGGGGTCTGAGATTCAAATGCTGTTCCCCAGCCTCAGGGCTTTCAGTGGTGGGAGGGGCTGCTATTCAGGGTAAGATTAACTTCAGGTTCTTAGGTGGGGGCAGGGCCGACTCCCAGGCTCAGTTTCCTCAGGGTGTTTATGAGGAGACCTTCAGTAATGCATCTGAGTTCCTGTCTGCTCCGGGAGCCCCTGGCCACTGCTGCCTCTGCTGCTGACTCCGGAGGGGTCTTGAGTTCTGGAGACACCCTGCTCCCCTCTCGGCCAGCCCAGAAGTCCCTGTCACTGACCTGTGCGCCTGTGGGTGGAGGGACCTTCACGGCCACCAGAGGTTCCGTCCCTGTAGCCTCCTGGGATCTGCTCCTCTTGGGGCAGCGTGGCCAGGACAGGGCTGTGCTCTGCTGTCTGGTATGTGACGGACATTTGGTGCCGGTTTTTCAGGGCTCTTTGGAATGGAAATCTCTTTCACTGTGTTGCTGCATGGCTTCCACTACTCCAGAATTTGTGGGGAGTTCTTTTTGCAGGAAATTTATGGGTTGTGGGTTTGGAGCTAGCATATGTCAGTCTTTCTACTCTGCCATTTTGGCTCCTCCCCCTCAAGTCTTCATTTTTTAAAGAAAAAGTACAATATTTTTCTAAGAAATTATCAAGGGTCCTACTTGCTTAGGTGTGGTCTTTTGAGATCTGGTTGTTCTCCTTTCTTTAAGCATCTGTTATATCATTGGTATACTTACTTGACCTTCAAAACCCCTGTCATTGTTACTCTTTTCTCTCTTCCTTCTCAGAATCCATGTCTCTATCATTTGTGTTCTCATGAACATGTCAATTTTCTTACCTTGGGAAGTTCTTAAGTGCACAAGAAAGCAAAAATCCAGAGTCTAAGCATCCCACGTTGCTCGTGTCTCCAGTTGTTGCTCACTACACCTTTAAGAAATGTGACTCTCATTTGGATGGCAAAATCATGCACTCATTTTGTGAAATCACTTCATGAACACATTTATTTACAACCAGACAGAAAAAAACAAACTGAGAAAATTGCTTTTATATTCATCTGTGTTCTGAGTGTATTTCCTGTCAGAAACTGTTGCAGATTGCTTTCCTGATTCCAAAAAGCCTTTGCTTCTTACAATGAAATGTTGATTGAACTCAAGAGCACATGAGATTCCAGACAACTGATAGCTGAAGAAGGCAATGAAAGGACAGACAGAGATGATCTAAGGAGCCATGTGGAATGTTTGTCCTAGGTCTGAAACACAGGCACATGTCATGAAAGATTGAAGGATCTTACAGAAACCTTTATGTCTTCCACTCTTCAAGAATCAAATATATTAGGGGCTCAAAATGCAGGATTATGTTGGGGACAATTTTTTTATCTTATCCCAACTAGTTCTCCTTCTCAAGATTCGGTCTTCTAAGTGATTACTGTAATACTCTCATTCCATTGTCCAGCAAAATTGTCTTGATTTCATGGATTCCCCAGCTCACTATGCTCTGAGTCAGGAACAATCACAGCGTCACTTTGGGAGTCTGGATCCTTATTTGGAATGCTGTAAAACAGGGCCCTGGTCTCATTTGTAACCCAAGATCTCTTAGCCACTGGAAGAATGTTCCTTCCTTCTCCATATGTAGAAGCATAAGAGTAACATCATGAATAATTAGTGATTCATGGAAATTAGACCATTTATGTCTCATTTTGCATCTTTCTCATAAGAGGTAACACATTTTAATCACCAGTGTTCTGAAGTCATCCTTTGTTAGTGCATTGACTATAATGCTGTCCTTTCAGACTTTGAGATTATTTCTAGTTCTTTAGCCCTTCAATACAATCATGTTTTATGGCAGGGTTAGTATTTGCAAAAATAACAACATTTATAGAATTTTTATGTAAAGGAATTTCCCATCTCTTGATTTTTGTTTTCATTGGTCTATTATGCTTATTTTTCTTATTTTCTTTCCTTGTCTTTTTAATTTTATATACCTTATTTATCTAATGTAGACTGACAGTTTTATTTTAAAAGGAACATTTTAACTTATTTAGATAGATGTCCTCTTAAACTTTGTCTTTTTTTACTGTAATTTAAATATTGTTTCTCTCTTTTGTCACTCTCTTTTCTTTAATAATTTACGATCACTTTGTATTATTTTCTCTGGTTGTTGAACCATTATTTTTTAAATATAGAAAGCAAAACCACACATTCTATCCTGATTCATGCGCACCATGTTTTACTAAAAATGTTTATTGTTGTATTTTTTCTTTAGGTCCAGAAATGCAATAGACTTCTATAGTCAGAAGACCCTGAGAACCAAGGTGGTATATTGGAGAAAAACCTGACTTCCAGGCTGGGAAGACCTAGGCTCAGCTTCCCTCTTCTGAGATAAACTTATTATGTGATGCTGAGCAAGTCATGTGATGGATCTAAAAGCAATAAGATTCCATGATGACCAAAGATTAGTAAATAGGTCTGCAAAGAAATCAATTTTTCTTTCTGTTTCACTTGAGGAGAATGTTAAAGACCTAGACGATCCCTGAAGCATCTCATATTAAGATTTTAATTCTCTTTTCCCTAGGAATTTCCTCAATGCATCCTTCATTTCCCTATTCCTAAGACTGTAGATCATAGGGTTTAAGAATGGGGTGACAACAGAATAAAAGAGAGTCACAATCTTCTGGGTCCCAGAGTCATGCCCTGTAGTTGGTTTCACATACATCACCATCACAGATCCATAAAAGAGTGACACCACCACTAAGTGGGAGCCACAAGTAGAGAAAGCTTTTAGCCGACCTGCTGTGGAAGGGACTCTCAGCACAGCTCTCAGAACAAGGGCGTAACTTCCCATGATGAATCCAAAAGGGGCAAAGAGGTTCAAAGAACTCAAGGTGAAACAAATGAATTCCATCATAGGGACTCGGGTACATGTGAGAGCCAGCAGTGGTCCCGGGTCACAGACAAAGTGGTCAATAATTTTAGGATCACAGAAGGACATCTGAGAAATCATAATGATAGGGACCAGGTACCAGAGGAAGCCAAGAATCCAGCAACTGATCATCAAGCTGGTGCAGAGATGTCCTGTCATGATGGTTGGATAATGCAGAGGCCAGCAGATGGCTAAGTATCTGTCAAATGCCATAATTGCCAGAAAAAAACATTCTGTGATGCCTAATGAGAAGAAGAAGTAGAACTGGAGGAAACAACCAGAGAAGGAGATGACCTTGGTTTCAGAGAGGAAGTTGACCAACATATTAGGGACTATGGCAGTAACATACCAAATCTCTACGAAGGAGAAATTGGCCAGGAGTATATACATTGGTGTTTGGAGTTTCTGATCCCAGACCACTGCACAGATGATGGCTCCATTTCCCAAAAGAGTTAGAATGTAGATGATCAATAAAAGTGAAAAGAAGAGGATCTGGTTCTCTCTATGACAGGGGAAGCCAAGGAGGATGAAACCAGCAATGTTACTGGAGGTGTTGTAGATGCTAAAAATATTCATTTGCCTATAAGCTGAAAGAAAACAGAAATCTGTTTTATTGATTAATAAAAGGTCTTACTGATAAATAGATTGGTAGATTGGGAGGGAAGTTTCAGTCTTTATAGAAGCAAGGTGGTACTGGATATCATGTTAGACACAGAGTCAAGAGTATTTGATTTTGGATTCCTCCTCTAGCGCTTATCTAGCTGTGTGGCTATGGGAAAATATCTTAGCTTTTCTGACCCTCTTTTTCTCCATAACTAAGATGGAGATAATAATTACTGTAGTCTCAGGATATTTGGAAGGTCCAAAGAAATAGCACATACGAAGTACATTTCAAACTTCAAATTGCTAGGCAGGATGTCCCCAAAGTCTTAGTACAATTTTCAGATATTAAAGCTTAAAAGAAAACTAAGGCTTTCAGGGCAACCTGTATAAATATCCGATATTGGTATTACATTCAAGCTATAGGGCTTCATTTCCTGAAAGTTGGGGGAAAATATTTGTCTAAACACTTTTTCCATATGAATATTATCTCTAGTCACATTCATTTTTAATGACTCTTCTTCCTAATTCTTTACTTTGGATTGCTCTTATTATTAACTTTAACTCTCTTCTTCTTATAATCTACACGTTTTTACAGAATCAGAAGCAGTGGTAAAAATAATTTTACTTCACCTCTATTTTCACTAAAGTTGGGCTGCTCTGATGGAATAAAAACATACTTACTTACTCCAGGTGTAGAACTTACCAAAGGTCTTAGCATATAGTAGGCACATAATTGATGCCAATTGACCTATGATAAATATGGAGAATGTTGAGGTGGCATAATTCAGACATGCAGTGACAGTCTATATATGGGGAAGCTTTCATTCATTCTACCATTTCGATGAAAGTTCGGTATGTGCTCCAGAACAACGAAAAAAAAGAACTCGGGTGATCACAGAAACCTGTGAACCTACTCATGTATCCCAGTAACTGCACAAAAAAGACTGTGAAGAGCTGATGCAACTGCACTGTGTTTTGTTACCTCAAATTTTTCTTGCCCTGGATGTACTCACCTTTCTCTTACCACATACATCACTTCCAGGTTTGGACACTTTACAGGTCTCATATCTGGGTACTAGGCATGGATTCACCAGATGTCTTCTCATAATCTGCCTTCTTCACCTACTCAATTCTTTCAGCATCCCAAGGTTACCTCTTGTGGACAATTCAAGGTATATCCTGTGCTCTCTTCACTTTCATGATATACAGGGCCATATACACCTTATTAAACTGATATTTTACATATTCCTGGGCCATTTTACAAACTCTTTGTGTAAAAATCTTTTATGTAACAATAATCTTTCTGGGTGAGACAAGTACAAGACCCCCCAACTATGGGAAACAATACTAGACTTAGAGTAAGAAGAATTTCTAGCTTCAAGTTTGTGATTGTTACCATAAATAGACAATTTCAATAAACCTCAATTTCTTCCTCTCTAAAATGGGGCTAATGAAAATACCTCTCTCAAAGGTTGTTTCAGGGATCACGTGAGATAATGTGTAAAGTGCTTTCCAAGCCTAGACACGTTTTACAAATATATTATTTGTGTTATCATACTCACTGTTGTTATTACCTGAGAAAAGGAAACAGAACCAGTCAGATTCAGTAAGAGTTCAGATATTTTATTATTCTTTTCAGACATGTTTCCTAAATACAGTATGCATGGAGGTTTGTTGGTTAATGTGGCAATCTAAGGAGGAGAAGGAACATTTAATTTGGTAACAGAAAGATCTAGGTTCAAATTGCATCTCAGACATTTAATGTATAATGTTAGACAAAAACCTTTAACTTCTCTGTGCTTCTTTTTCCTTTGTAAAATGACAGGGATGAAATTATTGATGCATAAGATACCTTCCACCTTCAGGTGTATGATCCTATTACTCCATGTACCCTCAGAGTAAACTCTTATCTCTTACAGAGGGAAGGAATAGAACTGGAGAATATTTCATGCCATCAGCAAAATGGTGTCTGGGAGCAACCTTCATTCAGGGGCTGCTATCACTTAGCTCCTAAAACAAACTGTGCTACTTGGTGTTCCCTGATCAAATCCTTTCATTTCTTACCATTCTGCAGTTCAAAATTATTGTCCCTGCAATGGACTCCCTCCAAGGTCTTATGAAATCCTTTTCTTCCTCCAAAACGCAGCTCTGGAATGATTTCTTTCCTGGGAATTTCCTTTTCCCCAACTGTTATTTCTCTCTTTGCTACATACTTACTGGTTTCTGAAATATAACTTATATTACAATTACTTGTGAACATTTTTGTCTACGAAATGCAAAGTTTCTTCAGACCAAGAATTAAATCCTTGTGCAGTTTTGCTTCAGACACATAAAAGTTTCATATTAAATCAACCATAAATGTTGGAAAGGACAGTGGGTTGAAAAAGTTGGTCTTTCCTTTGCTTCAATAATTGATGCTACCTCATTTAGCTTCTTGGGGTCTGAATTATTGAGAATTACCCTCCACATTTTATCTCTCTTATAGCTTGCCCACCCATTTTTATTCACTTATGGATCAAGCGTAGTGCAAGAAGATAACTGGTAATAGTTTTTAGTTGATTTTTCCTCACTATTCCACCAGTAGGAAAGGTTGAATAGATGAGAAGAGAAGCCTCACTTCTGTATTTGTAGAACAGGCATAGTCCTCTTTAACCAAACTTGGATCTAGTTCTCCACTATTTTCCCAAGTCCTTGAGAAATTTGATCATTACCTGCCAGTTGAACATCCTCTCACAAGAAACTAAAAACCTCTCTAGATGTGTTCGTTAAACAGTGATATGGTTCTTGATCCCAGGACGTAGGAAATTATTTTATCTGCTCTAACAGCTAACAGAAAGTACTTGGAATTTCACTTACTGAGGAATCTTAAAGAGACTGATTCTTATATCCTGAAACTTCCAATTCATCCAGAACTTTGCTCCTAGGGTATACTGTTAATTTAAGGTAGCTGAGTCATTGTTTATCTCTTTAGTAGAAGTAAGCTGGTGTTCAGGGACCTAGAGTTCTCTAGTACTGACTACTAAACATGTGCAGAATCTTCTCCTTTTTCAGTAATGTTTTTGAGGAAAAGGTAAAGGAGCTGATAATCAAAAAAGAGGTTGAAAGGCTGAGGTTCTAGGATCCAATTTAGAGGAATAAGGACAGGAGAAGTGAAAAAATAAAAGAAAGATGAAGAGAAAACAAAAGAAAATATGAAGAGGAAGGAAAAAGAAAAAAAAGTTATTTTGGAGGTTTCTTAGTGACTATCAAATCCAACTCCGTCATTTTACACCTGAGGGAATGAAGGGTCTAGCAATATGAGGTACCTTGCTCCCAAACAGTGAGAAATATGGCTGTGATATAAATCAATGCCTTTGAAAATAAATCTATCATCCTTTTCCCCAGGAAGAGGAGAAAAAAGAATTGAAAGAAGAAAGTGTGATAATTTTCATCATGCAGAGAAAGAAATAGAAGACTTTTTTGTCTTTGGATCATAGAGATAGGGAATAGAGCCAGATATTCCCAACAAGTAGTAAGGAGCAAGAAACTGTGATAGTGTTAATGATAATTGTGTGTGTCACAGTGACTCTTACCCTTAGCATGAAGAGATGAACACAGTAATAGCATCAAAGGACCTGATGTGGATGTAGAGAAGTTAAGTAGGATATGTTTGGAAGGAATATGACTGTTAAATCAGGTGAGAAGGAGCACCACTTACTTGGAATCACAAGCTGTTCACTAAGAAGACAGAAGTGAAAAGTTGGAGAGGAAGAAGCATTTCCCTTTTTTCCTGTCAAGATCAATCACTGATTAAACCCCTTATTCACTAGAGCAAGGTAAGGAATCCCATAGTCTTCATTCTCAGTCTTCTGATCTCCTTGTATCATTGAGATTCTGAGAGGAAGAAAGAAAAGGGTTAAGAGGGAAATTACATTCTTTTGAAGATCTTGCATTGTGTTTGCTAGAGGAGGGAGATAATATAAGGTTATGCTCATGTTCCATTTTATACTGCCCCCCTCAACCCTTCTCCCTGAGGGATTAAATTATTAACTCAAGAAGAACTGTGTCAGGGGACAAATTTTCCCAATTATTTCTTTTCCTTTTTTACCTGATCTCCCTAGGGTCTAAATTTCAGTATCATTCTAATGCAATTTTAATTGGTGAAGCATCTATTGAATACCTACTATATGCAAGATAGTATATGAGTAATAGTATAGTATTGAGGTCCTGGGTTCTAGCTCAGCTCTGAGCTAGAATCCTTTCATTTCTTATGATATAGTAATGAGCCCTTTTCTATTTGTTACCATATAATGGTGTTCTTTTCTCATTTTGTGTGTGATGCCAATCAGTGTTGGCCATGTCCAGGGTCTCCCAATTCTTCTCTTGAATGAAATCTTCTTGATGTATGAGAGTGAGGCTTCTGTGTAGTGTATGGATTTTCTCGTTCTTTACTCTTGAACCATATTTCCCTCTGTATCATTTATCTATCCTTTTTTTTTTGCTTGCTTTTAATTGAAGTCTTGGCATTGGACTTAGTGTCAATAGTAGTTGATCTTGAATTTGGCATTGTGTATTTTCTAGATATGTGGGCAAGTTACGTAACCTCTGACAGCTTCTGTTTCATTATCTGTAAAATGGAGATAATTTCTCACAATATTGTTATGAGGATCAAGTGAGATACTATATGTAGAATGTGTTCCACACCATTAAGTGCCAAATAGGTGCTAGCTCATGTGATTAGGTTGATTTAATTTTGTCATTTCTACCTTCCCAACATCTTTCACAAATATTTTCCTCTCAAGTGTCAATGGGGACCAGTGCCTAGGTTAAGCCCTTTTCACCTTTCCCAAATCTACTCCTTTCACTTTTTAACTGGCTTTCCTGATACACATTAATCCTTCCTTCTCTTAGTTACCAGTGTGCTTTTTCTAAAGCTAAAGTGTGAACATATCACTCCCTCTTCTCCACACCTCCATCCTAAAGTGAGCTCCAGTGGCTCCCTATTATTTCCGTTATCAAATAAAACATCCTCTGCTTGGCATTTTAATCTCTTTTTAAACCTTCTTCCTTCTACCTTTCCAGATTGTCAGATTTCATGGCATACAGTTGGGCAAAATATCTCCTAGTTTTGATTTTAATTTCCTTTTCATTGGTGATGAATTCACTCTTTTCTTGATATTGGTAATCTCATTTTCTTCTTTCATTTTTTAAAAATCAAAATAATCAAAGGTTTATCTATTTTATTTGTTTTTCTTATTAAACTAGTCCTTAGTTCTATTTATTAGTTTATTAATCTTCTTAATTTTAGTTTTATTAGTCTCTCCTTTGATTTTCAGAATTTATAATTTGTTATTCAATTGGAGATTTTAAATTTCTTTTTCTAACTTTTAAAATTCCATGCTCAATTCATTGATCTCCCCTTTCTGTATTTTATTCATTTAAGCATTTAGAGATATGAAATTTTCCTCAGCAACTGTTTCATCTGCATCCCATAAGTTTTGGTATGTTGTGTCATTATTGTCTTTCTCTTTGATGACATTATTTTTCTATGATTTGTTGTTTGGCCTTTTCATTCTTTAGAATTAGATTATTTAATTTCCAAGTTTTATCGTATCTTTCCATGGCTATTTATTACACATAACATTATTTTTTCATGGCTGAAAATAACACATTTAATATTTAGCCTTTTTCATTTATTTGTGAGATTCATATGCCCTAATAGTCAATTTTGTGTATGTGCAATGTAACACTAAGAGAAGGGTGGATTCTTTTCTATTCCCATTCAGTTTTCTCCAAATACCTATCATATCTAACTTTTCTAAGATTCTTTTTAATTCCTTAACTGCTTTCTTTTTATTTTGTGGTAAGTATTTATCTCATTCTGAGAGGAGGTGATTGAGGTCCCCCACTCATCAAGTATTGCTGTCTATTTCTTCCTGCAACTCATTCAGACTTTTCTCTAAGAATTTAGAAGCTACACCACTTGGTGCATCTATGTTTAGTATTGGTACCTTTTAGCAAGCTGTAGTTTCATCCTTTTCTCTTCTAATTAGATCTATTTTTAATTTTGCTCTGAGATCAGGATTACTACCCCTGATTTATTTTTAAATTCTGCTGAATCATAATACATTCTGCTGTAGCCTTTTGCCTTTTATTTTCTGGACTTCTCTCGTTCATATGTGCTTCTTGTAAACAGCATATTTTACGATTATGGCTTGTAATCCCCTCTATTTTCTGCTTTTATTTTATAGGAGAATTCATCCCATTAACAGTCAGTTTTGATTAGCACATATTTCCATCCATCCCATTTCCCTCCTGTTTATACTTCCCTGCCTCCTTTCACTTCCTTCTTTTACAGATGAGGAAACAGAGAGCCTGGGAAGTGTTTGAGGCAGGACCCACAGTTGCATAAGTCCCTGGTTCCTTGAGAGAGGTCTGAGAAGGGAGAGAGCTGCCAAGGTGGGGGGAGGGTCAAACTCTGGCCTGAATTCTCTGAACACAGATAGGAACATCTAAATCACAGGGAAGTCAAGAGTCTACTTGTCCATCCTCTACATGCCCCAGAGCTGAGCTAGAACCCAGGACCTCTGACTAGTTGGCTGACACCCCTCTAGGGTAGGTACCCTGTGAGGTCCAGGGACTCTTTCTTGCATACTCCACCCCCTTCAAGTGAGGATCCCATCAAGGAAGCCCCAAACACTACCGACCTGGCCAGCCCCAAGCTTTCAGTGCTGATATGTCTCCTCCCACTCATGTTCTCTGAAGGTAGCTGGTGGCAGAGAATAGAAAGGGCTGAACTCAAGTTCAAATCCAGCCTCAGATGCTGTGTGATCCTGGGTGAATCATATTCCCTCTGTATACCACAGTTTCCTCTTCTAACATGTGATGGTAATGCCTCCTTCCTTGAGGATGTTGGAGGGGTTACCATCAAAAGACATCTGTAAAACACTTAACACAGTGCCCATTAAGCATTAGGTCTAAATAAATGCTCCTTCCCATAAAAAAAAAATGGTAACTGAGTCATGAAGCAAATAGGGACTTGAAAGTAGAGGAAGCCACTCACCTAGCAGAGGAATACGAGGTTGGTGCAAAAATGTCCTGTCAAGACTCTGGAGCAGAATAGAAACTGACAAATGGCCAGGTACCTGTCAAAAGTCATCAGGAATATGAAGAACATCTCAGTTACACCTGTGGAAACGAAGAGGAACTGCAGAAAACAAGCAGCGAAGGAGATGGTCTTGTTCTCAGAGAAGAAATTGGCCAATATTTTAGGAACTGTGGTGTTAATATAGCAGATTTCCAAGAAGGAAAAGGTGGCCAGCAGGACATACATGGGACCGTGGAACTGGTGATCCAACCTTATTGCACAGATGATGGACCCATTTCCCATTAGGGTCAGGACATGGATCAGAGAGAACATTCCAAAGAGGAGGAACTGTGTCTCCCTGGGGCAGGGAAATCTCAGGAGGATGAACTCAGTCACTCTCCTCCTGATATATTCATGGCTCCAGGTCCTATGAAAAACACAGAAATGACTATGACATGGACTACCTTATCCCTTGTCTCTCATCGATTCCCCAGTATTGAAGAGTTATTAAGGCCTTTCCCATTACTAAATTCTAATGGCTATGGTTTCATATGGTTCAGGGCAGTTGTTTTGACAAAAAATATACCTTCTATGGGAGCATTTTTCAGTTATTCAGATATACAATGGATTATTATAGGAAACTGAAAAACAGATTCCCACAGTCTAGCTTATATTTCC
Source organism: Bettongia penicillata ogilbyi (assembly GCA_023548195.1). NCBI lineage: Eukaryota > Metazoa > Chordata > Mammalia > Diprotodontia > Potoroidae > Bettongia > Bettongia penicillata. The sequence continues at coordinate 3,206,804 of JAJHZJ010000051.1, read as the reverse complement.
CATTCCACTCAAATCTCCTACTGATGCTGCTATCAAATAGACAATATTTTATCCCATAATGAAGTACAAAGCTATTCCACTTCTTTCCTCAAATTCACAACACCACCTCCAGCTGAAATTACCTTCCCACTTTTCTTTACGTTATTTTTTATTATAAAATTAATATCAATAGCCAACAATGTAACAAATTCCAACTTGAAACATCCTGTTTTTGACAGGGAAGAATACAGTATTATTCAAATTTACATTTCACTGATAAGATTTGCAGAATGCTTTACATACATAATCTTATTTTTAGGGAAATATAAACAACCACGACATGAATTTTTCAGGGTTACATGTGTGTGCTTGCCCTTCATTGTCGAACAAGAACGTGCCATCAGAGAAAAGATGACATGACTTGCACTTGACTTTGTTTTGAGTGAGGGAGAGCTGTGCAGGTCACCAGCCTCACTTCTCCTCCAGAGCCATCTGAATCCAGTGACCAGACATTCATCAGGATGACTGGAGATGACCGAGGATGAGGCAATGGGGGTGAAATGACTTGCTCAAGGTCACACAGCTAGTGAGTGCCACGTGTCTGAGGTGAGATTTGAATTCAGGTCCTCCTGACTCTTGCACTGGTGCTCTATCCACTGCATCACCTAGCTGACCCTTAGTGGGTTACATAGAAAAGAAGTGTCTGATGCAGAGTTGAACTGATTTTGTCTCACTCAATATCCACTATGTCATGATGTATCTCTAATAATTACAGATATTTCTGCTGTTGTTCATATACAATATTCCATTTTTTCTCTGTGTCTATGCACTGATAATCCCCTGTGTTTGGAGTATAATTCTTTCTCATGTTCACCTTATGGAATTGCTAGCTTCCTTAAAAGAACTACTGAAATACTATCTCCCAGCTGAGATCTCTCCTGATCCCCGTGATGTCCTAGAGCTTCCCTCCCCAAAATTACATGCGGTTTATTTACTTTTTAATCTAATTTTACAAGTGCATGTTGTCTGATATAATGTAAGCTTTGAGGGGTCAGAGACTTTTATCTTTGCATCCATGGTGCCCAGAACACTGGTTGGCACATAGTAGGCATTTAGTATAAACTTGCTGATTGATTTATTGATCGATTAGCAATAAAGAAACATGATTGGTCAGGAGAGTGGAGTACTGGAATTTGAGTCAGGAAGAATTGGATTCTCTTAACATATCTGATAGCTCAAACTGAATGATCTTAGGCAAATTGTTTAAATTTTGTATTTCACATTCCAGGCATCAACCCCTTGGCCTCTGTTTTCATCTCAAAGCATTCTCCAGTGCTTTGGAAGCCATCCTTACATCAAGCTCTACTTCCTGATCCCAATTTTTTCAGGTGACCCTGACAAAACCACCACTTACTATAAGCAGCCAGGTCGTACCTCCCCTTCTTATTGTCTACCATGAGTGAGATCTCACTCGGCCTGGGACACAAACTTACATACTGCCAAAAGGTTGGATCTTGATTCAAACAGTCTAATCACCTTCTTACCTAGAAAAAGACCTTTCCCCCCAGATAATACACAGTTTAGCAGAGTTCCTGGAACGCAATGCTTAATAAATTCTTACTTTGTCTTGGTATTCTGTCTTGACTCTTTTGGCATTGATTAAGATGTTCCCACACCTACTATCCCCATTCCTGTGATTCTTATTCTCCAGGTGCCAAAGTATAGATCTGTTTCTTCATCCCCTGATAGCTGCTTTACCTTCATTCCTCTAAACAAGGTCTTTGTGCTTCAATGTCCTGTTCTAGATCTACTGACACTTTCCACTCAGCTCTATGGAATTCTTGTTCCATAGTTTAAAAAATTTCTTTTCATTCTAAACCTTTTCTTCTCTCAATGTTTTCATCTTCAGAGATTGCTTAAGACCTGGTTCCTTTCTGATGCATGACATCCCTTGGCACCCTTGCCAGTTCTGGTTGTACTTTGAGTCACACCCTATCCCACAGTCCCCCATTCTTTGGTCATGTTATTGGAGTTGGACTCTTCCTGGCTGTTCTACCAGTGATATGATTTTGAATCCGATCACTGGTATTTACAAGTTGAATGCCTATGGATAAACCACTCAACCATTCTGATGCTTGTTTCCACCTGCAAAATGGGGATATGTCTTTAGTACCTATACTTTCAGAATACTGTCTTGGTTAAAGAAGACAATGTATGTAAAGTGTTTTGTAAACCTCAAAGTGCTATAAAAATTGCAGGGGATTTTTTTTTTATTTTTTCAAGAGGTTTTACTTCTTTGTCCATATTGAACATCTCCTTTCTTGCAGACCAAGATTATATTAGCTTTTTAAAAAAGTTTTTTTTTTCAAATTATTATATTTATTTTCAAAATCCTCTCTAAACCTCTTCTTCTTTTGGATAAGGAAAGCAAGGCCCTGAGAGATAAGATAGCTTGCCTAAGTTTCAGAACTTGATCTCAAACCCTGATCTTCTGAACCATGGAGATCTTTCTGTTATAATATGTTGCTTGATCTCTACCACCAGGACCTAAGTGCTAATCACTATAACATGGTAACCTTTATAGAAATATTTGCATTCTTAAAGAGGACTTTGCTGATAAAATCATTCCAAAAGAATAAAAGTCTACTTCTATAATTTAATATATTGCAACATTTGGATTGCAGCCATATTTCAGTTAGAGACTATTGAACACCCCAAGTCAATCAAATAGGTGATTCCCAACTGTGTTTACAAATAGGATTACTTTGGTTTCTAATATTCCTTTTATTTATGGGTTTGATTGGGCTTCTCTATTAATCACATAGATGGCCTGTTTTTCTGTGGCTCCCTTATGAGAAATAGTCTTGTGTAGTGGGTCGGGCCCTGGACTTGTAGTTAGGAGGACTGGTTTTCAAGACTCATCTTAGATATTTACTAATTGTTAGGCACTGTGCTAGTCTATCAACCTTCTTTGCAAATATATTTCCTCATGTAGGCCACAGAATGTCAAAAAAGAAATTGGACTTGACCTCTGAGTACCCTTTTAGCTCTAACTCTATGATCCTAAGAAGAACAATGGCATGGGAATTGATTGAGCTCTCTATCCTTCCGGGGAGTTGTGTGAATCAAAGGGAACCACATATATACAACATTTTGAAAAACATTAGCTTAGGACATGACACTTATTGTTTGTGAGTCCACAAAGGAATCTTCTTTTTATGAATTCTTTGTACAAACTTTCTGCTGATTGTAGATGCGCTTGTAGTTCTGTAGGTGAGTGTGTAATTGTACAGGTGAATGTTGGTGCATATTTCCTTTTCTGTCTCCATGTCCTAATTTTGTATCTATGAAATTATATCTGTCAGTTTTTTTTTGACAATGTTTCTCTTAGAATTTCTCTCTTTAATTAGGACCCAATTTTCCTTTTCCTACTACATACACTGTAGTCTTAGGAATCCAATTTTATCAAATAAAGCGAAAACTTCCATTTTGATGTGAAACATTACTTTTAAATATAAATTAATAGATTCAAATACTATCATAATTTTAATAGAGAGTTAAACAGAAGTAATTGTTGCCTCAATGCTCTTTTCACAGTGATGGTAAAGAAGCTCAGTTTAAAAACAGAAATTGACAAAAGTCCAAGAATTCTCATAGTTTTCTTCTTTTATGCTATAAAGCATCACCCAGAGATAGAATTGAAATAATGATCTGGGCCAACATTTTTATCATATTGTTCTACTGCAAAGTATGCATGATCTGGAAGATTAATCTGGAAGATAAATTAATATTAATTAATAAACAAATTAATAACCCTATTCCAAATGACCTGAGTCAGCAGTTAATTAATGCCCTTTAGGAGGCACTTTTTTCCCCTTTACCTTAGAGGGATGAAATGAAATGTTTGTTGAACTAAATCCATGATGCTGTCAAGTAATGCTCATTAAGAAGAATTTAGCAGGTAGAGAATGAAACATCAGCATCAGATCATGCTACTATGAAAATTCCTGATCCCAGGACTCAAGATTGAAATTAAGTATGGAATTAACGAAAGTCATCAATAGATAAAATATCATGAATTCAAGTAGTTTAGGAGGCAAGAATTCATCAGAAATCATTTTGCGGAAAGGGTTTGAAATCTATTAAAACTTATAAGCCCATACCCCAGCAAAAGTCCTCTATTTATAATCCAGACCAAAGAACCAAGTAGATCCAAGGTCAAGATCAGACAAAGTGTTCTCATATACTTTTCCACTGCAGACCAATAATGGAGAATTGGTGGGTTTGACCCAACAGATAACATAGAAGCTGAATGTTATTGGGATTGAAATGAGATGAAATAGAAGACTGAATCTGGTTGCCAAGAACTTTCCTTTGTGCTCTGGAAAATTTTTACCCCCATTTGAATGTTTCTCAGGGTAGCCTTCATGTCTTTATTATATGGATTATATATCAAATGATTTGCAATTTGTAGTCAGAGCTGAATAAAATAAGGTCACATTCTTTTTTTTTTTGCTTCCCAACTGGATTTCCAGAGGTTAGGCTGATGTACATGACTATGAGTGCTTCATAGAGCAGAAACTACATCATCTAAGTAGGAACTACATACAAGTGGAGAAAATCTTATCCCTTCAGTTGTTGAAGGTACTCAAAGTTTATCTTTGAGCATCATGGTATGGGATCCAAGGATTAAGAAGGTGATGAAGATGATTGAACTGGAAAGTCCCAATCCTTGAAGCGGGAGTGTAGTTCAGAGCCAGTAGTGGTCTTTGGTCACAGACTAGTGATCAAATTATATTTAGGCCACAGAAGGGTGATTGAATCTTAAACTAGATTGGAACTGGATAACAAAGAAACTCACTCAACTAAGCAACTCTAGCTGGATGCAGAGGCTTTTTGTCATGAGGGTGGGGCAGAAACCAGTGGATTGCAAAGTACCGCTCAATAACCATGGGGCTAAAAAACCCTTTACTGATATCATTGGTGAGAAGAAAAGTAGAACTGAGGGAAGTAGGAAGTAAAGGAGATAGTCTTGGTCTTGGGGAGAAAATTTCATCATCCTGAGAAGTGTAGTATTTATATAACTAAGCAGATTTCTAAGAAGAAATTTGCTAGTAGTAAGATGTACATATGTGTGTGGAGCTCTTCTTCCAATTTCACCGCACAGATGACATTCCATTCTAGGGTAAGGATTGGTCAGAGGGAACATCTCAGAAGCAAGAATCTGAATTTCTCTGTGGCAGGCGAAGCTAAGAGGTGTGAACTCAGTCACTCAGCTTTTTCTGATATATTCATGCCTACTAAATCTGTGAAGAGGAACACAATGAGCATGAAATGGATTGCTTTCTTCCTTTTCCTTCACAGATCCTTATCTTTTAGGAATCTCTAATGTTCTTCTCTGATCTAAAATTCTAAGGTTCGATGGCTTTATGAAATCAATGATTGCCTATTAATAGCGTTGATGTAAACAAACTATTCAAAATAATACTTCACATTTTCAGAACATGAAAAAGCCTTTGCTTTGTTCTTCTTTCAGGTTGTCCTTTCCTTCAGAGATAAAGTCATGTAAAGTAATCAGCTTGGGGAATTACATGATGATCAGTAACATAAAAGACTATTTGAGAATTTATTATATTTTTACATAATAAGAATATTCAGATAATTTAAGAACAAAGGATAAACATTCATTAAATTATGTGCTTTATTTATGTGCTACCAACTGTTGCACAACTACAATTATATTTAATGAAAAAGAGGGAGAGGAGAAAAGGAAAGATGAATACATTTGTATAGGAATGAATTTCTTTGCCTCTTCCTTTCATATGAGCTACATGAATGATTCTGAAAAGAGACCTCCATTAGTATATAGTTAGAAGACAAGAATTCTCTCCTTTCCCAAAGGCTTTAGATTCTTAGATTTGTTTTTGAATAATGTAGAGGTAATGATAAACATACTTTTGCTGAAGCTAAGTTATTACTTATGCGAGTACACAAAAATTTGCATGGAGAATTGAAATGTACAGATTTTTACAGTTGGGTTCCAATTTTGCTCATCAACTTTAGTTTATCTTATACTAATCCCCATCACATAAGTGATAAGATAGCAAAACTTGACTATTTGCAATTCTCAAAAAATTTCCTATGGCTTCCTACCTAGGTGTCTTAATTTATGCGATTCCATACAGATAGATTGGTGATTCATCTCTGTTAATAAAAATCCTTTGTAGGGAAGCTCAAAACCTGCCTTCTGCATGAAGCAGAAAGTAGAAAAATTTTTTCCTTATTATGAACTTTCCTAGCACCTTTAGTTATTTAATTTTAGCTTCTTTATCATTTTCTAGTTTTAAACTACTTGAAGTTCAAGTCTTTTATCTTTGTGCCTCTCACATTGCCTAGCACCTTGACTTGAAGAGACAATGAACATAATGAGCATTTGTTCAATGAATGGATAACCCTGCAAATATCATGTCAATAGATTGTTGAATCTCTTTCATTTTGTTTCATTTAATGTACAAATATTAGTTTTTTGATTGCTTGATCCTCCATTGATCCTCAAGTAGGCAGAGCTATTTATATCAAGGGAGGAATTTCCAATCTGTACTTAGAATGATCTTCCCAGTGAATCAGAGGTTACAAAGGTTATTAACAAACATTTCAGAAATAATTTTGCCTGCTTACAATTGCTCACTTCTCAAAGGGATGTTTTAAAATTATGTTAGTGAGGACCTCCAATGTAGACTTCCTTGGTAGACTCTTTTCTTGTTATTGTCTCTTCTTCTGCCTCCATAATCTCCGTTTTATTAGTGGGAAAAGCACTGAACCAAAGTCATGGAACCCTATTAAATTTAGAATACCCTCTTTATTCCTTGTGTGACCTTGGGCAAGTATATACTTAGCCTTCCTGGCTTCAGTATCCTCATACTTAGAAAAAAAGGTGTTAGACTCAATATCTCAATTTTATATCTATCTGACCATATGAACACATTGGAATCCTGGACCTTCTCTTTTATCTTTCCTGCCTCCTGAGGATACCTGCCTTTATTGTTACTTCCTAAAGAAATCAATTTTTAAAAGGACTGTGAATGGTCATTGTATATGATAAAAATGGGAAATAATGAAATGGTAGAGGTAAATGGTAGGGGTCAGATGTTCCAGTCATAAAGGAAAGTAAGAAAAAACAGAATTTTCTGCCAATAGAACCTTCAGTACTACTTATCTATCCTGCTGTTGAGTTTCCTTTACTGCTGCTGATCTCAGAGGCTGACCTGACTACTCTCATATACTCTGACAATTCTTGTTGCTTTTAATTAAGGTTTCCTCTTCCTCAGTGGATCAGGGCAGATTTGAATTTGTTTTCCCAAAATTTCCCCTAAGTAACTGCCTCTACATCATACATACAACCCATTGGGAATTTGGTAAAGGTTTGGTTGTTTAAATTGTTAAGACACAAAGGAAAAATGGAATGTATAAAGAATCCGATCTATATTCACTCTCCTTTCACTTTTCTTTCGTTGTCTTTCTTTCGTCTTCTTTCTTTCTTTCTTTCTTTCTTTCTTTCTTTCTTTCTTTCTTTCTTTCTTTCTTTCTTTCTTTCTTTCTTTCTTTCTTTCTTTCTTTCTTTCTTTCTTTCTTTTCTTTCTTTCTTTCTTTCTTTCTTTCTTTCTTTCTTTCTTTCTTTCTTTCTTTCTTTTCTTTCTTTCTTTCTTTCTTTCTTTCTTTCTCTTCCTGTCAGGAAAGACCAATTGGGTCTTTGTACCCAAAAACTGAAAGTACAATTT